>CM073590.1:70959394-72178894 GCA_037074705.1 Zhengitettix transpicula | reverse complement strand
TAAAGTCAACGTAAATCAAAATTGTCAATTAAATAATCTTTGTTATCTCTTTAAAAATTTGGGTTTAAATTCAAATAAAATCTCAAAGACTTCCATTGTTTCTTCAGTTATAATGCATACCACATAATTTGACTCTTAAAGTGGTAGTTTATATTATTAAATTATATTTTGAATATTACATAATTTGGCTCTCCAACGTGGAGCTTATATTCATTTGCTTACCTTGAATACTATATAATTTGACGGCAACAGCGTGCTGTTGTTTAAATATTATAATTTTTAGAATATTACAATATATATATATATATATATATATTGTAATAATTAAATTAGAAGCATTTAATTTAATGAATTTGGATTTATTCGTGCCACACGTTGTGGAAGCCATTATGTAATATACAAAAATGGGTGTGCTTTTTAAATGAAAGCATTTAATTTCAAACAAACAAAATATTTGATTAGCAATAATTTAAAAAACAATTACACAAATAATTACAAATAGAATTTATCTCAGGGTCATTACTGGGTTTGATAATGGCTAATCATTTATTTAGAAACCTTATCAACACAAATTTCAATAAAAAGATTTACTCGTCAATTAACAAAGACGAAACTTACTTGTCGACGAAATTATACTAAAAAGATGGATTCCACTTAACAAATTTTATCAAAGGAAGAGAACGAAATCTGACGTCTATCTTTTAATCCGGTTTACATAATTAATTGTTTTATATTGATACTCACGGCAGCATTCCAGGATACTTTTGACTTACGAAGCACTATGACGGGTTTTTGCACAGCTTCCACTAAAACTCACTGATTCTAAAATTAGTATTTTTAGATCAAAATCAAGAACGAGGAACCTCCTCTTCGTCTCTACCTCATTCGGTTGACTCCTGCTACTTCTCTGCCTGGCTATGTTCACCAAAACTGTCTGTGCTTAGCAGGTTTTATAGTTCTGCGTGCGTGAATGTTTTATCTATGCTTTCTTGCAAGCTCGTTTCGATTCTCGCTCTCGCCTTTCGCCTTCGTCATCGTCTCTCGGTACGTGTTTCAATCTCCAAGTTCCAAAAGTTCTTTCACGACCACCCGATCGCTGAGGATTCGAAATACGGACTGAACTCTACCGTATCTTAATGTGAACTTCACTGTACCGTAACGTGAACTCTTAATTCGACCTGCCTTCTGCCATATCATAACGTGAACTTCTCCTCGTCTTGCAAATCCGAGCGCTGCATACGCCATTTTTCAGGGCTTCCGACAAAGAAATCAATGCTCTGCTTCATTGTTGCTCTGTTATGTACCGCCGTAAGAATATATTTCTCAAACAATTTATATTTTCAAATTTACAATTAATGTGTTAATTAATTGGCATTACAATATATATATATATATATATATATATATATATATTGTAATAAACAAACGTGGGTCGAAATAAAAAAATAAGATTTTTATAAACAACGAAAATTTTTTATTTCTTCTGAATTTACAATTATACACTTATTATTATAAAAAGATGTCTCTCTCTCATGGGTCTTTACTGGGTTTGATAACGGACAGAACACTTAAATAATCAAAGAACCCAACATTTATCTTTAAATTAAACAGAAATATTTAATCGTCTAGGCATCGACGAAACTTATGAACGAACTTATTCTACAGATTGATTCTAAATTTAAAAGAGTTTATTTTATTAACACAAGAAGAGACCGATATATGACTGTATCTTTTAATTCCGTTTACACATGTTAATACCATAAACTTCAACTCACGATTTCTTAGGAACATTTGGATCGTTCATTACACACACACTTTATAGACTGGACGTTTACACACACTGACTTTAATACATATTATTGGTTCGACGATAGCTGATTCTCCATACTCGGTGAAGGACATCCCAGTTGCTCGTGCTGAAACTACTCGACGCTGGATGGTGTGTCCTGGTCTCCTACCATCGAAGACAGTGGTCAAATTTTGATATTATTACAGATTGAAATTCTGCATATGAAAATGTTTATAGTTGAATAATTTTCTATTTCTCTCGCAGGCTGCAAATTTTCTCCATTCCCTCCGCTCTGACACTCAACTCCAACTAACTAACAAGTTCGATGCCCACAGCATCCCTCCTCCACTCTATCTCCAAAACTCAACTCACGATGCTCACAGCACCCCTCGCCCACGCTGACTAACGCTGACTAACTCACAATAGCTTATCTCTCCCTTATATACTACTAGCCTCTTCGTTTTCCCTTTGTTTCAAGACTACGTCGCAACTTCGCGGTGACAGTTTCTCCATTACTGAGATTTACATTCTGCACTGCAGTTCCTTAGCAAATAGCTAGCCCCTCACATCGAGACAGGACCCGTAATTACTTTGCACTTGTATACTCACCCTCAATTACTCAGGACTTTTCTTCTCACCCTCACACGACTTGCGCTGACCCCTCCTTACAAATCCTAAGCAAATACGCCACTGGTCAGGTCATTAATGAGAGACAATAGCCTGCCTTAACATAATTATTTTGGGACAGGCTACTCGCCCACGTCCTGCGCTTCGGATTCTCCATTTCAAGTCAACAAGCCGACGGTCAAGCCCATTAACCAGACACAATGCCTTTTCTAAACCGATACATCATGCGACAGTCCACCCTGCATGTGCCGTGCTTTGCTTTACAAATCCTAAGTACACATTGCAACTTCCTGTGCCGGCCAAGACCATTAATCCGAAACAAATGTCTTGCCGCTCTGTCTTGTCACATCGAGACAGGACCCTTAATTACTTTGCACTTGCATCCTCACCCCCCACATGTGCGGTGTTCCAAGACAATACATTCCCTCAATGCATTACAATATATATATATATATATATATATATATATATATATATATATATTTTGTAATGCATTTAATATAATGCATTGGATTAAAAAGCAGCGCACATGTCGTAAAGAGAATGCGAGGGAAAAGGAACCGCGGGTCCTGTCACGAGGTGACAAGACGGAGCGGTAAGACATTTATCTAGGATGAGTGCTGGTGACGGTGCGGCAATTAGGTCTAAAGAGTGATTGTGGGTCCAGTAACTTATTGATTTGGGGAACGGCGTGAAAAATTCGTAACGCAGAACGTGGGCGAGCAGATGTTCCCAAAGTGGCTATGTTAGAGCAGGCTATTGTCTCTGACGAATGACCTGACAAGTGGCGTAGTTGCTTGGGACTTGGAAGAAAAGATTTTGTGCGAGTCTGACAAAAGAGAGCAGCCGACAAGTCCTGAGTAATTGCGGGGGCGAGGTACTGCAGCTGCGGGCATGTTGAATGGCGCAATTGCTTGGGATGATGAGGGTCCAGGCACTTGTTGACTTAGGATCTGGAGAAATTAGTATCGCGCACTTGTGAGCGGAGAGGTTCAAAGACAAATTGGACCTGTCGCGATTGTCGGGTTTCGAAAGGCGGAAGGAATCCAGTGGCCGGGACGTAAATTTCAGTAATGGGATTCTGTCACCGCGCCGCTGCGACGAAACTTTGCATCAAGAGAAAAACAAGGAGGCTGGTGGTATATATAGGGGAAATAACCTATTGTGTAGGACAGTTGGCAGTTAGCATGGGAGAGAGGCGGAGGACGCAGCGAAGACTTGTACAGTTAGACAGTTGGAGTTAACGTGGGAGAGGAGACAGACACAGTTAGCATGGGAGAGAGGCGGAGGACGCAGCGAAGAGACAGTTAGTCAGTCAGCGACAGTCAGCATTAGTCAGCAAAACCATAACAGCTATAAACAATTTTAAAATACAGAAGCTCTATCTGTATGAGTACGAGAATTTGACCTGTCTTTGATGGTAGGCGACCTGGATGCAGCAAACGACGTTAAGGAGTGTTACGGCGAACCTGTGATATTGTGTTAGAGTCAGTGAGTGAATGTCAAGGCTATAAAGTGAGTGTCTTAAGAACGAGTCGAAGTAAACCTGAGAAACCGTAAGTTTGAATGCATAATATTAACAGATGTAAACGGTATTAAAGGATAACAGTCAGGTGTCGTTCTCTTCTTTTGATAATAAAGTTAGAAGCAATCTATAGGTTAAGTTCATTAATAAATTTAGTAAATACTTTTGTTTAATTTAAAACATAAATGTTGGGTCTTTTTAATAGTTCGATTCTGTCCGTTGTCAAACCCAGTAGAGACCCATGAGAGCAAGAGTTTCTTATTATAATGGTAAAATATTAAAATCAAATGTAAATTCTTCTTGTGTTAATAAATTTGTTTGTTAAAATCAAAGCTTATATTTTTTTTATTTTATACCCTTTGTGGTTATTACAATATATATATATATATATATAAAACAATCTTTAACCATCGCAAACTAGTTTTTCTTATTATTATGTATTGAGTGAATTCGGATATATTATTCTATATAATATTTTATATACAAATATAAATGACATATTATTCGGTAAACTTAGTTTGATACATAAAACATTCTTATTTGATGTAGTGGTATCTGTCGTTCTCAAAACTCTTGCGATTCTTTTAACCTGATGAAAGCAACAAGGATTGCAACAACGTTGTGTGGTATTTCCTTTTGGCTAATTGTTGTCTGCTTATCGGCTACTTGATTATCTATTTATTAATTACTATCCAATAGCAATGCTTTGTAATTAATTTTATTCTAAATTGTTAGACATGTATAGACAATATAATTACACATATAATTACAGTACCTCTTACAAGCTGCTGGTGTACAGTTTAAATGCTGCAGTTAGTAAGTCCAAGTTTCGAATATAACTGGCTAACACTAAACTATCTACGCAAACTAATATTATAACGTAAGTAGTGTCAACGCGATTAGGTAGCGATGTAGTTAAAAAAACTGCGTCGTTCATATTAATACTGCAGAAAATTCTCCGATGAGGTCACTTTGACACAAGGAAGTCGCAAACTCTTTTAAGTAGGCTCCATAAAGTTGAGTAAGAAAACTTTATCCAGTAAACTTACAATGATTATTTCTGCAATGAAGTCTTCCAATTTACTACCCCCGCGTGGAATCATTTCTAACCCGTGTTTTTTTTAAAAAAAATTATATGTTATAATTTAGTATCGATATTGAGGGACATAAAGAAATACATATATTTTTCGCGTCTCTCACTTAAGGTTCTATAAAACTGTATCAGTTTAATTTCCTTTCTGTGTTTTCCCTACGCAGACAGGTGGTGTCCGAATTCAATGCAACCAGATCCTTTAGCTTTCGAGACATTACTCAAATTACCATCCGGACAATCGGCTTAGGTAGATGCGAAACTCATGCCACCTTTAGGAAAACTAACACAATGCATCGTCGGAATGAATTATTATAGACAAGCGTTAAAAGATGTTGTTCTCCTCCCCCAGTATGAATTCAGCTGTCTTCGCTGATGTGCAATTGCAAGACCCTCCCGTTGTCGTTCCATGGAAATGCCCGACCTACTTGATGCAGGTTTTTCTAGGGGTTTCCCTGCATCACTTTTAGGCGAATTGCCGGGTAGGATCCTTAAACCATAGCCCGGGGGCCCTAGTTAACCCTTGGCATACCTTGCTCTAACCTTCCGCATCCCCCCTTTCAAATCCCTTCCTATGCTATTAAAGGGGAGTTGCAACCATGTGGATTACCCTCATGTAGCCTGTTACCCTAAAAAAAATGTTGTGATTTTTGTTTAGTTAATGAAGTGTTTACATAATATATGTGAGTACAGAATAGAGATGAAAAGAGGTAAGTGTTGCATACTCATGTCAAAGAAATTGTGCTTAAAATATAACGATGCTTCAAGAATGGGAATCAAGATAAGTATATGTAACATTTGAAACTCAAACTGTGCCACGCTCTTAGACAGACAGCTAATAAGCTAATTGACAGGTTAATGATCTATTCTCAAGAATTGTGCAAAGTTGATAATTATTTCACGGAGAAGCTTCACCTTCTAAACAAGTTGATGCATATTCTGAGACGTCAAAGAGTTATGAACCATCACTAAGGAAGTTAAATAATTGTATAACAAGATTGTAGAGTTATGTTGGGTAAGAGAACATGATATTACAGGCTACATGTAATATATCCCCTTTAATAGCATAGGAAGGGATTTGAAACGGAGGAAGTGAAGAGTAGAGGAAGGTAGCCGAGGGTTAACTAGGGCCCCCAGGCTATAGTTTAAATATCCTCCCCGAAAATTCACCTAAAAGTGATGCAGAACAAACCATAGAAAACCTGCATCAGGTAGGTTGGGCATTTGATTCTTGTCCCACGCTCTTCTGGTGGCGGGAGAGGGGTTTTCTGTGGGGGCGCAGCATTCCCCTGTCCGTGCCGCCTTTGCCAGTTTAGGAGGCAGTTGGCAGACTATTCCAATAGGAATAGCCACCAACTCTTACCTTATGCCTAAGGTCTGCGACCCCGAAACATAAATCTTTCAAAACTGGCCGAGGTGCCTCGGCTTGTGGGAACCTTAGTTCAAAAAACTAGAGAGAAGAAGGCATCCCCAAAAGTAGCCTCCTCCAGAGCTCTCTGGGAAGGTTCACCTGCGAGAGAACTGCACTTGCATACTTGAGTTCGATATTGGAATTTGAGACAGAAGAGTGTATAAAAACAACGACGGACTCGAAAATACGAGTATTTATTTAACATAAGTACGTATAATAGTATTAATCTCATAGGAGAATAAATTTGATAGAGGATATAAGGTTCATAAGTTGATAACAGGCAGAAGACTTCACTCTAACTTGAATGACCAGATTTCGAATCAATCAACCACGAAGACACATCAGTTCTGTTCATCTGAAGTTCAACGCAGAATCTCAATAAGCCAGTTTAACGATCGCAATGTTTTGATATGTATTCACTAATGTAGAATCGCATAACAAAAGTATTATTTTTCAATTGAATAATTATATGTATTTATTTGATATTTTCTAATTATTAAAAATATAAACTCTTTCAATTCAGTAACACACCACAACTCTGAAATAAGGAGTAAGATTTATACACTTTGTCTTTAATTGTACCGCTCTTACATTTTAAAATCATTTAACTCTGATTATCTATAAAAATAAACTAGCAAATATTTAAATTTAGTCAATTCAACTGTCTTCCCAAAACTTTATCAATTATTATACACTTGATCTCTGCATTAAGATCTGATCCTTGTCTCATAACTCGAAGCAGGATATCAAACAAACGAGTAAATAAAGCGAATATAAATGCATTTAAATAGATGATGCTGTATATATTCAGAAACAACAGTTTTTCAGGTAAATACTGTGTAATTGATTAATATATTTTTATTATGTATATGTGGCCCCGAAATTCGGCCTTAAAAAAGTTGAAATTGTTTATAATATTTATCGAAAATATAAAAAAAATATTTGTTTAAACAAGTAAAACAATCAATCTCACAACTCAAGATCTTCAGAAAATTCGTTTTAACTTAGAATGTCACTTCAGGGTCTTTATAGGGTCTATTTGTAAAAAGCAACGAAATTCCTGCATTGTATGAAGCTTAACAAAAAATACAACGTAAACATGGAAGCTTGGCTCAATAAGTCGAGCATCAAATCATGGCTTCATGGCAGATCAGGTTCGGTCGTGAAATCCTCAAACGGTGTACGGTAAGTAACAGCTGTCTTAGTATTAATCCCTAAACTATTTTAATGTAGAATATTCCGCTATCTCTCAAACTCTTTGTCAAAGAAACCGCTTCAGACAGACAGTTGCCGCATGCGTGCCTTACGATTCTTTTTCGAATCATACTTTAAATATAATATCCAGATTCCCACAGACAATTTCGTAATACTTAAATGCTTCCTCAATTACAAATGATTAATACAATTTGCAAGCATGCTCTCTCCCCCTGAGACGACTGTCTTGATCAGCTGATTGCGCAATCTCGGTGACAATCACGTCTCACCAAGGAACGCCATATCTACCAAAGGGATGGCAAATATAATTTCAAATTTAATCAACTTTTGAACATATCTATCAGTACAGCGATAAACTGTTAAAGGACGATAGTCTCCTTTACTGATTAGTACACTTCATCAAAAAAGTATTTTGACTCTGTTTCAAAAACTGTTGTAGTTGTTATTAATTTTCTTGCCTCCATAGGAAGACTGTCACATAAATTACACCTGTGTGGTGAATACTACTGTGGTACTTGTAACGTCTTACAGCCAAGTGTCGTATAATGGACATTCACCGTTAAACCGTTCAAACTGATTCATGCTCCGTTATACAAACTTCAAAATATCACGACTCTTTGCAACGGATATATTTTTTACCTTTAGATTAAAGGTTTAGAACTTGGCCTGTAATTATTACTGGGATATAAGAGTAGGGCTTAAATATTTCAGGGATCCTAGAGAAATTGCCCGAATTTGCTACGTCATAACGCATAATTAAATGAAAATAAGGAAAACAAGCTGTTTCAACCGCGAATGTGTCAACATACTCCATTAACGAGCAGACTTTCTGATTATTCTTTTCTCCGAATCCTGTACGCCATTTATATTACTCCGAGAAAGTTTCTTTATTCCATACATTATTTATGAGTGGCATAAATATATTTCATTCGTTCCCCGTATAACTTCGTAAATAAATGTTGATGCTTTATTCTGAGCGTGTGCGACGTAGCGATGTTCACTCTCCTTCCTGAATTCGAAACACTTAAGTCGTGTGTTACATGAAAACATGAGAAATCGTACGTCTTTCACTGAATTTAATGGTATTAGAAAAGCATGTACACGCAACTTATTAATTGGTCACCTGCTTGAAAATATCTACAATTAGCCGTGTCTTGTTCTGAATTAATGATCTCATAACTAATCTACATCTCTTTGTTAAATTCCCAAGATTCCCAAACTACAATTAAATCAACCGATTTCCTTTTTTTGTGTGTAACTTATTAATTAATACTATTAATATTATTTCATTTTGTATGTAATTTATCTATTTTACATTTGTGACAAATCCTATTTCCTCATTAGAGGGCTAATGGTGAATAAATCTGTCTATCTATCTGCCGATTTCCTACCGCCTATTGCTTATTGTGTTTAAAGACTACATTAAACAAAATCATTGAACCACGAAAGCGAAGTTGTTCACTATTGTAATAATATAACAATATGCCGACTAGTTTGTTCCAAAATGTTCGGATAAAGCTTAATCGCTCAGAATAACAACTGTTAAATATAAAATTGATCACAAATATGTGATAAATGAGACTCTAAACATAATGCTATCTACATTGTTTACAGTTGTCTAAACTGTCCACCGCTCCCAGACGTATATCCCTTATTTTCACCAATTTGAATGAGTTAAAAGTTGAAGTACTCTATTGCAGGCTAGGAAGCAAAGCTAAACTATCACAAATCACGTAAATCTACTTGATTTCGTAACACTGAAATTCCTTAGCTTATGAAAAGCAAAGGTCTCTAGACTTGATTTGGTTCAAATATATTTACAATTTATTTTTAAACTAATTTTAACTGTAAAACCAACTCAGTTTTTAAGTTTGTGAGACACCGAATGGCATGTGGAAGAAATAAGTAATTAATATTAATTCATTACTCCGAAATTTACAGTTAACATTGTCCATTTCTTTAAGAAAGTGAGTGAACACCGTTACTTCGTTTCTCTTCTAGGTAACTATTTCGCGTAAACAATAACTCATTATGAAGAAGAATGGTAGCCAATTCAGACAAAAAAGTGATAATATAAATACCACACTTGTGGCTATATTTCTTATTCATTATTTTCAATCTGCCGTAAATTTTTCATTTTAATAACTCATTATTTTTTGTTTAAGTAAGAAATTATAGGTGAATAATATGTTTTACATGAGACGCGTCAGATATTCACAGCCTCGTATGTTATTACGTTTCTTTCTGTGTCTTGGCTTTATTGCTGTAGACGTCAAATAACTATAGTAGAACGTTGACAGTAAATTGCACTTTTTTTAAAGTACTAAAAGGAGGTCGACCTGTGGGCAATGACGCTCTATTCACCGAAAGAAAAAGTAATGCATTATACTAATGTAGCTTTTGAAGCTAACTGAGGGCTTGTACCTTACTCTTTGCTTGAAATCAAGAGAATACGATTAATCTACAACAATGAAAATATCACACGAGGGGTTTTGTTAATATATATTTATATTTTGAACCGCTGTTGATAATGGTTAGTTTTATTATTAAAAATAATTCAAAACAATAAATAAATATACAACAGATTATACATTTTAATATAATTATATCTCTTTCCTCGACGTTTATCTGCGGGTACAGATTTCAAAATATATAGAAAAAACAGGTAGGCCCTAGGCTCTGTCGGGGACGAAAACATAAATGTGAACTTTAAATTCTCTTGAAAATCTTCTAATCTCTTCGGCAATATTCATAGATAAATTCTTCAAACTTTTTATCCAGGTTAATATTCAAACTCAATGTACTTAGATAGCCATCTCTTTGTGCCTGGAATGAACTGCGTGTCGAACGACGGGATGCTGTAGCCGAGCAATCGTCAAATTTCTGTAACAAATAACAAAATACTTGTGAACCGTATAATTCTTGAGGAGTACATATTAGAATTCGATGGATTATACCTACAATGACAGAATGAACTCTCTCAAACTACATGACTCGTGCTAGGATCGACAAGCGTACAGCCGATGTCAGCCTGGCTGAGAACTGCACGGAAATAAATTTATTAGTAGTCATACCGAGGGTGACAACGGTGCCATCTGGCGTGCTCACTTCATTTGGACGATCACTGCGACGTTCGCCTTGGCGTCGCTTAAACCATCAACCAATATTTTATTGTTGTAGACGAAGGAGCAGATTTCATCACAGTAGAATCTAGTTCGACTTTGATATTGTTTAGGCTTAGACTTTTGAAATAAAAGTATTGCATCGCGCAACTCACACCTTTTTTTTCATGTTTACAAATTCATCGAGAGCGTTAATTATTTGTCGCTGTGAAACTAACACCAAACAATGTAGCGCCTTCAAATTTAAGCCTTTATAAGGTGGGTACTTTATACCGTTTTTGTTTTTGAAACAACAACCTGGCATTTATACGTCTGGGATTACCCTCATATGTTTTCCCTACTGTGTAAACAAGGCTTTTAATTAATTAAAATACTAAAATAATTAAAAATAGGGCTTTAGTCACTTTTTATAATACTTTACTAGTATATCTGTCATCATGATATGATCATCATATGTGTCGAAATGTGAGTCATTACGCGTATTGTTTTACTTCTAGCTTAGAAATGTCGTTTTGCCCTAAAATTAGTGACTGACGGATCAAGTAACAATTATTCATAGATTCATAACCAATAATGCAGTTCCACAATTAAAACTAAGCAGTATTTTTCTTTCGAATTCGCCTACAAATCAATGTATGAAAAACTCATCGTTCATAAGCTAGGTAGAAATGAGAAATGAAGTACATCCATTTATATGGAAAGTGTTTTGTAGCAGAAGATAAATGTAATCTATATTGGACCTTTATATTCACCAGTCGCATCAATATCCGCCACCCTCACAAGAAAAAAATACTATTAACGTGATCACTCGGGATGTATTTATGGCAGTAGTCAGGAACGATGGTGGGTGACGCAGATTGAGGGAGACCAGTCCGACGTTGCCACGATGCTAGCGTTAGAAGCACATTCACGACAATGGATCTAACACGATCAAGAACTAGGCACTTAATAAAGTTGATTGTCTGCACACGGGGAGGGATAGCACCTGCGAAGAAGTACACTAAACTTGGCTGGCACCGAATCTGCCGCGCAGTATTGCAAACACTTCATAGAACGCGAAAAATTCGTCTGATTTCAATTTAGTGAAAATAATGTTTTGTGTTGTGAGTGTTAGGGCAATATGCACAGGCAAAACGATTACCCTTAATTTTGAGAATAAGATTCAATTTACTCACAACTGTATTTAGCAGAGAAGGAAAAATTTTTTAGCCGTGTGAAACAACTAGCTAACGTCTGGTACCAAGTGTCGCAGAAAAATAATTATTTTTTATTTTTTATTCAAAAATGTTATTTAATTCTTATTTATCACAGTTATCTCCTTAAAAACTGTTTACATTCTCCGCAACAATGCAGGAAGGATTCAACTTGAGTTACCTTATTTTACTCTTCTTTGGTTGAATCCTATTAATCGACAGACAGTTGTTGTTGGAGAGATCGTATGACACGGAGAGTTGTCATGGTGTCCGAAATGACCGCTCTGACGTGAAACACTCTTTTTCTAAGCGTTACAAGGACTTGTTGGTTAAAGCATGGTTGGCTGTTCTCATTTTGCGTGACAAATATGTCTAGTGATTATTTTTTCATTTGCTAAAATTTGACGATTTGTTTTATGATACTACCCGAAAATACTTGATTCGTCATTCACAAGTGGTCACTCTACAGAAAAAAAAACTTTGGTCAATATCGATTGTGTGAAGAAGGTCAAGGAACACATTCTCCGAAATTGTGTTTCTGTTCAATGGAAAGTTTTTTGGCGCCAACTGCGTACATACATTGCTCAAATCTTGAGCCAAAATCTCATGGAAGGTAAATGATTCGAAGTTAATACACTATTTAGTATCAATGTTAGTCGACGGTCTAATCCCACAAGAACCCTCACTCTCCAATTTTTCTTCAGTTGCGATGTTGAAGACTGAGTGGGGTTTCGTCTTTCACCGCTTCTAGGCCCTGTGACATTGAATATTCTTTTGTTCATGGTAAGGAACAATCATCAAACGATCATTGGAACTTTCCATGGGTTAAAATGGCGAATTAACCAAATTTAACACCGAATTGCTCCAAATTTCGGTGTCTAATTTTCTTAGACGCTTCAAAAGGCCAACTTCGTTTATCCTGCTCTCCACGGTCGCTTAGTCTGGTAATGGCCGATGTGCAATCTGTGTCAATTGCGAAACTTCATTACTGCGATCCTAGTGATTCCATTATTAATAGTTTTCTGACACAAATATCTCGACATGCCTATAAATAATCCGGCATTTGTACTCCAAGATGCGCACAAGATCATCCATGTCTAACACACAGATGGAACTATGGGAACGTCCCTAGGACCCATTAGACAATTGTTAATTATATGAATCAATTTTTCATCTCTATTATCTTCTTCTTTTCGGGAATGGTGTCTCTTGTTGGCATTACTTTACTTTTAGCCCAGTTATCTTTCATACGCAGTGGGTGTGCTTTCGTTGCACTGACCTTATATGTTTAGTAGTCTTTATTTATTCTTCCTCAAAACCCCATATGCGTATTTAATTTGTGTTCTGTAGATTTGGTGGTCCTAATTCTTATTAGGTATTTTTCTGTCTCTCTGATCCAATTAAACCTCATTGTCTTGTTCTTTAAGAAAGTCTGGATTTTGTGAGTTAATCTGTTTTTAACGGAGAATAACTTAAGACTGGAAATTGAACGATGAACTAAAATCAAATATAAATATTGTAATATACAAAAATGATAGGCTTTTTAAATGAAAGATTAATAAACTTTACAAACAAAAGATCTATTGTGGCAATAACTCAAACAATTACAAAGTTATAATATTCAATTTCTCAGGGTCTTCACTGGGTTTGATAATGGACAAATCAATAATATTTATAATCTTATCATCAACAAATTACAATTAAAAGAAAAAGAAATTTACTCGTCAATTAAACTAGAGCGAAATTTAATTGTGAAGGAAATTAAAAGTAAAAAGATTGACTCTGATTAACAATTTTAATCAAAAAGAGAACGAAATCTGACGGCTGTCTTTCAATTACGTTTACATAATTAATTGTGTTTTTAATTGTTACTCACGTCTGCCCAGCATTCCAGCATACCTTCCATTTTCGAAAACACTATTGCGGGTTTTACACTGCTTCTAAACTCACAGATTCTACACCAAATTTATATGTCGTCAGGAACTCGGATGATCCTCCTTTCGTCATCTATCGGTTGACCGCTCGCCCTAGGTGACTTCTGCGATTTTTCGATTTGGGTAGTCTTTATTGTTCCGGACTTAAACCGAAACTTTTGCTATTTCTGGCCGGCTATGGACACAAAAACTGCTTTTTCTTAGCAGGTTCCGACGTTATACTTTTATGAATGTTTTACTTTGTCCTGCTAATTGCCAACCCTGTTGAATTCTCCTTCTAAACATTGTTATACCTCGACGAGGTCTTTCCGTGAACTGTCTCTCACTAAATCTCCATGCGAACTGTACTGTCGTCTCGCAATTTAGCGCGGATACGCCATTTTGACTGACCTTCCGACAAAGGAACAGTGCTTGGCTACATTGTCGCTATGTTCTGGACCGCCGCTACAAAGGATTTCTCTAACAATTTAGATTTTTCAAATTCACAATTAATGTCTTAATTAATTGGTATTACAATATATAACAGCCAATTAACTTAAAGTAACCAATTAATACGGTAAACAGATACCTCTAAGAATCTCAAATTTGTTGTGGAAGGTGAAAAACGTGGAATGAAGTAGGCCCTACAAGATTGATGGCAAAGTTCATTTCAGTTCAATCTATAGGTTTTAGATCTTCATAAGTAGTCCATCTGAATTTAAGACTCTTGATAACCAAATCAAAAGGAATATTAGGAAATAAGGAAACGTCATACAGAGACAGGAGAATATGTTTATCTGCAATGTATAAGTTTTTAATTTTTGAAATACAATTTCTGAAATGCTGTATATTAAAAATTCAAACAAATACTGTTAATAATAAGCATGACACAGAAAACCTCAACAAGTTATATGGTTTTTTATTTTAAGCTATTTGACTCTGATATACTTATATTTGATTTTAGTTCCTCGTTCAATTTCCAGGCTTAAGTTATTCGCCGTTAGAAAAAGACGCTAATCCGCGTCGAAAAGTCCGGAATTTTTTAATTCAAATTTACTTAGTTCCTCTTTTTTAAGTTTGTCTCGATAAAGGTCATTTTTAACATTAACGCTGTTGAAATATTATGCCATCTTACAAAAAATAGTTGATATACGTTTAGCCTACTGAATGACTTTTCGGCTACGGATTGTATTAATATGATTGTTGTTTTGTTTATGACTAGTGTCAAGTTTGTTTACGTAGATCCTATGTTTTATTTATGTGCAGGGGCTTAGAAGAAGCTGTGTTTGGTATTATTTATTATAATAAAAGGAAAACATAAATTTTATGAAATACGAACGCAATAACCGGCTGACTGTATTTTTCTTTGGCAAATTGCATTCGACACCGGACTGTGTCTGATGCTATGATTTTATTTCATTTCATTTTATTTTATTTTATTAATAACTATTTACGATCTGCTGAAATAAAAGCAATAAGTAAATATTGTGTATGAGTGTGGGTTGTATAGAAGACGCATACATTAATACGTCTTCTGTTGCAGTTTGGGTGTTGTTACTATTAATGTTATTTTCAGTTATTGTTCTCAACTAGAAGCGGCAGGGCAGGTCCAGAGTATAGTTTCATTTAAGCCTGCGGGTGATGCTATGAAATCTTCTATCGTTAAGGATATAAAACGTATTTATATGTATTTATTTAAATTTCGACTCAAATTATGTCATATTGTGTGCAGATCTACTGTTAGAAATTTTAGAAAGTTTTGCGATCGTGTTTGTTTTGATCACCTGATCAGTAGGCGCTTGACCGTGCTGTGAGAAGGCTGTCAACTCCTGTTTGTTGGTAACGAAGGGTTGTCGTTGTCGAGGTCTGAGACTATAAATACTACCATAGGCCGGGCAAAATTTAGTCAGAGAAGAAATAAAAGCCTTCAAGCCACTAGCCAAGTTATGCAGGAGTGCGAAAATCAAAACTCTAATTTGCTAAATCCTGAGAGAGAAGAATTTTCGAGGAGTGGCTGGTAGACGACGAGTTATTGTGAAAGGAGAAAGAAATTAGGTCATTATTATTATTGTCGTTTCGTAGTGGTCAGTTGTTGCCATGCAAATTAGTTTGGAGTTATGGAGTTTGTTGGAATGGTTGGAAAGGAAGAATGGAAGC
The DNA here is from genome assembly GCA_037074705.1 of Zhengitettix transpicula. Taxonomy (NCBI): domain Eukaryota; kingdom Metazoa; phylum Arthropoda; class Insecta; order Orthoptera; family Tetrigidae; genus Zhengitettix; species Zhengitettix transpicula. Next base: position 72,162,852 of record CM073590.1, on the reverse strand, counting down.
CGAAAGTAACGCCTAGCTATCCGTATCCCCGAAAGTTCTCGTCGGTTCATTTTTTTTTTTGGTAACTTACAGATTACATTTTCATGGGTCATGGCGTCGAGACGAATATGACTGCCGCTGCTCAGCTACAGTCGCCAATCACACGAATAAACTGAGGTTAAAATTCTCATTGTTCAGAGTTTTTATTTAATGAAAATATTTCATACGTGTAAATTGGCACCCAACATTTAGTATATTTTTTACTAATATAAAATTAGAAATTTCAAAAATTTTTATTTTTATACAATTATTTTTGTTTTACTTCAAAGACGAGACAATACAATACAATACATACGAATCGCCGCTTGTGCTTACTGGTTCCATATCTTTGACGGATCGATCACTTCTAATGACCCTCGTAATAGCATTAGATGTGAACCACATTGCTGCCGTGGAATAAATAGTAATTAACCTTCATCTGCCATCGAGAAAATTGTTTCTATAAATTATAGTTACTGGCTTGATTTCAGTTATGGGGTTTTTGTAAACCATTAATAATATATTCTGATCAATTTGTCAGTACTTGAGAAGTAAGTTGAAACGTTGTAAGAGGTTTCAAATTGAATTTACTTTCTATTATGCATTTAATCATATCAGTAGAACTTTTCCTATTTCTAACTTAGTAATCACTGCAAAGCATTTAAGTCATAAGACAATGTTATAAAACAATGTCAAAGAATTGAAGCCTCTTCGTGAGTCATTCGGACGAATCCAGCGAACAAGTGTTGGCCCGTTATGGCGGTGCACAGGCTGGCCTTAGTCTACTTTCTCTCGTCAGAGGCGCAGCTGTTCCCAGGAACTCGATGCGCTGGAAGAGTGGTCTGCCTGCAGAAATTCTATATGGCAGTTTCTTCTGTGCACTTTTCATTTTATTGGCGAACTTATAAACATTCATAATACTTTCTATGTCCAGCAAGTTGTGAATGCTCGCATACTTTTTTGATTGCTTGTTCCGTATCCGTATTCGTACTCGTCTTGAATTATTTACATATATAATTAACCGCACTTTCTTTGTCTGTGTACTTTGATAATGAATCGCACACTACATACGATTTGTATTTTGTTCAGACCAGGGAAAGAGGAGGAAACTAGCAACCGATTTGCAGATAATCAATCGTTTTGTTAAAGGCTATATAATTGCATTACATCTGTAACGTTACTTTAATTTTTGTATAATTTCATAATGGAAATGAAGTAAACTTAGAAATAAATCCTCGTCATTAGTTAGGATGAGCAAACAAAGATGAAAAATAGAAAAAAGGATAATTCAAGAATGGTATCATATCGATAATTAATATATAGTCGGGCAAGAGGTTTGTATTGTGTGCGAGGAATTGTATTGAAGAGGACGAATGTATACCATTATTTATGGTAAAAAAAACTATCCTAAACGATTGTATGTGTTAGATAAAAAGTTAAAAGTGGGCTATTTTGTATTAGATGCTTATAAAAATTTTCTATAACAAATAACAATGTCAGTCACAAAGCATTAATTACTAAGAAACGTTTGCATAAAGTGTTCGTTCAACCTTAGCCCCTCAACTTGGCGCCGCGCGTAGAGTGGAAAGCGCAGAACTAGGCGCCTCCTTGTGTCGGACCAAGTGGGCCAACAAACTGACCAGCTTTCCTCTTAGCATGCTTCGCAACTGTCGAGAATTTTAAATTTTTCTGGAAAGTTACTGGTTAAGGACTGTACACAACTTCCTGTCTGTCCACAAAAATCAAATAGGATTTACTAAATTCTTTTAGCGAATATAATTCACTATATTGGTACGATATTTTTCTATGCAAACCATGCAGAACTAACGCTAAACTTTTATATCGGTAAGTTAAGATTTTTAACCCCCCTTTTTGCTTTATTTCTTAGACTAGCTGATTGTCCGCCGTTGCCCAGATATTTATTTATATTCGACAGGAAATGTATTTAATTCATTGCTAATCTCTTGGCCTTTTCGAATATTTTATAATTAACTGCTATTCACCCCGCCGCATACTGACAAACTGAAAACATGAGTTAACTGTCATTGGGAGTGTCGTCTGTCACTGTTCATCTCAGCGACGCCAATCTCGGGTTTTCTAATTATTTTTGTCACCCTTACTACCCCAACCCCAACGAGCACTTCCATTCCTTTATATTGAAAATAGACTTTAACTACATTGAGAGTAACACTACTAACCTCAACGGTCACGACTAGTATCGTTCATTTTTTAATTATATTTAAACAAAACTAATTTTCATCATAAACACTAGGGGTGATAGTCGTGTCATAACCTGTAGTGTTTAGTAGACCGTAAGTGACATGTGTACCAAATTTGGTTGAAATTGCTCCACGCCAGATTTAACACATACGCCCATTTTTATTTACTACATAGAATATAGATAAATGATGCCACTAGTCATAGGTCTCTGCACTTACGACCCTATGATCGGAACCAAGATCCTTAATCTGGCATGCGTCATCTTTGTTTTATATATTTGGTTCTCATATTTTCGTACTAACCTCCGTTCATTATCTATCTTTGGTTTGACAGGTTTGGCAATTAGAAATGTAACAATTTTAAGTATAAAAAATATGATCAGTAATGTTAATCTTTTATCTATGTCAAAGGAGTTTAGATATATTTTATTTCGATTTCTGCATTTTTCAGTCATTATAACTTCTTAGAAAATAAAAATTAAATAATAGGTTTATCACAGCTAGAATAGGATACATAAATTCGAGATTTTAGTTTATGTAATACTAATTTGTTGGCTGTTCCGGATCTTGATGTTTTTACAAATTTAAATTTAAATGGATTACTGTGACCTTAACGAGAAATGAAACACTGTTGCTTCGCTTCACTAACGCTTGCCTGTATGAAAGAGCGTAACAAACTGGCAAGATTATAAAATTTTGTTTAACTCTACTGAGAAAGGGCAATGTACTTTTAATTCCACTCATTTATAACCTTAACTCGCTGTTGACGTGTAGACTGTCGTCATTTCTCTTCCGTTCCAATCCGTTACGTTACGCTCGGATTTTCTAACTTAACCTTCCGCCACGTAAGAAGTTTCACTTATTGTCGTTAATGAATTAGTTGGATGAAGTGAAGACAAAATCCTTTAGAAACGAAAAGTTATTGATTAGTCCCAAGTCTTTCAACTTCCACATCATATAAGGTAAGTGCAACATTTTTAAAATGAAACATTTAAATGTCTCCTTTTCACACAAACAAACGACCAAGTAACTAAATTTCATTAATGCAATTTCTTAAAGTCACCCGAGGAAAAATATTTGATGAATTTAGCATTGAAATATGTTTAAGGAAATGAGAATACCAGACAAGTAAATATAATTCACTGAGAAAAATATTTTATTGTAAAATAAAATAATAGAAAATTAAAACATTATAATTTAAATTTTATAAAATCAGCCAGTTTCGAATCTAATAATCCAGTTTACTGAGGGATCCAAGGATTATGACTGAAGTGTAATGCTTCATTTGCCCCTGCCATGATGAACGATTTTCTTGTTTAAGACATTTGTTTCACGGTGTTAGAGATTCATTCAACTTTTTATATTTATATTGCAGATGAAGGTACGGATAACACATTTACTGGGTCAGTATTATCAAGTATATTATTATAAACGACGACGACTTTGCTTTTATGTTTCACATCCTCATTTAGTTTTTTATAAACTTCAAGTGAAGAGAGTAACCTATATTTATATCGATAACCAAATATTTAATTGTATGGTATTTGAATGGAATCGAATTTCCGGTTGTTCCCGCTTACATTCTGAGGAAGAAGATACAGAGAAAGCTTTCCCCAAGACACAAGTGCCGCACCCTGCATTCCACAGCAGATGAGTCCAGTGGAAACTGAACACAGAGGACCTCTCCTGGAAGGCTGATAATATCCCTGGCAAATGGGGTAGATATACAGCTATCATTGATTTCAGCTACCCATGTCAGAATTGACGTAAGGGTGCATAGAACTTTGGGGAAGTTCGGGAGGTTGATATGGATGAATGTGACTGGAACAGCTGACAGAGTTAAATTAGTCTGACTTTAATCGCAAACTATCGAGGTTTTTACATGGTTGAAGCAGGGAACAATGCGTCTATGAAACAGTAGGATATGGGACGGTGAGATCGGGGACCTGTTTAACAGAATGTGCAAAACCTGACGCGTGATTTATGACAGTTGGCGATGTCTAGGATGGCTTTACAATAAGCATATACTGTGTTGTCTGAAGTAATAATCGGGGAAAATGTATGTGTGTGTGAGGTGAAAGAAATATTTTCAACTGTGGTAGGGATTTTGTCAAAGTAGACAACAGAGTAGATTAGATTGTAATTAATTGTCTGTGAGAATATTAAAAAACTAATTCATGAGCAAATACAGACAAGTAGATAAATTTTCAATACGTATTACACGTAATTCGGTGTCAGATGAAACGTCGTTCTTTTAAATATTTGACCATGAATAATGTTTTCAGTATTATCAAAGACAAATAACTATAACTAACGTATGTATGCCTTGCGTAATTGCGAATATTGTTATCTGCTATATGTTAAATTTTATTTTTACGGCGTATTTGTCAATCTTTCAGTTATTTCTTTATGAAATTCTGTCATTTCTTGACATTTATATTTAGATCCCATCACATAGATTTACGGTTGCGGAGTACCATATCAACTTGTTTCTAATCTTGTTGGTTTTGACTTGTGTCTCAACCACATGTTTTGGTAATCTTTACCTGTATATATTTTATATTGAATTTCATTTTGAACAATTTAATTTATATGAAATTATCCTTTTATGTTCATGCCAATTTGTGAGTAATGTTGATTTCCACCTACTTGTATTGATTTTATGCATGTAGACTTGGTGTCATTTAGATCTCAGTATATTTTCTTTTGTGATATTTATTTACACCTACTGTTGGTAATTGCACCGTTTGTATTGGTTATTGAGACTCTCAATTTCATAAATATTTACTTTAATTGATTATTAATTTTGTTTGATATAATTTAATTTAATAACACAAAAATTACTTGATTGCCAAATATTGATACCAAAATATTGCACAATTTACCGACATATACAAAGTGCACATTGTAAAAGTAGAAATATCTCATGGTGGAATGCGAAACGATCCAGAATGAAAATGATAATGAAATATTCTTTATGAATGCAAACAAAGTCAACCGCGGGATTTGCTTACCTAAAGTTAAGCCAGTGACATCGGGAAATGGTGAGCGGCGTTTGTCCTTCTCTAGTCTCCTACAGAAAATCTTCATTCAGAGATTATTTTACGTCCAGTTAATTTTAGCCACACCTTCCTTTAAGGCTCGTTGCTATTCGTCGTCTTAATAGCTTATTTGATCTGAATCACTGCAATTCTCAACCATCTGTATGAGCATAAAAGCATATTTTGTCTGCATCTATACGCACCTTTCCAAACTCGATTCTCCTCTCTTCGACCGTCAGCTTCCTTGCTGCCCCAAGCAAAGTGTACATCTTCTGATCCTTTCAGTTCCTCTGATCAGTGACCACCCTCTGCGTGGGCAAGACAAGAAAACGGTCACTCCCGCTTCTCGGCGTAGTGCATTGTTTACGAAAGCAAATTCTTGTTCGCTTGGTGCGCACATGGTATTTAATGTTAATACCAATAACTAAAATTTTATCTTCCAAAATTATAAATGAGAGGCAGGATCACATAACAATATGTATGACTTTTCATTACCTTATTTCTGGATTTCTACACATTAACTAATTTCTGGATATTGTCACACATGTTATTATTCTTCCATAAGCGTTTATGCTGCATTATGTTGAATTTTAACTATGTGTCTCTGTGTTAAACATTTATAATCTCGTATTGATTTTTAGTGTTTGAACACTTCTACTATCAATTACTTCTTGTGGGAAAGTACTGAGATCTTCGCTGTCAGATGAAACGTCGTGATTTTAAATATTATCTGCTTGTCTGTATTTGGCCATGAATTGCCTTTTTAGAGTACATTAAAGCTAGCCTAGAGATTGAAAAACATAGATAATTTAGTTTGTTCCGGTTGATGATGGGTATTAAACTTTTTCTATACAAGGTGACGACGCCACCAGTGCAGTACAGAAGTATAAAATTATGTCTAAAAATTTATTATGAAGAAACTCTAATAAGGTTGGAGAGGAAGGCATTGAAGAAGGTGTTTATGCGGTAGGTAATTGAGGAGTAGTAGTAGACTATAAGATCTGTAGACTAGTAGTAGACTAAAAGGCTGCCAGATTTGATGCTTGATGGGGGTCCAGTGACACAAAGCTGAAGGGTGAGACCATGATGTACATAGAACATAAAAGGTGACCTCCAAAAAGAAATGGAAAACAAGATGAAGGAGGAAAGCCATTGATAGTGTTAATTAGATGAATTGTGAAGAAGACTGACGATCGATTAGCATTAAAATAACTTGATTTAAGAAGAAGAATATTCAGTATAATTATCGGTTTTGTGGCCACGCTTATTATCAGAGCGTTTGCGACGATTCGTTCACGAACTCAAGAGTATTTTCAAGACTAAATATTATATTATATTAAATTATATAGGCTGCTGAACGTTAACAATCACTTCAAGTCCGACCGAATTGTAGTGTCGTAAACCTCACAGGAACTTTACTGCACACGTCGCAGAGCGAGCCCTTAAACCCTACTGATGTGCGGCCTCACGAATCGTCCTAGAAAGTATACTGCAAACGTAACTTCCGCAAACGGATGTGCTTCTGGAGCTCACGGACCGTCTGGTATCGCCAATATAAGATTTGCGACACTTGCACGTTATTTTGTATATTCCTTTTACCAGTAACTTGGCAGTTAAATCCAAAGAAAAAGGTTCGGAAGCCAGCGAGGGCTACAATTAGAGATTATTTTGCTGATTATTTCATATCACCTTCGGCGTCAGTTCCTTTGCAATACGATATAATTTAGTTAAATATTTTGTGAAGTGCATCATTATGTACTTATATTCCATTTAAAATACCGACTTAGCTTAATTATGTTTACTCAATATTTAATTTTTGTATACTAAACTTTTTGCAAAAATGTTGAAAAATAAAAAATGATTTAAAACCTTACATTTTTCTGTAAACTTTTGGCTCAATTCGGTCGACAATTCCTTTTTTAAATTTTTGCTTGTATATTAAATAGCATGTTGCTCACTTTGTTTCCAAATAAAGACTAGACTAGAGAGAAAGAAATGAGACTACCCTGCAGTAACCAGCAACTATTTTAAATCGCCAGTGACTCGTCTATACTTGAACGATCCATTCTCATAGGCAACAATTCACTCGCCCACCAAATAAAACATGTTGGATATTTTTAGTTACCAGTGTGCGGTCCGTCATTAGTAATTAATTGTTATATTTTAGCAATTAAAAAATTATTTGAAAAACTTGTCAGTGTGCAGAGGCCCTAAAGGGACCTGTAAACGAGCAACTTTTTATGGCAATATGTGGCCGGCAATACTGGCCGGGCAATATTTTCGGCAATACATACATTTGGCCCGGCGATATTTCAGTGTTGCAATGTTGAGGCCGGCGTGTTGCCGGTGACATCGGCCCTGTGTGGAAAATACGGAAACATTGCCGGGTCACAATAATTCCCAGACCTCACCTAGACGTCTCTGTAGTCATTCATTCAGCTGTGTTATAAATTTATATTACACTTTGTTATCTGGGAAAAATTATTCGGTATTCTACTTATGAATTGGTCAAATGAGAAAACTATTGAATTTATCGTTGAATTTCTCTCAAATCCACTATTATGGGACGTGAAGTCGATGGACTGTAGATGGAGATCGCTAAGTGAGGAAAGATGGTTGGCAAGCAATGACAAACAAATTTGGCATCAGTACGCGAAAAATAAGAATAAAAGTTAATATCTAATTTTTTAAATTAATATTTCACAAATAAAGAGGCCTAACTTTTACATACTTTAATAAATTCATTTAATCCTTCCATTAAATCTATGCATGCTTCTCGAGCGATGTGCGAAATTCAACAATCGGATACTCTGATTAAATACGTCAAATATTTCTAAGAGTCTTCTGTCTCTAAGAATCTAAGGTATTGCTTTCCTCATCACCGAGTTCCTTTTCTCAATCATGGGCCCAATTTTTTAAGCAAATAATGAAAGTCGCCCTTCGATGTCTGGTGAAGGTTTGAAATAAGTAATTAATTTCAAGAATTAATTCGTTCCTTAAATTGTGAACTGTTTATCGTTTGTTAAATAAGGTTCTTCTCTTCTTTGATTACTTGAAATTTTTATCACAAGTAATGCTGCGCTAATAATCACTTCATTTTTGGCAATAAGTATTGCACTACGTGTACGCGGAAAATAATTGGGCTACACTGTGGCCGGAGTATAGCCAGGATATTGCTGGTAACATTGCCCGGCCATACTTGCCGAGCATACTTGCCGAGCCATAGTTTCCTAAAATATTGCTGGCAATGTGCAATTTCAAGAGAACATTATCATTGTTTTGAATGATACATCTGATAGTTAAAAAAGGCGATGAAAACCGCCGACGTTTCCTGCGAGAAAGCAGGCGATTACAGGTGGAAGATACACAGGCCATTGGGCACGGGCACGTAATCAGTTCAGTAGGTCTCGTTCATCTGACGGCATTGACTACACCGACAGACTTGACCAGCTATTTCTTCGCGGACCATCATTGCCTAGGCTGAAACTAAAGAAGCCACTCTTTCCACATTTATTTTTCTACCTCTAATTGATTGATGAAGCAATTGTGAGTCGAAAACGAAGAAAATATTTTCAAGTAGAATGAAACATTTAATTTCACAGTATAAGGCTAAATATCGAGCTTCACATTTTACTGTAATGCGAGCGTGAATAGATAACGCATAAAACCACATTAACACATTTTTTATTAAAGAAGTAATGATTAAATAAAATTTATAAACAGTTCTTTTAAACAATTCAACGATTGTATAACCATCTAACTAAACCATACGACCGTATCACGCACGCACGCACGCACCCGCAAACACACATTCATTATAACATTACCTCTCTTCCTGTCGAGCACTATTGTAAGTTTATTTTACTGGGTAAGCTTTCGTACGAGTGAAGTGGGGCATTAGAAAATCGTCAGTTGACGATAATAACTTTCCAACTTGATGTAATTTTTATTTTAAAGGGAAATACACAAGTTAATATTAATTAAGAAATAATTTATCTTAAGTGAAAGTTACAAAAATATAATATCATTTTTCGTTAAATTCAGCACTCAATTGACATTTATTATCTTTAAATTACTGGATCTGTTAAAGCGACTGAGTTAAATAATTTAACGCAAGCATGAAATAAATAAAATATCAATACTCTGAAACTTTAATGTACATATAATAAAATATTTAGGAAGAGGCACTAGTTTTGTGCACAGGATTCGGCCAAACCCCAAAAAATGTCATATAAATATCGTGGTCTAATAAAATATATAAATTATAATCCACATTAAGTGAAATGCAGTAGAACTCATATAAATTAACGGTCGTAATATGTTTTAAACGTAAGTCATACTAAGTCAGATAATTATTTCAAGGATAACAAATAATATTGTAATATTCGGTAAGAACTAGAGAATGTGTTGAATTTTATTACACTCCAGTAACACATCGGACTGGAAATACAAAAATTTATGTATTGTAGTAGCAACGCGTATTTCATAGACTATGAAATGATAGTATATATATATATATATATTGTAATGCCAAATAATTAAGGCATTAATTGTGAAATTGATAATCTAAATTGTTAGAGAAACATTCTTGACGGCGGTACCGAACACATAACAGAGCAACAATGAAGGAGAGTATTGTTTTCTTTGTTGGAAGAAGGAATGCGCGCTCAAAAATTACGAGACGAGAGCAGTTGGAAATCAGAGGCGAGAGCATTGAGTTGGGGCAGTCAAGAACAGCTCGTACTAAAAGTAGACGAGATATTATTTAAACAAAAAGTTCAGTTGCATTTTGGCTCCTCAGCGATCGAGTGGTCGTAAAATAACTTTGCGAAAATTGGAGATTAAACACGTACCGAGAGACGAGGACTACAGCGAAAGGCGAGAGCGAGAATCGAAGGCAGAACTACAAAACCTGCTAAGCTGGGCAGCCGTGAGGAGGAGGCAACGGAGGGAGCGGAAGACGAAGAAGAGATTCCTGGTTCCTGATTTAAATCCAAAATATTAATTAGAATCTGTGAGTTAAGTAGAAGCTGTGCAAAAACCCTGTTATAGTGCTTCGTAAGTCAGAAGTATCCTGGGCAGCCGTAAGTAACAATAGAAAACAATTAATTATGTAAACCGGATTAAAAGATAGATGTCAGATATCGTTCTTTTCTTTTGATAAAAAATTTTGTAAATTAAAATCCATCTTTTAGTATAAGTTCGTCGACAATTAAATTTAGTCTTTGTTAATTGACGAGTAAATTTTTTAAAAAATTTAATTTTGTGTTCTTTAATTATTTTGAATGATTCGCCGTTATCAAACCCAGTGGAGACCCTCAGATATTAATTAATTGTATAATTGTTCAAGTATTGATAATAAATAAATCTTGTTTGTTAAAGTTATAAATTCTTTCATTTTTAAAGCATCAATTTTTGTATATTACAAAATAGCTTCCACAACGTGTGGAACGAATAAATTAAATTAAATAAATGTTTTTAATTTGATTATTGCAACATATAAAATACTAGCTGAGTGTCCGGCCTTGCGAGGGTATTTATTTAAATTAACCCGGAATAGGAATTAGTTAACCTTTAGTAAACATTTCATTTAACCAGAATCAATAGCGCCAGTGTTTGGAACATTTACCAATTTACATTCCGCTCCCCGACCTAACCCGTAGGAATCTAACTTCAAATAAACCAGAATGATTACTGTGGTATTCAGTAATTCACCTACTACATAAAATAAAAGTCTCTAAAAAATCACGACGAATTAAAATAGCAAAAAGACTAGAATAGACGGTACCCTAAGAAAATAAAAAATTACACAATAACTTAAGAGGGTCAAACCTAATCCGGACAATCTTTTGCCAATCACGTTCACATCCACATGCAGGAAAACATAAAAGTTCATTTACCACCATGGTTCATGCGAGAATTAATCTGACGACACCTATAACCCCGAAATCGACACTAATATTGGTCTTTTTTGCATTACTTTTATGTAAACCCCTTTCAATACCACCCTTACGGTAAGGGTACTTCCATCCCTTGCTTTTTGGAGTTGAAATGAGACACTTAAAAATTTTTGAATGACATGAAATTAAGAGACACGGAAATCGTTTTATTCGATAACGGCCTTTATGAATATTTTTAAATTTCTACCCCTCCACCCCACCCCCTACAGGCGGTAGGTATATCTTAACTCGTCAGTGTTTGTTCCTGGACCGTAAGTAACTTCTGTATAAAGTTGGGTAGAAATTGGTCTACACATTTAAGATTGGATACTTAAATTTCTTTCCCCACCATCCACCCCCACTCCTAGCGGCTGAACTACACATTAATCAGTAAGGTAAATGCCAGAATTAAGCTAAGTGACTTCCGTAATCCTAGATACAACACCAGTCACCGTTGTTTACTCATTACTTTTATGTAACGGCCTTTCACCCACATCCTTCCCCAACCCCCACTCCTAGCCACTGTACTATAACCTAACTGGCATATACAATGTCAGAATTAAACTAATTGACTTTTATAACCCTGTATTTGACACCAATCTCAGTTGTTTCAAATTTTTTTTATGTAACGTCCCTTCACCCGCTCTCTTAGAGGTTCTGCCTTCCCATGCTGGACCGGGTTGAAATTATACTCTGAAGCATCTGTAATATTCGGGAGAAATCGCTTCAGTGTCTCAACATTTTTTGTAGGTCATAGTTACTTGCAGTGTTCTCTTCTTTATACTGTACCTGCTGGGTGTCCGGGTTGACCGAGATGTCATTATTAACCTCAAAAACATCGGTAACCCTGGATTTGACTCGAATTTGGTTGTTTATGCGTTATTTTTCCACCCCATCCCGAAAAGGGTTGAAATCATACACAAAAATATCTGGAGAAATTATATGCATCTCATTGACCCCGAAAAAATTTCTTTCGACGAAAAAATCGGCCGTTTTAACATGTTTGAAATTTTCCATTCACGTTCAACCCCGCCCCTGGGGGTTAGACAGCAAGTTGAATGTCATAATTAAACTCAGCGACATCCACAACTCCGGATTAAACTCCAATCCCGGGTTTTTCTTTCATATTTATGTAACGCCCCTTCCCCTTCCAATTCAGAAAGGGGTTCAAATTATACGCAAACAAAACCAGGAGAAACACTATCAATCTGATACCCCGAAAAATATTTATCCGACGTAAATAAATTTTGTACGTGCTTGAAAATTTCCACTTCCGTCCTCCCCCGGCACTGGGGGTGGTTGTCATGTGTTTGATTCCGGTTCGAAGGAACACGTGGGAAAAAAAATTGTTAAATTTGCTAAACTGGAGCGGAACATATACTAACAGTCAATTTAATTTATTAGAAGATATAATGGAAAAATATTGATTTGATTACAGATAAATATGGCATTGTTTGATAGATCCGTGCCTTTGATTCTATAGTCTTAGGTGAGAAAAAACAAGTGAAAAATTCGCATATTTGTAGCTTATTCCTGTGGCTAGAAGTCGCAACTTTAATCTTTCATGAGCTTTACCATTCTCTCTAATGTATAGTGTCCAATGATACTCGTAGGTATAAGTTTCAGGTAAATTCCCTAATCTATTCTCATTTAGTTATAGCCATGTTTTGTCAAGAAGCTAAACTAAATCCACAAATTCACCTGTGAATATTTTTTTCTCATTATACTCGAAGTGGTCTTGGTAGGTAACCGATAATTATTAGGCTCTGAGAGGTGTCCTCTAGAATCTAGACACTAGAATCCTAAAGCCTGTCAGTGCATGATGGACGGATTTACCTGGAGAGCTGAACCTCTGGTCGTCGGAGTCCAAAATCTTAGATATATACATTTCCGCAAAGGAAAATCCGGGGAGGGGGAGGGGGGCAGAACGCAAAACAATTTACTTTCTTACGTACTAACGGTACTTTTATATTGTTATATCCTTTTTCTCTATATTGACGTGCTTTCTTCTAGTTAGTCATAACCTCGTCCCACCTATCAAATGGCCGTACTAAGTCATGGTTTCGTTGATTCCAGTTCGAAACTATAATTTATTCAATGGCCATTATTATTTATGTTTTTCTCGCTATCAATTCAGACTTTTTATTCTTTTCAATACATCTCTTAAAGTAGTTTAGTTATACTTCTTGCTGTAATTAAGGTTCTGCTTCTCCTAGTCGATCCGGAAAACATCTCTTTCCCGTCGTGACTGGTTCAGAACTGCTTTCTGCTACTATTGCACCATCGTGCAATTTATTGTCCACTTTACTGAGATACTTGCCATTACTATGAGTATGCATTAGTCGAATACTCATATTTTTAGCTCCAATTTAATATCAAGTTATAATTTACTACATCCGAACTTAATTATTTTCTGCTCTAGGCGCGCATATATCGTCTTAATTTGCAATTATTCATATGCATGAAATATATAAGGAGAATAATTTAAGTTGTGTCCAAGTTTATATCTAGTTTGCAGAGAAGAAGTGTCTGGTTTTGTTCTCAAAGCAACTAAATGCTTTGCTTCACGGCTAGTGGGCAATGTCATGTATTGTCTTCTTTAAGGGCAAAGTCCTGTTACAACCGACAACTGACAGGCAATTCATTACACTCGATCACTGATATGCTCTACTAACTCTGAATAAGGTATCTAAGAAAAAAGCGGTACATCGTACCGAGCTCGCCAATTAGAACATGATTCTTTAATGGAAGAAATGGCAACAATTTCGACAATGAAAGTAAACACATGAGTTAACTATTAAAGATACGGTGGTTCAGAGTTATTTAACTGAAGCCTGACTGAATAGAAGACTCGTAACCCTAATAAATATGTAGGCTGAATCTTATATTTAAATACAGAAATCAGATCAATGTATTAAGAAACTTGTTTGTATTTGACGTGAATTACCTTTTCAATAGCCTCACAGACATTATTAGCATATTTATATATGTTACAGGGTTTCACCTACGTACCTACAGAAAAAATCGGGGTTTATGACACCCTGGATAATATCAATATTGCTATTGTGACAGATGGGAGAATAAGAAGAATTTATTATTAATAGCAATGAAACAGTAAAATAAATTGAAACGCTAACTTAATCAAGTCAAAAAAATACTCCTCGAAAACTGATACATTCTTGAACTAAATATAGACAAAGATATACCTGGTACCCTAAGAAAGCCAAATATACACCTGGTAACATTTTGTAAACTACGTCCACTTCCACATCGACGACCATAATTTTTTTTAACGGCCATGGTTAATGAGAGAATGAAACTCAGAATTAACACCGAAATTGACGTCATTCTCTGTCTTTTTTGCATTACTTTTATGTAAAATCCTTCAACCACCAGCCATATGGTAAGGTGCTTCCCACCATGCCTTTTTTAGTTGTAATTAGACTCTTAAAAATTCTAGATTAAGTCCATAAATTCACAGACCCCGTAAATGTTTTATTCGGCATTAAGTAACATGAGTACAAAGATTGGATGAAATCCTCTGCGCTTGTACACGGAAATTTGTTTCGCCCCCATCCATTTCCACTCCTAGGGATTGAACTACATCTTAATCAATATGGTAAATGTCAGAATTAAACTTATTGACTACCATAACCCTGGGTTGAACACCAATCTCGGCTGTTTCGTGTTATTTTTATGTAACGCCTCCATTCCCTCCCTTTATGATGCTACCTTCCCATGCTGTAATGTGTTGAAATTATACACTAAATACATCTGGAGAGAAACTATTAATCTCATATACCCGATACCTAATTATTCTACGCTAAAAATGGCGTTTTTTAAAAAAAATTTCACTCCCAAACACACCTTGGGGTGCCTGACGCTTTGAAAGGCCGACAGGAACCTTAGGTGGCGTGCGCACAACTCACCAAAGCTCCATCGCAATTGCCCGGGTATTTATTTTTAATTAGCCCAGAGAAGGTATTGATTCGACACTAACCTCTTAGTAAACATTTCATTTAACCAGCATCAATAGCGCCAGTGTTTGTAACATTTACCTATGTACGTTAATGTTCGCGACCTAACCCCTTAAATATAGGCCTACCAGGATGATGACTGACGATACTGTAACTCAGGAATTCTCCTACTACATAAAATAAGAGTGTATAAAAAATCATATCGAGTTAAAAATGAAAAATACTCGATAATTTAATAAAGTCTAAAAATACTCCTGATACCTTAAGGAGTGAAAATAAAACCTTTAACTACACAGAGACATAAGTATACACTAAGAAAATCAAAAATTCAAGCGATATCGTAAGAGGGTCAAAACTACTCCGGGTAACTTTGTCAATCACATCCAACTCCACAACGTGGAACATGCTATTTCACTAACCACCATGGTCGTCAATACGAGTATTACTCAGCTACTCCAGTAACTCGACACAAATCTCCGTCTTTTTTGCAATATAATCTACCACCACCTGTATGGACGCTTACCACTTTTGTCTTTTGGAGTTCAAGTTATACACTTAAAAATTCTAGAATGGCACTATCCAATTCAGCGTTTTATTCCACACTAATAATGGCTGTTTAGGAATGTCTTTAAATACCACCCGCTACCCTAGAGGTCGTAGGTGTGTCTTTACTCCTCGTTGTTTGTTCCTGGATCGTAAGTAGCATGTGTATAAAGGTCGAAAGAAATTTCTCTACGCGTTTAAGATTGTGCACGGAAACTGTTTTCGCCTCCTTTCATGCCCACTCTTGGGGGTTGAACTACATCTTAACCAGTAAGGTCAAAGTCAGAATTATACTCAGTGACCTCCATAACCACAGATTCAACAGTAGTCTCAATTGTTTATATATTTCTTTTATATAACGGTCACCCACATTCTCCCCCACACCTAGGGGCTGAACTTATCTGACATAGTGAATGTCAGAATTAATCTCATCGACTTCTATAACCCGCGATTTGATCCAAATCAACCTTATAGTCAATACTTTCAATAATTATCATCCCAACTTACAATTCACTCATTAACTTGAATTGAACCGTTCTGTTAATTTCCTTCATGTCACTGTATACATCCACAATACTTCCATTCTCACTTCCATTGCTTCAGAAAAATCTACATACTCAGGACGTGTTCTCAATTTTCTTTCTGATCATCCTCCTAACGAAAAGAGGACTATGGTATACAATCTTGTTAACAGAGCTATATTACTTTCTAAATCCAAGTTTCATCAACACAACAGAAATATTGTCAAACATTTTAATCTCTAATGAGTAATCTTTAAATTTTATTAATAAACACACAAACTTTAGATTGAACAAAACTCAATATACTACTGTTACTCGTCCCCAATTACCTCAATCCAATTCTTTCTCGTACCCGCTTATTACAAATTTCTACATCACAAATTTGTCCAAGTTTTTAATATCAAATATCCATCATTTACAGATCTACCAATTCTCTTTCCTTCTTGATTAAAAACAACAAGAACCCACATACAGAAAACATTTGTAGTTTACAAAATATTTTGCTATAATTGTAAATCCTGCTACATAGTGCAAACAAAACGCTCCTTAATACCCGAATCAAGGAACATATGTCCAATATCAAAATTCCCATCGATAAACAACCTGCAGTCTCCAAACATATCATAAATTCGAAACATTCATTTGATTGGCAAAATGTCAAGATCTTATGCTGGTTTACCTGCCGTAGGTTGCTGTTACTAGCAACGGCTGGCTATCTGCAACAGCAACCAGCGTACTGGGAGGGTTCACACTGCAGTAAACAGCGCCTGGTTAGCAGCTCTGCAGTGTTTGTTGTTGAATATTATAAAATATCATTACAACCAAATAAAAACGTTAAAAAAGCAAGTTATATAGAATCTATTACTAAACTTAAAGAAACGCAAATGGGTTCAAAGTTGGATAGAACTAAGAAATCAACTAGGAGCTTCATCAATGCTAATGAAAGAATTAAGTGGCGAAGTTCTTTCCTTTTTCTTCAACATATTAAGACTTTCTGAACAGAAATTAGGACTCCTAGAATTAATTTTCCCCTTAATAAAAAAAATTATAGCAACCAGAGGAATGCTATTCCGTGAAAAACAAAATTAGAAATAACTCTGAGATAACTAGCAACTGGAGACAAACAAATTTTGATGTGCTCATTTATTCTGCAGCTGCACTTATTTTCTTCGAATTGTTTATTTTAGTAACCTATTAACTGTAAAAGTAGCTTAAACGGTTCATTCTATTTTTTTAACTGTTTCATAGTTATTTTATACCCTTCTACTAACAATCACACAGCCTTTCAAATTCCTTATCTTTAAAATAACGTTTTAAATAAGATAGAGAGGAATTATTCCATAAACATTCATATTTTTCATATCTCTTTACCTCATTTAATTCGCGATTCAATTTTACCATATTTTACTTAATGTACTAAAACAGCGCAAAACACAAATAAAAAAGCAGATAAACGCAAATAAACAACTCAATAATTAATCATCGATAACTAGCAACAATATAACATAGAACCTTATCATGCGCTGACATATGAGAAAACTCGCGAGACAACACGTCACTGACCACAGATAGCTAGCAGCGCTGGTAAAGTAGAACGGTCTCAACTTCACCATACGTTACTAAAATCGCTAGGCTGTTGTTGGTAGCAGCGGACACACGGTGCTGCTTAATCGGCTGGTAACAGCTACTAGCTGCAGCTAAACCAGCATCGTGTCATCGCCGTATTAGTCGAATTGTATCATAAATATCTCATTAATCACTGCATTTAAAATGAAGCATTTACGTCTGTTTTGAAAATTAATAATAAGAAAAATATCCAAATAGTCTTCTGCCTGTATTTGGCTAGTTTTCTTATTATAACGGCAATTAACTTATAAACTGATCCCTCATTGTTACCTCTAACCCTTCTTTGCTTTTCCATTGTCGTTGCGTTTTAGCTTTGCTTTTGAGTTTGTGGGCGTTTTTAATCACTTGACGAATGGAGCAAGCATTCAAGAAAAGTTGTGTGATAATTATATTATAACTATTATAATAATATATTATATTTATCTTATAATTCTTTATTACACCCATGCTAATAAAATGTATGTATATATTGTTTTATTGGAATAAAGATAGTTCATTTGAGTCAGTGGCGTAGGATGGGAAAAATTCGCCCGTTGCGGAAGCCAAATTCGCCGCCCCCGTATGTAGGTATTTAAATCCAAAATTTACAGAAATTTTGTCCCTCCTAAAAGTGCCACCCTGGACGTGTCGCCCCCGCCACTGACTTCAGTATCATACTGTATACGCAGAATGTCTATGTTCATAACTTCATATACATATTCGGTATATTTTAACTTGAGATAATGAGGCATAAAAACAAAGTGGTAAATAAAGGTCTTTGCCTAATACCTACTTCATTGATATCTTTGGCCTCGTGGAGCATTAACTTCATTGTTTGAATATGTTGTTATTGTATATCTTATGTCAATGAAATGGATTTTTCTGAAATCCTAAAGGAGGGTTTAGAATTACTAGATGGGATCTTACCCCAGAAAAAATCAGCAAAGAATGAAGGAATTTACGTCGACGTTTTAGGGTCTAGACGTATGTAGCAATGATTGATTTAAAACATCAATTCAACAGTTCTCAACTAAACCTTAATTTTCTTTAAATTTTAATTTATCCTTTTGAATATTAATATGCTTAAATTTATAATATGAATGTCTGAGCACCGCATTTGGTTGTACCAGTTATATTTTTAAGCGACTTTGCTGGGAACCATTTCCTCAACATATGAGAAATGAGATTTCAGTGTGTACGTAATGTTTTAGTTAGAATACCTGTTGATGTTCACAAACTAATTAAGTATTTATCCGTTGAAGATAGTTTTAAAAGGGAAAGCGTAATATTAGATTCAACATTTGAATAATATGAAAGTTATTTGTGAAAATGCCAATTTTCTACAAGAATTATTCTGTGGTTAGTCTCTGGCAACTCTATTCAGTAATTCTCTCATGTTACGTGAGTTCAAATAAGCTCATAAAATACATCTGTTCTTTGAATTTATATATAATAGCAGTTATTCTCATTCATATGCTCTAAGTAAATAATATACCATGCTGTAAAATGTATGTTACTTTAATCAAGGCATCTCAAAAAAGATTATGGTACTGTTAGGAAAATAGTGCAATATTTTACTTTACAGGAATTTATATAAGTATCTACCCTGTAACTCTAATATTAATCACTGGGCTGTACAACCTTGTAAGTCTACAGAAATTTACTTGGATAATATATGAACTCATTTCACTGTGTTACAATAAGATTTCTGTTGCCATTATAGCAGGCACTTCTGTATTGTGTATATGCCATTGCTAATTAAACTGCATCAGGGACTATTAGCACAGCAACATTGGAAAGTGATTGTGTAATTGATCTTTACAGAATTCCCATGAAAAATTAAAAGGTATAAAATCTGTGAAAGCCAGGTGCACATGCTGTTAGCATCTCATGACTAGGGAACCTCTGCTGATCTAGCTGTGGATTGATATAAATTGTTTGTCTCCATGATTATTTAGTAAATTTATGTAATGAAAATTAATGCATCTGGTTTAAAGTATAATTATCAGATAAAATAGCCAAATGACTTACAAAATGAAGTGATATTTTATGTCATATGACATTTCTGGGAATGTTTCCAGATAATGGGCACAGCATAAATGACACAGAAAATTATGTCATGATATATTTTTGGAAATAATGTGTGTGGTATTTATATCATCACTTAATTTTGTTTTTCTTTATCCTATTATTATGTAACTTAACTAAACTTAAATTGCCCTAAATTTCTTAAACATTTTGTCAGAATTATCTATCTTGGTATACAATATTATATGACATATTTGTAAAATCAGGGCAACAATTATTTATGATTGAAGTTTGCAGAACACCCCATTCATTCTCATCCTATGAAATACAAATATCTATTTATGTTAATTTCACGGACAAACATCCAATTTCATATTTAGTTAAATCTTATTTTTAATCACAAAATGCTTAATATGATGAAGATAATGAAACTGAAGAATTAAGAGATGAAACTATCAGTTTAACTGTAATGATACTTGGTAACTTTTTGAGTTTCCCTTATTCCAAATGTGTAGTGTATTGAATGTATTATTAACACATATATAATTAAAAAATAAACATTCATAATTATAAATATTTTTGTATATAAAATTTTTACTAGTTCACAATATTTCTAGTTGTGTCAAGAGCATATAATTGTCATTGATCATTTTGCACATTCTTGCTAATGTGTTATTATAATAATATAAACCTATTTATTTTGTCTAGGCACGTGAGATCTCAATAAGCTCTCAATGTGCTCAATCAATCAAATTATTACATAATTTATAAATGAATTTAAGTTTCCTTCAAAAAGTTGTGGAAATGGGCAAGGTTTGTCTCTCAATAATAAACTTTGCAAATAATTTTGGTATGCCAGACATTCATAAATTACAGTGTTAAGAATTTGTCCCTCTTAAATAATCAACTAATAACTATCATGTGAATACACTCCAAAATCATATTTTGTTTCAGGTGAAGATTTGTCAAAAAGTAGTGATGATGAACATAGTGATACAGAAGAATCGGGAGATAAAACTATCAATTTTACTGTAAATAACTCAAATGCTAAAGATACTGGGTAATTTTTTCTGTTTCGTTTATTCAAAATGTAGTTAGTTAATGTATTCTTAATGAATCAGCCTGTGATACTTCATTTGTTGAAATCTGTAAAGTATGTGATTTTTGTTCTTGATCATATATAAACCGTCAACTTTCTTATGCGTTCATTATCATACTAGATTTAAATCTTAAAATAAATATTGCAGCTCTTTCATGTTTAATTTACTTTCCTTGACTATTAGGTCACCTGAGGATCAGTTCACTATATTTAAATGCATTGTTTTCTATCACTAAGTTATATTAAATAGATCTGTTTGTATTCTGTTTATAATGTTTACATTGGTTTTATTTACTTACAAAACAATATGTACCAATTGAAAAACAATTTGACTCATATTTGTCCAAATATATGTGTTTGCTCTTGCAGGTCTGTGTTAATAGATTGTGACAATATTAATGAAGATGATGTGTATGTTGATATGGATGACAGAAAAAGTACTAAACATGTGAGATCTAAATTTGTTTGTGTTGATGATTTATTAAAAACGAGTGTAATACAACCTGGCTTTGAAAAACTGCATTCTGTGCCTTGTGAAACAAATGAAAAAAAGTTAAAACTTATAAGGAAGGTTAGCTTTTGGTTCACAATATAGTTAGTCTATAATTGATTTAAAATAACATTAAATCTTCATAATAATATATATTTACTATTTAATTTTTAAAAATTCTCATTTCAGAAAATTAGAGAAAAAACTAAGGGTGTAAATTGGTTTAATATGCCTGCTACTGAAGTAACAGATGAAGTGAAAAATGATCTCTCAATACTTCAAATGAGATCTGTTCTAGATCCCAAACATTTTTACAAGAAAAATGACCTAAAAGTATTGCCGAAGTATTTTCAGGTATTCACAATATTTCACACTTATGTCTTTATTTCTATTTCCTTGTGTTTGGCTGCATTGTGATTTGGTTTTATTTTCAGGTTGGTAAGGTTCTTGATGCACCAGCTGACTTTTATAGTAGCAGGATTCCTAAAAGACAAAGGAAAAAGACAATAGTTGAAGAATTATTGGCTGATTCAGAGTTCAAGAAATACAATAAAAACCGATACTTAGAAATCGTAGAACAGAAAGCAAGGAATAGAGCACACCGTCATGCTAAGAGACTGAAACGTAAAGGGAAAAATAAAAAATAATGTACTTTATTAAATGTTTCTAATAATGTCCTCAATAAATTAAACAATTTTTTAACTGTGTCAAATTTTCATGTCATGCCTTAACATGGCTATTAATACATCATAGAATGACAGTTTGACTTTTGTTTATGTTGGAGAATAACTCCTCCAAACTTTTTAACTACAAATTCAATCTTTGTATCACTGAGAAATGTACAGTCTAGCAGAATGTAAGAGGGTAGTTCCAAAAGTGCACAACATGACATTTAGATAGCAGGTTGCTGTATGAAAAGCAATAAGTTGTCTAATGTAACAACCTCGTAAGCTTAAATTTGATGATGCTAGTTTGTTTATTATTTGGTTGGACAGCAATACTAAATGTTAAATTTGTAAACACTGAAAACATTGATCGTTATTATGTTATACAGTAGTTTCATTTGAAAGTTCTAAGTCTAACCAAATCCCAAAGTCAAGCTAGATTGTACTCTGGGGGAATCTGTTTATTTACAATAAAATACTGGGTGTCAGTTTAAATGGGGCCACATTAGCTGCCAAGACCAACATTCCAATGGTTGACCAAATGAAGTTGCCACATTAGAAATTGTGGTGAAAGTCCACAAAATGGTCTGAATAACCATCAACTGATATAGTATGAGCTAGCATAGAAAGTAGGCAATTCAGAGAGCTGTACATTGTATATTTACTGCTGTTCCAAAGACATTTATTGTTTGCTTACAATGGAACAATAGTGAGTGTGTTTCAGTAGTGTGTTTGGTGATGTTTCACAACAATAATTATTGATTATCTTCAAAAAGTAAAAAAATCAACAGTGAATATTCATGAACTTATTATAGTGTTTGAATGAAGAAATTAAGACAAAAAAGGGACTTATTTGGTGAAAATAAAATTGTTCTTTCATCTCAATGAACCAGGTTACACATAATTTATCACGATGACAAAAGTCAATGAGTTGAAGTTCCTATTTTCTCCTTGACATATCCCATTCGCCAGATTTAGCTTCAGTTATTTCCTCATTCCAAACACAAGATGGCTCAGTGTTAAAAGATTTACAATCAAAGAAGCAGTGAAAGTCTGCAATTGATGGATATTTGTAGGAGTATGGTGGTTCTTAATTTAAACGGTATCAAAGCAGTGGACATTCCTAGAAAAGCATATTGAGCTAAATGGAAAATTCGTTAATTTTAGTTTGATTACTCAAATTGAAGAATCTGAGTACCAACTTAGGGCAGATGTTTTATTTGGATGCTCTTAGCCCCCTTCTTCTGGAAAGAGAATTACTTTCCTTATGCTGAATCAAATAGGGAAATGTGACACTGTCAAATAGATTAATTCATTTGGATAGTAAAGAGGAACACAGACTAGCTGACACCTTAAATCAACATTTGGTTGAGTCAGGCAGGGACAAAATAGAATTTCAAATTTTTGAGGATCTGGTAGGACCCCTTCTACTGGACAGTAGCTGGACAAGCCAGCTGACTGCTCAGTGTTGAATATATATACAACTCATTTGGGTAGGAAAGAGAGTGTTTATTTAAGTCATTAGGTGGTGTAGTCAGCAGCAATGAAAAATTATTTATTTACTGCTGACTACATCAACTGTCATTTTATGGTAAGTCATCAGTCTCTGTTTCCTACTGAATTGAGTTAATCAGTTTGAATTATATTATAACACATTTGGATAGAAAAGAGAAAATGAAATGTGTTATTTTGAGTCCATATGCTTATAGCAGGCATTCATTAATATTTCTTTGCCAATTAGTTGTCGAGTACTTTATTTAAAACTGATGTTGGTCACCAGAGCAGTCTCCTGTCGGTCCAATTTCCTTGAAGGGAGTTAAACTTAAATGCAGGTTTTACCAAGTTAAATGATATTTTGGAGTAATTTTTCTTCCACTTTATTTAATCAAAAATGGAACTTGACCTCATCTCTAACTCATAATTATACATTTCACTTTTAATGGTGTTTACTAGCCAGACTTAAAAAAAGATTGTTCAGGAAAACGTATCTAAAATTGTCAACATGACCACGATACATAATGAGATTAAGTTACCATTACTTGAGTTTCACTGCAGATCTGAAGCACTGTTATTAATACAGTGGCATAGCATGGTTGTGGTGGCAGAATTTATGTAAATTTTGGATTGAAAGACCTAAATAAAGCGTCTATAAGTTCGATCTCTGCCCCGGTGGCTGCAACCCACACAATACTACTGTACTCATAACGTCTATAGTTTCAACTGTTTACTTGTAATTCCAGAGTGACTGTCTTAAAGTTCTTAAGCTGTGTTGAGTTGTGGGTTCTTTCTTTTCCTAATTGCATTTGCCCTGAGTTATTCAATGATCACGAGGGCTGTACAATATGACATAGTCATTATTGTCAGCTAGTTGATGATGTTTGCTTGCATACACATCTGTACAATAGAATTTGGTTAGATCCTTCACTGAACTGGCGCACTGATTGTAAATTATTTTGAACTTTCACATGCAGAAAACCGCAGTTGTTTTGAGACGAATTTATAACTAGTTCATAAGTAGTCACTTTTGATACTTCTGTGAGTAATGTGCTATTATCTATGACCAGAGTAGCCAAGATAATTCACAAGTAAAACTTGTCTGGAATGATCATTAGACAACAATTGTATTATATATGGAGAATGTTTTGAATTGGTGATTCCAAAGGCCAGAAAGATTTTTTTGTCAAGCAATGCCTGTGTATTACAACTTTGCTAAAAGAAATTATTGCATGGAATTATCATATAAATGTGGATTATAGGCAATTAATTGAGATGTTCCATTTCCCTACAACCAAAAACTCATACTAGCTAAATCAAAGGATAAGCAATTTTTGATTATTCTTTATGACTTAACATCATTTCATGAATTAGTGCAAAATTTAACATGAGGTTGATACTAATCAAAATGTTTTGTAAGTACAGTTGGATAATCTTTTCACATGTGTGCCTTCGAGGACATCTTAATTGCTTCTGCTGTATTAATAATTATGAATTAAGGAAATCATCACATGTGCAGAGATCTGTTTCGGATACATCCAAGTCTTCGAAGTAGGGTATGATATGGAACCAGATCAAATGAAATTTTATTATTAGTCAAACTGAATCTCGAATATAGATCTGAATGTGGATTTAAAATATCCATTCAATATATTGAATGAAATATTGTGATTTGATCAAACTAAATCAAGAAGACATACATAATTCAGTAAAGATATTTCTCCCAACTAATGTCTAGCAGTTCCTAGCGATAGGAGATTCTTCTAGATGTTGGAGGAAATAACTTAAAAAATCACGTAGTATGTTTGTGATGCCATAGTCATCGTTTTTCAAGGTTATAAGGAAGGAATAATTACAAGTACCTAAGTAATAAACCGGATAATTTTTTCTAAAAAAAGAAAGGTTTCTTGTGTTTGTATCTGGGTTATCTTGGTAGACCGACGTTTCAATGGAAGACTTCAGCCTGGAAGAAGATGGAAGAGTTATCCATCTAAACGTCGCTGTTTACAAAGATAACCTGGGTGGAAACCCAA
Source organism: Zhengitettix transpicula (assembly GCA_037074705.1). Classification (NCBI taxonomy): domain Eukaryota; kingdom Metazoa; phylum Arthropoda; class Insecta; order Orthoptera; family Tetrigidae; genus Zhengitettix; species Zhengitettix transpicula. The sequence goes on along the minus strand of CM073590.1, from coordinate 72,137,180 downwards.
GAAGCCTTTATAAATTCAATTCATCGAGAAGACCTTTGATCTCTAAGGATAATATTTATTTTCTGAATGCACAAATTTTATGAAAAACCAAACTAGGGATAGGGGAAAATTTGTAATGCTGAGTAAACTATATTTTTTGGAATATTAATATAATTATTCAGCCAATTAAGTCAGGAAAAATTATTAAATGACTTGATTAAAAGTTACATTTAATAAACCACACATTGTTTCATCCTGACATTTGGGGCCTCTTCAGTGTTACAATATTGATAATTTTTGAGTTCCAGATATAATAAAATGAAATGGTTTCATAATGAAAACAAAATTATGAATGTAATATAATTAGACCTTGCTGAATTTTTAAATTAATAATTATGTAACACCTGAAGAGGTGGTAACATGTGGTTTATTAAACATCTCAGTATTGTTTCAGACTCAATTGGGCATAAATCATATATTTATCAGTGTTTTAGGTTAATTGTTTGGGAAACGGGGCAAGTTGCTAAGCGCTTTTTTCTAAAATTATGTATCATTAATATACAACCACTCCTAATATAATAAAAAAGTTATCTGGTTCATACTTATATAATAAAATGAACTATTAAGTCAAAATCATGGACGCCGCTAGGATTATTTTCAGGTAGGAGTATCTAGACATTGTACTTTTAACTAATAAAAGATAATTTATAATAGTGAATCCTTATAATTACAGGTATGCATAAAAAGTTAGACATTTATGTTATGTCAATTAAGTTACTGTCAAATTTAAATCTTCGTCGCATCATTTCTGGGAGTCCCACTTACCGCGCGATGGGAGAAGAGTGGCCCTCGCCAAGGAGGGGCTTTTCGCCCAACTCGAACCCGTGTGCAACCGATTACAAGAAGTAAATCTGAATATAAAGACAATACAGGATCACTTAAATAACGGACGTGTTTTAGTCTCACCGCGATAATGCCTCGATGGAGTTTGCGGTCATTTTCGAGAATGCTCAAAAAATTGCGAAGAACAGGATGCTAAATTTAAGCATCCTAGAGTGTTGGCAAGGCAGGCCCACAGATCAATAATAAGCCATCTGAAAATTTAGAAGAATTTTTCAAAATATGAGATTAAGCGGCCTTATATGAATCCCTTGTTTAATACGCAGATTTGATTGCTCAAGCCATCCCGTTTTAACCAGCGATATGCGAGGCAATCAAAATTGGTCTTAACTATACCATCGACAACATGTAGCATTAGTAGGTTACGACTGGACGTGGAATCGGTCAACCACGTCAGTCGTAAGGCTAAGCGGCGTGTACATGTTCAGTGTTCACAGGAAAAATGTAAAGGACACTGAATTCATTGACAAGTTGGTGAACAAATGTGGACACCAACCTAGACTCCGTAAGTTTTTATTCAAACAGTGACTTAATAAAAAAATTATTTCTTAAGTTTTTTTGTTTATTTCCTTTCATGCTCGGAGCCAATTACAAATAAGAAAAAAATATAAATCATACATACCAACTTAGAAAATGAGTTCCTGAAAAATTAAATTATAATATCCGTGGTTTAATTCGTTTGTTGTCGCATTACATACAGTTCCTTATTCTTTCTTCTGGATGAATTTAAGTTTACGAGGAAATGTTTCAGAAACTTATTCAGTGAGGTTGTTTCGATCTCTTACAGGCCTAGTTATGTTTTAAAACCAGTATTTTCTGACATCAGTTTAAAGTTGTTCTGCCCTGTTTCAAAATTATGATCCTTTCTGTGGTGTGATCGTATCACTCAATTATAATTTGATGTATAAAATGTTCATATAATTTCACTGAGGACCAGCAGATACAAAGTGCGCATCAATGGAAAATAATTTGCTTGCGTAAACAATGCTATCCGCCGGGGAGCGGGAGGGACAGTATTTTTTGTCTCGATAACGTGGCGGGTGGTCACTGGGCAGTGGAACGGAATGGTTGAGAATGACAGTTACTTAGGAGAGAGCAAGGGTGCTGGTTGGTAAAAACCGAACTGGACGGACCGAGATGCGAGGTGGTGTCTCATAGCAGAGAGAAAATACGTCGCTAAGCTCGTCCAGATGCACGAGGCTTAAAATACAGCAACGAAGCGGGAAGTGACAATTGGCTGGACTACACAAGTTTTTGCATAGCTGCAAGAAGAAGGAACACAGCTCGCCATTTCTGGATAACACCACATGTTTACGTAATATAATCCCGCGTTTATCTGCCATTACCTTTGTTCAAAAAAGATTTCAATTGCACTTCAATATATAATTCGTTCGATTTCCACCCCGAGATTTTCAAATTGAATTGTGCGCACTTTGTATATGTCTGATTGAAATACACAATATTTCGTATACTTAAAAATAAATTCAAATAAATGTATAACAAAATAATCAATTAATGAATTGTAGTAATTTATCATTAAATTTTGAGTCTCAAACAAATGACCTCAACACATCTAATAGTTAGTTCTACCAACCTTAATGCAATATCCTTCCAGGATTGTTCGACTGCATACGCTTTCGAATGAGTACCGAGACGTGAATTTTGTCGTCGTTTTTATAACATTTTTAAATCTAATTGTTGAACTTTCTCATTTCCGTGACCAGGACACCGGTCAAACGAAAAGGGCAACTCAAAGATTCTCTATTGTTAGCTTACTACATTTAACTTGCTAATCTCTCCCTGAAAACGAATAGTTTTCCTTACTGTTCGAAACGTTGAAGTAAATCTATACAACCTTTACTTCTAGACCAGGCGTGGCCAACAGTTTTTGCCCCCGGGCCAGTTTAGCAGAAAACGTGCCGGACGAAATATTAAAATTAAAAAATGTTAAATACAAAAACGATTAATTTAAGTAAACAAAAAATTTATTAAAGTTTGTTCACAAATATAAGTTGAGCTAAAGATTACTTAATATTTCTCGGCAAGTTTTTTAAAAATTTTCATATTTTTCATTATGTTTTTATCTTACAAAAATGCATGAATTTTCTTTTTCTGCTCGATATTTCTCATCAGAAAATATTAAAAAAAGCCTGTTCTAGACGATCTTTTACGTCATTACCAAAATACCTCTTTGTTTAACGTAATAAATGTAACTTGTTTTGTTGGTTACTTGTATACTTTCTTTCTGTTTTTCTTATTTTCATTGCTTTTTCACTGTTCTATTTTTCTTGCTAGTCTTTCTACCCCCGTACCCTGACAATGGAATATCCGAAAAATATAAATAATACTGTTACATTTAACTTAATGGAAACTTATTAAATTTGTAAATTAAGAACGAATCATGTTTCAAGCCTTTTCATATTCATTCGACACGGTATTTGCAGAAATCAGGGAAATTTTACGGAGATTTATCTATTCGTGACGTTAACGTTTTTTTTCCCAGATTGACACATGGCCGAAAACATGCTTATTATGGTATCAAATGATTTCTGCTAGACGTGAAATCCCATTAATAGAAAACGCTCAGATACTTTCATAATTAGCAGTTAAAGATGCACTGAAAACGTAAGGATATGAACTCATGAGATGTAATAAATCTTTAAAAAATTTCAAATTTCGCAGAAAACCAAGTTTACGATTGTTGTAACTAAATATAAAATGTGTATTTAATAAAAATTGAAGATTATCTTTTGCAACCATAATATAGAATAATTGTGTTAGGTTAATAAAAATTAAATTTGTCGAAAACATGCGAACATTTTTTACAAAAAGCAAATGAAAATCAATCTTAACAGATTAGAGGAAATATTTTCTTATCTGAAAATATACATTTAATATATAAATAATATAACATTTTAAAAATTCCATTTTGGTATTCTGTATCGACTAAAAAGCTGTTGTAGCTAAGTATCTGGCACCGTAAAATGTTACTGTATTTATTGATGTACAGAGATACTAAGGCAATTGTTGAGTGCTGCGATCTAGCGGTTGCAATGAAATAGCGCTGTGACGCAAATGCACAAAATCGATGCACCAGGGACCACATTGGTGTGTGTGAGAACTGTCTGTCTCGAATTTTGAAGTGACTGACGAATACCAGTACTTTCGTAAAGTTAATTGAGTTTTCTGTGGGCTATTGGCTTGAAAACTACTGCATAATTTCACCATGTAAGTGTATGAATATACGTTCTCTTCGAAATCGTTAAATTTGTCAACTTATTTGTGGGCGGAATTTAAATAGAGTACTTTCTAATTGTTGCTGTCAGGCGAACAATTCTTAATAATTGAATCATCAATTTTTATAAATGATTTATTTCTGCACGTCATGGTTTCAATAATTATTTCGATTTTTGGAATTGTTGATCCTGAATTTAACGTCTCGTAATTAAAACTTCTGTGAATTGTAAGAAATACCTGAATATTACAATGTACAACCGATTTGTGTTCTTTATGGATTTCACACTTTTTCGTCGATGGCTTTTTTCAATGTCTCCTATAAAAAAAATCAATAGGCGTAATATGGGTTGCAATTATAAATTGCTACATTTTCGCACTTTGTTGTAAATAGGTCGTATGAACTATTGAAAGTCTTTCCATTATTGAAATATTTTCGAGTGAAATTAATTATGTTGATTTTTATAATGTAAAACTTTAGTTTCAATCATTTGGTACTGGAAATAATTAGGATGTTCTGTTATATTATAAATTATTCTATGTAAATTAAGTTATTAATTTTATATAGGCCCAAAACATCGTAAAATCTATTACATTTTCCATTTAATTTAATTATTGATAAATAGCCAAAGGCTACAAAATACCTATTATTGAAGTGATTAGTATTAGTACATTTCGCCATCATAATTTTTAACCAAAAGCCTAATGCATTAGTTGATCTTGTAACTGACTAAATTTAAAATTGAGTTTAATGATTCTCTTATTGATTTGCACTCTCTGGCAATTCCAAACAATAAGAAAAAAATATTATAAAATACAAATACACACACACTTTAAAATTTAGTTCCTGAAAATTAAAATATCCATTGTTTAATTAGTTTGTTGATGACAATGATAAACCTTAAAGCCTTGTTAGGGAATAGTATGTTATTATTGAAATTGTCTTGAAAAGGGGTGAAATATATTGTATAAATGGCATTAACATGTCTACAAATCTTAACAGAAAAAATTGTTATTACATTCTGACTGTTTAATTTGTTCAGTAAAATAAACGTGAATTTAAAGAATAATTTTATTTATATATGGATTATTTTAGTTTATAAAAATATATCATTTAACTTTGTTGTGTATTAATGAAAAATTTATATTAGGGCAACAACAAGACCAAATAATTTCTTTCATCATAATTCCATGTTAAATGGAAACAAGACGGACAGAAGATTTGTAAATGGCAATAGTAATCAGAGCTTGAGCAGTGAAAAATTTATAATAGGAAACAATTTGAGGAAGCCAACTTGGGATTTGAAAGTATTAAGTCCATTTATGAAAGACTTTTACCAGCCACATGATAATGTTAAAAACAGGTATGCATTTAATAATCATTTTTATTAGGAAGTTACATTTTTTTACTTTTAATTTTTTGTTAATAGAACTTCAAATGAAGTTGAATCATATCGATCAAAATTGCAAATTACTGTGAAGGGAAATAATACTCCAAAACCTATTCAGCATTTTGAAGAAGGAAATTTCCCTGAGTATATTGTACGAGAGATAAGGTATGTATATAAGAAAATGTGGAAAATTTTTCGGAACTGTTACAGGACTTTGAAACTATTGCTTAATTTTTTAGGAGATCTGGTTTTGCTGCTCCCACATCTATACAGTCACAAGGCTGGCCAGTAGCAATGAGTGGGAGAGATTTAGTTGGAATAGCACAAACTGGATCAGGCAAAACCTTAGCAGTAAGTAGCTATTTTGTGATGCTTTAATTCTAATATATTAATGTTTATTAACATTTATTCTTATAGTACATGCTACCAGCAACAGTGCACATTAATCACCAAGAAAAAGTTTGCCGAGGAGATGGACCTATTGTTTTAATATTAGCTCCAACTCGTGAACTAGCTCAACAGATTCAAAGTGTGGCAAGAGAATTTGGAGCTACCTCAAGGATTCGTAATACTTGTATCTTTGGCGGAGCACCTAAAGTTCCTCAGGTTATTCAGCTCAACTTTTTTCTAATAATTAATTGCCTCAGTAGATCAAAATTGTCTGATAATTTGAATTTCATTATCAATTCAGAAAGTAAAACAAATTTTGCAAGAAAAATTAATTTAAACATCACCACACAACTAAAAATTCATGCACATCATAACTTCAGTGCAGACGGATGAATTCATTGTCCAGTCTGCAAACATTATGTTCATTACATAACTGGCAGTCTGTACTGTGATGTCATCTGAGTACCATAGCATAAAATTCTTTTCTTGTAGTGATGTTAATTTAGAAAATAACTGCCTTTTAAATAAATAATTAAGTCAGAAAAAAAGGAGAATTTATTAAATTCAAACGTTTCATCGCTGGAATATTATGAGGTCACAAATTAAGTGATGTAACGCTGTTAATTTAATAAATTCTCCTTTTTTATTACTTAAATTGACTTATGTGTATTTATTTATTTGTTTTCTCATCATTCAGAATCCATATTTATATATATCATTATTACAATTGCTTATATTGTTGCTGGGAATTAATTTTTTTTGCATTACCTTATTTGAAATTCATTTACTTGCAAAAAAATTGAACTTTCCCTTATCAATGCTAAACTTGAGTCTTCTCTAGTTTTCTGGACTGTTAAGAAAATAGTGAGACTTGAAATTGAGCAAGAAAATCAAATTTTAATTCATATTGTATTATAATTTTTAGGCACGGGATTTGGAGCGTGGTGTTGAAATTGTTATTGCAACACCTGGTCGGCTCTTAGATTTCTTAGAGCGTGGGACAACTAACTTGCGACGTTGCACATATTTGGTATTAGATGAAGCTGACCGCATGTTGGACATGGGATTTGAACCTCAAATCCGAAAAATTGTTGAACAAATTCGTGTAAGTTGTGCTATTTCATTTATCATTGATGTTCATATATATATATGTTATGCACGTACATAATTGTCAAGTTTTACATTTAAATATCCTGTAACATGCAGATACAACTTATTTTCTCCCTTAATTAAACCTGTTCACAGTTAAAATGTCATTCTATTTGACTATATTGCTTTTCAAATGGGAGCCATTCTGGCTTTCAGCAAATGAGAGCAGAGAATTAGACAATTATTTCCAATAATGAACAACAAAAAACCATTACATGGACATTAATATGTGACATTGAACCAATTTGATTTATTAGTGCAAGGAAGAGCTTTAAGGTGAAATCTGCTCCCATTTGAACATCTCTATAGTGGTTCACACAAGCAGATAAACCTAGTCTTTTGATGACACAGGACAAGCTGTCGACAATCCTGCCAGTGTGTGAATAGGTCATTTGCAATAACAATCCCTTTATACTGGAATACTCCTAGCCTCTAACATGCCTAAACTTTCAGTTGACCACTCACTAAGAACATTGCTGCCACACCAGGCCTCACCATGACTTACATTACAGCCTTTGCCACTCACAGTCCATTCCCTTCATCGTCCACACTGACAACAGGCCTTAGCACAGACTAGATGTCTCAGTCTTCTCCTTTTGTGTATGGAACAAGGCGAAAATATGGCGAAACCTGTCATAACAGTCTTTGCAGATATTTTTTTTTTCTATGAACTCCCAAATATATTTTACAACTTTTACACTTTACATTCTGTTACTGTTGTGTATTTGAACTTTGTATAGCTGCTATTGGCAACTGTTTCTTAAACTATGTTTTTTTGTCTAATAATGTACATCTTCCAGAATGTTTTTCAAATACTCTGCAGTTTATTGTAAGCTTTAGTTTTTCATTTTTTTAATTGCATATCTTTACTTATCAGTTTCCATAAATACAGATATGATTAATAAATTCTATTGAATTCTGTTTAAAAAAAACATTGCCTATAAAATGTAAATACATCATATTTCTTTAAAAAAATCAAATGAAGGATGCTGTCTGGACTGAGTGGCAAAGACAGACAATGTGTGGTTAACTGACAAGTTAAGGCAGGTCACAGAATAAAGTTTTTGCAGTATAAAAGGGTTTTCATAGTGTGTGACACTTGGCAGTATTGTCGACTGTCTTGCCTGTGTCATCCAAACAGTATGGTTTTTCCGCTAGTGTAACAGGGTAAAGTTGAAATACCCAGCCTGTTGTGTGTGTGAATGGCAGAGCAGATTGGCCAATGAGGGGGCAAAGTCTCGGGGTCAGTCTTATCTAGCATAGCATGGCAACAATATGCTTAGTGTATGGGAAGCAACTAGTGTTTGCTGTGACAATGGAAATGAAGTTATGTTGCAATGATAATTTGTGTGTCTTTTGTTCTCAAATTTAAAGCTGCAGAAATAAAAAATCTCATCCACACCTTAAAAAACATCAGCTTTCAAATTTCAGTGCATTAATGTTTCTTCTTTATTTAACAACTATTCAGCAAACCTTTGTTCTTTACAATTCTTTCTATGTAATTTCAGTTTCCATTTTGATTGTAATTTACTTGTCTGAAGTGAATAAACAATTAGAGTTAATTTGTAATTACACTAATATAAATTGTTGTTTCATATAAATAGTGATGCTTTAACAAATATAAGCAGATTACAGGCATTATTATCCAAGTGATTCCTATTTATCATGCTTGTTATTTGCCATATTTTTAAATAATTTCAGCCTGATCGTCAAACTTTGATGTGGTCAGCAACCTGGCCAAAAGAAGTTAGAAACTTGGCAGAGGAATTTCTGACAGATTATATCCAAATCAATGTTGGATCTCTACAATTGTCAGCAAACCACAACATTTTGCAGATTGTAGATGTATGCCAAGAGCATGAAAAAGAAATGAAGTAAGTTAACAATACTAAGTAATCATGTTTTTACTTCTTAATTTTAATTCCCATGTCTTAGTTGTTTTGTATAAATTTTTATTATGAACTAAAATGAAAATACCTTATTTGTATTTACTATAAATTCAGATTTAATTAAACTTCATACACAGCAGTGTTTCCATGGATTGTACTTTAACATATTTTTGAATTGCAAGAAACATACTTCAAATAAATTGGTAATAAATATAGTTTTATACTTTTTTAAACAAATTATACATTTTCAGTTTTTACTTTCACATTACAGACTAAGCAATCTTTTGCAAGAAATTGGCCATGAACAAGATTCCAAAACCATAATTTTTGTTGAAACTAAAAAGAAAGTTGAAATAATCACAAGGAATCTAAATAAAATTGGGTAAGTATAATTGCTAAATCATATTTCAACAGTTTTAAAAATGTGGCATTTATCATACAATTTATCCTCCTCAGGTTTAGAGCTATTTGTATGCATGGGAACAAGTCACAGCAGGAACGTGATTATGTTCTAAGAGGTATGTTTTTTTTTATTAAATATTAAATAGTTTTTATTCTTGTGATATTCTGTGTTACTAATAATTTTAAGGTATGGAAATGCACTTTATTAGATTGTTGTTGTTTTCTGTTACAGAATTCAGGAGTGGAAAATGTTCAATTCTGGTTGCTACTGATGTTGCTGCAAGAGGTCTAGGTCAGTTAGTCTTCCCAACATAAGGGGGTATCTGCTTGGTGTTAGTAAGTATGAGATGGGCGCACTTGGGATAAACGTTGTGATGACAACCAATCAATCCAGACTGGTTATATATGGTGAGAATCTGTTGATCCTGCATTTGTCTGCTGCATTAAGTGCAGTTTTGTAGGCATACACATACTGTTTAAAATTCTCCAATTGTGGCAGTCTCTCATTTTAACTCTTCTACCATTTAATATATATAAATAAGTGTACTTTCAAAATTAATCCTCCCGTGTTCAAAATTTGTAGTATTCAGATAAATTAATCATTCATCTTAAGTTGAAGGAGTTTCATAATGAAAAATTGAATTCAAAATTACACCCAAATCTTTCAAATGAATGGAAATTAATTACATTAATTCTTTTACTGCTCATTACTAAACATAATTATTAAACTCTTATGTTTAGGTTTAAACATATTTAATTGAAATTACAATTTCTGCTGAATTCTACTTTTTTTAGCATATCCAATTTTATATCATCAATCTTAGATCTCAATGAAATAGTACAGATTTTTTATATAACAGCCATATTAGGATTCAAATCAAATAATTACTGCTTCATTTGGAGTTAAAATCAAGTTTTGTTTTACATTTGGTTTTTCGTTTTTAATTGTAAGGAATAAGACATCAAAATTTTCTAAAACCACTAAAAATTAGGCTTATTATTACACTTTCATCTTTTTAAGATTTTCTTCCTTATAATTTTCATTTTTCTGAATTGTAAAAAGAAACTTATTTTTTGTTAGTTACATTTCTTTGTATTGTAGATAAATCTGTGTATGTCCATGTAAATACTTCAATGCAGTTCAAAGATTGCTTTAAGCCATACAGATTTTTGATGTCTGATTTTGCATATCTATTGCATTCAATTTGCAATAGAAATGTTTATTAATCGGGTATTAAAATTTTCAGTGCATTTTCAGCATTTTTTTTTGCTGGAATGCTTTATCATATTAAACATCATAAATATTTTGATGTCAATTAATCAGTCTGGTGTGTTTTGTTTCAGACTCATAAGGTATTGTGTCAGTGAATGTTTTGCACCCAGAAGCACTGCCTCTGGTTGATAAAGCAGTTCCTTGATGGATTTTGAGTCAGTCATCTTATAACATTGATACATGAAATAACAGTATTTATCCCAATTAGATTCCAGTGCTATAATAAAAAGAATTGCTATTGTTTATGAATTGTAGTCACTGTTTATTTTTATTTGCTTTACTACTAAGTAACTTTAAAAAAGAATTATATATTTTCATATCATGGGTTCTTAGAAGCACTGGAGTTTTTATGTGGTGTCCATTTCTTTAGTATCCATTTGCTTTCCAGAATGGGCTTTTGGATTTTCAATCATAAGTATAGGTTTGTATAGTACATGGAGTCAGGTTTGTATTCAACATGCTTGCTCCTATAAAGTATCTATTCTAACAAATAATTTATACTTTATAAAATAGCCATTAAATTTACAGAGTTGACACTAATATTTTTCTTTTATTAATTAGATGTGGATGGCATAAAATTTGTCATAAATTTTGACTACCCTAACTCTTCAGAAGATTATGTTCATCGCATTGGTAGAACTGGCCGTAGTCAAGAGTCTGGAACCTCGTATGCATTTTTCACTCCCAACAATAAACGACAAGCCAGAGACCTTATATCAGTGCTTACTGAAGCTAATCAAATAATAAATCCCAAATTGAGTGAGTTGGCAAATTTGGGAAACATGGGAAAAGGTTTGTTTTGCCAAATAAAAGTTTTAATTTAATGCTAACTTAATTTTAATATATTGGACTTTTTCTTTATAAACTATATGTTTAAAAACTATACATTTTTATTTATTGACTGTGATCTTAATTATTTACATATATACAATGGTTATTAGTCTGTATGAGCTCAATTTAAAAATTATATTAGGACAGCTTTTTACCCTACCCAATATTATTATGTAACTTTACATTTTGGAAGATTCTTACAGATTATCTTGTGATAGCCTGTTTTTTTAAGTGGTCATATTTTGCACTCTGCATTCCAAAAATTATTTCAAAATATTATTTATTATAAGGAATGTGCACCTTTTTCTCAGATTTATCTTATTCATCTTGTTCTTTTCTATTTCATCAATGACTGTTGCACTGCACAGTTTGCTATGTATTTGTACATAGTGGAATTACATTTTCTTATTAGTAGATAGGCTTCTGCAGCATGACCTCCATTACAGTATCTGATGTTTATGCAGTTCCACTAGGTTCTCTGCACTTTCTGTAAAAAGTGGTTTTTACTGGTTCTCATTCCAGAAAAAAAGCCTTCTTTCTTTTATTTTTTAAACTTGTAACTATATTGTGCATGGTATTAATTGTTTTCCCATGCAAATGAACAAATATCAAGAAGTGTAAATAAATGTAGATAAATGCCGTCTTCTTGATCTGTAATTTTGATGAATCAAGTCTATTTGAATTATGGTAATGATGAATTTGTAAAGTGCCCTTATTTTAGTTTACTGTCATGATTATCAAGTATTATGGATAATAATTGTCAAATCAAACTATGCTCGTCCCAAAATAATAATTTTGCCCTCACTTTTTACCTTATCAGTTTTGTTTGGTGAATGATTGTTAAGCCTTCATTGTTATCAGTCAATAGAGAAATAATACATTAAAGTTCAAGTGGTGGATGAAAAATTGTGCATTTTTATTTCTATGTCAGCTATATCTGGGGTTAATAATAACGTACAGAAAGAAACCAATTCTTGAACTGTGTTGTAAGTTTTTATATCTTCACAATATCTTATTAGATTTTGCAAACCCCATCTGTGTTACATGAATTCAATCAACATTTAAGATACGGTTTCGTTCTACTTCCCAATGCAACTTAGTTTGTTCACACATTTCTACTTCCCTATCAAATTACTATGCTTAAATTTGTTCAACTTTGAAGTAGTTTAATCCAATTTTTGTAGCAATAGTTACAGGCTTTATTTCATTTGATATAACTAGATTTTCCACCATTGAGAATATGTAGTATTGACCATGTCTTACACACCTCTTCTGTTTAGTCCGTGTTCAAAACAGAATTCTTTCTATCTCAAGTTATTCTACTTGTCACCATTATGTTTAATCTCTTGGCTGAGGCTCATGATTTATTTTGTTGGTAACAAACCATTATTAAATTTTCCAAACATGGTTAATCTCATTTTGATTAAATTAATATTTAATACATATTTACTTTTATGTAGTAAACAATTTTCCAGTTTACATCTGTCATAGTTATTACGTGTTTCTTTTTCTGAGACTTTTCCATATGTTTCCATCCATGCCAGAAAATACTTTGTTCCATTTTCATTATGCTTGAATCTGTTAAGCAGCTCCCTTTCCCTAATTGAAAATTCCGTTACAATGGTCATTAATATTTATGGAAGAATTTGACAATGTGTGGAAATTATTTACTCCATTACCTGGTAAAATTCTGGATTGGGAACAAAACATGTTAATTTTCAGGTTTTTTGGTTAATAAGTTATTTCTGACCAATTTGTCTGTTCATACATTTATTGATTGTGAGATTGTTTTATTTAATTGAACACTTAAACAATTTTTTTAAACTTAAATCTGTCTAATATCAAAAGTCAGTTTCTTGTTTTTGCCAAAATATTATCATGCTTTGTGTATAATTAAATGGTTATTAAATTGAAGGTTATTTTAAATTCTAGGTCGATGGCATAACAACAGAAACACTAGTCATCCTCGCCAATGGAATACAGCAAATAATTCTGCAACTAAACAATGGGAGAATAAATGGTCAAACACAAATGTTGAAAATAATGTGCAGAATTGGAAAACATTTGGAAGTGCTGCTCCATGGCCCAAGAATGAAGATCAACAAGTGTCTAACATTTTGAGTTGGAATGGTAAAATTAGTTCAGCATCATCAAATCCTTGGGAACAGTCTGCTCCCCAAGAAACCCAACAAGATCATTGGAATGCCAATGTTAGTTTTAAAGCACCACCGTCCAAGTCATGGGAACAAAATGGGAGGAAAGGTTTTGTTAGAAGACAAGACAAACAATTTCAACCTGCAACATCTGTTTCAGCAGGTTCAACTCAAGCTACAACTAATAACTTCAGATATGGAAGCAGTACACACAATAGCAGGCCACAACATTTAATCCCCAATAATGGGGGCAATCAGTTTTCTCAGCAGTCTCCTTTAGCTACTAAACGTCCTTTATCTATGAAAGATACTTGCTCTGTCCAGTCACTTCTCAGTCACACATATGATCAACAGATGAAATCATTCCTTGGTGTGGCTCCTGCACAAATAGTTGAACAGAAATGAACTGATAAAAACTCTACTTAGCCTTAAGATTCTATTCACATTTAAAATTTAAGACACAAATGTTTTTGTCAATCTTTCATTTGATAAATTTTTGTTTTAGCATTCCTGTATTTATAGTTCTATACTTTGTTCACATTTTTGAGAAATGTAACAATAATAAAGGTATTATATTTAAGTAATTACTGCATTGTTTTAGGTTTCTAACTTTCCAGTAGTAAAGGAAACAAGTCCTATGTACCGGTATTTTGTTTAAAATAAAATTAATCATATTGTTCTGTCAAGCTTTTGATTCTACAAATAAACTTTCAATTTTTTAAATTTAGAGTTTTAAATGGACCACATAGATATACACAGTGACATGAATAAAAGTTTCAAAGTTGTATATATTGTGCGTATTTGATATGCAATGTTCATAAAAACCATTTATTCAATACACCTGTTTTATTATGCTATACTGAATGAATGTAGAAAACATGGGAGTAAGTAAAAACTCAAAAATAGTCTTTTACAAGTCTGAAAATGAAAGCTATTGTATTTATTTAATCTTGAGATACAAGAATAAAATAAGTCAGGGATATATTAATAGCAAAGTATACTACAAATTGTATGAAAAAATTTTAAGTTGAATAAAAGCACAACATAATTATGTATACAGTTAAGTAAAGAGTCTGGTAGGTGATTGGAAAGGTACATTATTTATATATTTTTTTCAGAAAGTAAATTCCTTGTGATTGTATCCCAAATGACATTTGTGAGTTTACGTAAGATGTTCAGAGAGTAGTAATGCCACAAAGGTTCATAATAACCCTGCACTTATCAGAGAGAGTTCAGTTTATTACAGATATTCTATATGTGATGTCCCACTATAAATTTATCCAAATACCCAGTACATCAGTATTGCATAGAATAGCAACCTTTAGAACGATTAAAATGCATAAATATATAAAATTGATTTCTCTGTATTCAAAAGAAGCTTATTTGTATATAACCAGTTAAGTAGGTGATTATTAGTTCTATTTAGACTGTGTGTAGAATCAATATGGGTGGAAAATTGTGAGTATAAGAAATATTAGGAGGGCCAAGGATGGATAATGCTGTTGACCTGAAGTAGGCATTTTAGCTTCTAATATTTATTTATAAAAGTATGTAATACTTCATGGATAAGTTTTTTTTCTGAACCCAAACTGATTTTTGTGTAATAGCTTATTACACGTGATTGAACACTAAATTTTCTAAACTTTTAGATAAACCTGATAGTATTGAAATAGACCTGTAATTAATAATAAGAAAGATAGCCAAATACAGACAAAAGAAGTGATAATATAAATGCCATATGTTTCTAGCCTCTGGCTATTGTGCTATTGGTTTTGTTGCCTATTGTCCTAATATACAATTTTACAAGTGGCTTTTCTTTTATTAGAGTTTTCAGTGAGCAGATGATTGTAGAGTTTTTCATGCACATATTACTGTTCTTAATAGCCAAGATGATGAAACATAGGATCATTCAGATTAAATCACTTTGCAATGGAGTTTATATGTTTCCAACATGATTCTTAGTGTATTAATCATTGCTACCTGTCTTACATATGTTCTTGATTCCCACAAACTTTTATCTACTCAAAACTAAATAATAGAATACATGATCTGTTGATATTTTGAAAGACTCCTAACAGAATTTGGTATAAAATTATTGCATGCAACTTTTTTATCTTAATATTTTTATGGAGTTATACGGAGTGTTCGAAAAAGAATCGTCCTATTTGACATGTATATTTTGAAAAATAATGAACATATAAAATTAATGTTAATTTTGACATGAGGGAAAAAACATTAAAATGAAAAAAATTACATCTGATTGAAAATAACGAAAAAGGAAGTTAGCCATTTCAGACAAAAAAGTTTGACAAGTGCAGTAGTGCCGCTCTCGGCTCTTCTTCGCACCTAACAAAGGGAATCTCGGAAACATTGTGTGGTATTTATATTATCACTTTTTGTCTGAATTGGCTAACTTTATTATTCGAAAAATCATTAAGTTGCTTATGTAGCTCGAAGGTGTTCAAGATGCATGACATGTCTGCGGTATTCAAATTCATCCCACACTAATGAGCATGTCTTGAATTACTACTCCCATGGTGGTTATGTGGTTCAACTGTTGTTGCTGTAGGTCGATTATACACACCTACATACAATGAAGTCTGGTGACCATGGCAAACAATCTAGTAGTTTTGAGCATTAGCCACACGGTAAACTATGCTGACTAATTTGCGCACACAAGTTATGAAGTCATTTTTAAAGATACGAAAGTTAATGCAGAATTTGTTTCACATCACCTATATCAATAACCGCCAACAAAAATCTGACAATTTTTATTATTTCATTCTTCACCCTGTCAGACAACTCCCTATTCAAAAACAAAATATGAAACTAGGAAATGGGAAACACCATGATAACATAATAAACTTTTAGAAACAGGTTGAGCTGTTACCCAACATGGATTTAAATTATCAGAAGCCAATTACACTTACTGCCAATTGTTTGATGTTTAAAAACAGAGTCATCATTCCACCATAACTTTAATATACTTTTATCAAGTATTTACATGCTGTATATATCACCTTTGTAAAAATAAAAGGCTTAACTCTCTCATTGGTCTGATATTGGTATTGAAGCAAGAATTTGCACTGCCCAAATTTCGGGAGTATTAAAGGCTATGTGGGAAAAGGATTCAATGGGCTGGAGATCCAGTCTAGTTGGTCATCGTGGATACATATAACAATTGTCTGGAAATTGAACTAAAAAAATCAATGACAGCAGCCGTGACAATCGATAATCCTTGATGATATTTTTGTGTACCTCAATCACCATTGTTTCAGACAGTTTACTTCTTATGAATTTAAATTGTTTCTTCAACAATCAGATATGAAGTACCATTAACTGACAGCTCCATATCATCCATCAACCAATTAAAGACCATGAGCATTGTGAATAACCGAAAGCAATTTTCAAATTAATCTCAAATTTCTGCGTCAATACTAGGTGGAAAAGTGTAGTAGTTGGTACTCCATTACACAGAAAACTAAGACAAACAAAACACAGAACACATGTACTACTTAACACAAATATCTTTGTACACTATACAATATTCCTTCCCACTAGTCCCGAGTTAAGAAGCATTTGGGCTTGTTACACGTCCATTTGGACCTCCATAGCTTGTTGGTACATAATTCCTTCTCAGAATTATCATTTGGTTGAAGAAGTCTGGGAGAGGACCGAATCTTCAATGTGTGCCAGTTTAGCTTTATGTAAGTGTAACATATTGCAGCCTGGGACAGTGAAAATGACTTCCTCTGGTAACCAGGATCATGGACATTTGAATGAACATGGTTAGTAATTTAGTATGGCACCTATTATCTTCAGCCATAGTAGAGTCACGAACCATATACCATCAGCTCCCACGACCCCCAATAATCTTTCCTTTCGATTTCTTTTGTCCAGATCGGAAGGTTCTGTACCAAACAGTCGCTCACATGGGCAAACCTGCTATTCAGCTGAACTTTTGCTGGGGGTTGTTCTTCCTCTTTAGTTAATGGCTCAACACGGTCCAATGCCTCAAGAGAATATGGAAGATTTGATGTATAACAAGATGGAAAATACGGTATGAATGAGAATAAAAGAAGTAGAATGTTCGGAATATGGCTCAATCAAGCTAAAGTTCTAAAAGTATGGACAAGACCCATATGATCAGAAAATACCTATCAAGACATTGAAATGGAGGAAGAACTGGTAAATGAAGATGAGAAGAGTGAAGTATGAAGAGCTATAATAGGTATGAAGTGAACAAAACCTACTGGAAATGATTATATACCATTCATCTGAATGAAAGAATTAATAGCACAAAGATTAAATAAGCTGACCAAACTGATAAGCTCAAAAGTGGCGAAAAGATGTGTTTGTTGTTACTATGTACTATATCGCTGAAAAAGAAACAGTAAGCCAAGAAATGTGATAATAGAATATCAACTTGTTCTCACATACAGGGGAAATTTTGGTATAAGTATTCAGAAAAAGACTAGAACATGAGATATAAGAAGTAATTGAGAAGATTAGCATAGTTTCAGGAAAAGAAAGGTTTCACAGTATTACTAATATCCATCTACTACATGAAATATTACCTCAAAAATTTATGAGTGCATTATGGGGAAACATTTTTATTTTCTTGTACTTACTTTTTTTTGCTGGTAATTTTTTACAGATTTTTTTCAGTATAGTGTCAACATTCAACCAATATTTAAATAAATAATTCCAACATATTTTTAATTATTTTGTGAGTATTTTCATGTAATGTTAACAGATCACTACTTTTACCTTTAATTTTCTAGTTAATTTTACTGTTTTCCAATTGCCTGAACTTTGTTATTTTTTGCATGTATCATATGATGTTATTATCACACAATAAAGAGTTCAATAGATGCACACTGCTTGTATTTTATATTGTAAATAATAGTTTAAAACATGACATATTAAAATCTTACTTCTCTTTGGTTACATCAGTGCAATTATTTGATCTAATATATAAAGAACAAACAATAATACCTAAATTTGTACATGCTTTATTTACACTCAGTTAAATCCTCTAAGAAATTTTCAATAAACAAATGAAAAATTCTTATATTTGTTATTAATTCCAGGTCTCATGAAAGAAGTTTCTAAGTCAAAAAATGCCCAAAATTTATTCTCAAGCCTTCGGTACATTGTAATGAAGGACTATAATAATGTCTGAGTTATAAAAATGTGGTTTCTGAGAATTTTACATGAAATAGAGAACATTCTCAGTTAAATCAATGTATCATTCACAGAATAACTATAAAGTAAAATAAATATAGGCTAGTTTTCATAAAAATTATCTTTGTGGATGACTGCATTAAAACATTGCTGTGTAATAGTGTTCAAATTAATAATAATAAAAATGTGTGAGCACATTATGCATTGACATAATTTGCTCATACAACCAAAACGAAAGATAAAGAGCGCAAGATCTCAGTCAATACAATTGTGTTTTTTTCTTTTGATCTGCAGTAGTTTGTGTCAAGGCCCTTTTTAAGAATTTTAATGGCAATTATTATGTTATTTGTCTTACTACACACGATTTACTAGGTTACAAAATTTACTGCTACGTGTGGAACAAAAGCATATCAGGATAGGAGTCTAACTGCATCGTGTGATGTATTTTCGTATACTTTAAAATGTTCTCTCAAGAGGCAGATCTACCCTAATACTTTCATGGTTTGAACAATAATAATATTGTGGCCTTTATGAGCCTATACACAGGGCAAAATTGACCAATAGGAATTTTTTTTGGCAGCTGGCACACAAATGTGGAATGCTACTTAGACTAGGATACCATAAAAAGTGGGGTAAAAATTTTGATATTGAAAATTAACTTAAATGACTGAATTTACCTTGTTAGGTCTGCAAAAGCATTTATTGTAGTTTGTATGATAAAGAATATGTTTTCAAACTGCAGTTATTTATATAAAAAAGAATGTCCTAGTGTTACTAAGAAAAAACAATACCAATAAAAAAATAGTGGAATGATTGAAATCCATAAAAGTACATAAAATGTGTTTTTTAAATATGCCATAAAAAAAGAATATTTCAAAATGGTAAATTTTAGAAGAAAGTGAAAACATGATATTTCTGCTCACCTTGCTTTTGCTTACCATAGTCCAACTCCCATAGGCAGTTAAAAGGCATTCTCTTTTAGGGCCTTTTTTCAGTTACGTGAGTTAATGTTACAAAATGTATAGTCAGTAATTAGGTAAGTGTGAATAACTTGTTAGGCCATGGTAACTAAAGGAAAATCACAATACTGTTTCAGAAAATATATTATTCTTCAAACCATAAAATTGAGAAAGTAACATGATTACTATTGTCATTTTAATTTTTTTTCTTTGAAAACCTGGTTTACAGGAATAGTTCAAAAGTTATGATTTTATATTTAACAATTTATTCCCTGAAGCCACACAATTGAACACTATAGCTGAAATAATTTAAAAGTAACTCAATAATATTAACTTACTTTTTAATTTATTTGTACTGGGGTTGACATACATGCTAATTTCTTCGTGTGACGTCTATTTAAATAAAAATTTTAAATATTGTAAAAGAGATAAAAAGTTAAGAGTAAAAATGATGCCTTCACACAGTGACAGAAAAATTGTTTTGCTTCATTTAAAGTATTTAATTCTAAATATACAAAAAACTGTAGAAAAAATTTATGTAAGGTTAAATGTCAATGTCTATTACTTAGATATTGTTGTAGAATATTAAAGTTGTATGAAAAAAATCATAAATAAATTTGAAATGAAATGCTTAGTGAGCATAACAATTAGATTTAAATCTTTGGATTCAATAAATAATATATGAATGTTTCAGAACACTGAAATTCAGAATATAAGAATACTACAACAGAAAGATTTTATTGTCTGTAAGGATAAGAAAGCAATAGAACCTTGGCTTACCAGGCCAAGTTTGAAAGACTGCTTTACTTGATATCATGGCATAAGGCACTTTTTTCCTCGTGCTCCAATTCTTGTAATGGGCTGCTATTTATCTGAATGCAACATTCAAACATTTATCTCAAGCTATGACACAGAGGAGAGCTACTTTCTCTAAGCTGCTTTCTTATTTTTTCTATTTATAAAACATGTTGTTATAGTTAAATTTAAATTAATTTACAGAAAGAATCATTCCATTTTACCCTGCTCTTTGTTCTTTGAGTGTTTCATCTCTTTGTTTTGTAAATTCATAATTTATTGTTGTATGCAGTGTGTAGATGTTTTGTGAATGCATGTTTAAATTAATCTGCTTAATTTGGAACTCTGTTTTATGTTTTCTTAATTTAAGAAACAGGTTTATAACAAAACATAACTATGTTTTGCTTGAAATATCATATATGAACACATACGCAGATAGACAAGGCAGCATTTGTTGACATAGTATTAATTATAGGTTCATTATTCTCTGTCATGTTAAAGTACTGTACATTCAAACATTAAGAATTATCTTAAAATTATCCAATTTTTGTCCGATATGTCACATAAATATTTTATAGATTCATTTAAATACTGGGTTTAATTGATCAATGTTTTTCAAATAGTGTTCTATAGTTTGTCATCCATAACATATGCATGGTTCTCTGTTCCATTTTCTGTAGGTTTTTCTGTTTTTCTTGTTTCAGCTCCAGAACTGTTATGTATTCCATAGCCAAAATAAATAAGCAGACCTAGAAAATAGAAATATTAAATGATAAAAGAAATACTGAAATAATATTATGATGATTAAAATTTTCATGGCTGTCTGCAACAAAACAAACAATCTATATTTTAAATAAAACCTTTAAAAAGGATATTTTGCAACACAAAGGAGACCACCTTGACTGCTACAGAATTTCTACCTTATGCTGGAAGCATGGCCCTTAGATTTGGCAAGCTACTACTTTGAACCTGAAAAATAGTGTCCTTTGTTTTCCAGTCTTAACATTGTGAGTTTATAGCAAAGTTATCATTAAGACTGAAATGTTGCCTAAAATTATTTAATAAATATGTTCCAGATTTTTTAATGTTTGGTGAATATCTTTACATTTATTAATTTGTTTTTTTTTGCATATATTTTCTGTACAATCCTACTTTTGTTGTGATATAATTGTTAATTTAGGAAGTAATAGTCACAACCTGAGGAAGCAACAAAAATTCACTGAAACATCAATGGTATTTTGAATTGTTGTTGTTTTTTCTTTGTTTTTATATAATATATAAAAAACAGATATATATGATATTTAAATAATCTGAAAATAAAAACTTTTTAGAGTACTACATACTATTAAATTGTTCAGTCTTCTTAAAAGAGAAAAAAATTATTCCCAACATTTGCATTTTTCTAATCAATTTATATAGATTCCACATATCTGTAAAATAAATTTGATATTATAATTAAACATTTACCTATAAAAAGCCAAACTGCAAATCTTATCCATGTATCTCTGTCAAGCATCATCATTAGGTAGACATTGATAAGAATACTAACAGCTGGTAGCCAAGGAACTAATGGCACCTGAAATATAAATGTTTTAATTATGCATTTTGTTATATTTTTTCCTGTGATTAACCAATTACAAAAAGAAAATTTAAGTGTTTGATTTCTGATTATAAATGGACAAGGCTGTTGGCAGTTAAAATAATTGTGAAAGCATACTTCAAAAGAAGGGGCATGACAGTCCCAAAAACACAATCTTAAACTTATCACTAACTCATTTCATATTGAGTAAGCCACATACTCTTTCCCTTTACTATCCCTTCCATTTAAAAAGTATAACTATGATGTACTCATATATAATAATTAGTCATCTCAAACCCAGAGGCAGCAGGTGAATATGTGCTCATGTAATACAGCACATTAAAGTAAATTAAGCGAAAAAAAATTCTTTATTTTAAGTACCTTGATCATAATTGTGTTTCATTTGTGCAAATTGTTGCTTCATTTTCAAAGACTTTAAACTGTGAGTCTTGCAGCACACTCACTCACCCCTCTACCACAAATTCATTCAGCTGCCTATGCTGCGCTCAGCACACAAAATGTGTCTGGAATGAGAAATGAGCACGCGAAGTATTTTGTTTCACCCCCATTCACTCCCTGTAAAGCTCCACAAACAGCCTCCTTCCTGTGCTCCACTGCAGCCAGCAAATACAATACTGCCAACATGTGTGGATTGTTCCTAAAATTAACTTTATTTAAAATATGTACAAAGAAAAAATTATCTTTTGTTACAAATGTGTAACAACTAAATTTTTCCACATTTATAAATTAGACACTATTGCTAATTATTTTGATAGAATTAAAAATTTAGCATGTTATGGGTCAGTTCATTTGCCACCGAGTCTTGTTTAACACTATTGTTGCTGTAATATTATTAGTATTGTACATAATAATCCACATAAAATTGTTATTGTTGCATGGGATGATGTAGCACAAAACTTAAATAACTCATGAGCTTCCACTACTCAAATAATTGTTCAGAACATATCCTCAATCACACATACTGTTCTTGGTGAAGAGTTTTCTTACTGAAAAGGGGCAGGGTTTATGGTTTACATGAAGAAGAAGAATAAAGTTGGGATTTGTGTTGAGATGTGATTTCTTGAATTTCAAAGTTATCATGCTCCTTTTTTTAGAAGATAATTAGTATAACTTACACTGCACGAGTATGAATGTTGAAGTATTCAGCAAGGGTTTTATTTTTAATTACAGTCAAAACGTATTCACATTGACTATTGTCAGTTTTGGTTGGTTTTTTGGAGAAAACTGAGGTATGTACAAATACTATTTTTGGGTTGAAAATATTAACAACTTTAAAATACGATTTTTAATTGCTGAATGGTTCCAATTTTTTTTATTTTGTTACTTATACCTCCCTGTATCATGCACAGCCCTGTTTCTACTGTGTCTGCTCCATAGCACCAAACAGAGTAAGTTTGTTAAGCTTTACAGGAGGTACATGATGTCACATTTTCCATACTTGAGAAAATAAACTCCTTCAGGAACACGAAAATATTCCCAATAAATACAAAAATTAATAACAGAATTTTAATTATGATTAAACTATTTGGATTGGCAAAAAACATTTTTAGTAAAAACATTTTCACTGCCATTTAATATAGATGTTGAAACAGTTTCAAATGTGTTAAAATGGTGATAGATTTACAAAACAACACTTATTTGAGAAATAAATTCAGAAAGTTTTATGAAAATGATTTAATTATGAAAAATTTCCTCAATTAGTCATGAATGCAATGCAATCATGTCACTTGAGTTTGTAAGTAATTATTTTTCATAATGAAAATAATTAAATGTGACATTTAATTGAGGCTAAATTAAATATGATTGGTAAGATAATTACATGTCTATATCTGCAAATATAGACCAAGTGTTGCAAAGAAACAATGCCAAACTTCTCATTAAAAATTTTAAAAGTATTTTTACCATAAAAATTACATTTTTCGGGTTTTTTTTATTGAAGTTTATAAATAGAGTTGTTGATTTTTTCATTTTCTTAATAAAAAATTAAATTTATTGCAATCTGCACAAAGTTTTTAAATTTATAGTTGGCCCGTTCTAAAAAAAGTTGCTCATACCAGATATAAACAACTTTCTTGCTTAGCTGACCTCCTGTGAAGAAGGGGTTAGCATGACTGCCTTGCATCACAGAGGTCCTGGGTTTGGATGTTGTGTGTGTATGTATCCATACTGAGAAATTCCCACTTCTTAGTTCCCCAACAAAGACAGTCAACATACTACAAAGTCTCTTATGACCTTAGCAGTTGATGTGACTATAAATATATATTTCCTTTTTTTAATAATAAATGATAATGAATAACAGTGTGTTTGTTTTATTTCTATATCATCTACATAAATTAAATTTAAATATTATTTAATGTAAACACAAGTATTCCAAAACTGTATTCATTATTTTAATTCAAGTCTTAGTTTAGCAATCATTTGATTGATATTTGTCAAAATAATGTTAAAATACAATTGTAAATATAGAACTAAGTCTATTTAAATACACATTTTAGATATCAAATCAACCAATGTAATATACAACTTAATGGAATTATTCTTAAACATCTTCAACTAAACATGGAAATGTGGTTGGAAAAATCTAAAATTTTTAAGTTACTTTAATCATACTAAATTACTTTTTAAAGGAAGACTACCTTATAGTAAGGTTAACCCAAATATGAAATTTATAATAATTTAATTTCAATCTTACGGTAAAAGACAGTTTTTCATTGGAAGTCGGTTGCAATGATATTAATATCACTAAGCATATCAAAAGCAAACCAAACAAAGCCAATCCAAAAATAGCTCCAGGATCTACAGAATTGATAGCATCTGCTGCTTGCACAACAATAGCCATTGCAGCTATACAGAAAACAACTACAAAGAAATAAAGTCAATATTAACACTACATTTCTGCTTAAAACATACTTTTCACTGTAATATTATCATCTGATTGGACTCACAATAAATAGCAGTCAGATATGTAGCTATATTACTTGTTAATTTGGTTGGTTTATTTAGTTTCTTGAGATTCAGTAATTGTGAAAAAACATTCTTAAATGTAACTTGCTCTATAGTTTTCTCTTGTGTATATGACCTTCCTTCCCCATCATTTTCATCAATAACAGGTTGATACCTGAAAAGAGTTAAAAACATTTGAAGATAAGCATTTCTGACATAAAAATTGCTAATACCTTCAGATAATATTGTTTTATGTTATAAAATGGTAATGTTCCAATTATGTTATTTAGTTATAATAGAGTCACGTGTCAAGCATTTGAGCTAATTTATAATTGTCATGAGTAAATTTACTTGCTTTTTTTTATAAGTAAATGCTTTTTCAATTCCAGCATCTTATTATTTAATAGAAATCAAATTGTTACTCCTGTTGTTGCTAATGCTTTTTAAACAAGTTACAAATTTAACAGTCTTTGAAGTTTATGTTCAGTTCTTTTACAACATGATTCCTAAAAAGTATGAGTGTTGAATATTGAAAAGTGAAATAAAATGTTTATGTACTACATCATTCTGATCTAGGAAACACAAGGGAGTCTGAATATATTTTATGTAATTGTGATAACATTAAATTAATTTTTCAAATGGTAGTATTTATATTATAATCATTATAACTATAATAATAGCAATAATCATCGAAATTATAATGAATATAATTATTTTTTGGTAATGAACTTATGTACATTGTAGAGACAGCAATCAACTGACAAAATCAGATGAAAGATGTGCAACTCTGAGGATATACGAAGAAAATATGTTTCCTTTCAATAAACTGAAACAAGAATGTACTTCAGAGATGATGTAAATATGATGAATGGCAAGTTGAGAAATAATTGGTAAAAGTGTAATGAGGGTGTTCTGCTTCTGAATAATGATTTTTGTCTGCATAGTTTAAATTATTCATAAGTCCAAATCAAAACATTGTAATTTAAATTAATTTAATTTAACATGTGTCTGTCCAGATGTGGACCCTCATCAGGTTAACAATAAATGCTGGATTAATTATAGTTGGATTTTGTGATATTTGTATATTATAGGATCAGAATAGTTGTGTTATTGAAATATGTAAGGTTGGTGGAATAGCATAGTAATGTGAGATGATAATACTTTGGTAGAATGTGTATTGATATGTGACCTATGTGTGTAATATATTTGTTTATGAAATATTGTGGATAGGAATTGGTTACTAAAATATCTCGTGATTTTGATGTTGTTCTGGTGAAAGTGTGAGATAGCAATATGTTTTTAGGTTATAGATAACAGAATATTTTTGTTTGATGGGGTGCCACGAGCAGAATCTCAAAAGTCTATTGGATACATTGGTTTACTATACCAATTTGGGTAAACTTTTTGTTAGTGTGAAAATCCAAAAGGTATGAAAAATTTAGAGTGAAATTTTCTTTCATATTTATGTGTGACTTTAATAGGATGATAATTATTAAAAGTATGTTAGATAGTATCTATTTTGTTTCTGTGAATGATTCAAAAAATTTCAACATAATGGCAATAATAAACAGGTTTGAAATTGATTTTGGAAAGGCATTCAGTTTCTAAATCGCGTAATACAGCTGCGGTAAAGAAAGGACTGAGAGGACTTTCCATTGGGCAACCAGAAATTTTTAAAAATGTTTATTAAATGAAAATTAAGTCAAATTTAGAATTAAATTCATGATCCCAGAAATTTTAATTAAGTTTAATAAAGTTAAATTTCAAATTTTTTTAATACTCTGAATAATGAACTATGAGGGATTGAAGTGAATAACGAAACATTGTCTAAAGAAATGAGTAAATAATTATTGGGAATTATGATTTATTTTTTAATCTTGCATGAAACTGAAAAAATTAGAAATTTATCTGTGTTCTTAATCACGTAGAATAGGTGAAAATACAAGTTGAAAATAAGAAGAAATGAAATGTAAAGGACTGCCCATGGATGCAACAATTAATCTGTAAGGAATGTTCTATTTGTCTACTTTTGATAACATATAGGCTCTGGATGTATTAGCAGAAGTAATGTTTAGGTTGTGGAAACCTGGATCAGAAATATATTGTTTTTGTGCAAGATTTTTCATTTATGAATGGTGGTGTTGATTTTTTTTGACGCGGTTGACATGTGATAGAATCCTTTAAGGTATCATTTACTTTGGAAATATAATTTTGATGACTAATAGCAACTGTGATTCAATCTTTGACAACTTTTGTAAAGAATATGTAATTGTTTTCAATCAATTACTTTTTTTGGGGGGGGGGGGGATAATGTTATTAAATTGTTATGAATTTGTTGAAAGGTCAAATGTGTTCTAGATACCTTTTTATTGAAGAATGTATGATATTGGTGAACTTTTGTCTTAGTCTGTCAAGATCAATTGAAGGGAATTTTGAAATGCTGAATTCTAAACTTTTAATAACACAAAAATTTTTGTTGTGTTAAATTGCTTATATTAAAAATTTTGATCCCAAGGAAACTAATTATATGAATAAACTTATTTGTTAAATAAGTGAAGAATTGGAAATGAATGTTTGTTTTATGTGTAGGTGAGTGGAATGAAAGAGATTGTGGAATTTCATTAGTTTTATTATCCTATTTTGAAGGTCTAGTCTTGACAATTTTATTGATTGACAATCAAGAAACCTTTTAAAAATGTGGTTAGGAAGGAGAGCAGTGATGTATTTTTTTAATGTAATAACTGTTTCACCAAGGAATTGATATGGTAATGTAAGCTTTTTGGGAAAATTTGTGTTTGTGAAAATAAAATGAAATTCTCAGCCTGGCAATGGATGGACAGATGATAGAGTGGATGAAGACACACATCCTGCTAGGTAGATAGGAAAATACAGTGAAATGAAAAAAAAATACTCAAATTATGATGGATGATTTATTTGAATAAATTGAGAAATGCCAGATGTAAGTATGTTTTCTGTGGTTCCATGATACAATAAAGATGG
This sequence comes from Zhengitettix transpicula, assembly GCA_037074705.1. NCBI lineage: Eukaryota > Metazoa > Arthropoda > Insecta > Orthoptera > Tetrigidae > Zhengitettix > Zhengitettix transpicula. Next base: position 72,109,105 of record CM073590.1, on the reverse strand, counting down.
TCAGATTGGATCTTTTTACTGATTATTCATTGAATTAGCTTTAGAATTTTTTTTACATTATAGCACTTTCAATTTCTAGTTTTTATTACCTTAAATAGAAAATTCAAATCAATATATAAATACTATTAATTTAAATATATGATTAAAAATAATATATTTACTCAAATTTTGTGTTTCATTAAAATTTTTGTCTGACATAATAAAAATAATTATAAAAATATTGAGATATTACCTAAGAAGCATAACACAAGCTGCAACCATAGAATATGCCAACAATGTTCCTATAGACATCATGCTTACTAGCTGATCTAAATTGAATATTAGAGCCATAAATGCTGTAGGCAAAATTAAGTTTATTAGATGAAATAGCAGTCGTCAGTGATTGGACAAAGAGTAAATTATACATAAAGGTTATTATATTATTAAAACAAAGACGAATATTAGAAATTATGTGAATAACTACTTAAAATTATACATTCATAAATTTTTAGAATATATATATAATATTAGTAAGGATATGACATTGCCAATAATAATTGCAATTTTGATAAAAGCTTCTCGGGTTTCTGGTCGGGTAAACTCGTCGATAATACGCGACGTTTCGATGACATGCAGCGCCATCATCTTCTGGCGAAGTGCCGAGTTAGGTGAGCGGACCCCTTTACATACCCTTGCGGCAGCGGCGGGGGAAGGCTGTCCTTTGATTGGCTGGCGCCTCAGTCTGCGGGGGAGGGGGGGGGGTGGTGGTCGGAGACGCACCTAACTTTCCGTTTCCTCAAAGGACTCGTATCTCCAGCTGACTTCGAGCGGCGAGTGTTAGTGCCGCCTACCGCCGGGCTGGTGGAGTCGGACTCGGGGACTCGCCTGACCGGCTCCCTCGTCATGTGAAATATAATATATATATATGTTTGGTATATATATATATAATAGACATTACCTGCTCTCCTCCCACATAATCTATCAAATTAATTGCAAACTCTGCCCTGCTTTCTATATATCAGCCAAACCAAACAATCACGCCATGAATGTATTGCTAACCACTGGGCTCTGTCAAATTATTCCAAACCCAATTTTCAATAGCTGCTCATGCCCAAAGTCACAACTCCAATAATTTCAAGAAATGCTTCACACTCACCATCCTTAAAGCCTTACTCCTCAACTCATCAGATGCTGATCTCCATCTTTGGGAACTCTCCTTGCAAAGTCCTGGACTCAACATCCTCTAATATTCATATAGTGGCCATTGTGGCAGTGATTGTGATATTGTGTTGAAATCTTGCATCAACATAATATAATGATAATCGTTATAATGATTACTACTATAATGATCTCTTCAATCCTTTCCCTATTCATATTCTTTTACTTTTTAACTTCCTATCCTTTTCTTTAATTCTAATGTGTTTGTTTGAGCGGGTGTATAATATATGTGTATGTATTTTGCAATGACCTTTCCCTGAGAGAGAGACAGAGTTGTTGGGTTTGTTGGTTGCTGTCTAATGGCTGGTGCATCTTAGTTTCAAGTTGTCAATTCATGCCCAGTTGGCATGCAGTTCAGATCCTCTCTCCTGATGAAGGGGGCTCAGGCCCTCAAAAATTTGTAGTATTCTCTCACCTCTGCCATATGTACATACATAATTTACTACATTAGAAGGTGAAGGATTTGATTGAGATGTTTCTGAATGGCATTCATTCACATATATTCTGCTCAGATATTTATGCATTCAGTGCATCAAAATTATGGTTGTATAATATAAACTACAGTAATATATACCACATCTTATATGAAAGAGATGACAAATTCATGATACTGAGTTAACATCTTACATATAATTATTCTACATATGAAGTGTTAATGAAGAAGAATAAAGTATTTAATATAATAAATACATTAATTTGTAATCAAGTAACTTGTTTTGAAAGTACTTAGAATAATGAGGAAATATCATCATTTTGTCAGAGCTATCTGAATGACAAAAAACCTGGACTTGAGGTGAAACTATTATTACTAATGTAACTTTGGAGTTCATCACCTGGTTTGTGCAGTGTGTTGTTCTTATGGCTCTTGTTCTTTTTAATCAACTGACAAAAACAACAAGGATGCAGAAAAGTTGTTTGGTATATATTTATCAATTGATTTTGTCAGTTATTTGGCTATTTATTTTTCTTTCAACACAGATATTTTATGATGTTTTACATTTCATAATTTTAATATGGTACTTCATTTCACACCATTCCTCAAATAGCAAAATGCTTATTTTTATAATGAAATTATGGTTTCTAATATTACTTTATGTATCTTGTAACATAAAACTATAATCAGGATTTGTCCCATTTGAATATTTTTATATGCCAACAATACTATTCTTTCTGATGTTCAAGTAAAACAGTCATAGTAAAAAAAACATACCATGATACAAATAAATTAATCTTTGTTATGAATGATTTAAGATGCTGTCAGTTTTGATATTATATTAGTGTATACCTGTAAGAGTACCAGACAGAAGTGTTCCAATTATTGGAGTCTTAAATCTGGGATTTATTTTACCCATAAATCTGAATAATAGCCCATCTGTTGACATGGCATAAACAATCCTAGGCAATGGAAATAAAGCTCCCATAAAACTGAAACAAAAATAAAGATAATAAAATTAAGTATAGATGAATACCTAAAGCTTTGGCTTCCTTTCATAATACCTAAGTATGAGACAGGTTAGAGTCTGTAATTCATTTGGAAATTTTAGTGGGAGTAAAGGCAGGTTATATTCCCTTAAATATTGTAGTTTTTTGTGATTGTTCTGATCATTATCCTATTTCTAATATTACGAGTGCTTGTAATACAATACTGTTAAAATTAAGAACAAACTCCACAAAAGCTGCAAAATATAGGATTAATATATATATATATATATATATATATATATATATATATATATATATATATATATTATAGTTAATTTACTGGTCATCAATATTTTAAAACTTTAAATTACCTGGCTGTAAGTCCAAAGATTGCACCTATGCTGACAGTCCACCTTGCAAATCCCCATCCAACTTTATCAAATGCAATTGCTAATGGAGCAGCCGTATCCTTAAAAGCAAAAGTACTTAGTTTAATAAATAAATATTAGAAAAGAGATATTAATGATGCACAAAAAATTATTCAATATAATCAAGTTTTATTAGAAACATCTATTCTGAACATTCTTAATGTCATCAATAAATAATTAATGATTATCTCAATTGTTACCAATAATCATTCAGATATATAAATTGAAATTGGTAAAAATATTTCCATCACCAAGCCTACATATTAATGTGGCTTTCAATCACAGTTGAAGCTGAATTCAACTTAACTAGTTCCCACAGATCTGATGAAGAGACCTGAAACTTACTATATTTTCTAGAATAAATTATTAATCTAAATGTAAAATTCTGAGCTATTATCTCATAAACCTGTGGTAACCTGGTAAACTGAAATAAATTAAATAATTACTTACACATACTTTATAATACCCCCAAAAATATTAAATTCAATAATATGTTGATATAAGGTTGACTGACCTGATCAAAGTATGGAATCATCATGGTCAAAACTGAAGAAATACCAAAGTATGACAGAAAAATTATTGACAAAGATACTATTATTGATAGGGGAATATTTCGCTGAGGATTAATAGCTTCTTCTCCTGTAAATTAAACGAAAGTGAATATCAATTTAACATATAATTATATATATAAACACTTAAGGAAAATGTGACAAGGTCAAACACATTTGGATAGGAAAGAGAGATAGCAAAGTCAATGTACCTGAAATCAACAGTTGGTCCAGTTGGGCTGAGGAGTAAAGATATTACAAATTTTGGGAGCCTGAATCCCCTTCGTCAGGAGAGAAAGTCTGAACTACATGCCTGCCAGAGAAGACTTTAGTATGGGAACTCTATGTGCAGTCAACATTGACTCCCAGTAATTTTATGAATGTAATTTCAGGGGAATTTATTTGAGTGAGAAAATAAATCTTTGTGTTTCCTCAATATTAAGCAGTAAGCTATTAGCATGGAACCACTTCCATAATGTCCTAAGTGACTCATTTGCACTTATAATTCTTGTTACTGGATTTATTGTTCTTGTAAGTATGGTGTTGTCATCTGTGTATGTAAGCACTTGTCTTTTGTTATCTGAGAAGCATCTCATGTCTGTCATATAGATTATAAAAAGGAAGGACACAAGGATTAAGTCTTGTGGGACACCACTATTGACTGTCAGTGGCCATAACTACCTGCTAGATATGTTTAAAAAAATTTAGGAGCAGGGTCTCAGATGCCAAAGTATTGGAGTATGTTCAGCAGTAGAATATGGGGGACTGTGTCAATTGCCTTACTCAAGTCAAATAGATCATCTACTTATATACAGGGTGGTGCACACAAATGTCCCTAATTTCAATTGTATGTGACAGGTAAATGATTGAATGCAGAAACTTACAACAAAGTATATATGAAAGGAAAACTCGCCAAGTTAATTTTATATGCACATCACCACATCTCTATATAAACTCTAGCAGTCACTGTGATGATATTAAGGTGAAGAACAATTTATTGCCAAGTATGTAGGAGAATGTCTTATGAAATGCTCTGAATAGCATCTTTGATACACTTATGGAGGTCTCTGACTGGGGTGGCATAAACTTTATCGTTGATGTAGCCTCAGAGAAATAAATCGAGTGGCATTAAATCAGGAGATCTCAGGGACTTCTCCATCTGTCCTCCCCTACCAATCCAAATAAACAAAGCCAATAAAGCAACTATCACCCACCTAAAACACAATAGGAATCAAATCACAAACCCTAAGTATATCAGTAATAATGATTAATGAATATTTCTTTAAGATTGCATTTTCATGTATCTCACAAATACAGCTTTTTCTTTCACAGCTACACACAAAATTTCTAATAACTCATTGTTTTTTACCATCCGTGATGCCAAAAGATACAGTCAAACTCTATGACAGCTGGTACAGATTTCGTACCTGATTTGATTATTAAACACATTAGTGAATTCCCAGAAATATTCAAATTATCATATATTATTCCCTTCAAACGAAAGGGAGTAAACATGATGTCAATAATTTCAGGCCTATTTCGATACTAACAGGTCTTTCAAAAATCCTAGAAAAAGTTGTGTTCAATCAGGTGATTGTTTTTCTTGAAAGTAATAAGTTGTTATACAGAAATCAGTTTGGATTCAGAAGAAAAAATCAATCGATGAAGCCTTACATACTTTTTTTAACAAAATATTGGTAGTCTTCAATAAGAAAGAGTTTGCTTCTGGTTTGTTTTTAGATATTAGTAAAGCATTTGATTTGGTGGGCCATTACATCCTCCTAAATAAGCTGGAAGATATGGGAATCAGAGGGACCTGTAAAGACTGGTTTAAATCTTATCTAACTAACAGGAAACAGTTTGTTGAATTCTCCACTATTGATGGCTCAAAAGTCTGCTCCAGCCATAAAGTGGTCAAATGTGCTGTCCCTCAGGGATCTATCCTTGATCCACTACGATTTCTTATATTTATTGATGATTTGCCACTAAACATTGCCTCACCAGTGACAGTTCTTTTTGCTGATGACACAAATTTACTTTTTACTGGAAACTCTAAAGAGAAGGTCCTCTCTGACATAAATGAAACTAATAATCAGCTTCTCAACTGGCTGTATACAACTAAAATTCTATTGAATACAGACAAAACAACCCTCCAAAAACCAATATTCTAAACTAGACAGTATAAAACTAGGAACTGTGGTAATACCACCAGCCACTAAATTCTTGGGTATTTGGATACATGATAATTTACAGTGGAACATACCTATAGAATATATTTGTAATAAACTGAACTCCATCTGCTATGCTTTCAGAGTCATGAATAAAATCTGTGACATTGCTACAGACAGCCTACTTTGCTTATGTTAACTCACTAATATCATTTGAGTTACCTTTTTGGGGAAACCATCTCAAGAAAGTATTTACTCTGCAAATAAGATTCCAAAAATTATAAAGGATGCACCTTTCCGATCTCCTACCAGACCCATTTTCAACGAACTTGGGATATTTCCTGTCTCTTGCATATATATATAATGGAAATGGTCTGCTTTATTAATAAAAACCATGATAGGTTCAGCCTGAAGAGTGACATTCATGCACACAATACATGTGGGAATAACAACGTTCATGTTCAATTTCAAAGGCTTAAAAAATGCCAAACTGGTCTAAATTATATTGGAGTGATGTTGTATAACAAACTACCTGATGATATAAAGGAGAAGCATGCTACATTTAGAAACAATGTTAAGAAATTATTGGAAAAACACTGTTTCTACTCTATTCATGAGTATCCAATTGCCAACCTCCATTAACTTTAAATGTGACCGCATGTATTTCCTCAATTGAATCTCTAATTATGTAGTTTAAATTATTATAATTGTCATATTTGTTATTTAATATGCCACATATTTAGCTGTATATGCAATTATGTTGTTTTAATTATTGCAATATTCATCTTTTATATTTAACTTTTCATATACTTAGGAATTAAGTTATTACTGACTTGTCCTATTCTTTTATATCAATATTTATGGATTAAATAAATACAATAGAATACCTCAAATTCTACTTCCTTCATTACATTCACATTTTGACTTTCCTCCATTTTTCAACAAAATACAAATTCCACACATAATCAAAAGAAATTATCAAAGTTTCAAACGTATTTTACCAACCTTAGTGTTCTTGTACTCTTTCGAGCTTCCTGCACTGAACACTTAACTGCAAATTTTCTGGTTTTAAAAAAAACTCACTTTACTCCACACTTTAAACTTTACCACTTCGACAATGAAATTCTTCCTACACTTACTCCAGAACTTTCATTGGTCCATGTACCTCAACCTTGCAATGAGTCGACACTCGAAGTTCCAAAAGCCCCAAAATTCTGGGTGACAAATGTAGAAGATTGGTTTGTTTGTTCACCAGTTTTTGGGCAATATCTGTGACGATAATATGCCGACTCTTTATTTCCATGAGGAATAAGTTTTCCGAGTCTGGCATATGTGTATGAATCTTAAGATCCTTCAATTCTTGGGTACCAGGTTATTTTATCAGACAAATGACCAAACTATGTTTATTTTAAACATTTATTTAATCGAGACATGAATTATAATTACTCAGGCATGCCTACACAACACCTGGCATTTTGTACAATTTGTAGAGTGTCTGTTTGCCTCAGCTCCCAACTTGGAACTGACTTTGAAAGGCACCAACAATGAAAATCGTGTGCCACCCCAATTGTTTGAGTTCTAGCCCCCAAAGAAGAACTTAAAGAATACAAAATACGCATGGAAAATGTCATGAGGTCAAATTAAATAATGCAATTGGATAGGAAAGAGAGACAGCAAAATTGACTGACCTGAAATCAACAGTTGGCCCAGTCAGGCTGAGCAAATGTCAAGTAAGGAAAGCCTCCATCACGTATTTCATATAAGGATGGATTCCATTTATTAGTTGAAGAAAGGTCTGGAGATGATGGTATTGTGAATTGGCCACATGGATACCATCACCTGCCTGAGGCACAGAGCCAATCAGCTTGTTGAATACTCAAAGGTTGCCTTAGAGGGGTATAAAGGAGCGGCACAGACTACCAGGCAGACAGTTATCGCTTAACAATGATGGCAGTGACTGCCATGGAAATGTCTTGGTCTAAGTCTATTTTCACCTGGTTGGAAGCCCAAGAATCACTAAATATGAAAATACACTGGGAAAACCTTCTGTCTTTGATAAAAATAGGCAAAATTAGTATGGCAGTGTGGTTTTTTTAGGATCATAGTGCAAGTAGTTTATGAGATTGTAAACGCAGTACAATTGCCCTTTTCATTTGTAAGCACAAACTGAATAAAAACAAGAGTGAATAAACTAATCCTTTGGATTCTGACAAGTAAAGAAAAAATTGGCTTTTAAAGATTGTGTTCAAAATGACAACCACCAGCTTCAATACCAACAAAGATTGATGCATATGTTGTAGTATTTCAGCACAGGCAGCAGTAATATGCCATTTCATATCATCTGGTGTTGTTGGCATGTCCTTGAAGATGGTGTCTTTCAACTTTACCCAAAGAAAATAGTTCCACGGGAGTCAAGTGTGGTGGATGGGATTGTCAAGGTTCAACACAACTAAGTATTTGTAAACAATTAGTGAACACAAGCTGAAGTAAGTTGTTCACTATGGAATGGGCAGCCGTCAATTTGGTACCACAGGCTCCTCCTAGTCTGCAGGGGAACATCTTCTGTGGAAGGTGGTCTGTTAGGGGGTTGACGTAGTGTTTTTAGTGAAGTTATGTAGAAATTTTATAATTTGTTGTAATAATAGCTGGGGACACTGGTATTTTTTTATGTTGGTATGCTGGAAGTGTTGGTAACTGTTACATTTTGTTTCCAATAATTCCTTGTATGTCAAACTTCAATTTTAGAATCTCTACTTTCAACATGTACTACATTGATAGTCAACTACAGCAGTTTCATCTATAGTATCATCTTCAACTATCTGTGATATTATATACAGTTTTATAAATGCATATTTGAGTGACAGGGAGAATTTTGTAGACAGGACAAAGCAAACAAACATATTACACAATTACCTGTTGTTGCAATGCAGTCAAATCCTACAAATCCATAGAAACAAGTAGCTGCTCCTTTAATTAATCCTATGAAACCAAATGGAAGAAATCCACCCTCACCTCCATTTTCAACTGTACTTGGTATATTCTCTTTCTTTATATTCCAGTTATTTGGATCAGCTATAATAAGTTTTAAAAACAATAATAAATATAAGTATAGTTGTATAATAGAAAATATTTCACAATTGTAATTACACTAATATTAATAAATTAATAAACAGTAGACCCTCAGGTTACAAACTCGTGGAATTTTTTCCCAATGATGGGAAAGTATTAAAATTGATGTCACCAAGTTGGACATAAAATATAAAATCATAATACAGTAAAACCTTAAATAATGGACTAATGCAGGGAGGGGGAGTCCATTATATAAAAAAAGTTTCTTAATAATGAATATTCTTTACTATCAAATAGAAACATATATGCAAACATTTGAAGCTTCACCATAAATTCTTGTATTATGTCTTCCATGCCTTTTGTGAAAATGCCAGAGCCATCCATCACTTGATTTTATTTATATTCATGTGATCTGCTAATTTAATTGCAGCAGATTATAGTTCATACGAAGCAGTATACGAGGCAATCTAAATTGGTCTATTCCATCACAACATGTAGCATTGAATGTATGAATGTATATTTAGTATGTTACGATGTTTGAAGACATGGTTCATTTTCTAGATGACGAACAAATTTTAACATCAAACTAGATGCCTTAAGTTTTTATTCAAACTGTGACTAAAAAAGCAATCGTTTTCTTAGTAAAGATGAACAAAATTAACGCTGTAAATGTGACAGATGACATTGGCTTAGATTTCTGTAATGTCTGTAATGTAAAGATCAACTAAAATTACATATTTCTATGCCACTATTAGTTTTATATATATATCTTAACTTGTAAAAATGTAAATGTACTACTGAATCAAAAATTACATTGATATACTCATACTTTTGTTTATTACTTTATTGTCAATCTTTTTAAAAATTGGTAATGAAGAATTATTCAGTGTATCCTGAAATATAGAGTTTATTAATTTGTTTTATTTATAAGTAGGCCTAAGTGGTATGAATTATATATTGTAATACTAATTAGAGGCCATTAATGATTTTGATAATTGGATAGTTATGGTGGATTGTTAACGGCCCCAATTTCAAAGGTGACAATGTATAGCCGACCTATGTTTGGCCGCGAGCGCTTTCTGAAACAACAGTCAGGTGTTGAAGTCGGAAGTTGGAAGTCAGACAGTGAGCAGTGTGGCAGTCACAAATTCATCCGGAAATATTAAAAGTTAAATTTGAGTAAGAAGTTTTGGACAGTAAATTTCAACGTTAAAGTTACAAGCAGTAACCAAATAAATCACGCCAAAATAAAAATCTATAAGTACTGTGACCGCCACCAATTCCAGAGAGAAATAATTTGGAACAATTTGTCCAACCAATAATCCAGAAAGAGTTTGCAGCTTTCAGTTTCCAGAGGAGATCCAGAGTTACAACTGTGTTCTTTAATCAATGTAATCCATGATTTTATGGGCTTTTAGTGTGAATAGTGAGGTGAACCCAAGCCCAAAAGAGTTAAGCCTGGTACCAGCAGATGTTTGTAAGTACAAACAAATTTGATCAAGTTTTGTAAACGATAATTAAAGGTAAAGTCGTCAGATTTCGATTTCACATTTTATCTGATTGTTTAACTTCTTAGTTTGTAAAGGATATTGATTGTTTAACATAAATATAAAGGTTGTTTCTTTACGTAGAAGGCCCAGATAAATGACCCTGAAAAAAGAGTTTTAAAATCTATAAAATTGAAAATTTTTTAAATGTAAAAACTCATATAAAAATATTGTAATTTTCAACTGAATAAAAGTAAATTGTCTTGTAATGTTCAAAGAATGTCGAAATTATTTTGCAATCCTTCACTTTTAAAAAAAATTGATTCATAAACCAACTATTGAATGCAATATTTTAGTAATCTTTGTTTAAATAAATTGTTTAATTGATATCATTATAATCATTACAATATATATATATTTTACATTTATCGAAAGAAACTCAACACAACATCTCTCCCCTAAAGGAGAACACTAATAAAAAAGCTGAGAAGGAATCGTTTCATAGTTTTCATTTTATTTTATCGAGTCCATTCTCCGAAATGATCCGGGGCATGTCTGTCTCTTGTAGGTTTTCTTCGCAGAGGATCTGGTACTTGTACTGGAGCATGAGCTTCTGCATCCATGATATCTGCAGCTTCACTAGTTTTACTTACAGAACCATGGTAGTTGTAATTAGAGTATGGAACTTGGCTAGAATCCTTAAAGGTTGGATGATTTAATTTAAGTTTAGGACTAAAACTAGGTCACCAAGTCTAAATGAACGCTTAGGTCTAGATTCATCAGAGGAGGAGTCTTTGCTGGGATTGAGTTTGCAGGCAAGTTTGACATTCCTTACCATACATGGCTACAAAGGGAGACACTCCTGTAGTTGCATGCTTAATGTGGTAGGAAGTTAGGAATACCGACAGTGCTCTTTCTCGGTCACAATGCTCTTTAAGAAGTTTGGAAAATGCTGTCTTGGATGTTGAAATGTAACCTTCTACAACTCCATTAGTTGCTGGATGGTATGTGGGGAAAAGGTTTGTCAAATACCATTGTTCATCAGGAAGTCACAAAATTGAAAGGAAGCAAACTATGGTCCATTATCAGAGTGAATCTGAGGAAGACCATGTTTTTCAAACTAACCCGAAAGCACCTTAATAGTAGTTGAAGCTGTAGTGGAGTCTAACATAGCAATTTCAGGGAATTTTGTTTTTGCATCAGCACTTAGAAGAAAGTATTTACCACAGAATGGACCAGCGAAGTCAATATGCAATCGACCCCACGGTTCTGAGGGAACAGGCCACTTAAAGGAGTAGTCCTGTGGGGGGCTTTTTCTTTGTAATTGGCACAGACTGCACTCTTTTACCAAGGATTCAATATCACGATCCAGGTCTGGCCAATATACAAGTGATCGTGCAAGCATTTTCATTTTCACAAACCCTAAGTGTTCCGAGTGCAGTTCATATAGAACACTATTACAGAGCTCAGTAGGAATGAAAACTCTATTACCTAAGAGGATAGTATTCCCTATGATAGAAAATTGTTCCTTAAATCGTATGAACGGAATCAGAATCTGTTCCGAAAAACTTGGGCCAATCTGAAAGAATGGCTTTCCGCAAAGCAATAGCTTCCGGATCCTTTTGAAGAATCGATTTAAGGACAGATGGAGACAGAGGAAGGGCATCTACCTGATTTACTACTCCTGTCTCTACCACCTTCTCACCTAAGTCAGTATCTGAGAAGTAAGAATTTGATGGAACATTTCTTGACAGTACATGTGCCAGAACATTAATATTTCCTGGAATATACTTAATTTCAAAATCATAGCCAGATAGAAACATTGACCATCGAGAGAGTCGAGCTGTCATAACCTCAGTTTTTGCTGATTTGCTGAAAATAAATTCCAAAGGCTTATGGTCAGTTTTTATTGTAAATTTCCGCCCAAACAAGAAATGGTGAAATCGTCTCACACCAAAGACTATTGCAAAAGCCTCCTTATCTAATTGTGAATAATTTCTTTGGGAAGCATTGAGCAAAGTGGAAGCAAATAAACAGGAATGAGATCACCATTATCACCTAAATGGCTAATGACTGCACCTGCACCATAGGAAGAAGCATCAACTGACAATACTAATTACTTTTGTGGATTATAAAATGCAATATGATTAGCATTGACAATAAGGTTCTTGACCTTATGGAAGGCTTTAGTCTGAATTAGACCCCACTTTTCTTTATTCTTTAAACTTAAAAAAACAATAAAGTGGATCCAATTCACACTGCAAATTAGCTATAAAATGGGAATAGAAATTAGCCATTCCAATAAAAGACTTAATTGCAGTGCTGTCTTTTGGAATAGGCATGTCCATAATAGGAGAAAGTTTATTTTGACGAGGAGAAATTCCTTTTGCTGTTACTTAGAATCCAAAGAAGGGAATAGAGGAGCACAGGAAATTACACTTAGTTCTGTTAAATCTTAAATTATCCTTATTATTCCTTGCCACAAGAAATAGTTCATGAAGGGTTGAAATATGTGAACAACTATCTGGATCTGCAACAGGAATGTCATCAAAAAATGGTAAACATCGAAGTATTGAATAAAAAGTTCACTAATCATCACTGAAACAAAACTGGGGCTGCAGCAATTCCATAAACAAAGCATTATACAGAATAATTGCCAAATGGATTTTCCACGTGGGTCAACCCCTCCAGCTAATTGTCTTAAAAGTTTCTGTGAATTTTCAGATAATTGCAACAGGAATAGTCAAACTTTTTTATCTTCAGCACACACAAGAAATATTCTAAATTTGTTTTGAATAACCCCCCATCATCATTCTCAACATTATAATGATTTGGTGGTTTTACTCCTGGTACTGGAGCCATCTTTCACAATGAATTAGGGAAAAAGTGCAGAATCTAACACACGTTGTAAAACTTTTCAATCAAAGATCGGATTTCCAAGTCGAATTGCAATAATAATTCAACAGCTCAGTCCTCTTTTATCCTCTTCACCAATTTGGTATTACTAAGCATAAACTCTTATTAGCAAACTATAGGTTGAGAAAAAACAAATGTAAAAACATATTCAATATTTATAAAAAAATTGAAGCAAATATATTAATTATAAACATGTTTAATAACAATTACCTTTGATTGCTCCAGTAATTATAACGAAAATTACAACTCCCATATTCAAAATGGTGAAAATGTTGTTCATGCGTGAAGATTCTTTCACTCCCAGAGCCAAGGCCACTAAAATTAAAAACGCAGTATGAAGTACTATGAAAGTTATTTCAAAGATGTTTCTGAGTTATTGACTTACCAGAAAACAGAATAGTCAGACTAAAAGCAAAAAAGTCTGGATAGGGTGATAAGAAGTCTACTTTCATTGGCATTACTTCCTCAAATGCATTCTTGATGCTGTTATTTGCCAATGAATCAATGTAGCCTGTAAGGCCTCGCACTACACTTGCACTGCCTAAAACATAATAATTAATTACATATTTTTCATATCAATTAACAGTTCTGTTCCTAATTTTGGCATAATATATTTTATGAATAAATTAGTTACTGTAGAACCATTTTTCTTTTTGAAGAAATAAGAAACTGTGAACTCAATTGAGTAAAAAATTAAGTGCATTATAAAATGCACTTAAATTTTTTACTCAATTGAACTGAAAGTTTTGCAGCATGTGGAATTTGCTTTATGATAGCATGGGACAGAATGAATTCCAAAGTTTGTAGATTGGCATTAGTCTGGTGGAACAAGCAGTTAGGAATGTGTTTGTATGAGAGAAGGAAATTGAAACTATATGAAAGAAAAAACAGCAGCTGAAAAATTTTGTGAAAACAATTCGTCAAAGATGTAGGGAAAATGAGAAGTATGGCAGATTAGAGCCTGAGTTAAAATTATAATTGCAGGAGAATAGATGAAGAAGTTAAAATTTGAGACATGCCATAAAACATCTGGGGTTTTAAATACGTTTGCAGATATCTGTCAAGGTCAGTTTACTGAAAACAACTCCAGGCTTTTGACCTCTATGTTGTCACAAGAATGAACCAAGTGTATATTTGTTAGGCCGAGATAAGAATGTACATTAGAATTATCTTATTTAAAATGAGGTAGGCCTACGCTGCTATATGACCTATAAATATCCTGTACATCTCTTTTAGAGCCTAATGCTAGGCTGTTTTTTAATAAACTTAATAAACATTGTCTTAAAGTAATTTAAAATCATTATAATTTATTTTTTTTAAAATTTTTATTCCAACTTCATTTTCAAAAATAAAGTAATTTAAAACTGTGAAATATATACATATATTTTATAAGACTTTTTAAACTATAATATCATTAAATTTTATCATTCTTGAATTTTTACTGACCTATGACATATTCCAAAATGAGATTCCAGCCAATTACAAAAGCTATAAATTCACCTACTGTGACATAACTGTAAATGTATGCAGATCCTGCACGAGGTACACGAGCACCAAATTCAGCATAACAAAGCCCTGGAAATAGAAATTAATGAAAATTTATGTTAGTATACGTACACTCAATGTAATGGACATTTTTAATGTGTAGGCCATAAAATTACATTTATCTTTTACTGTTAAATAAGGTATAACCACAATTTTATAGTAGTCATTAATAAAGAATTAATATCACAATATAATGACATTACATCAAGAATAAAGCAAATAATATAAAGTTTAAGTGGTTATGGATCCAGTACATCCTGGGTACCTGTGTTGAAGAGAAATATAGCCTCGATCATTCAGGACATGGCAACATGGCTTCATCTGAAGAAAATAGTGAACTGAAGAATGCAAATTCCTATTAACTTTGGAAATAGATAATTGAAATAATAAATTTACTTCCGATAGTGCAGTTGCTAAAGCTATGGCTTCATGGAAGGCTGAAGATCATAAGCAAGGTACTATATCAATAGAACAATTGATGAATGCATAAAAAATCACATTTAATCACCTACAAGACATATGCAAAATATATAAGAGAAATACTGAACAACTAAAATGCACTCTCATATCAGAATTTTTCAACTTCAAATACAAGAAACAGAAGCGTTTGATGTTCAATAACAGTACTATTCAAAATATAGTGTTTTGGGTAAATGGCCTGAATGAAAATATTAATGGGCATGTCAAAAATACTGACATCTGCCAGAACATGGGCATCATATTCCTTCACAACAATCCATGACATCATACAACCCAAAAGACCACCACACTGTTGAAGCAGTTTGGTAGGATATCATTGAGGTGACTTTCACCTCTTTCCTCACTTGAAGAAGCACCTAGAATGTACATTTTCTGATCATCCCTCGTAAACTTGAGAGTTAACTATTGCCACAGGTAAGACTCTGGAAAATCTGATAACCTGACTGGCAATGGAAGAAGAAAAATAAAAAGTCAAGTTGCTTTTAAGGCTGAAAAGAGGAAGAAAATGTAGTTAATGTAATATTATGTGCCACAAAAAGAAATCTGCCACAAAAGTCTAAACAACAAACAAACTCCAATGTATGCAGGAAATACAATAAACCAAGTAATACTGAACTAAAATTTTACCAAGTCAGACTTTTGTGAAAGAAGTAATTATCCAGATGAAAAATGTTTTTTCAGAAAAAACAATGTCAAGAAAAATAAACAAAAATGAAACTTCTGATCAGAAAAGTTCAACAATAATACTGACAAAATCTATGAAGGAGAGTGTCATTACAAGGCATTTTTGATTGCTGAGAATATTTCAGATTCTTCAGCTGAAGAGAAGTGCATTTTTTTTAAATAATAGCATCAGTTTGCCTACCATTAAAACTAGTCTTTGAAGACTAATCATTAATTTTCTTCGTACAAATTTTAACCTCTGTGCTTATTAAATATATTCTAACCAATGTTGTATTCTAGATTTTTCTGGTCTGATTGAACAAAATATATATGTTCCATAGTTTAGTAGATAGTGGATGTTTATAACATATGAGTAATAATTCAATGACAAAATAAGCAAACCTCCTGAAAAAATAAAGGTTGTTATGAAAGGTGATTGCATGACATCATCTCTAGGAGGTCAACTAGTGTCTTTCTTGTGCCAGAGTTAAGCATAAATCGGTTGTCTATAAATGCTGAATCTGGCAGTAAAACCCTTTTCTCAATAAACCTTGTCAAAATTTTTGATGAGGAAAATAATACTCTCATGCTATGGGTCAAAACAAAAACCAGTCAGAGCATAATATATTTAATGGGCTGTCTGGAAGCTCTAACAACAATGGAAGAAGCTAAAAATAAGGACTGGATTACTACAGTAAATCATGTTTGAAAATCTCAAGAAGATATCTGAACTATGCATCAGTATTCCAAATCAAGTAAAAAATCTGTAGTATACTCAAAGATGAAGAGCAACACACTCTCTTGAACTCATCCACACTGATGAGTGTGGATAGCAATATTTCATGACTTGCTTTGACTCACTTTTTGAAAATCTATTTAATGGAGTACAAGCATAAAACAGAAGTTTTTCTTCAAGAAAATATTGTCAAATTTGAAACCCAATTTAATATTAAGGTCTCAAAACTTAGAACACATAGTGGATCATACAGATCAATCTATTCAATCATTGGTGCAAGACACAAAGCATTTAACTTTATTAGACAATTCCTCACACACCACACATGATTGCATATGAATATATGAATTGAACTCTTGTGAACAAAACAAGAGCAATGTTTTTTATGCCTGTCAAAAAAAATGACCTGTGGAGGATATGCTGTCAAAACAGAAGAGTACTTGCAAAACAAAAGTCATTCTACAGATTGTGAGAATACACCTGCTGAAAATTGGCATTGTTGAAAGCCTGACCTCTTAAGACTCTTAGTTTTTGGATAAGAAGTGTACATGAAGGTGCTAGGCGATCAGAAGAAGCCGGTAAACTGAAGCAGAAAAGGAATCTTCATTGGATACACAAGAAATTTCTTCAGAATTTATGAAATACATGTTTACATCAAGAGATGTGGTTCGTACTCAAAATACTGAGTATAAAAAACTCCCTGGAAATAAAATAACAAAAAAAAGTCTGACCAATAAAATGATGACACAGAAGAAAACTCTGATCAAGGCTCTGAATATGAGGAAACCATAAAAATATCAACTTTAAAGGCTTTTGGTGTCAAGTTAGCTTTTCAGTAAGGGGATCTACAAGAAGAAATATTCATGAAACTTCCTGGGAGACACAACCAAAAGTTTGTCTAGTGCAAATCACTCTATATGGACTCAACAAGTGCTACTTCAATTGTACAAGAAAATAGCATCAATTATAAAGTCAGAAGGTCTGGGCCAACTAAAATATTCTTAAGATCAAAGACTTTCCTGGTGAATTGAATTAACAAAAGCTTATCGGGTTTCTGCCCAAGTGGAGTTGTAAAAAAGTGATGTTTATTGGGCTATCTATGTGTCTTCAGCCTAGAAGACTATGGCAACAATAGCCCTCGAAACGTTGCTTTTTTACAACCTCATCTGGGTGGAAACCTGAGAAGCTTTATAAAATATTATTTTCAGGAGTGTCAAAATTTGAATACCAACAGTTTATCTCTGTTTAAATATAGGTCTACAAATTTTCTTTATAGTTGTACAATATGAAAAAGATACAAAAATCTTGTGTACCAATGTCCTAAACGAACCTTTCTGGACATCCGAAAGTAACAGTTTACAAATTCTTTTTATTTTGTTCAATCATTTTTTTTCGTGATTGGTTCTGCTATCTTGTGAGAATTTTTGTATTAAATACTTAATTGTTACGTTGTGCATGTGGTTTCTGCGCCTTTGTTGTGAATAGTTATAAGAAAAAATACATGATCTAAGGTGAATTAGTGATTTCTGTTATTTTATATCGTAAACAGTAGCGACGCATTTATTTACACATATTCAAACGTTTTTGGGGTTCACTGAAGTTGCTTGTCCATGCTTTCTTCAGGTGAAAATTGATGGAGTTGTGTGGTCATAACACAATTTTCGTGTTTGGACAAAATGGGGCATAATGACCCCTTACGATAAGGAAAAGAGGCATTGCTCCTGTTCTGACAAGTAGCCCATATAGGAATTTGTTAATTCAAGGAAAAATGAAGAAGAATGAAACAGAACAAAAGCAGCTGTACAGGATATGAGGAAGAGGAAACATATCTGCTCGGAAATGTGCTGGAGTGGCATATCTGCATATGCAGATGATATTGATATCATCTCTAGAAATATAGATGAATTAAGACAAATGATGGCCACAATAGATCACTGTCTTAAGGAAAGAGGTGTTATAATTAATGAAAAGAAAACTAAATATATGATGGTTACAAAGAAAGAATCTAGTACAAATAATATTAAATTAAAAGATTATACCTTTGAATGAGTACAGGATTTAACATATTTAAGCTCAAAACTTAACAGTGAAAATAATGTGGGAAGTGAAATAAAACAACGTAACAGAACTTACTACATGTATTGAAAATTAATGAAATCCAAGTTGTTAAATAGGGAATTGAAGTTAAAAATTTACAATACACTTATAAGACCTGTAATGATATACGGTTGTGAAACGTGGACCCTTAATAATAATGATAAGCACTTACTCAGAATATTTGAATGCAATGGAGAATGGAGAATTAGAACAAACAGAGAACTAGAGCAGCTCATAAATAACGAGGACATTGTTAGGTTTATCAAGAGCAGAAGGTTGGCCTTGATGGGACACGTACTTAGGATGGATGAAAGCAGAACTCCTAGACGGATTATGGACTGGAAGCCAATTGGGAGGAGTGAAAGGGGGAGACCCCAGACAAGATGGGATATACAAACCATGAAAGTAAGAGGATGGCAGAGACTGACACATGAGAGGGCGGAATGGAAGAAAATTGTTAATAAGGCCAAAACTCACATTGGGTTGTAGTGCCAATAAAAGAAGAAGAAGAAGAATGTGCTGGAGTGGATGATGATGATGAGTACATTTGAGTAAAAATTTAAATTTATAAACTGCATGCGCTATAAAATACTATTTGTGATTATACATATAAAGTGTTAAATATCTCTAAAGTATATAAAAATGTAATACTTAAACACTTAAAAAGTGGGGGATCATATTGCCCCATCCCTTGGGGTAAAATGATCTGTTCTACAAAATTTATTAAAAACTTACTTTAGATTTAATTTTTGATTAAAAATTCTCAAAAAAATACCAATACTTGATAAAATATGTACAAGACATATGAGCAATTTTTTTCAGACTACCGTTATTCTTACGGATAATATGGGGAAATACACCTTAGGTGGATCATTTTGTCCCAGTCTCCACAAAAAATATATTAAAACCTGAATTATAATCTCCAAATTGGAATGGAAAAATAGTTGCAGAAAAAAGTTTATATTTCGCAAAAAAAGTGAAATTTTCCGAACAAAATAACGATTTATATAACATGGGCAAGTATATTTTCTCCATAATAGGGCATAATAGTAATGTGGATAGAATTTAATGGAGATTCAATGGGCAGATGAAAGAAATGGACTTTCTATAGATGTGGTTGTAAGTATTCTACAGAGCATTGTTAATTTTATTATGTACGTAAAAATAAAGTTGTTTTGCAGAACAGCCTGAGAGGATCAAGGGCAGCACCACAGTTTGGCGACGAAAAAAATATCAAACCTTAAGTTTGTCACACATTTATTTACTATGTGATTTGAATTATTATTTAATTAAGTGATTCAAAATGTTTCTGGGTTACAGTAATTCAACTCAGGCACTACTAAATAATGTAACCACGATATAGTAAGGGCCTAATCATAATTAATGGATTAAATGAGAGACAAAAACATTTTTCAATGTAAACAATTCCGAATTTATTTTACAATAATATATTATGTGTTTTATTGGAAACAAGGAAGTCAATTTAATGGCCCATTCTTTCTACCATGTAGTTAATTGAAAAGTACAGAGATTGAATAGGCTGGGATCTTTCAGTTTCCAAAACAAAGCAGGAAATACGAGTCATTAGAAAGCAAGCAATAAAATTGATAGTGGTTATATAGGATGGAAAAACTGATAAGAGGTGATAAAAGGATGAACACATTATCTTAACTTGCTGTTTACCCATACTTTTATCAATTAAATTATCTGGTTGTTTGTCCCATACTCTCTTGAATACGCATAGTGTAACTGTGGGAGAGGGGGCGAGGGAGAACTGAATAATGTTCACATGAGCATGAAAATGATTGATTTCAAGGCTTTTCTTAAATGTACATTTTTCTTCTTATATTGTGATTTTACAGTTGTTCTTATAATGATTAAGTATTATATTGAAATTAACATGATAAAAAAAACATTAGGTTGTCCATAACAATTGTCGCATAATAGATTATATTGAATTCTTTTGATTAAGGCCTGAGTTCAAATAGCTATAAAAAATTTAAAACAGTAGTTAGTAGGAGAGGTCTGGTGGACGTTTCCTTTTAATTCGTCTTTGTTGAGGCTCTGGAGGAATTGAGGTTGTAATTTCTGCTATGGTTGAATCTGTTAATGGAGAAATCAAAAGAAGATTTCAAGGCTAATGACGATGTTAGTAATTCCAGTGACGTCATACCACCCACCCTCCCCAACCAAATTATAAATTAACTCCAAGAATATATCCCTTCATTTTTCATATATTTTAATATACTTTGAATATATTCCTTCATTGGCTTTACATGATGTCACTGGTACAACTAAACTCGTCGTTCTGATTTCAATTAAGAAAAAAATTATTTTTATTGGTTCTTTTAAATCTACAATGATTAATTATTCTTTGCTAGAGGTTTGCTTATAAACTATTTATTACCTGCAAATAGTGATGCAATAGCTGCAATGACAAATGATAATGCAATTCCTGGTCCAGCCTCCTCCTTTGATACAGAACCAGACAGGACATAAACTCCTAAACCTAGAGTACTGCCAACTCCAAGGGCAGTGAGATCAAAAAGTGTAAGGACTCTTGCTAATGGTGATTCAGACAAATCAGTTTGAAACACCTTCTTCCTTGACATTTTTAATGCCAATGATTCAAACACCATTGTTTAGTATTGAATTCTGAAAGAGTTAATAGCATAATCAACAATTTTCTTAATTGTGTTTAAAATAATGCTGGATAGAGTATTGAAAATCTTGAAGTCATGATTTTTATCATTATTTGAAAAATTAATATTATGGTGAAAAGATTATTTCATTTCAAAGTGTGAATCATTAATGCATAAGTACAGTATACACGTATTTTACATTTTTAAATTTAAATGTATTCAAATAATAAAGGCAATAAATATTGAATTACTATTGTTTGTATATTTTATTATAAATTCTCCTTTTAAATCAATTAAATTATAATTATATGGCTGTTATATTATTAGCATTATATTTTGAAATAATTTGTGTTCATGTGGGTATTGAACTCTTCTTTATTAAGCTAGATTAGAGTTTAATTGATTTATCACTATCTAATTATATGTTTATATAAGCATACATTGTTAGAAATCACAGTTTGATACAAAGAAAACTTTACTGTACAAATGAAAAACTACCAAAAACAAGGGTGAGAGAACACACATTTCAAATTACAAGGCTTGTCAAGGAAATATCTCTAGTACTGAAAAGACCTGAGAACTCCTACAGTCTGTTACCTGTATTAGACACTATTGAAAGCCAGATTTCATGAAGAAGTGCTGAAGAGGGATCTTCTTAATAATCATAAAATCCTTGATCAAAAATCTAACACTTCCAAATGCAATACATTGTAACATGATTATATATTACTTTTATAGTATGTTATTATTGTCTCACATTAATCCTATTTTTGTTATGATGTTGGTAATAGTATTATTTTCAATAATGTGTAATTATAAAGTTTGTTGCATAAGATAAAAGTTCATGTGGTTGGAAAGACGATTGAACAGTCGTATGTATCGGGCTCCCAGAAAGAGTTTATTGTTTTGAAATGATATTATGGAAATGTGGATGTTTCTGTCAATTGGAGACACTACAATAAAATTGAATAAGTCTGTTTAGATAGTGAGAAATAAACACAATATCTAAATCTCCCCATTGTTATTGAGAGTGGAAGATTTTTGTGCATTTAAAAAGTGTTTGAAGAAGATGGCCATTGGGCTGCATTGTGTGGCCAAAATTGATTTAAAGTAAGTTGGCATTGCTGTCTCTCTTTCCTATCCAAATAATATAATATAATATCTATAAGATAAATATAATTTTATTTGAGATGAGATATAATTTTGTGAGAATAGCATACCATATGCTCATTTCAGAACTTCTTTAACTAAAATCATCTATGAATGAGTCCATGCTATATTAAGTAATAACATAATGTATTTGATAAGTTATATTAATAAATTGCAGTAATGAATAATATTGTTATGAATTTATCTTCAGATGGGTAATCAAGAACTGTCATGATACTCAATATTTAAATACATTCATCACTGGCCACTTTATAACCTTGAGCTAATTTCTTTTACATTTACTTAAGGAACTGAGTACTACTACTAAGATTAAGAAAAGTGTTTATATTTCTTTAAAACAGTTGTGTAGAATACATGGATTAATTTATTATGGATTTTAAATAAAAATAAATATTATCTGTTATATATATTTCATGTCTGCCATAAAAACAGTATATGAATTTGAAAAAAGAAAGACTATTGCCGAGGGAAAATTATATTTAAGGTTAAATTCAATTATGTTCTCTAGTTTTATAAAAAAAATAATGGATTTCATATTAACTATATAATTTTTTCATAAAAATTAAATTAAAATAATAACATTACACTTCTTTAAAAATTGTGAAAATGGTGTAATTTTGTATGTCACATTTTAAAAATAATTTTTATGTAAATAAGGTAACTAAATTTTAAAATGAAAATAATTGTAGTATTTCATTCATATTAATATAAGATGATTTTTACATACATTAAACTGTGAATTGAATCCCTGTTTTCTCAGATAAGTCCTTAAGCTCATTCAGATTGTAAACTGGAATAATGAGATATTAGGAAGCTAGTTAAGTATTGACTCTTATCTGATAATAATTTCAGTTCAACTTATCTCTTGTAGGTACAAGATAATTTTGGTAGCCTATCAATATTGAAAGATAATCTTATAATCTGTATTTCACTATATTGGACTCTTAAGTATTGTGTGTCCCAGTATCTCTTTCTTATCAGTTTCTGTATCTTCGGAGACAGATTATATATATATATATATATATATCTTAATCCTTTTATAGTCTTAAAATTTATTTATTTCCTTGTTTTTATGAATATGTGATTTATTTGAATTTTGATGTTTTAATGTAATGTGTTACTATCGCATGTAGTTATTATGCAGGATGACAATATTAATATTTCTGTGTCTGATAAATTTGTTTGTTTTATTCTAATGAATTTGTTTAATATTATAAGGTGAAAATGTTTAGTTTTATACAGTAATCATTCCATAATGTAGATTAAAGAATAATTGCTGGAAAAGTATTTATTGTTGAATATTTTTAAAATTATTAAAAAGATCATTATTAATTAAGTATTCAGTTCCATGATATTTTTAAATGTAGCACATTCCCTGTGATACACTGCTCAAGTCATCATAAATATGTAATAACATATTTTTTTTAAAATTTAACTTACTTTCTATAATTGATAACATAGTTTACACAAAGCTGCTGCTTCAATATTCTTTCACTCTAACTCTATTTCTAGCCATAATTTATGGATTATATTCATAAATACAAGTCATAATATGAAATATAAATGGTAATGTTATGTAATGAATAATAAAAAAATAAGAGTTGTCTATATCTTATTTTGCTATTTTGATCTCAATTATTAAAATATTTTCAAATTAAAAATCTCTTCAACACTGGAAATCAGGTTTTTAATGTTCTATAGCATTTTGTTGCTTGGTAATTAAATAATAGATGGAGGCAGGCAGTTATACAGGGACAACTAGAACTCTACCAACAAACTATCATAGGTTGTTCAGGTTATTTTGATATAAGGGACCCACGGTCTCCTATGACTCTTTACAGAATAATAATGTAGTAATATTGTTCAGGGCATAAGGATGAATTAATAAAACATTAAGAACTCTGTGTACTACAATAACATTTATTCATACAGCATTCAAATGCTGCTACATTATATCCGAACTATCGCGTCAGCCCACATTGCAGTGTTGTCAGACATACACTACAAATGAAATTACAATTTATTCTGATTGTTACCACAATCATTCTTCTTTCTGTGAAAAATACCTTCACAACAGAGATGAAGCCTGTAATATGCAATAACAAAAACTGTGTTAGATCAATTTCATGGTTGTTGTGTGATGGTCTTGTTATTCACTTCTAGTGTCATAAGGTTCAAGTACCCATTATAACCAGGAGATCATATGAAGTTCAGGTCTTGTTAGTATCTAGAAGTTTTGAAGGTTGGGTCTGCAGGAAGTTCTGGAACCCAATTCACGTAACTGTCTAATTGCTATCTCTTGTGCAATGAGAATTGTGCAAATTCCACTAGTTATATAAAGGCCATTGAAAAATTCAGAGAATAGAAGTCTCATAAACCAACTAGCAAAACAGATTTTGAACTTTTACTCAACTTGTAAAAAAGTCACGAAATTGAGGTTGGACAAAAACTACCTTTCATGAGAATATGATTCATATATAAAGGTACAAACATGCTTTCAACCTGTGAATTGTCAAATATTTGGTATGGGTAATATGAAAAATTCTTATTGAGTTCCTTATGGTCACACCGTACTTCACTTTCAGGTAAGCCACAACCTATCTCTCTTTCCTTTCCATACCAATATTGCAATTATTTTTGACAATGTCATATACTTACTAATATCATATATACACACATGATATTAGTAAGGATATGGCATTGTCAAATATTGGTATGGAAAAGAAAGAGAGATAAGTTATAGCTTACCTGAAAGTGAAGTACGGTGTTGCCATAAGGAACTGAAGGTTGTTCTTCAAATTTTCGGAGGCTCTCAACCTCCTTCTTCAGGAAGCAACTAATTAAGGAAACTCATTTTTCTTTGTCGGGGACCTGATTTAACAAGAGTTTCTCTCTCGCACACAAACATCCATATATATACCTAAGAAACTCAGCTTAAAGGAGGGGATAAGTTTTGTTTCTGTGAGGAGAAGGATGTCTATATAATGTATTTAGAGAAATAGGGAAAGTTCATGGTACTTATTGGGTAATGGGCATTCCAAGTGCATATGAAGAGGATTGTGGGTAAAATAGGATTCAATGTTTAATATCTAGAAGCTTGGGTATTAGGGAAGAGAGGAGGTTAAACAGAGGAGTGATAAGGTATATCAGGTTATCTACTTTTGAGCAAAAATAAATCAATAGTTGGTTGGAGTTTGAAGAGTCTGTATTTGTGGGAGGTGTTGCAGTGCAGTTGGGCTGAATTTTTGTGAATAGAGGTATATGATAGGCCATAAAGCTATTGAGTTTGGTGTAGGGGGATGTTAATGGAGGTGTATTATGAGTGGATGACAAGGCGAATGAAGGCATGAAATAAATTATGTTTACTAGTAATATATACTAAATAAAATACATTGTTTTACTTTATGTAGTGCCACATTAAAAATAAGTGCAATTACCCTTATCTGACAAAAAATATATATTGCACTGATAAAATTATTACTACAGAATGGAAAATTTTTGAACATTTTAAATTACTCTGCAATTTTTTATCTTGTGAACTGAATTTGTTGAGTTCATAATACTAGAATATTCAGATTTGTATAATATCTAAAAGTATTTTAAAAAGTGAACAATATAATATTAAATAGATATTTAAATGAAGTGGAAGGTAGACATGAAGTATGTACAATACTGTGAGAAAACATAGAACTTTTAATAGTGAATTATGTTGTTTTTCATCCATAAACATTTGAATTTTATGGGTCATGCCAAATATATTTACATAGATTAGTTTTCTTTTGTTTTTACGAAAGGTGTAAATATAAATATATGAAATATACAGAAATATAATAAAAATAATTGTGTATTTGTAGATTAAATATATTTATTACATATAAATTTAATAATGAGATTTCTACAATATTAAGCTTTATTACTACATGGTTGAATTAATAACCTTAAAGTTTAACATGGGTTTTTATATAGAGATTAAAACATATTCACATATTTGGAGTATCACATTTCACTATTTACAAAAAATAGTATTTATTTTAGTATTTACATTATAAAAATAATACATCTGTACAACATGTATCTATAACAGCATATTTTCATCACAATATAAATTCAGAACATAAGCATACATTACTTTCAGGTACATTATTGCAATTGTTGTTCGTTTCTTTATTGTATGTAAATAAATAAACTTTTTTTAGTGTCAGTTTTTAAACAGTCATTTGACTCCCTCTAAAAATGTTAATATAATAAGTTTTTAATGTAAATTCATCATATTTACATTTGTCAAACAAATTTGATAAAACTACTTGAATTATTATTTCTCAAACTAAATGATATTTTCTGTTCAAAACTTTGTATTAAAAACTCCATCATTATATCCAGAAGATACTAAATTTATATCTTTACTGTCAAAAGTAGCCTCATTCTGGATGTGACCATTCTGATTTAACCTATCTACTTGTGGCATGGAACGCAACCTCCCCTCTACACTGTTTTTCATACCATAAAAGAAGTATATCATGAAACCTGCAACCAATAAATAAGATAATTACAAACCAAACAGACAATTATATATATATATATATATATATATATATATATATAAAACACTTGTGTAGGAAAGAGAAACAGCAAAGTTGACTTACCTGAAATCCATTGATGGTCTAGTCAGGCTGAGGAGAGAGAAAATTACATATTTTTGAGAGCCTGATGCCCTTTTATCAGGAGAGAAGGTCTGAACTGCCTGCTGGCTGACTTTCTCTCCTGACAAAGGGGGCTTAACCCTTCAAAAATTTGTAATATTTTCTCTCCTTAGCCCGACTGGGCCAACTATTGATTTCAGGTAAGTTGGCTTTGCTGTCTCTTTTCCTATCTAAATGTGTTTTATAGATAGAATCCTATTCCTAAAATAGGTGCTGTAAAATTTCAACAAATCTTATTGCATTTGTGGTATTTAGTACTAATCACATGAAATATATACATGGATCAAATTATGTCTCTGTTACTATTAAAAATAGGTTACAGCTTTAAAGATACTCAATGTTTGAAACTGTAATATTTTCACTAATGACAGAAATTTATGAGATTTTATATCTTCAAACTATTATTTTTATATATTTGATTATTTGTTATATACCAGTTTTAGAACTTTTAATATAAAATAGCATTTACTTATACTCACCAATAAGCATCCATACTGAAAATCGTATCCATGTATTTGAATCTAATACTAGCATGAGATAAACATTAATAATGACACTGAGGGCTGGCACTACAGGAACAAAGGGTACCTATGAAAAATAATAAACAAAATTAACCAAAAATGACAATCAATAATATTTATATTAAATATAAACAATCTGAAGAATTTAAAAAATCAGGGATCTGAGAAGATTGTGGGTACAAATATTTAATTCATAATAACAGATAGCTTTTTATTAACTCTGAAGCATGAATATGTTAAAGTGCCCTTTAAGACAATAGCGGTGAAAACCATCATTGTTATATAATATTACCCAACTCACTACCCGCATCTGTTATGATACTACATTAAAATATAATTTGACTGTATAATTTTAACCCTATTATTTCCCTCTAAACATAATAAGTACAACAAAAAGGTAAAGCTACACACTCTCTCCAGCACGAGGTAACACATGGTTAGAACATCAACAATTGCCTCATATCAATATCCCAATCATACCAAAATTATCTGAGTAAAGACATAAATTTACTAAGAAATTGAATATAAAAACTGTTTACCAGGCACAGGCCAATAAGAGGAAAAATTTCCATTGCCAGGCCACCCAAAGATAATTTTAAACAAATCAATATTTGTTTCACACAGAAAACAGTACTTGGTGAAACATTATGTCACAGGAGCAATAGACAATATTGTAATGTGTAGCTTGGGGATTTCCTAGTCCAAACTCGCTGAAAATGCATGTGGATTTAACAATAAGTTTAATTTTCACGTATTTGAGTAGTCTCATGCATTCTGAAACTGAACAAACAGAGTCAATGTGCCTCATCATCCTAACCTCTACAAACCAAGTGACAAGTTCCTCAGTAAGACTCTAACAACACAATAACTGACTCTATGGAATAAACTTTAAGGAGTATTTAGACGTGTGTGCCCACTGTGATTATTAACCATTTTCCTGAAGGTGAAAAGTTTTTCTGTAGTTTCAAATAATGGATTCTTTTTCCATCTTCAACAATATCATTATTTCTTATCTTAATCCCAATGGAACACACAAAAATATCTTTACTAAACACCTCAACTGCATTCACACCAAACATCAAAACCATAATAAATGGATCTTGCAATGCAATGTAAATGCAAATGACCCGACTACAAAATAGTTGTTCACTTTTTCCTGTCTAAGAGCTAGAAGTGGAAAGGAAAATTTATTTAAATACAGAATATAATTAGAGAGAATTAAAGTTGAAAATGGATTGAAGTCTCAAAGGACTTCAAGGTAATAATGATGCAATTGAAGAACAAAGTGTACATAACAAATATTAAATTACATGAATATATTTGTGAACACGAATATATTTGTATATACTCAAAAGTTTGTCAACTGGATTGTGTGGTTCTTTTGTACTCATGTTTTCAATCACCTGATGGAAGGAACAAGAATTCCAGAATCATTGTGTGGTCTTTAGATTATCACTTCATTTTGTCTGTTCTTTGGCTATTTTATCTAATTAGTATATTTTTAACACCGACACATTATATGTTAATTTAAAAGGTTTAACTTGTCTTAATACATTACTTATTTTTAAATGTTTCACTTTCTTCTTTTAAGTGATCTCTAAATTTTATTTTTCACATTTCCACCCAAATAATATCATGGGTAACAGCAATCTATGGCTATCACTATATTAAAGAGAAAACTATGATGATTATTGTATCTTCACCTTAATAATGCTACAAGCAAAATGCTTCTAATGTACCTTAAAAGATAAAGGCTGTGAGGATGCAGGTTGGCGACCAATGACAATCAAACTGACTAGCATTACAAAACAGACCACTGAAGTAAGAATTACAGTCCACGGTTCACAATTAAGAATCAAATCTCCGGCATGAATAACAATGGCACACAGTGCAACTGAAAATAGACCTGTAAAGGAAACAAATACATATGTAATGGATGAATATTTATAATGACATATTTGTAAAATATATGTATAAACACAAAAGAAAACTTTCAATTACTTTGTTCAGATTGATTAGATCTCTCATGTTAAAATTATTACTATAGCCAGCATTTGTATGTTAATTATTTCAATAAGAATAATCTTCAGGAAATATTTAGCACAACCTTAAAATTTATGAAGTCTTATTATAGGCACAACTTGACCAAAAAAACTTTATACACAGCATTTCATGTCATCATAACATATTCAAAAAATGTTGCTATATGAAAAGAGACTAAAAGTAACTATTAAATCATATCTGGAAAGAGTGTTGAAATACTTTTTAGCTAAGAAATGTTTAAGGTATAATTGAATTAAAAAAGTAAGATATTAGTACTTTGAATGTATTTTAAGTGCTTGGTTTTAGAATGGCTGATATTTAACTAGTCAGTGACAAACTTGCCATGAATATTAAGGATAAAATGTTTATTCCACTAATCTTGTCATAAAATAGGGAACTTATCCATGTCATATTTATTAACTAAAGAACAATCTATAGAGGAAAGATGTATCAAAAAATATTTTCTGATACGGTATTATAAAATTATTAGTGTGAATTATTTACTATCACATGCTAAAAATGCCCATAATTTTGGTATAAAATATTAAACAAATGAGTCATTCCACACTTATGTGTTGAAAATACATTATATTATATCCAAGGAATTCCAGTTTTGATAAATTTAAATTAATTAAATAAAATAAATTTAAATTATATTTTTAATATTTAACAATAAAACTTTTAATAACTTAATAGTAAACTACAATGAATTTTCAAAAGTATCTATAATATTGATTTAAAATGGATTATTACTGAAAATAACGATGCTATATTTTGTAATACTGGATGTTGTCTTTGTAGGATATTTCAACATAGATAGGTTAAATAGTTGCTTCAATGAAAACATAATGGCATCAAAAAAGCTTATTTCTGAACCTGAATCTGGGTAATTAAATTCAATTGGCACTGGATCTTCATATCTGCAATATAAATAAATAAATTTTCTAAGTATTAATGAACTTTTAATTGATGAATATCTTATAAATGTTAATATTGAAAGACCATGTATATATATATATATATATATATATATATATGTATAATTGCAATATTGGTATGGAGAGGACAGAGAGATAGTTTGTGGCTTACCTGAAAGTGAAGTGCGGTGTCGCCATAAGGAACTGAAGGTATTTCTTCAAATTTTCAGAGGCTCTCAGCCTCCTTCTTCAGGAAGGAGTGTTACACCATTCTGTGCACCGGCTGGCTGCGGACTGCCTTCAGTTCCTTATGGCGACACTGCACTTCACTTTCAGGTAAGCCACAACCTATCTATCTCTCTGTCCTCTCCATACCAATATTGCAATTATTTTTGACAATGTCACATCCTTACTAATATTATATATATATATATATATTACATATTATTAATACTATCCAAACTTTTCATTGTACGAGCATCTTCAAATAACTTGAAATGTTTCATATAAATTGAATGAAATATTATTTTTTCTATTAATAACTATGTTATTTACTTGTTGCAAATTGTCTATTATCAGAACCTACACCAATTACATTTATAACACAATTAAAATATATAAACTTAACCATTTAGGATACTGTTGTTCCTTATCAATTTTGAAATAAACAATGTTCAACAAAAAGAAAATTTAGAAAAATATGAATGAGTTGGAAAAATATACGAAGTAGGAAATGCACCAACTACTGATAAAAAGAAAGAGGAAATAACAAAAAGTTGGATAAAAACGAGAATATTGCGGTTAATACTGAAAAGGAGAGAGAACAGTATCTATATAGATTAGCAACAGTGAACAAAGAATTTTGTGAGGTGAAATGCTTATGGTCAGTGGTAATGAAGTGAGAAGTGTAAATTGCTATAGAAGATCTTGGAAATAAGAAGGTGATAGGCTGTGACAAAATACCATCAGAAGTGTTGAAGGCCCTATGGGATAAGACCATACAAATACTGCCAATGCATACATAATATACTTAAAGTACACATTTGACTCAAAGATCTCATGAAGCTATAGTATTTCCATTACCAAGAAAATTAGTTACATAGAATGTAAAGATTATTGGTACAAAGTTTTTAAATAAGTGATTAAAAATTTTGGATTTAGGAAAGGAATGGAGACCAGAGATTCATTAGGTCATTTGAGGAGCGAGTGATGAAATCATTAAAATACTTAGGAAACATTAGTTTTAACAAGAAAGCAGACAGAAGATTTTAATCATACATAAACACACTTTTACTTTACAAACTGTATACTTCAGAATACACAAAGATAGCACACCATTTATATGTGCAAATCAGCGTTTAAAAAAGTAAGAGGTCTGATAACATCTAAAAGACTTCCATTGGAGAAAGGACAAGGTTTACTAAGTGATTCATATGGAGTGTGGTGGTGTTATATGGGTTGGAGATTTGACCAATAAGAAAGGAGGAAGAGAGTGTTCTGCTCTATCAGAAAATGGAGAATATGAAGGTTTTGGATTCAGTTAGAAAAGAGTAAGTATGAAGAAGAGTTGAAGAGGAAGGAAGCATATTGCAAATAATTAAAAAGTGGAAAGCATTATAGATATGATCTACACTTAGAATAGACTGTTAAATGAATTAGAAGAGAAGAGTGGGAAAACATTGGATTGGAATGTTATATGATATGAAGGAGAAAGAAATTATCTAAAGATGAATAATGACACACAGGACAAAGAGGAATGGGGGAAGGACTATGTGATACTGCTCAACTGACAGATTCACTACAGAGAAAGATAAGGTAGGTAATCATTTCGATCCAAATCAAGACACTTTTAAGAGTATTATACTATATTAAAATGTAAGGATTTCATTAGCACCCAGGAATAATAATATGATCAGAAATAGTTTTGCAATACACTGATTGGCATATAATAAAATAGAAATAATCA
This sequence comes from Zhengitettix transpicula, assembly GCA_037074705.1. Taxonomy (NCBI): domain Eukaryota; kingdom Metazoa; phylum Arthropoda; class Insecta; order Orthoptera; family Tetrigidae; genus Zhengitettix; species Zhengitettix transpicula. Next base: position 72,076,390 of record CM073590.1, on the reverse strand, counting down.
AATATATTAGTATTTACAAAACATATGATGATATAGTTTTGTAGTAACAAATTTGACAGCTGAAATGATAGACCTCCATGAGGGCAGATAGTGGATATTTTGTGTTAGTCAAACAAATACAACCTCTCAGAAATGAAATCAGAAGTATTAATTTGAAATAGAAGTTCCAGAAAAATTAGTTATGAAGTTTTAGATGTTTATGTACCATAAAAAAATAACTATACCTGAGAATGAGAACACATATAGCAACAATAGTATACGCTAACAATGTTCCAATAGACATCATGTCTATAAGATGTTGTAAATCAAATATTGTGGACATCACACCTACGAACAGGAAAAAGAAAGCATGTATGTAAATTGATATTGTTTCAAACATTAATAATTTCAAGTCGTTAAGGACAAATTATGTGATTTCAAAATTAATATAGTTACCTGCAAAGAATCCAGAAAGAATTGTGGCTAAAATTGGGGTCTGAGAACGTGGGTTTATTTTGGAAAGAGATTTAAAAAGCAGACCATCAGTTGCCATGGCATATAAAATACGTGGCAATGGAAACATAGCTCCTAGAAGACTAAAAATGTATGTGGTATTAGTTTGAGTTTTGACATGCAAACAAACTGTAATTATATTAAATATAGAGTTATTAATTGTTTGAATACAATAATTTTCATCAATTTGGTTAACAATCAAACTGATAGAAATTTGCTACTACTATTTCTGCTACTACTATTTCTTATAATAATGGACTTTTTATATGTTGGTTCTTCAAAATGATTTCTTACAATATGTCTCTTATTTACCCAAGTTTCACTTTAAATGTAGCTGAAAAATTCATATATATATATATATATATATATATATATATATATATAAATTTTCTTCACATCCAAAAATATTCTCCTCAAAATGACAAAAAATCATTAAAATTAATAATTATATTTACCTAAGTTTTGTAATTAATGAAAGAAGATCAGCCAATTAGTCAGAAGTTTATTAACATCAATTTAAAACATTAAAAAACACAATGTTTCATCCCTAAATTCCAATTGGGGTCTATTCAGGTGTAAAATTTAATTACATGAAGTTTGGACTTATGTATATTTGTGGATATTAATCATATTGTCAAAATGAACACCAAATCCAATGTAAAATTTTAGTTTCTTTTTTCAAATCTGTATGTATAATCACAATAAAAACTAAAATCATTATATAACTTAACTATAACATTTTATGGTGAACATGGGCTGGTCATTGGTCACTGACCTTTGTTAACATTTATGGTATGTTAGAACAATTTATTGCAAATATTATTATTGGGGAAGGCACAATAATACCATTCTTTCCCTACAAGAAGATAACAGTTAAAGCCATATAAATGTTGCTGTTACATGATATTTACTTGGGAAGAAACCTGAGAAACTATAATTAAGAGACATATTGTAAGAAAAAACATCAAATAATACAGCAAAACACTAAAGCCCTCAAAAATAACAATTTATTTACATGTTTGGATAAGTTAGCTTTTAATTAAGTTTGAAATACTGAAACTAATATTTTAGGATCACTTTCTGGTGAATGGTAACAGGTTATTCATTAAAAATTTGTTATGTACACTTGTTCTACATTCTCTTCATTATTACCTTCCTGTCTTTAAGAATTTTACCTATTTTCAACTTTCATTCCCCCTTTATATAGCTTTTTTTTCTATAAATTATACATGCCAAACTGAAAAACAATATTGCTGTCAGATAATTTGTGTTGTATTATCAAATTGTAACATTAAAAATTAGATCTCAAATTTACAATCAAACCATAGCTTTATAAGTGTAGCTCTATATATAAAGTATAAATGATAAGTGGTATGCAGATATTACATATAAAAAAACCTTACACAATTTTATCCAGAAAATAATTCAGTAATGAAGAGAAAAATTATATAAAAGATCATCTGAAAATTTTATTCTCATGGTAAATTATTTGAAATCAAGATAATTTAAAGAATTGATTTATTAATTACCTAGTACACAAAGCAAATATTGCACCTCCTGTAACAATCCACTTAATAGCTGACCATCCCACCTTAGTGAAAACATGTGGTAGAGGTGCATCAGGATCCTACAAAATTAAGAACAAGCATTGAAATAAGCAAACTAGAAGCACATTGCAGTTGGCCATCACAAGTTGCAGTCCTGCCCTTTCTGATTAAAGGGACATAGGGTATTGAAAATTTGGCATATGGTGTGGTAACATCAACTTTCACTTTCAAGTAAATCAGCCAGTCTCTGTCTCCTTTTCCTGTCCATATTAATTCTCACACAAACAGATAAATCAAGTAAAGGTAATATGACATTGAATCGACAGGAAACAATAACATCAAATTTTCAAGGGTTTGAGTCCTGACTGAACATCTTGCAAGCCACACAATGTTGAATTCAAAACCTGGAAGGTCAGCCATTAAACAGCATCAATCACCACCCAACAAAGCCAACCTCTCTTTCAAAAGGAAAGGTCATAACAATGGAAAATAATATAATAATATATGACGTTCTGGGATTAAAGGACAGACAAATTGTATTTATTCCTTCAATGTTCTTGAAAATTCCCTTTTATACAAAGAATCAAATCTAGTACATAGCATGATTTTGTTCCATCATGTGCACAATGAATTCTGGTTTTTGAACTGATTCCTATAAATTGTGAAAATTTTGTTTTGCAAGATTGAACATATGTGCCAATATATTATTTTCTATTGTTTCACTAAGCACATAGTATACTGATTGTTTGTGAAAATTTGAATTTCAAGTAATGAATAACAAACCTGGTCATAGTAAGGACACATCATTGTAAGAACAGTAGAAATCCCAAAGTATGACAGAAATATGATAATTAAAGCAATTACAATAGAAAGGGGAATTGATCGTTGAGGATTTTTTGCTTCTTCACCTGTAAAAGAAGAAACAAAAATTTTAATAAAAGTTAAACATAAATGACACACTTCTTTATATTAACATCCATACCTGTGGTTGCAACACAGTCAAATCCAACAAATCCATAGAAACATTTAGCTGCACCAGACATAACACCAGCAAAACCAAAAGGTAAGAAACCTCCATTTCCTCCTTTTTCAGCATACTCAGGAGGAATATTTGATTTTGGGATTTTCCAGTTGGCAGGGTCAGCTGTAAGTTTAGCATTATATCCACTTTAAGGCGATTATGACAGGTACACAATAATTGTGATTTTGCATAAAAATACTATTCAAAGAAAATAGATAGTAATACACACATTTATTAATTATTTGATACTGATTTATACAAAGTAATGGAGAATGGGTAATTGTGAAAATATGATTTCATGACAAATAAAACACTGGTCTTTCAATTTTTTTGTTTAATCAAATTTCAAGTTTTGGTGCCAATCTAATAAATAAAAAAGAGCGTTTGTTTGTTTGTATGTATGTTTGTTTGTTTGTATATATATATTTGTATGTTCCTTATACAAATCTACACCGGTGGAGCAAATTTAACCAAATTTCGTACACGTGTTCTTTGTGACCAGGAAACAAACACTGTCGGGGTGAGACGCGTCTACCAACCCCGGAAACGGTGGTGGACGGGGCTGTAAATATTTAAACATGCTAAAACACTCGATATTTCAGTCGGATAAAAATTTTTAGGGGTCACAGATATTAATAGTGTTTCTACCGATGTTATCTGAATATAATAATCCCCTACGCCTTGGGAAAAGGGCACCCTTATGGTTTGGGGTGGATGCTTTACAAGAAAATAACGCGAATACAACCGAGATTGGAGTCAAATCGAAGGTTATGGATGTCACTGAGTTTAGTTATGACATTCAACTTGGCATTTACCCCTCAGATGCAGGGGTAGGAAGGTAAAAATTTTGGAACATGCAAACACAGCAGGTAATTGCGTTGAATAAATATATTTCAGGGTTAATTATATTGATTGTATCTCTACTGTTGTTCTATGTGTATAATTTCAACCCCTTTTCGGCATTCTAGGGGAGCACCCTTAAGTGTGGAGGGTGGGGGGCGTTTCGTATAATTAACGCCAAATCAACCGAGATTCGAGTAAAATGGGGTTATGGATGTTTCTGAGACTTTTTATAACAAACTGACAAACGCAGAAGTGTGTGTGGAAATTGGCGGTAATGAGAGGGGGTGGTGAGAGAATAAATTTTCAAAAATGTTAACCGGTTGATTTTTGTGTTGAATCAATATAATTCGGGATGAATAGCATTCATAAAATTTCACTACATGTTATATATGCCTAAAATACATTCGAGTTTCGAGTCGAATCCGGAGTTATATCTGTGTTTAATTATGACATTTAACTTACAGTTTAACTTCCCCAAGCAGAGGTGGATGGAGGTTAAAATTTTCAAACATGCTAAGCAGTCGATATTTGCGTCGAATAAATCTTTTTCTGGTGCACTGCGATTTGTTATATTTTTCTAAGTGTTCCATATATTTAATATAACCTGTTTAGAAATTTGGATTGGAGCTCCCTTAAGGGTGGGTGTGGAGTTGATTTATATAAAAATAACGGAAAAACAATCATCGAGATTGGACTCAAATCCAGGGTTATGTTTGTTAGTGAGTTTAATTATGATATTCAAATTGCCGTTTAAGTCCCCCAAGCAGGGGTCGTTAGGGGGTGGAAATCTTCAAACTTGCTAATACGGCCGATATTTGAGTCTGATAATTATTTTCCCGGTAAAAGTGATTAATAGTGTTTGTACCAATGTCTGTCAGTAAAATTTCAACATTTTACGGCATGGAAAAGGAGCGCCCTAGGGATGGAGTGGAGGAATGTTACAAGAAAATAACTGGAATACAACCGAGTTTGGAGTCAAAACCAAAGTTATGGATAACGCTGAGTTTAATTATGACTTTAAACTAGCAATTAACCTCCCAGGGACGGGGGTGGTCGTGGTGGAAATTGTCAAACATGTTAATCTACCGATATTTTTCGGGATCAATGAGATTCATAAAATTTCTCTACATATTCTCTGAGTATAGCTTAAAACCCTTTCGGGCTTATCAGTAGAGCACTTTTAGGGGTGGGGTGGAGGAACGCTAGAATAAAATAACGCGAATATAACCGAGATTGCAGTCAAATACAGGGTTATGGATGTCGCAGAGTTTAATTATGATATTTAATTGGCCATCTAACACCAAAGGGCAGGGGTGGACCGGGCATACAAATTATCTAACATGGATATTTGCGTAGAAAAATTATTTTTAAGGGACAATCCAATTATAGTACTTCCACCCATTTTACGTTTGTAAAATTTCAACCTCTAGTGACATGAGTGATATCACGCTTACGGGTGGGTGTGGAGGTGAGATACCGGAAAATAACGCTAATACAACCGACATTCTATTCAAATAGAAGATCGGAGCAACCCATGGTGGTAGACTGGGGTGGCAGAAGTTGGGCAAAGGTAGGTGGGGTGTAGAAATGTTAAAATAAGTAAAGCTCCGAATTTTACGCCGAATAAATATATTTCGGGAACAATAAGATTATTAAAATTTCTCTACACGTTCTCGGTGTTCACTTTAGCGATGAAGGACAGCGGGAGTTACAAATAAAATACGCGAATAAAACAGATTAGAATCAAATACAGGGTTATGAATGTCGCTGAGTTTAATTATGATATTCAATTGGGCATTTAGCCCCCAGGGACGGGGTGGATGGGGTGGACGGGTGTGAAATTTTTATGACATGTTAAACGGTCGATATTTTCATCAAGTAATTAATTGTAAAGGTCAATGACATTGATAATATATATGCCGATGTTGTTTGTAAAATATATCCCCTTTCGGTATTAGAGGGAAGTACACTTAGGGGAGGGGGTGGAAACGTCAAACATGCTAAAACAGTCGATATTTAGGCAGATAAATATTTTTAGGGATCGAAGAAACTGTTTTTCAACCGATGTTATCTGAGATGATATTCAATTACCCATTTAATCCCCTGGGATGGGAATCGAAGGGGTGACATTTTTCAAACATGTTAAATCATCGATATTAGCGTAGATAAAAAAATGTCAGGGCCAATCACGTTGATAGAATTTCTACCGATGTTGTTTGTAGGCATGATAGGGGTGGGGGTGGAGGGGATTTACAAGAAATAACGCGAAAACAGCCGAGATTCGCGTCAAATCGAAGGTAATGGATGTCGCTGAATTTATTTATGACAATCTGGGCAACGCGCGGGTATCGGCTTGGTTGGGATGAGTTGACCGGCCGATTTTTGCGTCGATTAAATATCAGGATCAATTAAATTAATAAAATTTCCCTACATTTTGCACGTGTATAATTTCAACATTTTTCTGGATTGGGAATGGAGCACACCTTAAGGGTGGGGGTTGAGCGGAATTACATTATAATGCTGCAGAAACAATCGACATTGGAGTCGAATCCACGGTCATGGATGTAAATGAGTTTAATTATTACATTCAACTAACCGTTTAACTGCCCCAAGGAAGGGTTGGTGGGGGCGTAAATTTTTTTAAACATGTTAAACGATTGATTTTTGTAGCGAATAAATATTTGTCAGGGACAATGTCACTGATAATATTTTTACCGATTTTGCTTTTAATTTCAACCCCTTGACACGTGAAAGATCACAATTAGGGGTGGGGGTAGAGGGGCGTTACTTGAAAATAACGTGAATAAATCCCAGATTGGAGATATGGATGAATGTATTTATGACAACGTGGGAAATGCTCGGGGGTTAGCGGGGGTGTGAGGGGCTTGGCGGAGTTTGGCGGGGGCATATATTTTCAAACATGTTAACCGGCTGATATTTGCTTCGAATAAATATATTTCGGCATCAGTGAGATTCATAAAATTTCTCTACATGTTCTCTGTGTATAATTTCAACCCCTTTCGAGCTTGGGATGGGTGCACCTTTAAGTGTGGGCATGGAGTGACATTACATAAAAGAAAAACAGAAACTATCGAGATTCGAGTCGAATCCGGGGTTATAGTTGTCACTGAGTTTAATTATGACATTCAACTTGCCGTTTAAGTCCTCCAAGCGCGAGTGTTCGGGGGTGGAAATTTTCAAACATGTTAAACGGTCGATATTTGCGTTAAATAATTACTTCCTGGGGTTAATGACTTTGATAGTTTTTATACCGATGTTGTTTGTGTATAATTTCAATCCCTGTGAGGGAAGCAAGCTTAGGGGTGGGGTGGAGATACGTTAAATAATGCGACGTGTGTGGGAGGTGGAGGGAGGGGGTAGAAATTTTTAGACAATGTAATCGGCCGATTTTTGCGTGGAATAAATACTTTTTGATTATCGCACATTTATAGGGGTGGTCATCTTCTAACATGTAAAAACGACCGATTTATTTGGTAAATGACATCAACCCCTTTCGGCATGGGAGGTTTGCGCATTTAGGGATAGTGTTCGAGGAGCGTTACATAAAAATATCGCAAAAGCAACCGAAATTGGAGTCATAGATAAATGACATCTCGGGCAACGCCGGACACCCAGCTAGTATATAATATAAAGTAGAAAAATAGGATATGTAGTGAGTTAGTAAAAGATTAATAATGTGAAAAATCTACATAAGAAAATTCAACTTCTGTATTTAAATATTTGTAGCCAAACAACAGGAATTTAAAATTAACTTATAACAGATATTTTAGTGAGTTCAGTTTATTAGATACTTGCTCTCGCTCCTAACTTAACATAACAATGAAGGTCTAATTGATAATTCAAAATCCATTTGCGAATCCTGAAACTTTACAGACTCCTAGTCTGACTAACACCATATATGCTTCACCAGTTGTTGCTCCAACAAAATAAACACTAAATCATGTTGCAAAATTTAATGGCTGTTATAGATCAGCTGCCCACACAACTAGAGCAACAGTCATTACACTGATCAACAAACTGCATAAATTAGTCAGCAGTCTCAAGAAGTTAATAAGAGGCTGGACGAGTTGGAAAATGGATCAATATTCATGAAAATAAAATTGAAGAAAGATTTAGAGGTGTTGGAGAAGCTATGGACATGTGGAGGAGGACAAATGAATTTATAAATAGTTGTTGTGATCAGTGAACAGTTAAATTCGGAAGTTGAATTCATGAACAAATGCAGCATATAGAGATATTAGATTAGAAAATGGAAAATTTAGTCGATAATGTTGACACCAACATACAATAGAAAAAAAAGTAAATCAGGTTTTTGATCACAACTGAGGAGTGATATTGAGGTTTGGTTGAAGACTTTACAATGCTCTGAGCAAGCTAGGAAGAACAGGCAGCTTCAGTTCAGACAGAAAGTGAAGAATTGTCGACAACAGGAACCAACTCACTCAGGAGAAAAATATTGATAATTTTTTTGCATTATATCGCAGAAGTACATAAAACACGATCCATTTATGGGTTGCGGGCAGTGGTGGCTCATGAGTTTTTTTAAGTTTATGCTACATATATACATTTTTTATTAGGATAACTATGTAAGATAATACAACAGGCAGTGTGTTACCAATACACAATAAATTGTGTTACAATAAACAATGTGTTACCTGTCTACAATAAATTATTTTATTTCTAATTCCATCCAAATAGTTTCTAAAAGTGAATAATTTTTAAAAGTGTAATAATTTAGCACCAATTGACATTTATTTCTAACATGAAAGTATTTTCCATCATACATATTTTAAATAAAGTTAATTTTTGGAACCATGTATGATGGTAATATTGTATGCAGGGCCATATGGTAGACTTTTGCACTATGATGCCCTTTAAATATATTTTTCTTTAAAATAACCTTTGATTGTGATTTTTATTTAAAGTTCTACCCAAAATGTATAGAACTATTTTTGTTTGGAAATATAAACTACTTTAAAATTAGATTTTTAATTACTGAATGGTTCAAATTTATATTATTTTGTTGCTGATTGGTCATTGCACACCATGACCTTGTGTGATCTGTTCAGTAGCACCAAGAAGAGGCAGTTTGTTGAGTTTTACAGATGAAATGAAATACTGCACATGTTGATATCTTATTATTAAATTTTGTTCTACAGTAGAGTGTAACACAGACATGGCCAGCTGGCTGCATTAGCAGTAGCGGGTGCACCACAAGGGGGGCAGTTTAAAGTCTTCGATATCATAGCAGAAATTTGCACTGTTAAAAGACAATTATTATGAAGGTTCTTAAAATGAATTTTTCCTAAATTAAGTTGTGTTTCTCTAGACTCTTCTTAGCACCTGGCGAAAGGAACAAGGATCCCAGAAACGTTGTGTGGTATTTATATTCCCTTTTTTGTTTGTATTGGGTATTTTTCTTATTCACTTATTTATCTACTTACTTAAAAAAATAAATGGTTACATTATTATTAATAAGGTATATACCTAAGTTATTCTACTAGCAACAATTTTTCTCCGAACAAGAAAATTTCAATTCATGTATACTTAGTTTATGAACAAGAGTTATTTATTATTTTAAGGCTTAAAATTAAACTCAGATGTAACTACAAAAATGGAACATTCTTGCCTCTATATTTGGTAAATCTGCTATTAATTGTGCAGTATCTAAACTATCAAATATTTAACAATTCTATTCAAATAATGACTAAATTACACTTTGATTCATAACTGACCTGAATTAATTCTTTATTTTTTAACTTAGAAAAAGTTCTTTCTTCAGATGGAGCTCTAGTTGGTAGAGAAAGAAATACTCTTAATGCTATTGATGTGTTTGGAAAAGTTCGCATTAAATTATTTGTGAAAAGTTTATGTGGATTAATAGACTGGTATTTTAGAAAACGCAGCTTTAAAGCATTAATTTCACTTTACAAATCAATACCGTCAATGTCAAATTCATTCATTGAATTGTCGTTAAGTTTCAGTTTTAAATCATTACAATGTTTCATCAGTTCTTCTTTGGGGTAATTCAATAATGTACTACTGAAAAACACAAACTAGAAGTCTAAAAATTTTAACTTGTCAAATTTATTTTTTAAGGAAGCTAATGTCTGATCTACGATATTTAAAAACTCTACTTTGTAATTGATTTTAGTGACTAATATTACTTCATTGCATTGTATATACTGAAATTGTATCGGTTTTCTTCTTGGTGGTAAGTCTGCTCCAGTATTTATTTTGAGAGCCACTTTGGTAGCTTCTTGTAAAATCATTTCAATTTGTGCGATTATTTGAGAACTTATTGATCCAATTATTTAGCAAATTTATGTATACTTGAGTATTCACTAGGGAACTTTTCATCAATTTCGTTTAAAATTTGAAAGTTTTGCTCAACAGAGAATGCGTTTTGTGAGTTGTGGTACATTCCCTCTCTGACATATTTTCAGATATTTCCAACACAGCATCAAAGATTATTTCTATTTGATATTGTAACGATTTGATTGTGCCAATTCCACTGGAGAATTCCGTGGCACTTAATTTTAAATACAGTAAAAGCTTGCAATTTATTGACCACATTTCTGTAAACAATGCAAAGAAACCCCAAATTTTTATTGAAATATGTCGAAGAAATTGATCATTTCCTGTGAAATATTCGCTGCATCGTAAACTATACAATTTAGACTATGTAACTCAAAATGCAGGATTAGTTACATTCAAAATTACTAGTCGTCAAAATACAATTTTGTGAATAATCAAATTAGAATATAATTTTTTATATGCAAAATAAATCTTGGGAATATCATTGTACATTTTTCGTCCATATACTGTAGGCCTACTATTGTCAATGTTCGATCCCCCTTAAGTTTTTTTTTAAAGTTTTTTTTTAGGGCAACAGGCTACATGAGGGTAATCCACTTTGGGCAACAACCCCTTTAATAGCATAGGAAGGGATTTGAAAGGGGGGATGCGGAAGGTTTTTTTTTTATTATTTTTTTTTAGGGCAAAAGGCTACATGAGGGTGATCCACATTGGGCAACTCCCCTTTAATAGCATAGGAAGGGATTTGAAAGGGGGGATGCGGAAGGGTAGAGGAAGGTAGCCAAGGGTTACTAGGGCCCCCGGGCTATATTATAAGGATCCTACCCGGCATTCGCCCAAAGAAATGCAGGGAAAACCTTAGAAAAACCTGCATCAGGTAGGTCGGGCATTGGGTACTTGTCCCACGCCCTTCCGATAGCGGGAGAGGAGTTTGCTGTGGGGACGCAGCATTCCCTTCTCCGTGCCTCGACCAGTTTAGGAGGCAGCTGGCCGACTATTCCAATAGGAATAGCGAACAACTCTTACCGTATGCCCAAGGTCTGCGACCCCGGAACATACACCTCTCAAAACAGGCCGAGGTGCCTCGGCTTGTGGGAACCTTAGTTCAAAAATGGAGAGGAAAAGGCATCCCCAAAGGTAGCTCCTTCGTATCTCTCCTAAAAGGTTCGACCTGCGAGAGAATATCCCTCCCAGGTTACCTGCGAGAGAATTCTCCCGCAGCTTGATATGTTTTTCAACCAGTTTATTTTTATTTTTTTTAGGGCAACAGGCTACATGAGGGTGATCCACATTGGGCAACTCCCCTTTAATAGCATAGGAAGGGATTTGAAAGGGGGGATGTGGAAGGGTAGAGGAAGGTAGCCAAGGGTTAACTAGGGCCCCCGGGCTATATTTTAAGGATCCTACCCGGCATTCGCCTAAAGATATGCAGGGAAAACCCTAGAAAAACCTGTATCAGGTAGGTCGGGCATTGGGTACTTGTCCCACGCCCTTCCGATAGCGGGAGAGGAGTTTCGTCGATTCTAATAAAAGAACCGTTCTCTAAAACGACTTTTAAAGAGATACGGTTTAGACTCCTTTCACCCGGCGATTCCATGTCTGCGAGTCACGTCTGAAGCAGTCAAACCGTCCATGGGCGCAAGGCGAGTTCACACGGGGAGTCATGTCGTCGACACATCTGCGGTTCACGAAATAATTCGCTCGGGACCTGCGGCTTACTCGAGTCTTTAAAGTCTGGAGGCAACTGACAGACCATTGACGATTGTTGGCTCGTTCACGGCAAGTCTGTGTATCCGAATCTCGCTCCTGCTCCATGGTCTCATTTGTTTCCGCAGTGTGTGGCAGTAATCACACGTATAAATTTTTTTATATTAATAACAGATGATTATGGCTTATAAAAAATCCGAAAACTCCTTTTGACATTATTTTGTTTGAGGACTACTAAAATTTTTAATTTTTTTTTTAACTTATCAAAAGTCTTTATCCTGAGTTTCAATAAATATTTCCGATATTGATGACAATGGTTAAAATAAATAAATCCATCTGGATATTTATCCTTCGAACGCGATGTTGCTTGGATCTGTTTTTCAACACGTTATATATGCAACTCATTAAAATGAAAATATAATACGCCTGTTTTAAAATATAATAATTAGGTAAGGTAACCACAAATATAATATCCATTTATGACAAAAATTTAAGTATTAAAAGATAATATTTGATACTAAAACTGAATAATCGTCAATGATTTTGACGAAAATAAAGTATATTATCACTCCGTACTACTGCGGTTATTCCAACCTTATTTTCTGAGAAACTACGGTTGCTTTTGGAGTGTGCCCTTGGAATATTACTGTAAACACATTCCTCTGAGATGTCATAAAAGCTCATCCCTGTATCTGGCCTGGCTATGGAGATAAAATAGAAATTAAAATGCATCGGGCCTCTGGATCTAGCGTGACTAAAGGAGGGTTAAATATTTAAACAATATAAATTAACAAATTTAATGAGATTTAAATAGTAGCAGTAAATTAAATATTTATGTGATTCTGTAAATATCTCCATTGTTTTGTATTCCTCTATTCGCGGATATATCAAAAGTTATAAAATGACGTAAAAAATTAAATCATAGTCGATTGCGCGTGAGAGTTTGGTTGGGTTACATTTTTGTACCACCGACGTGTAAAGGAGACGTGACTCTCAGACACGGAATCGCCGTGTGACTGGGGCCTTAAAGTTCGTGTCGTAGATTCATGAGCGAGTCATAGAGTCATCAGGTCGTGAGCGAGTTGCTTGAGTCGTAAAATAATCAACACAGAATCTTAATTTTGATTTGTTATTCTTACAACTTCTCTGCATCCATAGTAACATATTATTCCCAGAATTGTTTTGTCCTTTCCATGTTGATAGTTTTGTTAAACCTCTTGAATAATTTTTTTTTTCAAATCACTAACCCACTTACATATAAACGTTAACAGTTTTAATTTACAAGGCTATGTACAATGAATATGCAGAATAAATTTTATCCAGATATATAGGTTGCAGTGTAGATAACATTGCAAATTGTTCCACGTATTACTTTCGTTCAATATTTCGTGTCCAATAAATCCCGGAAGTTTGGCTAGGACGAGGTCAACGCCCTAATCGAGACATTAAGCTTTGTTCTCCAGGACTGTGAAGCCAATCTATATTTATAAGGAACTGCTGGTTTTTCCCGAATTTACAATTGGAGAATTTACTTAGAGAGGTAGATAATGACACTAAAAAGGAGTTGGCTCGGCTCACCAAAACTTTTCCAAATGCTTTTTCTAAATAGCAATATTAACTTCGTAAAATAGTTGTAGAAATATATATATATATATATATATATATATATATATATATTAGGGCAACAGGGTACATAAGGGTAATCCACGTTGGGCAACTCCCCTTTAATAGCATAGAAAGGGATTTGAAAGGGAGGATGCGGAAGGGTAGAGGAAGGTAGCCAAGGTTTAACTAGGGCCCCGGGCTATAGTTTAAGGATCCTACCCGGCATTCTCCTAAAAGTAATGCAGGACAAATTCTAGGAAAACCTGTATCAGGTAGATCGGGCCTTGGGTACTTGTCCCACTCTCTTCCTATAGCGGGAGAGGAGTTTGCGTGGGGACGCAGCATTCCCTACTCCGTGCCTCGACCAGTTTAGGAGGCAGCTGGCCGACTATTCCAATGGGAATAGCAGACAACTCTGTGACCCCGGAACATACACCTCTCAGAACAGGCCGAGGTGCCTCGGCTTGTGGGAACCTTAGTTCAAAAACGGAGAGGAAAAGGCATCCCCAAAGGTAGCCCCTTCGTGTCTCTCCTACAAGGTTCTGCCTGCGAGAGATCATCCCTCGCAGGCACTGCCTGCGAGAGGATAACCCTCGCAGACACCTTGAAATATATTTATATTATTTTTCATAAATAAATGACTGCCGACTACGAGATAACTCGTAGACTGCGTTCTTTTCTAGGACGCCAACTACGAGTTATCTCGTCCTTGTTTACTTGTCATTTTTGTGCAGCTACGATTAAACTCGGAATATATTAGTGCTAATATTGATAGATATTCTGGGAAAAGAACAATAAATCAATGCTGTCTTGCATGAACAGAAAATTTAATAAAAAACGAAAAAAAATATAATTATAAAAAATAATTCAAATTCAAGAAATAAAATAATATTTTATTGTTTGTGGAACTTCTTAAACAATCTTCCACACAAAGGGCTGGCTTCTCTTTACAGGCTTGCAAATTTGATAACCTATTAGATGTTTTTATTGCTTTGCGTTTTTCAATTTTTTGCGCAGCATATATATTAGTTTGTTCTACCAGTAATGCAAGAAACTCATCCGAAAAAAATAAATCCACCAGCCTTTGTACTGACGAATATGGACGCGTATTCATGATTCACCTTTAGCGAAGCGACATGTCGAAGCGTGTCTGCGTACGAATTAACTCGTAGTTAGCTTCCGCGAAGGGGATTCTGAAAATTGCCGTGCCAGTCAACGTGTTAATATACCCCTGCGAGAGGATTCTCTGGCAGGTAACCTGCGAGGGATGTTCTCTCGCAGGCAGAACCTTGTAGGAGAGATACGAAGGGGCTACCTTTGGGGATGTCTTTTCCTCTTCGTTTTTGAACTACGGTTCCCACAAGCCGAGGCACCTCGGCCAGTTTTGAGAGGTGTATGTTCCGGGGTCGCAGACCTTGGGCATACGGTAAGAGTTGTCCGCTATTCCCATTGGAATAGTCGGCCAGCTGCCTCCTAAACTGGTCGTGGCATGGAGAAGGGAATGCTGCGTCCCCACAGCAAACTCCTCACCCGCTATCGGAAGGGCGTGGGACAATTACTCAATGCCCGACCTACCTGATGCAGGTTTTTCTAGGGTTTTCCCTGCATTTCTTTGGGCGAATGCCGGGTAGGATCATTAAAATATAGCCTGGGGGCCCTAGTTAACACTTGGCTACCTTTCTCTACCCTTCCGCATCCCTCCTTTCAAATCCCTTCCTATTCTATTAAAGGGGAGTTGCCCAACGTGGATTACCCTCATGTAGCCTGTTGCCCAAAAAAAAACGTGTTAATAATAATTCCATATTTTATTTTTTATTTTTTGTGTGTATTCGCCCTCCCTCCTCCCCTCCAATTCCTTACTCACATTATTAATGTTCAATTTTGAAAATATGATCGGATGGGATTCAGAGAGCCGAAGAGTCGTTTGAAAGAAATGACTCGTAGCAATGAGTGAATCGACTCTGAACGACTCAAGAAAAACAATCGATCTGCCCATCGCTAATTACTGTCACGAAAAAAAATCAACACTTATTAGGAAGCTGGGCTTGTTAAATTTTCAAATGATGTGAATAAATTTTCAACATGTATATTTCATTGTGGAACAAATGATATACGATGTAATACTGGGAGCCGATTTCTAACAGAAACATCAGTTTACGATGAATTATACCAAAGAGGAAATAAGTTTCGAAATAGGACAAGTCAGTATTTTGATGATGAATCTGATTTTAGCAGAGAGACTTTTCGGTGAAACACAAATGAAGGAACAGAATCAACGAGGATGATGAAGATATATTGTTACGAGAGGCGTGTTCAATAAAAAATTTCGAAACTAAAATGTGAAGACGTCGCGGAGAAAATTAAGTTGAGAAAATTAATATTGGAAAATTTTAAAACCCAAATCTTTCATTAAAAGATGTGTATGTCGAACTGTTCAATTTAAAACCGTTCAAGGAGGAAAACTATCCAATTCCACGTACACAAAGTAAGGAAGAGCTGTTGAGAAGTGTTACTGTTTCTACTACGTTCTCCGACTATTGTTTAAGAGTTAGTCAATTGTTTTTTCTCTTTAGATATTCATTCGAGCCATGCTCTGATGCAAGTGTATAGTTAGAACATATTAAATGTTTCTAATTCAATAAGAGTAGAATAGGTTACGGGTTTCGAACGTTTCGTAGCTGTGGCATGATTTTTGTTTGAGAAAAATATCGTGCGGAAATCTCAATCGTCTGTCAAAAGTATGGATTTAGGAAAATATCAAATCCACCCTTTTGAAAATGCGAATGACTGGCATGTAAATACAGAGTTAGATTTTTATTGAACTACCACCAAGGAGCTCTCGAAGTTGTGGAAGGTATTTTGCAAGAGCCTGAAAGAACAGAAGGAGGAACTTCAACGGACAAAGTACGTGAGCACGAGAGTGAATCCAATAAAGTCCGATGATGGTTTGACTAATTTCATGACAGAAGAAACATTACAAAAGCTAATGAGGTTTCAGAAAGCACGAGAAGTGTGGACAGAACTAGAGAGACAGTTCGAGCCGTCGTCCGATAATCAACTTACAGAATTTGCTTGCAGGTTTTTCATTTCAAGTGGAATGATGTTGCTGTTCACTTATCCAAACTAAAGAACGAATTAAATCAAGGACTTGAAAGGAAGCAAGAAAGCATGTTCACAGATTTGCTTTTAACTTGCACATTTTAGCAGAGGAGTATCAGTGTTTCTAATTTAATAAAAGTACAATAGAAGCAGGTTTATTAATATAGGAATTGCTCCTACAAGGCGATATGATTCTGCAACAGCCTCCATACATCAGTTACATCTTTTTTGTAAGAAAGAAACGCGGAAATATAAGGCTATGCCACGATCGACCTCCACTAATTGATTAAGTAAGAACCTATTCCCTATTTGAACTACTAAAAAAGAACCGACCACGGAAATGGATACACCACCATAAATAACCTTTCAACGAACTGAAATATCAAATCCATAAATTTTTCACATTCCAGAATCCAGACTTCGAAGAGAGTTTCGAACTACAAACTGACTGTAGCGAACTGGAATGGGGTCCGTACCAGGGAAGAAATAGCTTGTCACTAACAATCGTAGCATAAATAGAATTCCTTATACTTTTGCTATTAGCGAAAAACTGATCTGAGGGGCAAACTTTAGTGGTTTTTAGACCACGGAAACTTTTCTCTAGGCCGTGGGTTTTCACTAATGGCCACAACATATAAAAGTTGGGGAAAAATAATACCCGACCTTTTGCGCGGTATGATGCATATAGCTACTGGGCTCAATAGCTGTATGGAATTTACAAAAATTCCGAACTTACTTAATAGGAAGGGAGTTCACAATTCGAACGGACTATATAATGTAACGTTTATCCAGATGTCATACACAGAATGATCGATTGCTGCGGTGGATCATTCAATTGGAGGAATTTTAATTTATGTTTGAGTACTGCGAGAGAACCCAAAACGTTTCACCCCACCTAATCAGTCGAAATGTGGTATGTGTGTGACGATTCAAGCTTTACAAGCAGTAACAATACGGACTTCATTTGTGCAATCCAACAAACTATTACCCCGAGTGTGTCACTGACTTGGGACCGTTTATACGAGGAGCAATTACTAGATATTAAGATTGTAATTATCAAACAATTCAAAATGGGACTATTGCACAGGATCGGCCGTGTATATTAAGTTAAACATAACTCCTTGGCTCAGAGTGTTGATTCTCCCACAGCCTTAACCCCAGTTTTCTTGACCAGGACGACCACAAACATCCATGCCCATGCCCGGATTCGAACCCGGGACCTCTGTGATGCGAGGCAATGAAGCTGGCCACTACACCACAGTAGGCTGGCTAAGTTTTTCTTTAACATTCCTTAAATCAAGGTAATTAAATCTAGTTTAAAGGTTTAGTCCTACAATAAAAGTATAAAATCTGTAAATTTTTTTAATTGCAAATTTTATTTCAAATTGTTTTCCTCTTTTCTGCTGTTATTTTCATTGTGTTTGTGTTATAAAAAATGGGGAACATTGTTTACAATAATAGATATTTTAAAGTATATCGTTTTTAAATATGGCTGGCTATTTATCTGTCATTTTACGGTACACCTTTTCCATCCCTCATAAATTTGTTCTACGAACGAGTCTAAGTCTATAAGGAAGGTGGATAATGACACTATATATATATATATATATATATATATATATATATATATATATATTGTGGTAATTAAAAATCATGTATTTATTTTCATTGTCGGTGGCGTAAATATAAGAATTGTGTACAAGAATATGGAGCCTATAATGCTTGCTTGCTATGGGCATTGTCGCGAAGGCATGGCTGGACGCGCGGATCTTAAGTGTGTGTTGGGAGTTGGCGGAGAGAGAGCAGAGTATGTTCTGGAAAGCTGCAGAGTGTGTTTTGGGAGGCTGACGAGTGTGCTTGTCAGAACTTGTAATTGAGAATTGCTTGGACCAGGAAAGCGAGCCCGATTAAAAGTTCCTGTTACTATATTCAAGCAAGTGTATAGAGACAGCAGAGACATAATATATTAAATTCCCGGGTTTATGAATTACGATTCGACAATCTGAAGTATTTGTCCATTGACATATTTATGCAAGCATAAAATATTCAAAACAACGTTATCAACTGTAAAGAGCAGGAAGTGTTGTGTCTAAAAATTACAACCACATTAAATTCAGTGAAATATAGCCTGTCTGTGAAGTGTTTAACAATAATCGAGGGGATCGAGCCCCCGACGTACAGCTATGGGCAATGTAAACTAAAAAGAAAAATTATTAGCTGTAAACCTAATGTAAATCATAATTATCGTCAGATTTCATATTTCAGTAATTGTTTAAGTTAAGAATTTTTCACAATTGTAAGTTTTTAATTTTCTTGACGTAACATTCTTTATTGGAGGTCCAATAGTCGGCCATGAAATTAAGCCCTAGCACTTGTAACATAGCAACTTGTAACAAAATTTTAAATTGTGATAAGAATTTGTTTTTTAATAAATTAATTTGGTTTATATTTAAAATCCTATCATTTCAACTTTTAATTTGTTTATTTAAAATCTAATTAAATTGTATTATCACAAATGTGCTCCAATGAGGGCTTATTTAAATTGAATAATTAATCATAACATAGAGTGTACTACATTTGGGTGCCTCAACGTGGGGTTTGTTTTAATTTAGAAATAATCATTTAATAGTGTTTACTACATTTTTGACGCTTCAACGAGGGGCAAATTAAAATCAAATTAATCATTACATTGTGTTTATTACAATATATATATATATATATATATATATATATAAAATGGAATAGAAAGGAAAAGGAAATTGAGCTTGGCATCCCGATTCAGGACAGGAGGATGTTCTTCAAATTAGATAAATATATGTTTAATAAATAGGCAAAAATAATTGCTAAATTATTATCACAAAAGGTTCCCGCAATCCTTGTTGATTGCGTCAGATGATTCAAAAAACGCAACAGCTGAAAGAATGATACATCGCATAAACCAGGTGACGAAGTCTAAGGAAAGCTGAAAAAAATATTTTAAGTTTAAATTTAATATATAGAAAATATTTTAAGTTTAATATTTTAGTTTCTTACGGCTGTTGCATTTCATGAATCACGTGACGAAAGCAACAAGGATTGTGTGGCACTTATTTTTGTCTGCTATTTGGCAAATTATTTATATAGCCCAGGCGTTTTATAATTTACGCACTTCAACTTTTCAGAGGCCATATCGGATAGGAAGAAACTTTTTAAGTTTTTGGATTTCAAATGTTGGAAAGGAAGAAACATTTACAATTTTTGGAGACAAACATCTGTCTTCAGGAGACTACTCCATGTCCGTGTTCTGGTCGACCACACAATTCAATTCAAATTCTGTTAAACTCAATCTCTAGGAAAGGTCACAACAATATAAAAATTGGTGACATGAAATGAATGTACATTCCTATCTGAAATTGAAGATCGGCGTTGTCACTCAGCAGAGAGGTAAATTGTTCAAAATTTCGGAAGCATCGAATGCATCTCCCTACTCCTGAAGAAGGAAGCCTCCGAAAATTTGAAGGATTTCCCTCAGTCCTGAGTGGCACCGGCGATTTTCATATGCACAGTAAAGTAAACTTAGATGTAATATTATTGTATGTGCTATTTAAACTTACCTTTAATAGAACCAGAAATAATGACAATCAATATAATAATTATATTAACTACGGTGAAAACATTGTTCAGAAGAGTTGATTCCTTTACTCCCACGGATAGAAGAACTGAAATTAAATGAAACATAATATTGCTTCATTGTATTCTATCAAAATAAATCATAAATTTTCATTAAATGTAATAAACCATAATAGCTATTTTTTTCATAGTTTTATCAATAAAATTACTAGACACACTGTGAAATAAGTTTAGTAACAGCAGCGCTGATAACGTACTTGATAAAAGAAACACCATTCCAAACGAAACAAAGTCAGGATAGCTAGACAAAAAGTCTACATGAATTGGCATAACTTCTTTCATTGTCCTTTCCATTGTTTTATTGGCAAGAGTGTCAATATAACTGCTTAATCCTCGAGCAACTGATGCCGTTCCTAAGACAAAAAATATTAATAATTTAACAGCCTTTTACAATTTGAAGTAAATAAAAAATTACAAATAAAGGAACAACATTATCATATACATTGTAGAAATCACTAATGTGTAATGAAAGTTTATAATAATTTTCTTTAATATTATTGTCGGCCAGATCATTGTAAATAACAGAGTGGCGCAAGAATGTGGAGATTGTAATGGTTTTCCAGTCTCTATTATTGTCGGCAATCGTGTGCAATACGCAGAACTTTGGCGAAATAGACAGTCTGGTTTGAGAGCTCGAACGATGATGTTCATAGTGAGTATGTTTTGGGACTCTGAACGATGATGGTCAGATTAAGTCTGGTTTAGAGGCCGGGTGAGGATAACCATAGCAAAGACTGTTCTCGCGAGTAAACAAGTAGCAACGGACTGCCACGATACTAGGATTGTCCCAGAAACGAAATTTCTAAACCTTACAGACTTTCTTACGCGAGATAAATACTGTGGTCGGATTCCGTGGTAAAAGTAGGAGTTGGTTGGAATTTAGCGAAGTGAACCAAAGTTGTGAACAGTGTAATGGTCAGTTGAAATAAATATTATTTTAAAAGAATAATGAAGTGCATAAGCAATATGGTACAAGATCAACTCTAATGAACTAGTATGTAAAATTGTTCTATTGTTAAACCTTATATAATCATGAGTACCGTCATATTTCTTTACATTCCTGTATAGTTCGCTGGATTTTAATTTTTTTATATTTTTTTAATATTAATTGTTATTTTACATTTAATTATTATCCTTTTGGGAATCTTTTGGTTGTTCTTTAATTTGGTAATATAATTGTTTGATACTATTACTGTTTTAGGCCCATTTTAAAAAATACTACAATGTACATATATATTATTATATGCACCATTGTTGGTATTTCAATTGTTTCAAAAATATGTAACTGTAACATTTGATATGTAACATAAATGTCATGTGCTTCGGAAGAATGCTTGAACTGCCGGTGTGGATTGTGGGAAAAGTTTGGTTTACGAGTTATCAGACATAATTTGTTATTTCGAGTGGTCCTTAAGACACTATGTGGATGCACGTGCCAGTCAAATAAGAAAATCAGTGGCTGCGGTGGACTCGTGAGAGTCTAAACAATATCAAAATCTCATCAGTAGCTGACTTTGACTAACTTTCGGGGGTACAGGGGGATAAAACTTTACGATGAGAGCTTGACCGGGAGGATGTAAAATTTGAGCGGCCGGAACCGGAGAGTTGAAGAGCAGATTTTGGAAAAGTCGGACGTGTGTCCGCGAGTTCTGTGGTGCTTGGAAGAAGGCAGGCAATAGTTGAAGTGTCCAATTAATATGGGTCGATGTAGTTCTGGACAATTGATAGTAATTGGTGTCTACGAGCGAAGAATCCTGTGGTAAGTTAATAATTTCGAACACTGTAATGTTGACTGGCGTCCCGGGCGATACATCTTGTGGATTACCACTAGTATTGGTAGGTGCAATATTGACTGGTGTCCACAAGCAAAACGTCTTGGGCTCAGTTGACTGGATCCTCAAATGCCAGTAGGTCGTGAAAGAATTGGGTAATTGTGCTGGCTGTGAAGGTGTGTTAAAGTGTGAAAGAATATATATATATATATATTGTAATAACCAGCTCAGAAGGACAGGAATTCTGTTCTTATTTTTGTCAGATTTGTTTACGAACTCAGACTGGGGATCCTTGAGTGGTTTGAACATATAAAAAATAATGATAAAAAGACGGATAAGTGACTTTTAGAGAAGGGAAGGACAAATAATTGGGGCATTTTGCAGCTCTTATGGCTAATTGGTTGTGACCAACATCTGGACGACGGAATCCTAATGGCATAATTACAGAAGGTTGTTGGACGATGTAATTATATTCAAAAGAAACGTTTAATTTAATTGTTTGAGTAGCTCTCGGAGCGGGAGAACGGCAACAGATGGTTTTTGTTTGGCGAAAGTGGAAATTCAAAAAACTGTGAAAACAAGGGAAGATTCTGGAGCCCGGATATAAATTAGAGGGCAGTTGGGCAGTTAAAGACAGTCATTATCATTTCGTGTTGGAGAGGAGACGGACGTGTCAGCGGGGAGAGATCGCTGGAGCAGGTCCGCAGGGCGGACGCAGGGCCGATAGTAATCAGCTGGACATCAGTCGTCAACAGTTGGGAGTTTCATCGTGGAGGCCTGTCTGAAAGCAGAGTTGTTTAAATTCGTCATGAGGGTAACGTCGTCAATAGGAGGTGACTGTTAAGCCGATATAAAGTGAGTGTGTGGACCCGAGAGCGTGTAAGTTTATTTTTCTGAATTTAATATTTGTAAATTCCTAATAAAGGGTAAAAAGTGTCAGATTTCTTTATTTTCGTTTCATTTGTTTCACTCGTTTCAATCATTTCAATTATTTCGTTTCAATCATTTCGTTCTTCATTTATTGTAACTGTATTTGTTTAAAAGTAACATTTTGTTCCGTTTCCTTATCAACCCAGTAAAGACCTTGAGGGTACCGAGTCCAATTATTTAAAATGTATTCTAGGTAAATAAAATTGTTTTGATTTATAAAATTTCATCAGATTTGTGTAAGTGTAAATTTGTGTTTTAATAAATGAGAATTGTTGGTTTAAATTGATGATTTATTTTATTTTTGCCGCTATTACAATATATATATATATATTCTAATATATGGGGACAGCTTGAACACTCACGTTTCGACGACATAGTGTAACGGTACCTCGTTGCTATTTTATTCGTTAGTTCGTTCCTCTCGTAGAATAATTATTTGTAGCGCGTCAAGATAGTCAAGATAATTTTTGAATAAAGAAATTATCAAAACTAAAGTTCAACTTCATTACATGAGACATTACAGTAATCTCAGGACGTGGCTTTTTAAAACTGATGCGACATCTCTATAACTGGTAGCTCCGTGGACTCTATTGCACATGCAAGACTAGTTTTGAGACTTTATGCCGGAGACCAAACATTGGTCTAGGCCCTTCGAGTCTTTCTCGGAGACTGACTTCAGCTCGCGTTCTGTGAGCTCTCACCAGACATCGGATGCACCGCGCATTTGCTAAATCGTGACGTAACCACACAAAAATACCGCCGCGGCACTGCAACAAACAAATGATGCCGACAAAGCAAACGTAACACAAAAAAGTGGCCGTCGATGACCGATTGTCATGTTACAATATATAATTGGCGTCGCTAGTATAGGTAGCAATGAACATGTTAAGATAAGTTAATTAATTTAACAATGTCTCATTATCCTTATATAGTTCAGACATGCTAACCCAAGGAAAGGGGTTCAGACCCTCGAAAAGTTCAAAAATTAATTTCGTCCCTTGTGACTACACCATCTGTCGATTTAAGGCCACTCAACTGCTCTCTGTCTGTCTTTACTATGCAAAATGAGTTAATCAGTGTCAAATTAGTTAATTGATTTGGATAGGAAGGAGTAACACCACTCCTAAACACCCTTATTCAGGGAACAATGACCTAACAGCAGCCATGACGTTAAGTCCTTTTGCCTGAAAAGAGGGATCAGGCCCTCGACAATTTGACATATTATTTCATCCCAGCCTGGCTACGCCAACTGTTGATTTATCGCAAGTCAGCCGCTCCATATCCAATTGAATTTGCATAAATTTGAGTAAGGATACAACATTGTCATAATAATTAAAACAATTTGTATGAAAAGGAAAGAGAGAAAGGTGGTGGCTTATCTATAAATTGAAGCTTGGAGTTGCCACTCAGGATAGGAGGAATATTTCAAATTCTCGGAGGCGTTAGACTTCTTCTTCAGGAGAAAGAAGTTACAGTCCATGTGTCGGCTAGTGCATGGCATGTAATTTCTTTCTCCTGAAGACGAAGTATAAAGTCTCTGAAAATTTGAAGAACTTTGTCCCGGCCTGAGTGACAACGCCATGCTTTAATTTCAGATAAGCCACTCCTTTTCTCTTTTTGCTTTCCATACGAAGTTCCATATATACGCGTGGTTACCCTTTGTCTGCGGGCCTCAGGGGGTCACTTCGGAACAAATTGACGTGAACAATAGCTAGTTGAAAAGGCATCCTTGGTACAGGAACTGTCCTAAGATGCTCAAAGTACCCATTGTTTTGCATTGTATAGGGAGGGGGCGAAGGAGAAATCTATGCTCCGCACCCGAGAGAAGGGGAGGGAGGAATTTAGGGAAAATCGCAACAGAGTGACGAGGTGTCAACCCTGTGACTCAATTCGGGGACATTTTGCTACTTCGCTGTGCTCGACACCTGTGATCAGCTGCGGGACTGTCTGCAGATTATTAACAATGAGTGCTGTCGGTTATATGGAGGAATGTAAGATAATAATCACCATAATTCTTAATGTAAAGTGTTTTCAATCCTGCATATCGTTACACAGTAGACTAGGAAGTACTATTTTTGGATAACCGCTAAAACCACCCCACATTACTCTGGCAAATAGGGATCTCATAAATAAATTTATGCCGATGTAAATTAATTATACATGGTAAATTTGCAAACTAGATCTGCTGGTGCCCAAATCTTTTCTTTGTAATTTGTTTTTTTGTTTTATAAGTGATTTTTTTAATTTCTGGTAATGCACACCATTTTTATTGAAATTTATTTCTCATTCAACATCTTTGCAACTAATAAAGTTTATATATATATATATATATATATATATATTGTAATACCCAGTTAAGAAGGACATAAATATTGTTCTTATTTCATCGGATTTGTTTACCAACTCGGACTGGGAATTCTTGAGTGGTTTGTATATAAAAAAGATAATAATAAAATGATGGATAAGGGGCTCTTAGAGAAGGGGAGGACTATAATTTAACGTTTAGCGGCTCTTAGAGCTAATGGTTTTGACAGACATCGGGACGAAACCCGAAAGGCATAATGACAGAAGTTTTGTGGACATCCAATTATATTAAAAGGAAATGTTTATTTTAATTGTATTGAGCGGCTCTCGGAGCATGAGAAAGCCAACAGTTGGTGTTTGTTTGGCGAACGTGGAAACTCAAAAACTGTAAAAAAAGGAATATTCTGGTGAGGGGGAGTTATGCACACCGACACAAATAGAGCGTGGTGTCAGAGTTGGGACGAGATGGACGTGGAGTCGGGTGCCAGAGCGCAAGAGGGAAGGATGTAGGAGTGTGGTGTCAGAGTTGGGAGGAGATGGGCGTGGAGGCGGTGATAATTATTCGGTCAAATTGAATGGTGGCGGTGCCTAAAAATAAAATAAACATTTTAGTTCATGCAAGCAGTCAGGAGTCGGGATATCAAAAAGGATAAAGTGAACGTGTCTGTGAAGCGTGTGTAAAAGTCTGTGCACAGAAAGGCATTGTAGATTAAAGTGCATTCCTGAAAAACCCAAATAAAATTGTAAGTAGACATTCAGTAATAAATTCTGTAAATTGTTAAATGAGGGTAATGAGTCAGATTTCGTTTTCATTTTATTTAACTGCATTGTTTAAATTGTAAATTTTAGTTTTCCGTTTCCTTAATAAAGACCCTGGGGTACAGAGTCTGATTTATAAAATGTAATTGGATTATTAGTGTAATTTAATTGTTGAGGTAAAAGGATATAAAAAATATACAGAGATTTTCTTGAGTTGAATTCTAGATTAATAAAATTGTTTTGTTTAATAAAATTTAATAACTTGTTAAATTTAAATTCCTATAGTCATAATTATCTAGTTTGGGTATTCCATTGGAGCAAATTAATTAATTTTCAAGTTTCAAAACAAAATAAAAAAAATAATTATCAACAAGAGGGGTATTACAATATATATATATATATATATATAAAATTATTATAATTTGTATGAAAATGAAAGAGATAGTTGGTGGCTTAAATGAAACTGAAGCTCGGCGTAGCCACTCGAGAGAGGAGTATGTTAGGAAAGAAAATTACATTCCGTATGCATGTCCCGAGTGTCTACGCCGATCTTCAATTTCAGGTAAGCCACTAACTATCTCATCTTACTTTCCATACAAATTATCTAAATTATTTTGACCAACTCACATCCTTACTTATATACATATATACTTCGCTTAGCAAATGCAATTTTTTTAGAACTGTCACGTTTTGATTATAACTGCAAAGTCTTGGCACATTTTTTTTACGAGACTTAAACTTACCAATCACGTATTCCAAAATCAAGTTCCATCCAATAACAAAAGCAACAAATTCCCCGACACAAACGTAACTGTAGACATATGCAGACCCAGCTCGTGGTACTCGTGCAGCAAATTCAGCATAGCAGATACCTAAAATTTCAATTCATAAACAAATATTAATTACACTTTATTTTCGACTGGGCTATGTCACAAACATAACAAACAAAAAATTTGGGTTATTGAAAGTAAAATATGTTCACATATAATTTTACGACATTATTTGGTATTCATATCGATTTCTACACAAATTTATGAAAAAGTACACTATTGGTGTGCAATGATCCATTTCCTCCGTTATTTTAATGTTTTGTAATTTAATTTATCTGGCAAGTAAAAAAAAGTTTTCTTCTAAATTTTGTCGAAGTGCGCAAGCAAGTAATTAATGCGGTTGAAATCTATGCGGATGATACAAAATAAGAGATTGCAGATAAAAATGTTGATTATCTTGTTAGAAACGTAAACATCATTGTGGACAAAGTAAATGAGTGGTTTAAAGTCAATAAATTATCACTAAATCTAGATAAAGCCAAGTTGGTCCAGTTCTCCGCTGAGGCGCCTTTTATGGGTCTTCAGATTGATTGTATTTTAAAGTGGCCTCACCATGTAGATCTGCTTGCTGGGAAACTCAGTTCGACTTGTTATTGTCCCAAAACCTTAATGCAACATGTTGAAATCAACACAACGAAAATGGTGTACTTTGCGTATTTTCATTACCTTGTGTGTTATGGCATTGCTCCAGGAGCATTGAAATATTCATGTTGCATAAGCGTTTTATCAGAATACTTTCCAATACGATATAAACCCAGTTATAAACCGTTTTTCGAAATCTACGAATATTAATTCTTCTCAGCATGTTTATTCACGAAATTTTCAAGTTTGTTAAGCGGAACATGAATCTTTTTCAAAGGAATCGTGAGTCTCTCGATTATGAGACCAGAAATCGCTCAGGCCTAAGATCGGACAAGCATCGTCTTGCTCTCTACCAGAGAAGTATTCACCACTCAGGGATAGTTTTATACAATAGTCTTCCTCCAGATGTTAAGAACAATAATAATAAATACAAGAGCTTTGGGATTCAATGTAATAATATTCTACTGAAAGACGCCGGTGTTTTACTCAATACAGGAGTTTCTAGATCGTTCCACTAATAATTAATATTTTTTAAAGAACTGCAAATTGTTCAATGTTTTGCTAATAAAACCGCTTATTTCATAAATTGCTTATTCTATTTTGGTCTTTTCTGCTCTTTTGTTTGTTTGTTTCACGTACGGCCTGGAGTTTGCAGATTCCTCGTCGCTCTGTTTCGTGAAGTGACTTGTCCGTCGTTTGCGTTTCCTCCTAGTGTGCGTGTGTCACGTTTTGTGTTTATTTTTGTGTGATGTGTAAATTATATGTTTTATGATAGTTCATTCTCGAATAATTAATTATTTACTAGTACATATTGAATATTTTTAATATAACTGTAAATATTATATTATACCCTTAGTATAGTTAAAGAAGTATTATTTTTGTTATTATTCATATTATTTTACTTATGTTGGACAGGGAAATTTGTGTTCCCGAATTTGAGTATTTTTATGTTAACTTCTGATTATTTACAATTGTAGCATTCAATTCTTATATTGTAATTTAATGTATTGACGTGTCCTATTTCCTCATACGAGGACTGATGGAATAAAATAAATCAAATCAAACCCTATTGTATTCGAAGGGAGCTTCCGGATTTTGATAAGGAAGGGCAAAGAACCAGCGGGGTCTGGCAGGTTGTCTCCTGGCATTTTCATTGCAAAATTCTCTGAAAACCATTTTCAATAAGAAAAAGCGTGGCTAGGTCCAGTCTAGCCCACTGCAGAGTAACGTCCTTGTCGATCAATCAGGGAGATGTGGTAAAGCTGACGACGCCCAACCTCATTCAGCAACGTTTCTGATCAAGTTCCGGAGGGATCTACGACAAAGTGTCGACGGAAGTCAACTGGAGAGACACCAGTAATCAGCATTACCAACATTCAAGTAACGGAATACCATTCCCGTTTAAGCGCGATAGTTGCATTTTTTTTTATTTACTTTCAATTTTTCCGCCCACGTTCCTTGAGACTAACCCTTTGAAGCTACATAAAAAAATTATTTCTGCTATCCAGAATTAAGCCCTGTAATAAATTTAGGTATTTTTTATAAAAATTAAAAAATTTAATTTGAATTATTTTTACAAATAAATTATTTAAAAATCAAATTTTTTATTAAAATTTTAAATATCCATAAGAATTCAAAGCGGCCAGTAAGACACTACAGTTGAATTTGTTCTAAAAAGGCATGCATGATCTTCAAAGGGGTTTTCGTGTGCTGCTTAGGTGCAAATAAAGTCATTACTTATGAGGAGAGTATTATGTGTTATTTTCTCTTATTTATATTAATTTGCAGAGATAATTTTGAATTGTCTGGCTGAGTATTGGGATGGCCAATTCAAATGAAACAGTTGAATAATTACAAATGCATTATGAATAAAACATCTGGTTTCCAACTGGGTTAAATATTTATTCATACACAACGTTTCCATGCCATCGTCAACAGGTGAATTGCAATTACTTCCGTTAAGGCTAACGGCTATTTGCAGAGTGCACCGTGTAATCATTCTTTATTAATAATTTACACTGGGTAAGTACTTTCTTTCATATATACAACCATTTATTACAAAAAAAGTTATTTCTTCGGGTAGTGTTTAAGTAAGTGAAATCTTCCCTTGATTTTAAATTCTCTTAATTTGTAAGTGTTCTTGACGAAACAAATGTTGCCTTATTACATTTGGAACGAAGTACTAAGAGTGGTATTCAGTTAATTAAAAAGATATTAAATAAAAAAATTATTTCTAATATAAATTAAAGAACTTTTCAGACATTTCAGATTTTTTTTTATTTAACACTTTAACGACGTTTCGGTACATTTTTGGACTCTCATCAAGTTGTTATGTTACTACGGTAACAATATTACATCATACAATATTTCAAATCACAAATTTACTTTTATTTCTATACAACTTAAAATTTCCTATCAAACTGCAACCGTATATGTCTAAAAATAATTTTATATAATGTACATTATTTTTTATTTCATTTCTTAGTTCAGCTTACAAATAATTTTTAACTCTACATCAGAGTGAACTGGCATTAACAGTATGAGTTATTCTTCTAACGTTATGACCATCCAACGTATTTTTGCAATGTTCTTAATCTTCTCAGAAATAAATTAATTAATATCAATACAATTCTTTCACACTTTGATTTCTTAGTATGCTTCAGAAAAGTTATGGCCTATTTTCGTCGTACCAAGCTATTTAGAATATTAGTATTAGTATTTAGCCACATTAAAAAGGCCCCATCAAGGATCTGCTCATCAAGGGTATGGAGTGGGTCATGAATTGTACAGAAATTATAATAAAGCCATATAATTATTTGCCATCCGATATAAATTAAATTATATGGTATGATATATTATTTATGAAAAGTTTATTTTAAAAGTAATCTAATTTTTAATTCGTGAATTGAATATGAGTTAGTTGGTGTTTGCTAGTAACTTTATTAGTATAATGATAGCACTGCACAACAAGCTTCATCACAATTGTTACAAAACTCAAATACTGAAACTCAACAATAGAATGTTTGTCTGTTGTATATGAAACAGTACTACGAACTAAAAAAAGACAATTTTATACATCCTACTTGAATACACAACAGTTACCTCCTTCTTTTAGAAAATCTGGATTAGTCTTTATGAGGAGGAGAATCTTAACGGTGGAAATCTGACTCGAGTTGACCTACGTGCTTGTTGTAGTGGTGGGATTGCTTGCGTCGCTAGAGTTTCAGACATGCTTGAAGTTTCGGACTTAGTTGGAGTTGCTGACATACCTGGTGCTG
Organism: Zhengitettix transpicula; assembly: GCA_037074705.1. NCBI lineage: Eukaryota > Metazoa > Arthropoda > Insecta > Orthoptera > Tetrigidae > Zhengitettix > Zhengitettix transpicula. Next base: position 72,045,613 of record CM073590.1, on the reverse strand, counting down.
CCGTAAATACTGCTGACCCATTTCTTGTTGTTAGTCCTTGAGAGAGAATTCGTCGCGGTGGCTGTGTGATGGGTTCATGCAGCTTAGAGTCTACTTCAGGACACATTGATCGTTTTTTATTTGAAAAATTCCTAATCTGGTCGATGTGTCTTTACAGTTTTGCCCTGGTGCTGTATCTTGAAGTTACAGGTAATGACAGTGCCTGGAATCCAGTTATCCAATCTTGTATTTTAAGATGGAAAATAGACTGATTGTCTTGGATTTAATGTTAGAAATGTGGGGTCCGTTTGAGCTTGATGCTTCCAATGAACGTCGTCTGGTCGAACCAATAATAATTAATAAAAGTATTTATCACAGCAATGTCGAACTCTTGGACAAGCAAAATAAGTTTGCTAAAACATTGAAAACTAACTGGAAATTAATTATGTTTATATTGTTTTTGCCAAATAACTGTTTTATTGACATACGACATTACAAGTTAATCCGCGTTCAGGTTTTACCTTGGCCTATTGGCCTGACTGGCAAAGCTTCAACAGTTGTGAAAGGCTTTCCCTTTAGCTAAACATTTCAATCTTTGGGATTTCAATTTGTGCGGATTATTTCTGAAAGCAGTTATTGCTAGATTACGGCGATACAATTCGTTGTAAACGGGGCCTACTTTTTTCCACCAGACGTCACCTTCTGTGTATGGGATGAAACGGAGTATTACGTTCCTGCTACGAATAGGCCTTCTTCGTTTTCTGAGCTTGAATTACTGCACATTTTTCACCAGTAAAAAACTTTGAAAGAAATGTTCGATGTTCCAGGAGCCTTGATGCGCAGATGACCGCCCGCTGATTTTTGTGTCTTTAACTTTAATCGTACAGTAACAATGTTCCCTCCGAATTTAGTAGCCTCAGTCAAAATGAGAAGATTTGTATGGCCAGGGCACGTACAACGAATGGAGGATGAAAGATTACGAAAAAAGGCACTAACAGGACACCCTGGGGGCAGGAGATGGAGAGGACGGCCCCGGATGAGATGGCTGGAAGATGTGGAGAAGATTTAAGGACGGTCGGAGTCAGGAGGTGGCGTAGGCGGGCTGAGGACAGGGACGATCGGAGAAATATAATTTTGGAGGTCAAAATCCTGAATGGACCGTAAGTAAGTAAGTAAGTAACAATGTTCCCAATTTTTGCACCTTCCTCGTGGACTACAAATTTCGCACGAAGGTTGCCTGGTTACGTTCCATCACACCTGTTAATCCCTTGGTTGACTGACGTAGTTCACAATTGATAAAAGTGTGTTCACGGTTCTCCTAAATATGAAAAATCCCTCACGTGACAGTTGCCCTCTTTGAGCAACAAAACCATTTTCTTGCGTGGTTTCGCCAATGACATTCAAATGTGTCATTACCGGCTTTCGTCGCATCTACACTTCTTTTAAAAAAGAATATTAATATAATCTGACAATTATTTAAAAAATAAATAAGCAAACAGCCAATCATTCAGATTAGTTACTGATTTATTCCGATAATATAGTCGCTCAGCCTTTCTTTCATATTCCGTTTTGCTTTAGATTTCTTTGAACTTTCTGTTGTTTCTATATGTCTTGACTCGAGGTAGTCTCTACCGATTTTTCATTTTCACTAGGTAGTTGCTGCGGTTATCTTGAATGTCTGTTGCTTTTAAAGTGTCAATAATGAATATGTACAAAGGCACTTAGTCAAATTAATTGTAAACCAACGTTTTGAGACTCCACAAGAGAACTGAAGTTACGAAAAACACACAGATGGTGGGTTGTTTGAAAGGAAAAGTGGTCTAAAGCACCAACATTTTAAATTTGAAGTCCTTAAATTATCTAGTGTTTGTTTGAAAAAATTCAATAATAAAAAATATCAGAAAATATGTAAACATGGAAAAAATTGGTCATCGGTATGTGACACAATAATTTTATTTGAAAGTTCTCAGTCTAACCAATATCAAAGTCGAGCTAGATTATACTCTGTGGGGAATGTGTACCTTCCTTTATAACAATAAAATATTGGGTGTCAGAGTTTAAACGAGGCTGTACGAGCTGCTAAGACAAACATCAGAATAGTCGACGAAGTGAAGTGACCACAAAATGGTATTGGGTGATCGTCGACTAAAAGTGCGGGAGCCCGCGAACGAAGTAGACATTTCAAAAAGGTCTATATATATCGGATATTGACTGAAAATTTGAGCATGGAAAGGATGTGCAGAAGATGGGTGCCACGTTTACTTGCAATGGAACAAAAACACTATCATGAGGATATTTAAAACGAGTGTTTGGATATGTTTCACAGCAATAAAGTCGAGTTTTTGAGTCGATTCAGAACAGTGGATGAATCATGGGTCCTTCACGTCACACCTAAGACGAAATAACAGTCAAAACAATGGACTGAAAGAAGAGAAAGGACTCTAAAGAAGGTGATGACCGTTCCAACTGCTGGCATCAGTCTTTTGGGATGGATTTGGAATAATTTTCATTCATTATCTTCAAAAAGGAAGAACAATCAACGGCGAGCATTATGCGAACTTACTGCGGCGTTTGAGTGATAAAATCAAGAAAACAACGTCCAGATTAGGCGAAAAAGAAAGTGTGGTTTTATCACGAAAAATGCACCAGCTCACACATCTATTATCGCGTTGTCCAAAACCAATGAGTTACGTTGGAATTGCTTCCTCACGCACCCTATTCGCCAGATTAATCTCCAGTTGGTTTATCTTTCCAAACTTGAAAAAAATGGCTCGTCGGTGAAAAATTTGTCAGAAATGTAGAAGTGGTGTTTACGGTTGATGTCTATTGTGAGGAGATCGGTGGTTCTAAAATATAGTGAGATTAAACAATGTATCGGAAATATTGAACATCGCTGGTATCGAACTAAAAGGAGGCTACGTTGAAAAATAAAGATATTATCTCTCAATTTTTTATAGTTTTATGTTAGGTACTATAACTTTAAAACCAAACACAAACTCATAATTGATAGAGGAGAAAATATCACCCAAGCAATTCGTTTCAATATTCGTAATTATTTCGGAAGCTAAAGAAGGAAGATGATTATTTTATTGAAACTGCAAGCCGCATACTTATATCACCTATGAATAACCGAAATGGCTACAGAGGATCGCCATGGCCAAATGAGAGCCTACGTCCTAGTGCAGCTATTAAAACAATCATCTGTATGTAATAATTATATATATAATAATAATATACTGCAAAATATTTACGAAGGAAACAAAGGGGAAATGAAAATCTTAGTTTATTCAATATAGGCGCATTATTGGAAAATCTAAGAATGAAATGAAAATATCTATAAGTAATTATCACTTATATATTATATAACGCGTGTATTTTACGCGATTAATTTTTGTTTCTTTTAAACTGCAATTTATGCAGTATCTTAGCAAGCCGTCGTATGAAAACACGGCCAGAGTAAATCAAGGAACACCCGGCTAGCAAATTTCGGATAGGGTGGAGGACGGAAGAACAAATGGAAAATCAAGTAATGGAATCTAATCCATGCTATGAAACATTCATGTGGTCGTATTTCGGCACATGGTCACAAAAAATATGTTGTTTCTTGTTTGGAATGATTAATCTAGAATTCATAACAAAGAGAGATTCTTCAAATGTCAGTGATGAAATTTGCAGCGTTGGACGACCAGAGCAATTTTTTTAAAAAAAGTACCATCAACGGACGTATGTGGCGCAGTGGGGGGGATTTTTAAAAACCGATGCATCCAGCACTTAACGCGGTGATAGGTAGAGAGTAGTTATAGACGTACGTGTATGAGAGAAAAAACAATGGTGCTTAGTGAGAATCAGAAATGAGGGAGAGAATATTAGTGAGACGAGAGAGAAGTTGTGCAGTTAGGAAAATAGATAGGTAGGTAGGTAGACAGAGAGATGGAAATTAGTAAGGGAAATTAAAAAAGTTAGTGAATTTGATACATAGTATAATTCGATTAAAATATAGTGAGATTTAGATAGGTTTGGTTATACTAGGAATATTTTGCGTACTATTTTTTGTAGCCGATGTCAGGAAAATATAATATTTTTTTCAAATATCGAAGGCTTTCTGTGTGTAATTGACGGAGAACAAACCCTCGAGAGCACTTACTATACAACATTTTGTTATCCATTTGAGTTCTAAATGTGTTGGAGAATGACATTTGTCTAATCGGACATTCAACCTGACTCGAGAAAAATTCCAAGAATGACCAGATAAACGCCATTAAAGCCCACCTTAGTCCTGATAAAGTAATGTAAATGAGAATACGGATATTCATGTTAATCTAGTAGCCATGTCTATAATATTGATAAAGATCACAACAATCGATCGAAACGATCAAATTTTCTATTGTTCAAAATTAATTTCTAGTATTGTCTTTTATACGGGTTGTTACCTAAATATTTAGTGGACTGTCAACACTTAACGTACAGAAAACTAAGTCCCTTCGGATTACACCAGAAAGTAATAACATCATAGCTGCTAAATTCTCAGATGATAGGACTTTCCTAGGCTTGCAGGTCGACAATAAATTAAAATGGAACTTACACATTGCTGACAAACGTATTTATGTTTGTTAGACTTGACATTATTGATGCAGAAAGTTGATGCCAAAACAGCTAAAATAGTTTACTCTTATTATTTTTATACCAGAATTAAGATTCCAGAAAAGTTGGTACGGCTCGTCAAGTTGACCGTGAGGGATACAAAGGTGGTAGTGAAAATACAATCAGATGTTGCAGTTTCTTTAAATGAAGCAGGGGTTGAAACAATGCCATGGTCTGGCTCCTCTACTGTTAAATCTGGCATTACCATCTCAGTGATCAGGAAACTAAGGGTTGACACCAGTGATACACTCCTGAATAAACGGTTCATTTAGTTGGATTCGTGGAAGGCATTAATGTAGTGGAAGGAATAGTTAAACAAGTACATGAAGAATGGAGTAAAGCAGGTAAGGAGATTGGCCTTAAAGTCAGTGAACAAAAGTCGAAAGTAATGGTGCAGGCTCGGTGAAGGAGATATACGGAGGAACAGATGGTGCCAGAAGGAACAAAAGTGGAGACAGTAAAGGAGTTCAAATACCTTCGTATACATTTAACCAACATAAATTAGCAAATGATAGAAAAAACGGACCGATGTGCCATAGAATACAATCAAATGGGTTACGATATTGCCAATTAGGGCAACTGTTCCCGTAGTTTATAAATCTTCCAAATTGCAGATACGAACAATTAACATTATATCAGGTTCGGATGCTAGAGAAATATGCAAGACTCTTCATATCTCTCTTAATATTTTGATTCCACCAAGTGCTGACATATTAGAATACAAAACATTATCGCGCTTAATATGATACTTTTCGTAGTTAATGGCGAATATCATAGCTATGGCACGAGGAGCGGTTTAGTTCTCAGATCATATAAGCATAGTCTCTGTTAATCTAGCGTACACTTTTCGCTATAGCTATATAACCGCTTTCCTGAAAATGTAAAGAATATCACCAATTATAACACATTTGACAAGGCGTCTAAAACTACTTGTAAATGGAACTTATTATTCCAAACCGCTGAATCATGTCTACAGAATTGATGAATATGTTCCAATAGGTTTATGTGTTTTAAATAGCGTTTACCATTTTTATCTCCTTGGTTCCGTTTTCCTGCCTCTGTTTTCTTATTTTAAGGAACATTCCTTCGTAGATGTCAACATGAGATGAATACTAGGAAATATATTTAGTGTTGTGACAATGCATCATCAATATTTATAGTAATGTGACATGCAAAATGTGTCTAGTGAATTTGTGATTTAGAACATTTCCTGTGAATTTCTGTCGCTGTAATTATTAGTTAGCTTTAAATATTTAGTTAAACAGAGTAAATAATTAGGATAATTTATTAAAATGAATCAATTTACGTCTGATTGAAATTAATTAATGAGAAATATAGCCAATTCAGACAAAAAAAGTGACAATATAAATACCACACGACGTTTCTGGGATCCTTGTCCCTTTCCCCAGGTGCGAAGAAAAGCCTAGAGTGACAACTGCACTCGTCAGTTGACAAAACTCAAAATCAGATAGGCTATCTTTCTTATTAATTATAATAATTTATATTGTAGTTTATTTCAATCATATATGTTTTGTTTAATGTATTCCGAAACTTATTTATTATTAATGTAATTACTTGTATAACATCTCTTATGAATCGTATTTCATCATAAGAGGAATAATGGAGAATAAATCTATCTATATATCTCCTTTTGTCGGCGAAATCGCTTTCTGGGGGAAGAGCATGGAAGGGAACAAGAATGACGCTCGACAGATCGTGCGGAAATAAAGTCGATATAATTATGTACAACGGAAAATTAATTAATCTGCATTTGAGTAAGGCCCGTTTCACACGACGATTCTGTGTCTGCGAGTTACGTCTCCTTTACACGTCGGCGGTACAAAAAAGTAATACCACAGTCGCCTCCCTCTCTAAAAACCCCCTCTCCGTCCCGCCAAATTCTCATGCACTTGTCGCTTCTCCATTGTCATTTCGTCAGCATCCCAGTCAACATTTTCCTTTTTCTTTTAAATGAAATAAAAAGTGGACGATTTGGAAACATTAGCTGTGCGTTATTTGGTTAGGAATTCCGGGAAAAGAAAAAGGAAACGATGGGTAAACCAAGGACGAGAACAAAAAGGTGCATGGCCTTATGACAGAGGTAAAAATTAATAAACTTCTTGACATAGCCAAAAAAGTATTATATTTTCATTTCAATGAGTTGCTAATATAACGTTCTAAAAATAAATCAAACATCATCGCGTTCGAAGGACGAATATCCAGATAGTTTTATTTATTTTAACCACTGTCAACCTTACTAACACATTGACATTATCGTAAATATTTATAGAAATTCAGGATAAAGGCGTTTGATAAAATTAATGATAAATTAAAAACCTTTATTAAAACTCAAATAAAATAATGTCAAACGGGAGCTTTCGGCTTTTTCCTAAGCCATATTATTTGTTATTTATGTATAATAGTTATGGAAATATTTATATATATTTTTTATACATATTTATAAAATTATTTTATAAATTAAATGGAAAGAGCACGAGAACACGCAGTGAGAGCGTGGACTGGGAGCGAGACTGATACAAAGACTCGCCGTGTGAACGTGCCCATTGCCGTCAATGGTCTGTCAGCCGCCTCCAGGCTTTAAAGACTGGAGTAGGCCGCAGGTCCCGAGCGACTTATTTCGTGAATCGCAGACGTATCGACGACATGACTCGCTATGTGAATGGAGCGCCTTGCACCCATGGCCGAGTTGACTGCTTCTGCACGTGCCTGACAGACACGGAATCGCCGTGTGAAAGGGGCCTAACGCAAGAGTTTCGGAAACGTAATTCGAAGGAATTCTTCCTTTCATGCGAGTTGGAAAGATATATGAAACGAGTAGCTGACCTGCGAATGCTGAGGCAATGGCTGCGACGAGGAAGGAGATGGTGACGCCGGGGCCAGCTTCGTCCCTGGCCACAGACCCAGCGAGCACGTACACGCCCAGGCCGAGGGTGCTGCCGACGCCCAGCAACGTCAGGTCCAGCAACCCCAGGCATCGTGACAGCTGGCTGTTCTCCACGGACTCCTGCGTCAGCGTCTTCTTACGCGACAGCATGCCCAAGTAGCGACACGCCATTCTGCAAACAATTTCTGCACATAGGATAAAATGGAAAACTACGTCCCAATTACACTTGTGACTTCGGATGGTTTAAATTTTAGAATAATTATTCTACAATGAAAATATGTAACTGCCTTTGAGTTCTTGCACGTACAGGTAGGAAAATATAAAAAGTGGATTAGTCTATTTAATGAGGTAAACAAGCCCATAATTTGGGAAGATAATTCTTTTAGAAACAAAATAACAAAAACTTTATTTCTTTATAATTATGTGAGAGAAAACACCAAAATCAAAATCAAAACTAATTCTCAGATGCGTCCAGAGCCGATGTTTTATTTTGTACACAAGCATTCCATTTAGTTATGATAATAATAAACGAATCGAGTGGCTATCAATCAAAAATGAAGATAGGACTGCCAAAAAGAGTTTTTAAGTCAATTGGTGGGTATTTTCAGGCAGATTGTTCAGATAGAGAGAAAAACACGAGATTACGGCCAAGCATCAATGAACACACGTATGTACATCGACACATCTAGAACATGCTTAATTCGCCACAAATTGTGTTTAATTTTTTATATTTGACTGACTCAAAACGTGAAATTTTTGTAAATATTATAACAGTAAATAAAATTTTAAATAATTAATTTATTTGCATCAAAAGACCAATCATTTATTCAGTGTGGGACATGTCTATTACTTGTCACCCATTATATTAATTCTGTATGCAGATTTGATGACAAAAGATTTCCAAAACATTGGATATTTATGAATCGTAAAAAGAATAAAAAAATATGCAGACAAATTGATTATGTTGTCAAAGAAGAGTTCAACAGATTTGCGGAAGAGGGTTTTCAATCGTGATAAATATTGTGAAGCCAAATTTATTAATAATATAAAGAAGGGAAGTGCCTGTTATAAGTGCCAGTACTTCAAGTGTTAAGGAAAGCCTGATTATCGGTTAAAAATCAGAGCAAGGATAGCCACGAAATCGAAAGCTTTTACAAAGAAACGGTGTTGCTGAGACACAAACTGAACTTGGCCTACCATAAAACAAAGAACTTTCGAAACCCCATTATAATCTGACGCAGTAGCACTAAGAATTCGCGGTTCTCTAACATCCCGTCACGTAGCCATTATAAATGTTCAAAGAACTAGGCGAAGGACGTCCATTAAATACACACAGGAAAACGCAGAACTGAACTGCTTTAAGTCCAGAGCAATACCGCCAAAGGCATTTTCGACTTCAGAATATTACGGTTGTCATATTTTACGCGGAGGGAATATTCGTACATGCGTGTTGCGACCACAGGGGGAATACTCTCGAAATTATACTTCAAAGACGGACTATAGATTATTAAATTATAATACATTAGTCAGTGGGATGGTAAATAATTCGAAAAAATAATTATAAACACGCAAAGAATTTACTTGGAGAAAAAACATGATTTACGAATGGGTGGAATAATATTTGAAATGTTAAGACCATTTGTGTACCTGGAATAGAATCTTGATGTTTGTGTGTGTGTGTGTGTGTAATGATACATGCGTTTTAGTAGACATTTTTGTCTGATTTAAATCTCAGTTATGTTAAATATATTCGGTTCAAACTTTTCGTTAAAATATAAATTCCTCGAGAGCCAACAAAGGCATTTATGCGGGTCGAGCCAGATGTGCGGACGGAACGTGTCTTCAAAATATAGTCAGACGATTAGGATACTTTCCTTGAGCCTCAGAGCAGAGGGTAGAAAATTGGAGACTAGCGACAGAGCGCTTTGGGACACAGTATAGGACAAACTGTTGAAAGAGGAGGCGGAAAGTGTTCAGCTGAGGAGCTGAAAAATATATATATCCGTGAAGTCAGTCATCCGGACTTAGAAAAAAGCTTGTCGTCGTGAGCCAAGGATCGTTTGGCGACCTCACGACATGATGCAGGTGAGCTGTAAAGGAGGAAAGCCAGATATTTCCTGGAGGCAGCTGGTTGCCGTATCTTAAGGATCAGCCATACTACCGACTGATAGCGGGACCCGCCAACCATGGGTTTTTATTCTGCATAACGAGCCGAGTAATGAAAATTATGTATGTACTTCAAGATCCAAAATATATGCATCTGCTACAAGAGATACCCACGCCCTGAATAAACGTTTCAACACTTTAATATTGAAAAAATTTATACTTAAAAACTATTATTTTTAATATTAAAAATAACCCCACCCAAATATTAATAATAAATAATATTTTACAATATATACATATAATTTCTATTCGTTTATTATATTATGTAAGAATATTAATTTTATGTGACGTATGTGTAATGCACATATATAATTTATCTGACCTCAGTCTTGCGTCAGTGACAGCCGTTTTTGTATAAAAATGTTTAGGTTCGCCTACTACAACAAACATATTACTGGAAAAGGAACCGTTTCTTTCCAAAATTATAACATTGATGCACCATTTTGACCGTGCAAAGTGGAATTCTCCAGCATCACAAACACATGAAAATAAAAAATTATATTCATGCCTTCTGCTGGTAAAGTTTAGTTATATCACTTTTCTATATTCAGAGAAAGGCGGATCAGCAAATTGAACTGAACTATAAATACCATACAGATGCACTGAAAATTCTCCGAGCAAAGACCACACATTACAAAGCAACAGCCTGGTTGCTTCACCACCTCTGCAATGCCGCAAATCGCAACTATTGCTGCTCAATATGTTGTTAAAATTAATGTGCGGTGTTTTCCTCGTCCTCTCTTCGTCACTCGTGACGTTTCTCCAAAGTGAAGAATGGCCTTCGAGGAACACTTTCTTTGAAAGGTCCTCTTTGCCAGATAGCAACATTCGTTGACACATTGTTTTAAAAGCGTGATTTTTGTGTATTGGCTTCTTGAAGGCCCCCTAAACGTCGAAAATTTTAATGACACATTGGTGTAAAGAAGAGAGACTTTTTATCAATTCTGTATTATTTGTTTCTATGTAGAAATGCATGTACATGTTCGAAATGCTTTCCAGGAACGACGATTGTAAAATAATGGGAATGAGAATTAAACGTAAGTGTAAAGTGGTTTTACGAACGTCTGATTGTCATTAAAACTGTAGACCATATATCTGTTAGCTGAATTCTTTCCTGAACTCATGTGGAAGATTAAGAAGTGCAAGGCTACTCAGTACGAATATCAGAAAGTGATAAATTCTGATATGTTAGCTCATTATAGGAATGAACAGTAAATGCAACTGTTATAACAGCTTCACTTTTCAACGAATATCAATTCAATTCTGTCGATGGAAAATGCGTATTACGAGACGCTTTAATGTACATTATATTAACGTATCTTGTTCTCTATACAGAATGGAAATGGATTGTATTCTGAACGAAGTCAAAAGTGATGAAAATGTGGGGAAAAGATTGAATGGAGGAAATTATTCAGCACTGTTCTTCCTTCAAAGGAAAAAGATGTAGAAATTTTCGCAGGAACTTCCTTAGGAAGAATACACCGACTATCGAAGGAAGCTGAAGTGGAGTAGACAAACATGAAAAACAATATTCCAGAAAATAATGAAAAAATCAGCAGATAAATGATCAAATGGAAGTCATGAAATTACGTTACCTCTTTTTTAACTCATATATTTTCACACGCGTTTACGTTGGCGTATTGTAATTTGATGCACACTTTAAGACGCCACAATAAAATCAAACGTCTGGTGTCTCCAAAAGCAAAGGAAAGTTCTGGCATCTTTGATTTTTATCATTATTTACAATTTCTGAATGGAACTGCTTATCTCTCAATATTTCAACCCATACTCAAAGCAAAGTATTTTACAACAAATGAAAATATATTCTTAGTTTCCTCAATAACATTTATCCACAAAAAATAATAATAATAATTTAGGAAAATTTATAAATCTTTAAATTTATAATTAGGTAGGTTCTCCTTGAGGTTCTAAAGAGACTAAAATATATTTCATTTCCGTCCCTTATGGCATAATTTAGGGATGTATTAGGAAATAAATTATTTTCTGCAGGAGAAGACTGCTTCATATTGGCAAGAAAAAAATAAAAAATAAAATAATATATGTTTTGTAGCATATAATTTTGAAGTTCTCCACTAATGATGCATTGCAAGAAAGTTTTAACTTAAAGCTAGAAGACACATGAGCTATAGTATTATTTAAAGCTCTATATCACATTTCAAAGGTATTCTTTGTATATATAACATATTTTGACGACTATTGTATGCTATGAACGGTGAGAGTGATAGGTTTATCGTCCGACGACCAGGAACTGAACTTCCTGGTTTTGCAAGGTATGGTCCCGTGTACTTATTAGAATGATTATACTTGGATGCAGAGACTATTTCTAGACAAAAGTCACCCGACAAATTTCTAGTTGGAGTGACGTAGGACGCTCGCAGGGAAGTTTATCGATGTTCGTGTCTTTGAGCGAGATAATGCAAAAGAACGTCAAGGACTTGCACTTATCTCTATCGTGAACTATCTGTTATTGTGTTCGCTTCTAAGTCATTTAATTGAGACAGTAGCTGAAGCACTTACGATGCGATAAATCTGTAACGCAATATTTGAAGAATTGATAATCTGAAACAAGGCAATACCGATAGCAGGATTTTCCTTCCCTCAGTGAATTCTGACGTCAACAATGCAGAATGCTAAAAAGAAACTAAACGTGTTTCTATTACACTAATTCTTACTGGCACCCCTTCATTTCACATTCATTTATTTTCTTATTCAAGTTCGAATGACTACAGGGAAGTGATTAATAAATAAAATATTTGTAAATAAACAACAGCTAATTTTAAGTCATAAAAAATTTATTTATTTATTGAAAATTAGACTACGTTTCGTACGATCTTTGAAGCCTCTTCAGATTGTAGTTTAACAAATTTTTGATAGTCAGGTCATTTTTCCTTCACTGTCGAGGCCGAAACACACAATTTAAAATGTAATATCCTACCTAATAATATTTCATTATTAATAAATTAAGTTTTGTAAATATGGAGAAATAACGGAATGATATTAATATTTATTTTTAATGTAATTATTGAACACAGAAATTTGACTCTCTTCATTTCCTACTTTCTTTAAAATCACTCATATCTTATAATTGATTTTCCTATTTTCTTTATAGACAACGCGTTCAGAAAACTAAGAATATTGCATATGATTGCAGATAACTTGCGAAAGTTACGTGACCGTTTGTGGGAAGTGACAGAAGCAATGTGCCAGGATGAAGTCCATAGATCAAGTGATCTCAAACCTTCTTTCAATGTTTCATTATCTTTTTGAGGTATTATTCATGAGTATATAAGAATGAAAAATATTTGCGTAGGAACGTTAATTAATGTAGACTTCTAGAGAAAAATACACGATTAAAGTGATTTTCAAGTATTCAAATATGAGGGACTGTTTGATGAAGAAGTAATCATTCTTATTATTATATCAGATGCCAGATGTTTGAAGCTGAAAACATTGCGTAAAATAATTTTACATATCAGAACTTCCTGTAATTCCTCAATGTATGATTTCTGCGATTCTGTGATTTATCCATGCAGTATTCACTGTCTCTTAATAAGTTACTATTATTATATACAAATGCAAATATATTTCAACTTTTGTGTAGTACTTTTACTCACAGGTCAGGATTGGCTTTTACGACTATTTTATCCATCAATTTCGTACCTACATTTAATTGGTCAAAAAGTAGAAAGTTTTCGTTAGAATATTCATATACATCTCATACCTGTTCCATATTTGGTTATATGAAAGTAACACATTCATTACTGCGCAAGTATTTTTACTAGAAATCCATAACCATCAAACAAACCATAATTAAATATTTACAATAATCGTCACTGACAAGGTATATATTTTATAGAAACCATTGATTTGAAGTGTCAAACTGCTCAAAATACCTTATACTTTCTTACAAAAATTAAAAAAACATGATCTGTCCTAAACTTAAATAACGAATAAACCATTTTCGGGTTTTAGCTCAAGCAGTCGATGGAAAAAACTACAACGTTTCGATGGCTCGCTCCGCACTCGCCATCAGGATTCTGTAAAGGCCAGTATAAACAACTGCTTTGATCAGCAAGGCGCCAACTAGACAAAAAAAAAGATCTGACCAATTCACAACCACACCGTGAACCACATTTAGCTACCACATCGTTGTCAGGGCACTAAGTAGAAGAAACCACCACATCAACGGGGAGTTTCTCAGTGTCTATAAGTTACTTCCACGAAGTTCGCACATTACCTCATGAAACCCGGAAACTTGTTTAAATAAAATAGTTTGGTGGTTATACAGCAATACAATGTCACTAAAATTAAATGAGATTTTCTACAAGACAAATAAAAAAACGGAAGCTACACAGCAGCTTATGCTATCATTGTTGTCTGTGATTGATTTATTGATATTTTGGAATTGGTTCGGTTCGGAGTTACCAAACCACTCTCGTAATCTGACAATTCATTCCGATACTTAACTCTTCGATAAGGAATACGAGATATATTCCACTTTTCAGAGGTAAAAAATTTGCTCTAGCTGAACGAGTATTACAGGCCAAAGTAGGGAAGGTAATTATAAGAAATAAAACATTTGATAAAATACAATGCTATATTTCGGTACATAGGCAATAAAACTAAAAATATCACGAGATATTTAACGGTTAAACTGAAATATACCTATATTTTTGACAATAGAACTGATATATCAATAGATAAAACTATACTAAACTGATAATGCAATAATTGATTTTAAACGATATTACAGTTTATTTATTCATGAATTTATATATAAAAACTATATGTAATTCAATTATTTATTCTTCCAGGGTTCTTGATGGGTACTGATTGCAATAGTAAACACTGATCATGGAATTTATATAAACTGACAATACACATATAAAATTATAAATTCGTCGACCTTCGTTATTCCACCGTGCATACTGAACAATCCACGTAGAATTAAAATATGGTGAACGTTATCTTCAGTTATTATCTTTTGGATTTGAGTGAGTTACTCCGATGTAGAACACCAGCTGAATTTTGCAAATTCTGACTTGTTCATCTGGCTGTTTACTAACTAATTACATGTAACTCGCTGTCTCTGTATATCTTCTTTTATAGTTTTTTAAATTTCATTTTCAAATTAATTTCCTCGATTTTTGTTGTGTAACGCAGCCCGTCAACCGTCCAATCATTTATATTCCACGGTTACCTCCAAAACCTATTGGCGTCATTACATATATTCGTAGACCTACCTGTTGCACAACACCCAGCAGAAAATCAACTCTTGCGAGAGCTAGCGTCTTTAATGTTTCTGGGGCTTACCCACTGCTCAAATATCTCAATTAATTATACAGACGCCTTTCCCATAAGGACAATGAACATGATTATTTCTAGTGCGGATATTCTAATTGTTTTCCGTTGGTTGTCTACCATGATTTTCCGCACAGACTTTCATTTTCTGCTATCTACTGAGTTGAAATGCTTGAACAAAGAATTAAATGCCGTTACAAAATTCCGTTTAACATTGAAATTAATTTAAATAGCAAAAGTAGCAATAGACGTAATTGACGATATTCCCTCAAATTGCACCTTACATATATACTAATGAAGATTACTTGATGTTAACATGTTTTTAGAAAGTCAAACCTAACAAAAAAAATGCTTCAAACATCTGGCATCTGATATAATAATAAGAATGATTACTTCTTCATCAAACAATCCCTCATATTTGAATACTTTGGATGTTTCTAACTTCAGTATGAAGACTCAGCAGTTTTGAGGCAAGGTTAAGATTTTTTATTTGCCCTGCAACGAACCTTGTGATAATAATATATAAGTAAGTGTTTATGTAGGGACAGTCGTTCTATTACCGAACGATAATGTGAAAAAGGATGAGCTGACAAGATAACGGCTGTGCAAGAATTCACTAAAATTTCGAAGCATTTATTATCCGCCCTTTACCTTCTTCTGAACGATTCAAGGATGGCTTTTATCTTAATCGCTTACGTGATAGAAATCCAAAACAGCTGCTGTGATTCATGTTAGAATGGTCAAAGCTGCTGTATTAGCATAATTATACAGTTTTTTTAAATTGTGTAAAAATCATAATATTGTTCCTGTCATCAATAAATAAAATTTGTTAATCTATTTTACGACATGGGGAGGGGGGAATAAAAAATGCAATATCAATAAATGAATAGTTTTATCCTATTGTAAAGCGATTAAACTGTCCAATCAAATAATTCTATTAGTATGTGAAAACATTAAAAAATGTTCATGTAGTTTGCATTTACTTAAGAATATATCTTTATACGTTTATCCCGAATATTTTTTAATAGAAATAAGTTGAAAAAATCGAAACCTTACAATTAAATTTATTCGATTGTATCAGTATTCATTATACTTTTAAATTATGCCATCAGGCAATAATGTTCCTCTATAAAAAAGCTAATTTCATTGAAGATGTATGCTACAATTTCTATAAAAAATAATTAATTAATTAATCCGACATGAACGTGATGAATTATAATTTTTATCAAAATATCTGTTCTTACGTCATACGTGATATGAGGTCGCTATATCTTCTTTAACGTCTGCTACTATCTTTATAGTAGTGGTGATTCTCGACTTTCACTTCACGATAACCAAGCTTTTCCGAGAAACGCTGCCTTAAAATC
The DNA here is from genome assembly GCA_037074705.1 of Zhengitettix transpicula. NCBI lineage: Eukaryota > Metazoa > Arthropoda > Insecta > Orthoptera > Tetrigidae > Zhengitettix > Zhengitettix transpicula. Next base: position 72,029,233 of record CM073590.1, on the reverse strand, counting down.
ATACGCGTCAGCAAATAGAGAATATTATAAAAAAAGTTCATTTTTATCTTAAATAGAAGACATTCACTGAACAAGTTATGACGTTCCCCTTCATAAATTCATTTCTTTGTCATCCGCGCTAACTTTCGATGAACATAATAAGAACACTAAAAAACGATATTCTTACAAACTTAAAGTAGAGAAATAAAACTAATAAATTCAATGAATTCTTCACGGTTGACCAACTGAGTTAGATTTGTAACGTTTCCGCAGACATTCTCTGCCGCCGTTTTCAAGGTAATGTGAGACGTAAGCATCGTTGTTTCTCTACATAGAATATAATGTTCCTTGCTGCCATCTGATTGGTTCTTGTGAAAGCGGTGACACCTGAGTTTTTTCTCTCGTTGTTTTGAAATAATAAAATCCCAAGAATTACTGATTTAGTATTCAGAGTGTCTGTTAATGAGATTATCCCGGATTCAAATTTCAATGACTTTCAATATCACACCATCATGTCATTTTTGAGCGTGTTTTAATTTAATAGTGTTAGGAAGTCACATTCAATGGCCTGTCATTAGCACGGGTTCAGCACCAGTATACTTATTATGTTGTTTTAAACGTGTGTGTCGTTGATGTTCCATGCAACGTTGCTCAGTAGCCCTCGAGGTTTGTCTGATATATTGTCGGCCGCAATTGCGAGGAATTTTATAAACTCCAGCCTAAGTCATCTTTTACCGAGCAAAGAATCCGTTCTATTTTGTTTTGTGGCCGAAAAATCGTCTTGATGTTGTCATTGCTGTTGTCTGCAACGGTTTTAGGTTTTGATTCAATGTTTGCTTCCTTTATCTTTTTTCTAATAGTCACGTCTATTTCCCTTTCTGAGTATACATTCATAATGAATGTTTGCCAAAAATGTTCCATTTCATCTGCTCTATGTATTAAAGTTTGTAACACCGCTTTTTTATGCACTGTATGATGGTAACTATTCGCATTGAGATACAAATCTGCGTGTGTGGTCATTCTGTATACAGCGTGTTCCAATTTTCCACCAGGTTTCTTCATCAGCCCCATCCTCTAAGTTATTACGTTCATTAATAAATTCAAATTTATTTTATTTTATATCTCTGTTCCATTTCCATATCTTTACATCTGTGTCTTGACTGATAAAACGACCAAACCTCCGATTCCTCCCTGATAAGCCTCAGGCGAACCTACCCCCCACTCTACCCTCTTTCCTCAACTTGTCTACACCTTTAAGCCTTCGAGATCGTTCCTAGATCTCCTTTCCTTTCTAAGTCCCAAGTCAGTTTTCAATTCCAAGGAACCAGGGCCAGGTTTCAAGGCGTGAATCTGCTGACAAGGAACCCTTCATTTCTTGCAACGACTCCCCGTCAACATAATTCGACGGGCGAACACGTTACATATCAACAGTATATATATTTGCACAAAAGAGATTGATTCTTCAACTTTGTTATGTACAATTTTTGGGAGTCAACACTACTGCATACGTTTCGCTGCTCTAAGCATTTCCGTCTATAGCTTTCGTTCCCGCGATGTTAAGAAAAGGCCCAGCAGCGAAAAATGGTTCTCCCAACTTCTTGATTTTGGAGAATAGGATACACATTTATCACAATAAGACTTTTTTGCTGACTTTTTAACAGAGGAGAACCATTATATTAACGCGCATATGCGATGTTTTTTGCGTACCTTAGAAACACGATTTTATTCAACTTCTGATCCACTGGATCTGGGCCCATCAACCCACTATACTTTGTCACCCCGTAAGTATGAAGTACACGATCGTACACAAAAATCACAGAATCACCCTTCTGCGTTTCGACATGCAAATCCTGCATGTACGTTTTTGTTCGTAACTGATTTTGTAGGGCCTGGACCAGACGAGATTATTTCGAAACTGTCAAATTACATTAATCACAGACAACTAAGTTTTAGTGACCAGGGGCAATGCCGACAAGTTTGAACACATCCTGAGAAAGGATCGGATAAGGTCTTGTTTAATATGTAAACTCAGTATTTTTCGCGACGATTTGTTAACACCACGGGTGTACACAAATCACGTTGAACGGTAAAGGTTTGGAGAACCTCGACATGCATAAACTTTGTACGACTGTGGTTGACAAATTATGCTCCGTCATTCCCTCCTGAAAAGTAAGTGAGATTTAAATAAATTAATAAAAATTTTCCTTAAAGTATTAAGAAAATGAACTTCTAAAAGTACACTGTATGTGTACCGGGCGTTTAGTAGCCGCCAGAACAACTCAACTATCTCTACACGGAACAGTCAAATATGATCGAAAAATAAAACAGGTATTTAATATTTTTTTAAAAATAACTCGATACCTCTTTGGGTAACTTTTAAATCTAAAATGAGAACCCCCATTTTTATTGCAGATACAGATTCTCCATAAAAAAAATAAGTTACTTTATCTTAACCATTTTTCGATTCACCGTTAATGGCGCGCTTATCCGGTAAAAATCAAAATAGGTAAAAATGTTGAAAACTGTGATATCTTGAGAGATCCACAACAGATCAGAAAAATAAAGTAGACGTGTTAGTTAAAAATGCTATCTAATGAGACAAGAATCGGCGCTCCCATCCCTTGGACGTTGAGCGGGGAGGATGTTTGAAATCTTGAAAAACAACTCCCATTCCAATTTCAGACCTCTCCGATGAGTATTTCTCGACATATCTGACGTTTCCGCACCCTTCATAATTTATAATATACCCATCGTAACGTTTTCATTGAATACTGTTCTCCAATTTATTTGTATTTTGCTACTATAAAAACATTTTTATGTAAAACAGAACAATGTTTCTTTGAATTATAAACAACGACGGTACAATTGTACTCTTCCTATTTTCCTCTGTTGATGAGTAATGGTAGTGAATCACATCTACAACCTGCTACACGAGAATGTGATGAGATATAAACATAGGAATTGGAAAACAGCGAATTTCGAACTTTATTATCGGGTTTCATATAGCTCTGCACTGTAATTGGTTTACGTCATGACGTCACCAGATTCCAGAAGTTTTATCTTCCCGGTGAAGTAATAAACAGCAATCAAACTCAAGAACACAATACAACCTTGTGGACTTGTCAATTTGCGAAATATATATATATATATATATATATATATATATATATTTCTATGAATTGTTATTCAAAATGTATAGATAAATGTGGCAATTATACGAACACTGACGGGAAAAATGTAATGGTCGATAATTAAAAATTCAAGAAAATAATGGAGTACTTCGTCTATTGTAATCATAGTCGCGTATTGTCTTTGGTGTAACAAAATGTTTACTGCATGAAGTAAATTCATTGGTGTTGCTTCAGACTGTCAATTGACAATTTTTCGAGTAACCACATTTTGATGCCTTAAATTATGGACAATCAAATCATTTTAATAATTGACGACTTTCATTGTATATTACAATAAATATATATATATATATATATTATATATAAACGCATTATACATTATGCGTACAGGACATAATTAAAGGGCAATTAATATTTAATAATTATAAACATAGTGGACTTTAATTGTTATCGGCAAAGAGACACATAGAAACACAAGAATGGACGATAATGGAACAGGCCTAGGCATTGTAGGACGGTTAGCGCGCTGAGAGCGTATAGGGCTGTCGGCAATCAGGAACGGCATAAAGTGGTCGTATTAGAAATAGACGAGACGATTTCAAATATTAAAAAGTAAAGTTAAGTAGAAGCAGTTGGCAATAAGAAACGACAGAAAACGATCGTAATAAAAATAGACGAGACGTTTTTTAAAAGTAAAATTGTACAGCATTCACCCAGATAGTTTTGCAGAAATATTGCTGAGTGTTCCAGCTTACGCCAAATAATTTTAAAAGTCTACGAGGATGAATTATCCGTATCACCGCAAAATTGGCTGAATAAGTCGTCTACGAGTTACCGCCAATCTCGTAAATTCAACAGTAAAGTGTAAATTCAGTGAAAGAATGGCCTGTTTTTTAAAAAAAGAAATTGATAGTGTGTGTTGCTGAAAGAATTAAATTGCCCAGGTACCAGAAAAAACTGTAAGTTATACTTCATTTAAATTATTATTGAAACGTTAGATTAACGATAAAATCGTCACATTTCGATTATTTTGTTGAATATTGTAAATATTAATTTGTAATTTGATTGTTTGAAAAGGGAGTAATACCCTTCTTTATTCAAAGGCCCAGAAAAATACCATGAGATTAAGAGTAAAATTTGTTTGTTTGTATGAAATAAATGTTGTAAAAGTCATCGAATAATTATTTGTAATTTGAATTATTTTTGAATATAATAAATTAATGAGTTTGTTTAATTAAATAGAATTTTATTGTTAACATTCTTTCATGTAAAGTTAAAATAATGCATTCATCGCGGGCTAACTGTTGTGTTTAATTGTATTTTCATTTATATACCAACAACTGTTTAATTGTTAAATTTTCAATTGCGAATACACAGATTGACGTCCTCAACGTGAGGCATATTTTAAATTCAATTGTGATTATTACTTTTTAGCGTCATTAACGTATCGCCCATTTTAAACGTGCATAATTAATTGTTTGTATTTTAATTGATCATTACATTTTGACGCGTGGATAATTATTTAATTAATTTATTTCAATTAAATACTACAATATATATATATATATATATATATATATATATATATATTGTCTTCTAACAAGAGGCCATTAGGGATTTGATAATTGGAAATAGATGGTGGATTGTTATCGGCGAGAATATCAAAAGCAACAATGTACGGTCGAGACTTTGTCGGCAGCGAGCGTTTTTAAAACTGCAGTCTAACGGCGGCAGTTGCGGGCTGATATTCATCAAGAAAAGTCGCAGGTTGAATTTGATCAAGTAAAGGTTGCGGACAGTAAATTCATTGAGTAAAAGTTTGAGACATAAATCCGTCGAGAAAAGTTGCAGTAAAAGTTTTCAATAAGCAAAGACACGCGTAAAAAAATATTAAAAAACTGTGCGCGAATTTAATCAAGAAATAGCTGATAACATTCTGGCTGATCAATTGTTGGAACGAGAAATACCATATTTGCCGGCGTGAAAGAGACTTAATGCGTAGGATCACAGGAGCTGTACGGAGTATCGTTCCAGTTGAGAGATACCAAAGTTTTGGTCAGTGTTTTGTAATCAATTAAAATTCAGTGAAATTATGGCCTGTTAAACGTGAAAAGTATATAGTGCATCTGAACCCAAAACGAAAGCCTGGTACTAGCAGAGACTGTAAGTAGAGAGAAATTTAATAAAGGCTTTGTAAACATTAAATAAGGATCAAATTTTCAGATTTCAGTTTTACGTTTATTTTATTGTTTAAATTTTAATGTTGTAAGAAAATTTGGTTGTTTAATTTAAATGTAGAAGATTGGTTCTTTATTTAGAAGGCCCAAGTAAACGACCCTGAGATGAGATGATAAAATCTGTAAAATTGCAAGAACACAAATGTAAATAATCACGTCAAGAAATATTGTTATTTTACTTGGAATAAATTAATTGTTTTGTGAAGTTTAAAAATTTAGTAAATTATTTTGAATCCTTTTCATTTAAATAAAAATTAATCCATTGTTTAAATTAATTGAGGCTAGTTATTCATTACAAATAGGAGTCCTCAACGTGAGGCTAATGCAATTAATATGTGTTTGTTCATTACATTTGTCATTAACGTGGGGCAAATTCAATAAATCTCTTTTTATTCATCACATTTTGGTGCCTTACCGTGTGGCATTTCATTTAATTAATGAAATGTAATTTGTTATTCATTATAAATTGACCCTCAACGTGGGACTAATTTAATAACTTTTTGTTTATTACAATATATATATATATATCCTGTACGACATAATGTATAATGCGTTTGTTTGATTACTTCAAACTGTAACCTTGAAACTAAAATCAAATAAACAAATACATTGACAAAATTAAATTACACTAAACTTAGTTCCTGTTGTTGTTGGAATTTCATTTTGCACGAATATAGATTTAATTCATGTAAATTAATATCTATGCTTAAGCTTTTAAATAATGTTAAATTGTAGTTTCTTTTTGTTGTAATTAAAATATATTGGAAATAAATTTTGAATAACACTTTAAAGCCTCAAGATTACGGTTTATTGAATATAAGAATTAGGTCACGTCATATTCCACGCTAATCGTGCCACATTTAAACGTGTTGCTTTATTGTATGCTTATAGATTAATTTAACATAATATATTGTATATTCTGTGCATAGTTTCGGAAAGATTGGTATCGTACCCTAAGTACATGATAGAGAACTATTGTTAAAGTTTGCTTCCACCGTTCATATTTCAATTTTTCAAATGTCTTTTCTTCTGTGTGCGTGGGATAATTGTTCATTGTAAGGTCAACAATTTTACCTTACACTTCTATTTCTATCTCTGGAAATGGAAACTTAAAGCAACATTTTTAATAAATATGCATTTATAAATTTAATTATCTCAAGTCTTGTCTGCCACTCTGACTTTGTTCGCTTTTCACTAGAAAACAGTCGTACCAACTTCGATTGAACGATTTTTCGTTATTGTACAGATTAAGGGGAAGGTTTTTATCAATTGACAGCTGCCATCTGCCTTCTAATGACTGAATGGAGAACGTTAGCAAACCTGTTCTTAACTTAAATGGAAAAACGGTAGTTTCAAGTGACAAACACTTGTTATTGGAAGAATGAGTTATAAGTAACATTTTTTTAGGGCAACAGGCTACATGAGGGTGATCCACATTGGGCAACTCCCCTTTAATAGCATAGGAAGGGATTTGAAAGGGGGGATGCGGAAGGGTAGAGGAAGGTAGACAAGGGTTACTAGGGCCCCCGGGCTATGGTTTAAGGATCCTACCCGGCATTCGCCTAATGAAATGCAGGGAAAACCCTAGGAAAACCTGCATCGGGTAGGTCGGGCATTGGGTACTTGTCCCACGCCCTTCCGATAGCGGGAGAGGAGTTTGCTGTGGGGACGCAGCATTCCCTTCTCCGTACCTCGACCTGTTTAGGAGGCAGCTGGCCGACTATTCCAATGGGAATAGCTGACAACTCTTACCGTATGCCCAAGGTCTGTGACCCCGGAACATACACCTCTCAAAACAGACCGAGGTGCCTCGGCATATGGGAACCTTAGTTCAAAAAAAACCAGAGAGATGTGAGAGCATCCCCAAAGGTAGCCCCCGCCAGAGCTCTCTGGGAAGGTTCACCTGCGAGAAATCCTCTCGCAGGCATGTATTGTGTTTTTTTTATTTAATGTGGATCTCGGCCAGCTGCCTCCTAAACAGGCCAAGGCATGGCGAGGGGTAAGCTGCGTCCCCACAGCAAACTCCTCTCCCGCTATCGGAAGGGCGTGGGACAAGTACCCAATGCCCGACCTACCCGATGCAGGTTTTTCTAAGGTTTTCCCTGCATTCCTTTAGGCGAATGCCGGGTAGGATCCTTAAAATATAGCCCGGGGGCCCTAGTTAACCCTTGACTACCTTCCTCTACCCTTCCGCATCCCCCCTTTCAAATCCCTTCCTATGCTATTAAAGGGGAGTTGCCCTAAGTGGATTACCCTCATGTAGCCTATTGCCCTAAAAAAAAAAAAAAAAAGGCATGGCGAGGGGTAAGCTGCGTCCCCACAGCAAACTCCTCTCCCGCTATCGGAAGGGCGTGGGACAAGTACCCAATGCCCGACCTACCCGATGCAGGTTTTTCTAAGGTTTTCCCTGCATTCCTTTAGGCGAATGCCGGGTAGGATCCTTAAAATATAGCCCGGGGGCCCTAGTTAACCCTTGGCTACCTTCCTCTACCCTTCCGCATCCCCCCTTTCAAATCCCTTCCTATGCTATTAAAGGGGAGTTGCCCATAGTGGATTACCCTCATGTAGCCTATTACCCAAAAAAAAAAAAAAAAAGCTTTTTTTTGAAATTGATCAAAGGAAGCCTGCGAGAGGATTTCTCGCAGGTGAACCTTCCCAGAGAGCTCTGGCGGGGGCTACCTTTGGGGATGCTCTCACATCTCTCTGGTTTTTTTTGAACTAAGGTTTCCACATGCCGAGGCACCTCGGTCTGTTTTGAGAGGTGTATGTTCCGGGGTCGCAGACCTTGGGCATACGGCAAGAGTTGTCCGCTATTCCTATTGGAATAGTCGGCCAGCTGCCTCCTAAACTGGTCGAGGCACGGAGAAGGGAATGCTGCGTCCCCACAGCAAACCCCTCTCCCGTCATCGGAAGGGCGTGGGACAAGTACCAAATGCCCGACCTACCCGATGCAGGTTTTTCTAAGGTTTTCCCTGCATTTCTTTAGGCGAATGCCGGGTAGGATCCTTAAAATATAGCCCGGGGGCCATAGTTAACCCTTGGCTACCTTCCTCTACCCTTCCGCATCCCCCCTTTCAATCCCTTCCTATGCTATTAAAGGGGAGTTGGCCAATGTGGATCACCCTCATGTAGCCTGTTGCCCTAAAAAAAAAAAAAAGTTTTTTTTGAACTAAGGTTCCCACATGCCGAGGCACCTCGGTCTGTTTTGAGAGGTATATGTTCCGGGGTCGCAGACCTTGAGCATACGGCAAGAGTTGTCCGCTATTCCTATTGGAATAGTCGGCCAGCTGCCTCCTAAACAGGCCAAGGCATGGCGAGGGGTAAGCTGCGTCCCCACAGTAAACTCCTCTCCCGCAATCGGAAGGGCGTGGGACAAAGTACCCAATGCCCGACCTACCCGATGCAGGTTTTTCTAAGGTTTTCCCTGCATTCCTTTAGGCAAATGCCGGGTAGGATCCTTAAAATATAGCCCGGGGGCCCTAGTTAACCCTTGGCTACCTTCCTCTACCCTTCCGCATCCCCCCCTTTCAAATCCCTTCCTATGCTATTAAAGGGGAGTTGCCCTAAGTGGATTACCCTCATGTAGCCTGTTGCCCTAAAAAAAAAAAATGACCACGAGTGAATTTGTGAAAGGGTATTGACGCGGTATTTTGATTTCCAAATTATAAAAATTCTTCAAGATAGATATTTTGTTAAGAAGGCCGTAAAATTATAAATTATCGTCAAAGTTCACTCGTATGCTTCTTCGTTCCGGAAATATTATGGATAACTTCACTCAATCAGCGAACATGGCGGAAGAAACGGTCTTTCGTCCAAACAGTGAATGTATTGAGTTAGAAAATTCAGTTCCCGTAAGCGATTCGTCTTCACAAGATTCGCATTGTGAACCTAATTCTGAAACAGAATCCGAAACTGTTCATTTAAAAATAGATCCGATAAGCAAGTTAGAAAACCTAATCATGAAATTGTTCGGAGATTTAAGTGGTAAATTAGACCAGAATAAAATTGAATCCGTAAAAATGCGTGAAAGTTTAGATAAAATAAATAAGAAATTAGATCAAAACGTTAAGGAACTTCGGTCTGAGATGAAAAAAATTAAAGAGGAATTTTCAAGCATCGACAGCCGAACGACAATCTGATAGATGAAATTCGAGTAAAAACAGATGAACGATTTGCTCAAGTGAATTTAGATCGCGAAAGTGATAAGCGTGAAATGTCGGTCAAATTTAATATCAGTACGGACGAAATACGAGAGGAAGTTAGGAAAAGAATTCAGGAAGTAAATACCCGAATAGTTACTGAATCAGACGCCAGGAACGAAAGAATAATAGGTGAAATTACGGAAGTTCGCGAAAGAATGGGTAGAGTAGAGAATTCGTCGCAAGTAGTTGAGAACGGAAATATTACGAATATAGATATTAATATTCCAGGATTCGTAGAAAATGGAGAACAATACCCCCGCGAATTTATAAAAAATGTGGAGATATATTACAAGGTTAAAAGGGTCCCACAGGAGATGAAAGTACTTGTATTTAAAGGATTCGTAGACAGGAGGATATTCCAGTGGATCGAAGCAGCTTGTTCGGAAGAAAATTTCGAGGAAGTACGAGACGCGTTTGTGGCCAAGTTCTGGGATCATTCCCGACAGGCGGAAGTAATACGAGATCTTTACCACGCACGCTATAACAAGGCAGGGTCACTGACAATGTCCCAGCCTTTTATTAAAATGCATACTAAAAACAAATATTTGGATAACCGGTTTAGTGAGGAATCACTAATTAGAGTCCTAAGTGCTCACTATGACGCAGATACCGCGAAACACCTTTGTACCCCTCAAATTAAAACGTTCCAGGAAGCGACGCATTTTCTGTCACTGTGCGAACACTTGATCGGTACGCAAAACACTTTCACAACACGGGGAGAACGAGATCCGTTTACGTATGAGAATGGAGGACGGTCTGACCTTACGAGAAATAGAAGATTTAACTTTCAAAATAACGGTAGCTTTAATGGAGGAGGGCGTAATTACCAGAACAATGCAAATTTTAATAGGGGACAGAAAAATCAAGATAGACCGACAGAAAGTCATGTAAATTTAAACGAACCCGGACCGTCGCAACAACAATAAAGAAAATCAAAGATTGTAGACGGTAGAAGTGCGATGTAAATACCGCAATCATCCAAACGGGGGCAGACTATTTGGCGGATGAGCAAGACTTCACTACGGAGGAAATTTACGGGGAAAGAAACACGCGGAAGCAAAAAAAGAGATTTAGCGCGAGTAAATTTGGAGTTTGGGAACAAACAATCTAACGGTGGAGGCAATTATTGATACTGGCGCAATGTACTCATGTATTAGGGATGATCTATGCGAAGAATTAAAGGGAGTAGGAACTATTTCAGCTGAACTTCCCGTAACAAATTTAAAGTTAATGGGAGTGCTACGTAAACGGAGCGAAAAAATTAATAAACAGGTTTTGTTAAAAATACAAATGGACGGACGTTATTTGCACTTAAAGTGTTTGCTCGTGAGGAATATGTGCACGAAATTTATAATTGGGATGGATTTTTTTAAATGATTCGTGTGCAGAAACGTTGGAGGAAGAAACGAAATTTATATGGAGAATAAAAGGGGAAGACAACGAATCAAAAGAGAGAGATTACGTGGATGTCGCGTTTGTTGAGGATTTTGCAGGAAGTGAAGATTTAGAGGGAGATGAGGTAGTAAGAATAAAATTAATTTGCAAAAAAGTGAGTCGATTGTTTTGGGAGCAGGAACTAGTTCAAAAGATTTCAGATAAAATTAGAGGAATCAGCCACACCGAAAAGCAAAATTTCCAAGAAATGTTACGTTTTTTTTAGGGCAACAGGCTACATGAGGGTAATCCACATTGGGCAACTCCCCTTTAATAGCATAGGAAGGGATTTGAAAGGGGGGATGCGGAAGGGTAGAGGAAGGTAGCCAAGGGTTACAAGGGCCCCCGGGCTATGGTTTAAGGATCCTACCGATTTACAAAGGGCCATTCAGAGTCTGCGGAGATCTTGCAAATAATAATGCTTATAAAATTCAACATGTCAATGGAGGGGAAGTATGGACATTTAACCTGTACAATCTCGTGCCTTTTTACAAAATAAATCAATAGTCACACATGCCAGAAAACCAAAATCACAAGGACTGTGATGCGTGCGTAAATTCAGTGATATTTAAAATAAAATAAAAAGACACTTACCATGCTTAAAAACAATTCTGCAAGACTCAACAGTTTGATAAAAAAAATTAAATTGTACAACCCTGTTTACCTTTTTTCCCCTATTACTAAATTTTGTTTTATTTTACCCATTTGTCATCTGTCTTGTAATATATTGTGTATTCTATTATGTCTTTGTATATTTATGTATTTCACAGGCACTGATCAAAGATAATTTTGTAAGTGTGAATATAAGGTAATAATGTAAATAAAAGAGATTTGTTAAGGAAAAATGTTACCGTGCCAAGTGCGTACACGCGTATAGATTGTGCCATCGGAAAAAGCGCACCTTTCAGTTTGCGTTTCTTCGAGCCACAATATTTGTCTCGGAAGTGTTGTTTGCTGTGGTCTTGAGAATTCGAAACCGTGCACGTGCGTGGGGGTGGAGGAGATAAATATATCCATCCAAGTAATTTCGTGTTCTGTCTCGATATGACAGAATTGTTAGTCATTGTTGACTACGGAACTGCAGCTGCGTGCTATAAATCTTGTAACAATGGAAGAATCAGTAAAACTGACGAAGTTTTCTAACAAAAGTAAATGAATGGGAGGATATAAGGGAGATAAGCTTTTTAAAGACAGTTGTTCTGTGATCACTGAAGCTGGTGGTAAGAGAGGCTACGTAAAGTTGTTGTCTCTGATATAGTTCAAGGCAGAATCGTCGTAAGAAAGGGGCCATAATTTGTTAGTGAAGAGTTCACAGAATAGCACCACACAATTTAGTACGACGGCTTGCCAGCATTCAATCCCGGAGGCCGACGTCTAAGCCAGTGATCAACCCCTGAGTCGACGCCAGTACGTCGGTACGAGAGCTACAGCAGGCAACACAACGCAGAATAGTAGTACGCATTTGGTACGGGCAGCAGATCTCTTCTACGTAAAAACCACAGGTGCCTGAGATAAGAGTTTTCATGTTTAACTTTAATAAACTTATATAAAATTTCATTATTGGTCAAATATTTATTTTTATTTAACGAAAAAAACCCAGCCCACAAAAAAAATTATTTACAGTATGAAAAATAAATCCAAGACCTATCATATTATTAATACGTATAGATGTAAGGTCTGATTCAATTGCTAACATTTAATTTTTCTGTAAACTAAGGTCGTATCAATTTGTATTTATTTATCTATCGTTAGAATACTCGTACATAACATACAATAATAATTGTGCCAAAGCCACGAATCATGAACACTGTTTTCATCCACTATTATGGATGGGTATCAAACATTTTTATGGTAAAATAGTAATATGATTAAGTTAATATCAGGTTGGTTAAAATTTATTTCCCAAAATCTGTATATATTTTTATGAATTATAAGTAGGCCTACTTGTTAAGCAGATTTTTAAAAATTTGTTCTTTTAGAATTAATATGTGTTTAACACAAATATGGTATTCTTGAGTTCTTATTAAGTGAATAAAATATTCTAGGGCTTCTAACCGAGTGAAAAGACGTTTCGATGACGTTCTGTCACTTTGCAATGTTATTTTTTCACTGGCAAAGTTTGCTAGAAGTCAGTAACAGAGAACGTCATGGAAACGTCGCACATACATCTTTAAACTCGGTTAGAAGCCCGAGAAGATTTTATTCATTCTTTACACGGAGAAAGACTGCATTCTTTATTCTTAAGTATTTAGCCAGAACGAACTGGTTTACAAGGAAACGTACTGGAGCAAAAAGATGTATTGTATTTATTCTGGGCGGCCATGGCCTTGCTTGCCGGAAACTAGCCCGTGACGGACCCGGAAGTTACATCATTCTCGACCATTAGCTGCTGTTAAATTTTCTAAACAAGGTGCAATTTAATGTCGCGTCACCTTTATTTCGATCACTGGTTGTACGGTATAACTAGTTACAACGTACAGCATTGTTATCGGATCTGAATGTGAATTATTTCCATTAACGATTGTAGAATTCGATAACGTGATTTCAAACATTTTATGAATAATAATACGTATCATTTTCTTTTATGTAAATTTTGCGAAAGGTCTGGTCGCCTCGCAACAAAACCAAACGAAACCAAAACAGGTTTCTAAGGTTGACCTCGAAAACGATATGACGTTCTGGGAATTCGACCGCGTTCGAGATATACGCTAATATTTAAAAATTTGTTAACAGTCGTTGTTTCACATCAGATATGACTGATGGACAATAAATATTATTCATCGGCAAAGATTTATCTCTGTTTCTTCTACATTCGAAAAGTTCAGATGATAAAATAGGAAAGCGTGGGAGTTCCAAGAGCATTCGGTTGTCAGTAACGCGATATCTGCGAAACTTCAAATTCGCATTGTCCTCTGGTAGTAAAAATTCTCCGATTTAGTCTTATGAAAAAAATTAGTCGTTATCTCAGCTCAGTAAATAAAAGAACGCAGCTAACAATGTTGCATAGTACCTTGTACGTTGCCTCTAGTACCATTAACTTTTTAATGGAAAGAGAGAAGCTCCACTTTCTTGTAATATTATTCATCTGTATAATGTCGGATGATACGGCATATAATTATTGAGATAAAGTTCTTATCAAATTTAGATTTCGCCTTACACAGACATTGTATTACGTGATTATGATTTCATTTTCTCACTTAAATGTTAAGTTTATTAAGCTTAAGCTTATTTAATTTAATGTATAAATATATATTAATTCTTTTAACTTTTCCTTTTACCCCATTAGGAACTAATTGAATCAATAATCACATCTAATGTTAAATGAATCTTCGGAAAAAATGTTTTGATTACAGTCAAGGATTCCCATGAAAATATGTTTAGAATTTTGATGAAAGTTTTTCAACGGCAGTATAGGAAAGCAATATGATCTACACGTTATGATTTCATAACCACTTATTTATTTAGCCTCTAGCAGTGTGTCCGTCGTTACCCGGGTACTACTGGTATCTTAAATAAACACAGCACCGAAAATAAATAGTACTTTAAAAACTCAGACAGCTTAAAAGACAAAATACTCTCGGTACCGTGAGAGATGCGAAAATACTCCCGGCACCCTATAAGGGGAAAAATATACTCCCAACACCTTGACAGAAATAAAATGTTCTGGTACCGTAAGATGTACTACCGGTGTATTTAGAGAGAATAAAACACTCCCCGTACTTTCATCGAGTAAAAAATATTCCCGGTACCTATAGAAAATTAAAAATACTCTCGCTATCCAAAGAGATACAAAAATATTCCCGGTAAACTTGAGAGTAAAAATACTCCAAATCCTTAAAACAGTCAAAAAGTTTCCCGGAACCCTGAGTGAGTCAAAATTATTTCCTGTACCTTAATAGAGCAAAATTACTCCACGTACGTGAAGAGAATTAAACTCAGTGACTTGCACAACCCCGGATTCGATATCAGTCTCGTGTGATTTCGTATTATAAATATTTAACGGCCTTTCACCCTTTTCCTCCTGAACTACAACCTAACGTGGATTGTGTCAAAATTAAACGCAGCGACTTCAATAACCCCAGAGTAGATACAATTCTCGGTCGGTTTTGCGTAATTTTTATGTAGTGCTCTTCCGCTGCCACTCCTCCGCTGGCATTAAGGATTGAAATTAAGCACGGACAGCGAATAGAATAAAACTACCATACTCTGCGACCTCTTAAACATTTCATTCCACGCTATTAATTGCCAATTTCAAATGTCTTTAATGCCAATCATTTCACCCTCGCTAGAGATGTTTTATTCTAACAGTTTGTGCCTGTATTTATGTACAAAAATGGTTGAAATTGCTCCGTGTTGTTTTAGATTTTATGTGGAAATTTTCTCTAACCCTTTCCGCCCTGATTCCTAGGGCCTTAACTCCAACTTAACCAGCATGTTCGACGTTATAATTAAACTGAACAAGTTCCATAACCCTGGATTCCACACCAATCTCGATGTGTTCGAATTACTATTATGTGACGCCCCTCGACCTGCAAATTTTTATGTTGCTCCCTTCCCAAGCCGAAAGAGGATGAAATTAAACATGAACACCTAGATGTGTTAGCAGTGCATACCCCCACAGTTTTTTTTACGGATCGTAAGGAATATGTATACAAAATATGGTCAAAATTGCTTAGCGCGTTTATATTCGTATGCCGAACACACATACATACATACATAAAGCTGGAGATAAAAAGATAGTCGTGCCAAAATACTATGCCTTCTAATTGTAGTCGGGGTAGACCGGAGCTCAGTTTGGTGGTCGCAATTCAATTTTGAGCTCTTATCGTAAAAATTGCTGAAAAGAAGCACTTAGCGATGATGTTGTATATAAACCATATTTTTATTTTCATGTCGCATTTTTTGTGTTCGTGCCTCAAAGCGTCACTTCTGACCATACATTCCCACACTAAAAATGTATATTTTAGTAATCAGTACCACCCCTCACCCTTAAACTTTGTTAATGACAATTGAATATGCATATAATATAAGCGAGTTTTTTGTTGTTGTTTTTTTTTTTAAAAAAAATACTTTACTCTCGATTTTTCAATTCCTCTATCTTAGAACTTTCATTACAAAAGTGCATGTAGACCTTAATCCTTTTAATATTTTTAGTGAATAAGATAATTTAAAAGATGTTGTACGAACTTTTTCTCGTATTTCCGAAACACTAACTTATCCTATCGTATTGTATGTAAGAAGTGTCACTTCAAAAACTTCAAATCCGATCGCCTTAATGACAAAATGCGCATTTATTAATTATATTACAAGAACGCCTATGTTTCATTTCCGAATTTCATGTTATGAAAAGAAATATAAATGGAGAATTGTAGTCGGCAATTATTCAGCAGAAAATGACACCAATACCTGCCGATTGATGTGCAAAATTATAGCTCATTCTAAATTGGAATTATAGTTGACTCAGCATAGGTATAAAATGCTCTATGAAGTCTTTAAATTGTAGGAATGACGTAAGTGATAACATAACATTGTTTAAGAGCACGAAAATAGCTACTGAATTCAAAAGAAGATGGAAAGATGTAAAGAAACCAACTGCAACGTTACATCACCTGTTATCCACCGATATTCATTTCATGTATTGAAAATTATTTTATCATATATATATATATTGTAATAAACAACAAATAATTAAAAGAATTCATTCTACGTTGAGGACGCCAATTTATGTAGTATACAACAGTAATCAATTACTTATATGTTTAATTTGCCTCTCGTTGGCTCGCCAATATGTAACATTTAAAAGGAAAATTAAGTAAAATCAATGGTTAATTAATTAGATGAATTATTTTATTAAAATTTAAAAATGAAAGGATGCTAAACAATTTACAAAATTTAAACTTAACAAAAAATTAATTTATTCAAAGTAAAATAACAAAATTACTCATGTGATTAATTTACATTCGTGTTCTTCCTATTTTACAGATTTTATCTACTCTCATCTCAGAGTCGTTTATTTGGGCCTTTTAAATAAAGAATCAACCTTTTTTTAAAAATTCAAATTAACAATAAAATTTTACAACATTAGAGTTAGACAACAAAATGAACATGAATCCGAAATCTGACGATTTGATCCTTATTTAACGTTTACAAAACTTTTATAAAAATTCTCTCTCTACTAACAGTGTCTTTTCTGGTACCAGGCATTTGTTTGGGCTCTGATGCACTATTTACATATAACGGGCCATAATTTCACAGAATTTAATTTTTGTTTCAAAAACACTGTCCAAAACTTTTGCATCTATCAACTGGAACGATTACTCCGTACAACACCTGTGGTCCTCTGCATTAAGTATCTCTCTCTCTCCAGCAAATATTGTATTTCTCGTTCTGATTAATGGTCAATCATATTGAAATCGATGAAAATTTACTCGATTTACTAAAGTTATGACTATATTTATTCTTGAATATAAATTATTACAATTGTCAATAATTACACACAAACAATCATATATATATATATATATATATATATATATATATATATATTGTAATGCCTGTTAAGTGAGGCATTGTTTCGGATGAATAGTCTGGACTGTGGGAGGGGCAATTTTTGTAATGTATTTATTTAGGATCTTGGAAACGCTGGTCTTGAGAATTCGGAACCGTGCACGTGCGTGTGGCCTTTCTCAAACTAAATCTGGGGCACAATGTAATGCTTGTTAAGTGAGGCATTGTGTCTGATTGATGGTATGGACTGTTAGAGGGGCAGTTTTTTAACGTGTTTATTTAGGACTGAGTATTTCTTCGTCTTGAGAATACTGGGTGTGTGGTCTGGAGAATTTAGAACCGTGCACGTGCGTGTGGGGTTGAGAAGACAAATGAGTCCTACCCAAAGTAATTACGGGTCCTGTCTCGATTGTCGGCTTTGGACATGACGAAGTAGTTAGCAATTTGCTGGCTACGGAACTGCACCTGCATAATGTAAATCTCGGGATAATGGAAGAATCTGTCAACTGGCATTTGCGACGACGTTTTGGAACAATGGACAAAGGAAGAGACTGGTAGGATATAAGGGACGTGATGGTTAGTCGTGCTGCGATCACCGAAGCTGGTGGACGTGATGGTTAGTCGTACTGAGATCACCGAGACTGGAGGATTTGTTAGTTGGTTGTTCGGCGATCACCGAAGCTGGAGACTATTACTAAGAGAGACATCGTTTAAGGGAGGAGAATGTGTTATAAGTTGCAGTCTGCGAGAGAAATAGCCAAATATTCATCGATAAACATTTTGTATGCTGAAGTCTAATCTATTCTAATCTCAAAATTAGACCACTGTCTTCGATTGTAGGAGACCAGGACACTGCATCCAGCGTCTAGTAATCTTCAGAACGAGCAAGTGATATTTCCTTAACGAACGGAGAACCAACTTTTGTCAAACCAACAGTGTTTATTATAATCAGTGTTTAAAACGGCTAGTATATAAAGTGTGTGTGTACGAACGAGCCAAATTTTCCTGAGTATTCGTAAGTTAAAATTTCATGGTATTCATATATGTAAACCGAATTAAAAGATAAAGTCAGATATCGTTCTTTTCTTTTGTGTTAATAAAATAAACTCTTTAAATTTAAAATCAATCTTGTTGAATAAGTTCGTCGATAATTAATTTCGTCTATGTCTAGACGAATAAATATTTCTTTTTAATTTAAAGCTAAATTTTATGTTTTTTGATAATGTTTAAATGTTCTGCCGTTATCAAACCCAGTTAAGACCTTTGAGGGAATGAGATCCTTTTTTATATTTGTTTAATTGTATAAGTGTTCAAAAATTCAAATAAATTTGATTTGTTTGTTAAAATTTTAATCTTTTTATTGAGAATCCCGTTTGTATATTACAATATATTGTAGTAATTAAAAGTCAATTAATATTTAATAATTAGAAACATTGTGGACTTGAATTGTTATCGGCAAACAGACACAAATCACACACTAGAATAGACAATAATAACAGGTCTAATAGCATTGTAGGACGGTTAGCGCGCGGAGAACGTAGTCGGCGATCAAGAACGGCAGAAAGCGGTCGTAATAAAGTAGACGAGACGTTTACAAATGTAAAGTTAAGTAGAGGCAGAGTAAGGAATTCACCCGGATAGGGCTGCAGAAAGATTCTGAGTGTTCCAGTTCACGCCAAATAATTTTAAAAACTATACATGGAGGAATTATCTGAATTACAGAAAAATTGGTATAATTGCGGAATAGGTCATCTAAAAGATATAGCCAACACTAGCTAATCCAACTGTGAAGTGTAAATTTAGTGAAAGAATGGTCTGTTTTCAGAAAATTGAGTGTGTGTAACTGATGCTGAAAGAGGTAAATTGCCCAGGTACCAGAAAAAACTGTAAGTCATACCTCATTTAAATTATTATTGTGAACGTCGATTAAAGATAAAAGCGTCAGATTTAGATTCTTTTTTTTTAATATTGTAAATATCAATTTGTATTTAATCCAAAAAAGAGTAATAGTCACACAAATTTGATTGTTTAAAAAGGACTAATACCTTTCTTTATTTAAAGGCCCAGATAATGACCCTGAGATTAAGAGTAAGAATTTTGTTTGTACGCAATAAATGTTGTAAAAGTTCATCGAATATTTATTTGTAACTTGAAATCTGTGTGCATCGAATAAATTAATTGTTTGGTCAGTTTAAATAAATTTTCTTATTTACGATGCGTTCATTTAAAAATTTCCATTATTTGAATAGATTCATTAACGTGGGAATTATTATTTCATACTGAAATTGTTTTCATTCACATATACTATATTTTTGGCGTCACCAACGTGTGGCTAACTTTCATATTGAATATTATAAATTGTTTATTAATTAGTATGCATTACAATATACATATATATATATATATATATATATATATATTGTGATAACCTTTCATTTTTTCATTCATAGATACTACATTTTTGGCGTCACCAACGTGTGGCTAACTTTCATATCGAATATTATAAATTGTTTATTAATTAGTATGCATTACAATATATATATATATATATATATATATATATATATATATATATATATATATTGCGGTAACCTTTCTAAGCTTTAATTTAATTTTTTTTGAAAATCCTTGTTAAAATTATCAAATCTTTATAAAAAAAATTATCTATTGACAGGTTTTAAAATATATGAATACACTGAAATTATTTTTTTATAAATATGGAAATTTGTTACATATAAATGTTATTTTTTACAATTTTATATAATTTTACCACTTTTTTTATGCATGAGACTCTTAATTTATCTCTCAAGGCGCTTGATCGGGCCTCATAAACAGTTGTAGACTTTTGCATCGAATATCAAATTTATGAAATAATAAAAAAATTTAACTGAATTTACAAAAGGTTTAACAAGATATTAAATAAGAAAATTAGCCAAGCTCATGAGGTTTAGAGAATAATCCATATAACAGTAACACTCAAATTTGATCACTTAACAATAATGAAACAAACAGCCGAATTTGTGAAATTAATTTTTATTTAACAGGCCATAATGAGCACCAAGTTGCGCACACACTTTACACTAAACACTTTCGTCAGTACAAGTAAGCAGATTTTTCACGTAACAGCAGACAATGAGGTGCTTCAAGATATTTTACTAAATAAACTGATTAGTTTTATATTTCCGCTCTTTCTAAGTCCATCAACTCTTAAAAATCTTTCAAAATCAATTTATATAAATTTACTTTTTACTTGGCCAAATTTCCAGCCAAACTGAATAACGACCTCGACTCCAACATTCCTTGTTAAACATCTCCATCCAACTCTACAAGCCGACTACGGTCGCCCAATCTCCACAAGTGGACTTCACCAGCAGACTATCACCATACGACTGCTTAAATTTCATCACACAATTTCTTCCCTTTCCCTCACACCGGTGCCGTCTCATGGTGAGAACTCAAAATAATGTTAATTTCCACAATTATAATATGTCTCATCAGCCGCTTTGAGTCGGCTGTATTTAATCACTCACACCGCAGTCAAACAAATACTGACTGGGAACACTCCACGTTCTCACGCTATGTTGACTGTTCTAATTCCTTGCATTTGATATATCCACAATATTACACAACAAATGCAATAATTAAACAATTTAGAAATTTATATTAGTCTAAACTATATATATATATATATATATATATATATATATATATATATTGTAATAATTTTTCAACTAGCTCTTGTTATCTCTTGAGAATAATTTTGATATGAATTATGTGGCGTTTTTAAATGAAAAGAACTATTACGTGAAAACTATTAAACAAGATTTATTAACAATTTTAAAACAAGTATTCAAATTACAAAATATTTGGGATCTCAGGGTCTTGAACTGGGTTTGATAAATGGCAGAATTTATATCATCAAAATCACAAAAATTACATTTACTTTATATGGGAATCAATGCGTCTGAACATAGACGAAATTTGTTGCTGAATAAATAATGCTAAAGATTGAATTTAAACAATTTCAATTTTTATCAAGAAATAAAGAATGATCTGAATAATTAAAGATCTCATTTTATCAATAATTAAAGAACGATCTGACGTTTATCCTTTAAACGTGGTTTACAATGATTTTAAAGTTTTCTTTCTACTTACGGCAGCTTAGGTCTCATTTTAACTTTTCGTGCACAATTTTGGGGATATCACTGATTCTAAGTACTCACAGACTCTAAATGTTCAGAGACTCTAATTAGCGTAGTTTGTTAGTTGGTTTAAAAATAAATTTTTCGATTATCGATGATTTACTGCAAACTGGATTCGTAGATCTCGTGAGTCATGTTGAAAATGCCACTGTCTGTTGACTGAAGATTGATTTAGTTTCTGCATTTTTGATATAACAGCGTACTTGTTACTGGAACACTTTCTCGTTCTTTAAATTAGACCTTTTTTATTCTCGCTGCTGACTGACTAAATTGTTCAACTTTTCGTGTATTAGAATTTTGTGGTCTTTACACCTCGCCGTTCATTGCCTGACTGTACTACTTTTGTAAAATAGACTTTGCTGGTCTTTATGCCTCGCCGTTCATTGCCCGACTGCTCGTTCGTCTCGCAAATTTTTAGCGCGTAGAACCTTCTCGACCGATCAACAATACTTTCTTTGCCTTGCCGGTTTGTTGCGGCGTCCGCTATATCCACCAATAATGAGTCCTCTACAATTCAACTTTTCAATTAGAACAATGCCTTAATTACCAATTACTACAATATATATATATATATATATTGGAGTAAACTATTTAATATAATAAACAAAGCCCCACGTTGGAGTGCAATTAATGCACTAAACAATTTAATAAAATAATTCCAAAAACTGTAATGGTAGACTAATAATGGCACCACGATGTGGATAATTCATGAGGTCTATAAATGAATTTTAACAACTTTTAAAGATAAAACATATAATACAAATTTCTATGTAGTTTGGATTCTTTACATAAACTTTTAAATAATTGCCAGAGCTTTAAATGAAATTCTTAATTCTTCAGACACTTATTGGGCCTCTAATAGTTACAGTAATTTGCAATTATCTCCAAATTAAATGAAAATCAAAATGTTACAATATTAATAATTAAATTCACAAGAACTAAATTTCCGGCCCACAGACCAACGGAAACGTCGCCAACTTTCGTTCTAGAACTTCTTCGTCCTAAACTTTACTTTACTCTTTATTTAATATCCTAGGCTGAATGCGACTACCTTCGGCCGGTTTTCGTTACGAAACTCAATGAACATCATCAGTCGGCTTCCCCTTACGGATTCGCCTTGACTATCATCGCCCGGTCCCCCAAAACAGATTTCAACCTCAAATATTAAAGAAATTATTTTAAAATTCATTTCTTTACACATTGGTGATCTCTATACAGATGTTGGTAATAGAATATTTTTCTAAATTGTATAAGGGTCATCGTTTGGAAATAAGTGTCAAATAAGGTTGCGATGGACACGTGAGAACCTAAACAATATTAAAATGCCATCAGTAGCTGGATTTGACGCGAGTGTATGGGAGTTTAACATGTCGGGAGTAAACGTTAATTAGTCGCCAAATATCACAGGAGAAGATCGCAGTTGAACGGCGATCTGGCCGGAAGCATGTCTAAGAGGTTGAATAGTTGATATTGGATAAAGAGTTAATCAGCAGAGATAAAGATGGAAGTTCGGAAGTGTATCTGCAAAGATGTATTAAGAGTTGGCGGCAAATAGTCTGCCATTGGTTGCTAATTTTGGAACATTTTATAACTGGTTCCCACTGGTGAAATATTATGTGATAAGTTAATAATTGTGATCACTGAAAAATTGACCGGTGTCCACAGTCAAAACGACGGTAATATTGGGTGATACAACATTGACTGGTATGCATGTGCGAAATATCTTGGTATCCGTTGGGTGGATCCACACTAGTCCGGAACTTGTAATGGATTGAATTGGTGGTGATTGTTGAAGTATGTTCAAGTTTGTGAATGAATATGGAATTTTATGCACAGTATGACCTAGTTTTAAAATGTAAAAAGTTTTCTAAAATATTTTGTGGTAATTGACTAGTGTTCTAAATTTTTGGATAATCACAAACTGGTATGTTTAGTTTTTTTAAAACATTGTAAATGTTACATGGTTTTCGTGTCATCAAATTTCATTTTGTGGAAACTTAAATTCAGGAATATTTTACAAACTATAATATTTGGTAAATTAAATTTAAAATGTTTTCTTAATTTTCATGTTCTATTATAATAACTACAAAATATTTTACTAAACAATAGTAAATTGAATTCTGTAAAGTGTCCAGAAATTAAGTAGCAGTGGCAAATATATATGAAATTTTTTTAATAAACTTTTTATACATTTCTTTATTAACTAAGTATATATAAAGAGAGAGGGGGGCAGAGAGATATTATGCACTATCCTTCTTATCTTACTATGATTACTAAGATACCAAACCTTACAGATTGATAAGATACCTCTTCATAATTTTAAAAATGACTATTTTTGTATTTCTGTGTTCAAAATTATCGGTCGCAACTAAGTAAGTATGTGTAATCTACTCCGCCCACGCATATGGAAACGTCCTTGAGGAACTAGTTCGTCGTACACAGTCGTAAATTTCAGTCCATACAAAAATTTCTGAAGATAATAGTGTGTATTCGTTGAATATTTTCCTTTTTGTTCCAAAAAATTATTTAATGAAGGAAGTTCTACCAATAATTTAAACAAACAATTAACACAATTAATTATATCTGTCCATAGTCCAGACTTTCATTAGATAAAAGATGATAACTTAAAAAAATTGAATAGTGAACATTTAAAAAAATCATAGAATACCATACCAAGAATCGATGTTTGTATTTACTACTACATAAAGTATTTATGGTAAAAATTTGAAAAGTTAATATGTAAAATTATCATCGTAAATTTATTATCAATAATTAGTTTTTAATTGACCTGAAAGTATCGTGAAGGATATGTGGAAGAAAATATGCTTCTGCTATAAAATCGACGACGTTTAATGCGCAGAAAATAAAACACAGTTTTTATAGACAAACCTCTATAGCGGTGGCCAGTGTTCACTTAAATTTTCTTGCAATGATAAACGCGTAAGTACTAGTTCGAGTACGTGTAATAAAAGTATACTTTAATTTTTCTATTGCATGCGAGGAAAGAAAATTCCCTCGAACTTCAATTACACTTCTGGAATGTGATAAAGAAATCAAGCAAGATCGTTCAACCTTGGCAATATCCATTAAATACGACCTAGAATGCTGAGGTGTCTGTGGTTAAAATTGATGATATATTTTTTGAACGCTACATTATTTTCAGTTTTCTAAGTAGTCAGATATTTTAACTTATATTGTCTTTGGAAATACACTCCAACTTGATATAAAAACGATCGAATTTCAGAATCATAAATTTAAGAGGAATAAAATCAATTCGGGTGTGTAGAATAACCGCATTAGCAGTGGCGGTTGTGTCAAACTACGTAAAACGAGTAAGTTTAATTTCTTTCAATATTTCCAACGTAACTAATTGATCTAATTCACAAACCTAGATCGAGACTACAAGTACAAGTCGGTGTTTTTAATATGAGTAAAATGTAAACTTCTTAAGGGTTTAATATCTTGTTCGAGGGTTCTAGAACGACATTGATACATTCAATCGTCAGCTAATATGGTTTCTGTCCGGATAATCCTTTCAATGTCAGTTTCTGTATGACATCGTTAACAAAGGAGTGTGAAGTGAAGCTATTGCTTTTCTTTTTTCCTACTTTAAATATTACTGCTTAAATTAAAAGACGTGAGTGTTTACATTCATGTCTTGAATTGTATTATGGAGCGTGCCTCTAGGAACGTAATTGGGCTTTTCGTGTTTCTACATAACGCAATACAGCATGTAATTGGCTTTCCGATAGGATTCCAGCCCAACACAAAGATATTCCCGAAATAATCTATTGTTAATAGCGAAATAAAATAGACCTACCCTAACGACACAGATGCTCGTCAAGCAAACCGAGACAAAAGTAACAACTGGTCAACACTGACTAAAATAAAACAAGCGACACTCAATTTCAGAAACGTGCTAATAATATTTGAGTGTGCGGTTTACTAAAGTTCTGAAACAGAGAGAACACGTCCATTCAGTTGCTTTTATTAAGCATTATTCTTCACATTTATAATAATTAACGTTTTCGAGAAACATTCAGAATGAAACCGAATATATTTTATCATGCGCGATATAATTTGAAAATTATTTTCCTGTAAAACATTCTGAATAAGGGAGGTACGTATTGACAACTTGAAGATACCTAAAATTACACTAGCTGCCTATTACAGCGTATATGATCGATGGAGGCCCGAAGCTTTCAATTAGCGAAGTCGTTATTGGGGACTAATGGATGTGCAAGGCTGCATCCAAATACGAGACTTGGTAACTCGTTGCTACGATTCTCAGCGTTGAACTAATACATTGCTGTCAATTATATAAAGCCAGAATCTGTGACAGTCCTTCATGTCGAATTACTTCTGTTAACTAACTGCATAAATTTTGAATAAATATTTTTTCTCATCCTATTCATATATGACTTTACATTAAATTCTCTTCAGTGCAAATGACAATACAATACTACGATCCACTTTACTTTTTACGTCCGTATCTTTTTATGGTACTCTTGTATTTGTTCAGGTGTCAAGGAAGTCTGTGAGCATTCTCTCGCACGTGAACCTTCCCAGAGAGGTCTGGAGGAGGCTACCTTGGGGATGCCTTCACTTCTCTCTGGTTGTTTGAACTAACGTTCCCACATGCCGAGGCACCTAGACCTGTTTTGAGAGGTGTATGTTCCGGGGTCACAGACCTTGGGCATACGATAAGAGTTGTCCGCTATTCCTATTGGAATAGTCGACCAGCTGCCTCCTAAACCGGTCAAGGCACGGCGAGGGGAAAGTTGCGACCCCATAGCAAACCCCTTATCCGTCATCGGAAGGGCGTGGGACAAGTACCACATGCCCGACCTACCTGATGCAGGTTTTTATAAGGTTTTCCCTGCATCACTTTTAGGCGAATTGCCGGGTAGGATCACTAAACATTAGCCCGGGGGCCCTAGTTAACCCTTGGCTACCTTGCTCTATCATTCCGCATCCGCCCTTTCACTCCCTTACATATGCTATAAGAAGGGAGTTGCCACTATGTGGATTACCCTATACATAGCCTGTCTACACCTTCTTCTTCTGTTCAGGTGTCATTGCTGTTGCTCGTGGAAAATACGGATTCCGACGTTTAACTGTTTCCTGGACAAAGTCTTATTGCTACATTATTCGTCCTTGCTTTCCACTTTGTGGAATCACGTGCTTCTCTTCATTTCCAGTTTTCATGGAATTTTAACTTCGCTGAGACGGACGTTTTGCGCCTTTCACAGATAACTCGCGCTTTCGTACTAAATGTTCGTCTCCACAGGTTTCAGTCAACTCATTGGAGCTTTCCAATCGCCTACGTTTCACATCCAAACAATCCTGTAATTCACACGAATTTAGAAAGTTTTTCCGACATTCATTTTCAGTGTTGGAGACTAATAGATTTCTCTACATCTCTTGACGGACTACTCCAATCTTCTTTCGATATTTTCTTTGTTTGACCATCCTTGATAATTTTCGTCCCCTATTATACATTTTTCCTCGAGAACAGAAAAAATGCTTCCAATCCAAGCTCAGAACTAAAGGTTATGAAACTCAATTAAAAGATCACGATGGAAAAAATTCGACGAGACCGGGAATCGATCTCAGCACTTCCACTGAGCTTCGATTGAAAGCATTTATTCTGTTTGTGATCTAAATAATTGTACCAATGATAAATTTTCACACAATATCCATTCATAAAATAGGATTCTGTTGAATGTGATTTAGTAAATAGAAGGTGAGTCTGTGTTTAGATTTATACAATGAATGGAGAAATATTGCACCTGACTAGGAGTCTGCCTAGGTAGCTCAGATGGTAAGAGAGACACGTAGAAGTGGAAGTCCTGGATTCGATTCCCCTGTCCGGTCAAGATATTTTTATCCTGATCTTTTAATATATTTTTCATAACTTAAATCACAACTGAATTTTATTTCTATATTAAGTGGTTCCGTATTTTTGTGTTTCCATCTTATTACTTTACTTTCCCCCCATTTATTTATAGTCCTTATCAACAGGAACACACACACGCACACAGATATATATATATATATAATTGTAGTAATTATACATAAATAACAGTTAAATCGCCACGTTGAAGTGTCAATTTGTAGTAATTCATTATTAATTATTTAAATTAGCCTCACGTTGAAGTGCCAATTTGTAGTAATTAAAGATAAATGATTGAAACTATTCTAAGTTAAAACGTGCCACACGTTGAAAACGTCAAAATGTAGTATTTAATATTGAATGATAATTAAAATAAGCAAATTAAAATTAAATAATTGTATTTTAATTAAAAAGATCAGAGTTTAAAATATAAAACAAATTCATTAAAATATTAGAATCATTGAAATTATATTACATATTGGTAATAACTTGATAATATGCCACGGCTTGATCTCAGGGCCGACTATCGGGCCTCCAATAAAGAATATTTACGACAAACAATTAAAATTTACAAAGTGAGAAAATTATTTCTTTAAACATCAGTGAAATATTGAAATCGGTAATCTGACGATAAAATATCATTTACTGTTGGGTTTACATATAATGAATTGTTTGATTTACCTTATAGTTTTGTGGTGCGAAAAAGAAAGGGGCTCGTGCACACTCGATTATTGCTTAACACTTTTTGTATACAGACCACGTTTTTCACAAAATTTAATTGTGGTTATTATTTCCACATGCAACTCTTCCTGCTTGCTGAATTTCACCACACCAATTGTTTCGCTGTTTTCTCGATCAATATATTATTAAACTCATCAAAGTTTGGTTATTCACTTGATAAAATAACTGGGCGCCCAAGAACTGACGAATCGTATGATTCGTGAACGTATGCTAGACTTCCGAAATTATTCTGCATCGGGGAAATAAACAGTCTGCATAGTATCTTCACAGTTGTTTGCCTAAAGAAAGGAAACAGGCGACTCCGAACACACTCTTTCTGAATTTACTCTCTCCTCTGCCTCCCAAACACACACTTCGAGCTCCCACAACACACTGAAGCTCCGCGCGTCCAGCAAGGTTTCACGTCAATACACACAGCAAGTAAGAATTCTTGTACTCAAATCGTATGTTTACGCCGCGAACAATGCCAGTCCTAAAATCTTTTTAATTAATTAATTACGTTTCTTTTTAATTACTACAATATATATATATATATATATATATATATATATATATATATATATTGTAACCCTGTAAATTGAACATTGGATTTAATACATAAGATACATGTAAGGATTCAGCAACTGAAATATACAATCAGACGTAAATTTTACATTTCGAAAAGCATTGTTGTTGAGAGGAGTCATGGAAGAGACAGCTGAGTGATGGAGTGGGGAGAATGTTGTAAATGTAAATCTCTTGGATGACACCGTGGATTATAAGTTGAATAAAGATTGTTAATGTATTGCAGGAATTAAATAGAAACAAAGATATTGAATTGTGTTTGTTATTCTTTTGAGTGGTAAACCAGAGCAAAGTGTGTGATAAGTTAAAGTCAGTGTATAGCATAAGTGTATCTTTTAGCACATCCAGAAAAAACAACGTCGCGGGAACACCCCCTCCTCAGATAAGACTCCATACAATTTAATGTGTTCAGTAACTGACAATAATGATGCAACACATGTGTTCAATTCAATAAATAACTTGATTGAGTTCAATTGTCAAAAGGTTCTATGTAACTGACTTCGCAATATTAACTATAATTGTAATAACATATCACGATTTGCTAGGTAAAATAATCTTCCCACAATGTACCCGAAAGAGAGAGAGAGAGAGAGAGAGAGAGAGAGAGAGAGAGAGCGATTCAATGCTAATTGGTTTTGTAAATATAACTTTCCAATTTGTAATTATTATTTGAAATATATTAATATCAATTGATGGCGCCCAATATAAAACCAATAAATTTTACTGCAATAATTATGAGCTAAATAACTGCAAGAGACTGTGAACACGACACAATATATAAATGTAGGAGTAAGTGCAAGTTACTTAATAAGCGCGAAGGTAGTTGAAATCGACAGAATCGGAAACAAGTACGAATGAAATTATATTAAAAAAACTGATGAGTCTCAGTACGCGCCATTTTGAACAAAGCCGACGAGTATTGGGAAAAAGTAAAATGTCATTATGTGGACATAAATTTCTTAGATGCGATTTGCCCACACATTGCAGGCGAAAATTCTGTTATGTTTACAGCTGTTGAGAATATTGTTAAGTTTAAAGAAGCAATGGAAATAAAATTATTTTAAATACATTCAATGGATTACAACAATTGGGAATCATAAATTCTATTTAAATTATTAGTATCATTTGTTTACGTTAATGACCGAATAATTGGAACGAAACATTTCATATAATTAATTTTAAGAAATGTTCAAAATTTTTTTAATTAATTGTATTATAAATTATCATGTTTGTAAAATCTTGCTTTGTTGGAATTTTTAGAAACTCGGATTTTGAAATTTAATTCACATTACAACACCTGAAGATGGCCTAATAAACTAGGGATGAAACTTTGAGAACATTTTTTCTTTTATAATGTTTCAAAATTTAAATTAATAATAAATTTATAACTAAACAGGTTTAATGATTTCATTTATTTAACGACGTCAGACAAATATAACTGTTAAAAGATTTGTATCTTAATTGATCATTTCTAAGCATATTTATTATACGAATCACTCACTACCAATTGGAACAGTTTCCATATTATAGATAGAGATAAAAATTATGGATCCAGATAAGTTTCAGAAATGTTATACATTAAGCTTGTATTACATTCACTTAATGTTAAAACCAAGACCGATCCTTTAAGCAATAAAGTTGCTGTTCTGAAACTTCATATCTGCTCGCTCAGCGGTCACGATTGAGGAATGGGCTGGGGGAACGAGGTTGTCTGGTCATGGCACGGCCGCTCAAAATACGGCGCCGTAGAAATAGAAGTACACGGATAATTAAAATAAAGCTGAAATCAATCTTTATTATAATAACTATATTCTTAAATGATTCAAATATCATGCATTGTTGTATATCTTGTTGAGTAAGTGTTTTTTATAAAAAAAAATCAGTATTAATCAAATAATTACCATTGATTATTAAGGTTGAATTGTGCAGTATTAAATGTTTCAGAATATTTCAAGGTTTCTGTAATTGCACTAATCTAGAAATTCCGTTATTGTATTCTATATCTAGATGAGAAAAATTCTGTTTATGATTTACCATTTGTTACCCAAGCTTCTGAGTAAGGTTGATTTCGACCTCAAAATGTTTCACGGCCTAACATTTTCTGCAGGTTTTTGAGTGATTTCATGAGAATATGAAACTCTTACATAAAAAACAGTTTACCGTACAAAATTGGGAAAACATGCGAAAACTACTGTTAAACAGGGAACTGAATAACAAAATATACGTAGTTGGGCATCAAAAAGCTTCTCCATGTTTATTCATTTAAAAATGTACTTCTTATATTGGAGACCGTCGTGCAAATAAAAGGAAAACATTTTCGATAAATCTTTTATTTGCAGCTATAATACCCTTTTACTTTCGGTATTTGAGTGGTACAATTATGTGGTGACCGCAACATGTTTGCGACATGACGAACGGCGGTCCGAGGTCTGAGTGACACTCATGATATAGTAATAAGTCCGGGGGAATGAGTAATTTGTGTCGTACATGAAATGTAATATGTGATATGTATAAACCTTAAATTTAATGAAAATTCCGTCAAATAGGCGAAACTCCGAGACTGAATTCCTTTAAACTAATCGTGGTTACAGTGCGATAGTACTATCTTTGTTGGTACACTTTGTATGGTAGTCGAGTTTCTCCTTGTACCGATTTTGCAGGCAACTTCAATCCCTTTAGGCCTACGTTCCCCAAAGATGAATTAGATGTTATTGTTAAATACTAGCTGGGTTGCAGGCGTCGCCCGAGTATTTATTTATATTAATGATATATATTCCGACTATTTAATATAAAATATGAGTAAACAAAAGCCATTTTAAGGTAACAAAAATATATTTAATAGAAATTACACAACGTCTCATCGTTAATTTGCAACTACTTCATGTAAGATGTTTTACCAAATTTTGATAGTGTAGGTCTCCGCTAATTGCTGTGGCCGAAAAAAAGGAGTAATCGGAG
This sequence comes from Zhengitettix transpicula, assembly GCA_037074705.1. Taxonomy (NCBI): domain Eukaryota; kingdom Metazoa; phylum Arthropoda; class Insecta; order Orthoptera; family Tetrigidae; genus Zhengitettix; species Zhengitettix transpicula. The sequence continues at coordinate 71,997,382 of CM073590.1, read as the reverse complement.
AACGATAGTATCAAAATTTTGTTAATTGTCATACCTGAAGACAGAGCAAATAAGCGACGAAACGTTGTATAATTTCTATTAAATATATTTATCTGACCTTAAACATATTATATATATATATTATCCCGGAAAAGTATTTAATTCGACACTAATTTCATCTTAAGAGAGTAAAAAATATTACCTTAAGTGTGAAAAATACATGCGTCCCCACCCACCCTCATATGTGCCATCCCACGTTTGTTCCTCGATAATAAGTAACATGTGTTGAAATTTCTACATAAATTTGTTTCCGTTTGAGATTCTACACGGAATTTTGTTTCATTCCCTTTCACCCCCACACCTAAGGGTGTTGAATTTACATTCAATTAAACTTAGTGAGTTCTATAACTCTGTTCTCGATACGCGTCCTGGTTGTACTGAAGTATAATTATGAAAGGCTATTTACACCATTGCTCCCCCATCCATCACCTAAGGCCTGAACTACAATTTAACTCGAATTTTGAATGTTATAATTAAACTCAGCGACTTCCATAACCGCGGGATAGAAATCATTCAGACCATTCACGGTAATTTTTGTGTTATTTTTATTTAAAGCTCTGAAGCCCCCATCACTACGTGGACTCACTCTAATTGTCATTAGGGATTGAAATTAGACATTGGCAGGGTATAAAATGACAATATCAATCTCTGCATATCCAATAATTTGGCGCTCATAACTGTCGATTTTGAATGTTTTCAAAATACTGTGTCCTCCAGTCCTAACCTTACACGTACTCTGTTTTTTTTTATATACGAACTGTGATTGGTCCTATATTGAAAGTAATTTATGTACAAAGTTAGGTTTGTATTCGGAAGTATTTCAATTTCTTCCATTCCCATTACTAGAGGATGAACTACAACATAACAGGCATGTTTAATGTCAGAATTAAATTCATCAACTTCCAAAGCCTCTTGATTCAACGCGAATCTCTGTTGTTTTCACGTTACTTTTATGTAACGCCCCTCCACCGCCCGTAATGGTGCTCTCATCCCGTTCATGAGATGTGTTTAAATGACACACCAACAACATTGGCAGAAACTCACTGACCCTGAAAAATAATTATTCGAAGAATATAGCGGCCATTTTCGAGTGTTTTAATAAATCCACTTCCGTTCACTCATGGGGAGTTGCTTCGAGAGGCCGACAGAAATCTTCGCGGTCGTGCGCACGACTCACCAAAGTTTCAGCGCAATCGGATGAGTGGTATAGGAACACATACGGGGAAAACCTTAGTTTAATTTTATTTACGTAGTAGACTCCATTTCTTTTTATAAAAAAATGTCTTTCTTCTTTACTGGATAATGTAACTATCATGCTCACTTCACTCTAGTACCCAGGGTTATGGCCAAATAATTACGTTAACGGTCCGAAGTCGCTTTAGATTCAGCGAGTTCTCTATTCACGCAAACTTCGAGTAAACAGTCTTTCAAAAATATCATTTATTTTAGCTTCGATAATGGAGCATTATGTGACACAACATCAAATTAATAATTAACGATTATCTCCCCAAATATGTTTGCTAGAACTTCTTTATCGTTCGTCTGAGTATTCCGTCAACTTTGTATGTTGCGAGGCTTTGATAAAGTTGTTCTAAAATGGCCACAGTAAAACTTTTCCTAATGAAACACAATGAATTCTATTGTTTCATTAACGTGAAATAGGTGGAGGAATGCAGGCACAATAAGTCTCTATAATACAATCAGCTATATTCTGGTTTTGTGTTGTTTGTCGGGCAAGCTCGGATAAGTACGAAAGGCTTACGTCAGCCTTGAATGTTTGTTTATAATAAGCAGCTGTTTTCTGCACTCAAATTCAGGCCTGTGCAATGGCTGAAGATTAGTAGTTTCATGGTTGCATTAAATAATTTATATGTATATGTATCATTTCCAAATGAAGTCGAAGCCCACGGCAGCTTTTGTAAATGTTCAATCCATTTTACAGTAATTTATCAGAAGTTAAGTATATATAAGACATTAGCAGAATACGAATGCAATTCAGTTACGTTATGTAATATACTAAAAGTACGGTATTAGATATTCAAGTTTCTTAACGTGTGAGTTCCTTCAGTACTGAACTGAAACACGCTATTATACATCTGACTTGGTTAATTATTATGAATTAGCAAAGGCCACTAGACTTTACTTTTTAAACTGTCAATCGCTAATTGGACAAGCTTGACGACGACGGTTCACTCCTGCACGACACGACACATTTATGTTCTATTTGATAAACAAAAATATTTCATTTGCTTTGTTAAACGGTAGTTTCTAAGAGTGGCAGTTCTCTATGAATGATTGCGGAAAACTGCTATTTTGTGATGACGCAGATTCACAATTTTGTTTTTACACATATGCGACCATGAATGGTTAAGAACAGAGCTTTACAAGCAAAGCGACATGAAATGTTGATAATTTATTAATGAAAATATGCCAAAATACGAGTAATAGACAAAATATTTGAATTAGATAATTGTGTTATATTTATTTTATAATAAAATCGGTCTTCTATTGTTCAGTTTTCCTAAATGACGTCTATTCGGCGTTTCTTTATTTAAATCAAGGGCATATCGCTCATTAAAAATTCTATAATAACTTTACGATTTAAATAATTTCCCAAAAATTATAATACTATGCGATTATTGAAAAAAAATATTTATCTAGCTATACCAAAGGCTGACTGTATTTGATAACTTTCAGATAGGTCAATGTCAAAATTTTAACTTGGAAATGAACTTAAATTAACCATCAATGTGTTGTATTTCTTAATTAACATCCAGAATTTTGTGATGACTTTTAACAATAAATGGTAATAATAAACAAGCGTCTTTAAATTATTAATTTGACTACATACCAGCCACGTAATGAATCACCAACTACGTAAAACATGTCTATTCAGTCATGTCTAAATAATAGAATTTTTTATAAGAATGAATGTTCGCAAATAATTTCAGGAGATGTACAACGTGTAACAGGAAACATTGGTTGTGGGAAAGGCAATTTCAAGAAATGATAGCTATGACGCATTTCTATTTCAGAGTTTCCTGCTTCCCCTACCTGTTTGGAATCGGGGTCTGAATCTACGAAACGCAATACCTGTCTGGAACCAGGATCCATAAAATGCAACTTGGCCAATGCAGTCACTACAGTATAGAGAGAAACCTTAAAATACCTTATATAATTACTTTTCATTTTATAACTATATATATATATATATATATATTAGTAATTATAAATAAATCACAGTTAAATCGCCACGTTGAAGCGTCAATTTGTAGTAATTCATTATTAATGATTTAAATTATCCCCACGTTGGGGCCAATTTGTAGTAATTAAAGATAAATGATTGAAAAATGTATTATTTACTATTGAATGATAATTAAAATCCAACCATTTAATACTACAATCTTCAATGTGTAGCACGTTTTAAATTAGAATAATTTAAATCATTTATCTCTAATTACTACAATATATACAAGTAAATTTATGGAACGTTGGTTTTCCCAGTGTAATTATTGGACGAAGAGTTCATCGGGCTTCCAACCGGGAATTGACGTTAGTTTAACACTTCCCCTGAAGAAGATGGTGGTGCCAGCCAACGAAACGTTGTGGCAAACTAACGTCGATACCCCCTGGAAGCCTCACAACTCTTCGTCCAAGTAAATTTATGTTTACAAAATTTAAAAAATCACTAAATTTAAAATTATATACGTTTATACCACATTTATTTATAATGTTTTTCAAACTAATAATAGAATCGTTATGCGTGTAATTTGTTTATAAATGTACTTCGTTATCTGGAAATTCTAATAGGAACTTTAAAATGTGGGCAGGTATTATATAATATTATAAAAAATTTAGGAACAACAGTTAAATGGGAATTTCTAAAATAGAATAAATAAATTCTGAAAATGCATAAATGGTTCTCGTAGGGTAAATAATCTTTATTATTAACTGAAAATATTTACAAGGTCATCCAAATCTTAGTTTTCGTTTTGATTTCTTAAAACACATGTATATATATATTATCATGTTTTAATAAAATATGACTCCTTATGTTATGAATTCTATTGTTTTTAAGTACACACAATTCAAATTATATTATTACTATGAAACTGCTGATTCTTCCGTGGCCAAGGTTGGGCAGCCTTGTGAATGCTCGGAGCTATCGTGCGAATCGTCGGCAAGGACACGGGAATAAAACGTGACAAACAAAAGGATTATTAACTTTTATTATTATGACTATTTATTTTTCTTGATATACAAAAATATATGTTAGATTTTCATTACCAAAAAAAAATAATTTTTTTAGGGTACCAGGCTACATGTGGGTAATCCACATGGTGGCAACTCCCCTTTAATTGCATAGGAAGGGATTTGAAAGGGGGGATGCGGAATGGAAGAGGAAGGTAGCCAAGGGTTAACTACGGCCCCTGGGCTAGATTTCAAGGATCCTACCCGGCATTCGCCTAAAAGTAATGCAGGACAAACCCTAGAAAACCTGCATCAGGTAGTTCGGGCATTGGGTACTAGTCCCAATCCCTTCCAATAGCGGGAGAGGTGTTTGCTGTGGGGACGCAGCATTCCCTTCTCCGTGCCTCGACCAGTTTAGGAGGTTGCTGGTCGACTGTTCCAATGGGAACAGAGAACAACTCTTACTGTATGCCCAAGGTCTGTGACCCCGGAACATACACCTCTCAAAACAGGCTGAGGTCCTTCGGCTGTGGGATCCTTAGTTCAAAAACGGACAGAGGAAAAGGCATTCCCAAAGGTAGCCATTCCTGTCTGTGCTACGAAGTTCTGCCTGCGAGAGCACATCCCTCGGAGGTATTGCCTGCGAGAGAATAGCCCTCGAAGACATTTGGGGCAAGGGCCGGTGTGCCTCATAGTAATACACCATTAATTTGCTTTGGGTATACAACTTCGACTGTGAGCAACATTATTATTCGTTTTACTACTTAAAAATAATTAACTTATAGTAAGAATTTAATACCGTATTATCCTAACCATACCTAATATAATTAATTATGTGTCTCCATTAAACTGCAGAACGCAACTTAACTTAACTTAACTTACATATTATGGTGTTCTTCTTCTAATAAACTAAAATGGATGTGTATGTATGTTCAGCAAACAAATTTAAACCCGTGGAGTAATTTCAACTAAATATGCTAAATATATCCCTTACGAACAGTAGGGGTAAGACACGACTAACGCCCGTAAGGGCGGGTGTGGACGGGGATGGAATTAAAAATAATGCAAAAACCAACGATATTATCTTTAAAATGACAAAATTTACGTCTGATTGAAAATAATTAATAAGAGAGATAACCAATTCAGACAAAAAAGTGATAATATAAATACCACACAACGTTTCTGGGATCCTTGTCCCTTTACTCAGATGTCAAGAAGATCCTAGAGCGACACAACTGCACTTGTCAGTTGACAAAACTCATAAGCCTATGAGGAAAGGGACAAGTATCCCAGAAACGTTGTGTGGTATTTATATTATCACTTTTTTGTCTGAATTGACTATCTTTCTTATTAATTGGATATTATCTGTACTTGGCTTTACAACTCTCTAGATTAATCCTGTCACAGGTTAATATTATTGAGGTCTAAATTCAACGGTAAGGGAGCACTCTTAAGACTGGTGTGTTCGGCGGATAAAAATTTTTTTTAAAAAAAATAATGATGTTTGTGCTGAATCCAGGGATATAGAAGTTGCGTAGTTTTACTCTGGCTTTCACCGAGGCGTTTAAGTTTGAAGTTCAGCTCCTACGAGTGTGGAGGAAGGTACCGGGAATAGTTTTGATTCACTTAAGGTAACGGAAATATTTTCTACTTCCTTTATGTACCGGGAGTATTTTTTATTCCCTTGAGGAGTACTATGGTTTTCTTTACCGAACCGAATTTTTTTTTGTTTCCCTTAAGGTAGCAGGAGTACTATAGGAACAGAGACAATTATTGGCTGTCTTAAGGTATTGAGAGTATTTTTCACTCCGTTACGGTAATAGAAGCAACCGTGACTCCTTTGAAGTTATTATCACTTCCTCTACAGCCCATTGAGAACATTGGTCTAGTAGGAAAACCGCCCCACTGTCATCACATTCTGGAATTAGGAGTTGCACGTGGTTAACGTAGCGATTGTCCCCCCGCCTTAACCTAGTTTTCATGACCGTGACGAGCACAAACATCCAATCTCATGCCGGGACTCAAACCCTGGACGTCTGTGATGCTGCACCACAGCAGGAAGGCACAGCTGTAAGGTACCGGGAGTATTTTAGTCCTTCTTAAGGGACGGTCGTTATGTAAGATACCAAGAGAATTCTGAAACCTGTTGAAGAACTGTCAGTCATCATTCTTGTTGATGGAGGGGGGAATGAAGAGGTAAACGGGTAAAAAAAGTAACGTTTACGATACCGGTTAAATCACATGTTGACAAAGAGATTAGCGTTAACATAAATAAATACCCCGGCAACGTCGGCACTTCGCTAGAAAATATTTAAAGAAATAGCGTCGGTTTCTCGACATGGATGTTTATTAAGAAATCCCGTCGCTTAGATTTCTTTCAGCTTCCTGGCCATGCAGGAGAAAGGGGAAACGGTATAAGTATGATAAAAATTTATTTTAATAATACGAAAAAAATTCACTTAACATCAATTGTATTTCTTAAATTCGATTTCAGATATTCCTTGAAAAAAAAATGTCACTTTCGAGTGGCATCTATGAATATGTCAAGAATTAACCGCAAAAATTAATTTCAGGGCAATTGTTAAGGTATCTTGAAATGCATAAGCAATCACTAACGAGTTTCCAGTTAAGCGCTTTGTGTAAAGTTACATAATAGAACAATTTATAAGAAGCTAAGGAGTTACTACTTAAGAGAATACCCGCCACTGAAATATTTCAATATCTGATTATAATTATAGCACCACATCATATAAAACATAATTGAGACTATAATTGAAAGGAAAATTGCTACCGGAATTAAATTACAAGAAGAAATAATTACAATGCTTATATGATATTGTTCTGTTTCCGGCGAAGATACTATGTTTTGCAAAATAATATTTAAAGGAATCAGCAACTAAAGCCGGGTTTACACCGGAGTTGCCAACAAATGTTGCCAAATTTTAGAAGAATTTGTTACTCGACATTTTAGGAGCCAAAAAATTTTGACAACATTTGGCATAAACGCGCTTAATGTTGGCAACAGTTGTTCATCTTGTCAACATTTCCCATAGACTGGAAATGGGAAATTGGCAAAATTTGCTGTCAACCTTTGTTGTTAACATTAGTGCAAACGCGCCTTTAGTCTGGTACATGTTTTTAATAAATATAAATTGCGGTGAACGTGCGTTAACATAAAACATAAAAATACACACCAACTTAATATACAAATGTGATCCCAAAAGGAGGACGAGGTGAAATAATTTCGCTATTTAGGGACTAGGACTACCACGGACGTGTGAACGAAGAACGTATCAAATGCGGAATAGAGACACATTTAACACCAAATGTTGTCAACATTTTTTATCACCAACAATGTTGAGCAACAAAAGTTGACCACGAATGTCGTCAAACATCGTTCTCAAGAAATATTGACAACACCTACCGAAAACAAATGTTGCCAACTACGGCTTAAGAATATATTTAATTGGCAGCATTCGTTGCTCAACATTGTTGGAGACAAAAATGTTGACATAATTTGGTGTAAACGCGCCTAATGTTGGCGCCAATTGTATGGAGTAAATTTTATATATATGCGGAGTATATGATGGTGTATACAATTGGAACACCTGAATGGTGTAAACTATTAGCATTAGCTTTTAAAATGTGGTGCTACAGAAGAACGTAGAACGTCGAATGGACTGATCAAGTTAAATATAATAAAGTAGCACACAGGTGGCATAAATTTGTGAAACACTGAAGTCGAGCCACGTTGATCAAGCAGATAATAAAACATCAGGGGGTGTTCAACTCTGAGATGGAAGAAACAGTGCAAGGCGAAGAATAGCAGGGTAAGGCAGGGTATTAAGCACTTAATATGGAGAATCATTCAGAATCTCTCTTAGGACAAATTCACTGGTATGAAGAGTCTTAGGTAAAATACAGGTAATAAGAAATCTATTAGTTTTTATCCATACGGGCTTCAAATAAGCAAGTCGAAGCGTTATTATCGATCGACCTATTGCCAATTAATTGGAAGAAATTGATAATCTTACGGGTTACAGTATGTTGTTGCATTGAATACGTTGAGATTTCATCGTTTCGTCTGAAGAAACACACATAATAACATGATTCAAAATTAAAAATGTCTGTTTTGAAAATTAATAATAAATTAAAATAGCCAAATACGTACAAAAGAAGTGATGGTATAATACCACTTCTTTTGTCTGTATTTGGCTACTTTATCTTATTAAAAACATGATTAGTTTTCTCACACGTGAAATCGGAACCCGTGCGAAGTAACTTCCCCCCCTTATCTGGAATTTGAGTCTTTCCGTATTGACGATTTTGTAACTTTAACTTCGGACTAATCTTCCGCGTTTCTTCGCAGCAGTTAATTACCCCAGAAGTCACTACGGAATATGTAAACAAATGAATAAACTGTGTTTGTGTTGAGCACGTGTATGACCAGCTCATCAAGCAACGCTGAATGTTCCATGGAAATATGAATTCCGATTCGTTTCAAAGTCATGTTATGAACTGCTGTACAGAATGTCAATTTAATTTAAACATTTTAATCTATCAAGGAAATGTATCCTAGTCTTTCTTCTCTTAATACTCAACTAAATAAAGAAGTAGGCACACTCGCTGGAATAGTCCATTTTTAAAGAAATTATACAATACAGTCGCATTACGTCCGCTAATCTTTTCAAATAGAAAAGGTATAATTTTTTGCTGAAATTATTATTGTGACAATATGACCTGATTTTTCTAACTTGTATAACCTCTTTACTATTCTACGCTGCAATGTGTTTTTTTCAGTCGAGATGACTTAATTATTTAGTTCCGTGTATCGAAACGTTCTGTTCGTACATTTTTTCTTTAAGGTTTAATCACTGCATGATCATCGACAATTCATGATACTCGCCAGATCCATTACGCCTATTGTTCTGTTTCTACTGAACTGGTCTTACAAATATGTCTGCGCTAAATGCACTTCGCACCGAAATCCATTGTCTAACTTTCTTAACCGTTTGACAAAATCCGAATGCTCTATAGCATAATCTCCAAGGACATATTCGACTTAAATACTATTGAGATTGGTCCCAATTTAACAAATGATTCTTGATCTTTGGTATTAAAGGTCTATCATGTACCCTAATTATACATTTTCCCAACGTGATGCTGACTGAAATATTATGCAGCATATATTCATTTATATATATATACATATAGTATATAAAATAGGAGTTTGCATAAACGTTTACAATGGTGGAAGTCATATAGTGAACGAATGAATTAATGCAATGAACTACAATTGTATCAATCAAAAAACCCGTACAAACTGTAACATCATAACAATGACGTTTAACCTGAAATAAACTAATATGGAATATGTTTACATAAAGAAAACATACTTCATGAAAGTAAAACGATACTTTAGTTACACACTTATCATTCGGATCCATGTAATATTCCTCTGAATCTTGGACCACAAAGAGAGAATGTAAGTACAACAACTTGGCATTTTATTCCAAATAATTTCATAATTTTGAAAAATGCAAAATACTATTAATAAAATTGATGGAAATATTTTCCCTTATATAAAATAGGTTACCTGTATGTGTATCTCCAAACTCTTATCTCTGTCAGCCCACGACCTGCTACCTCCAGTTCCTCAGTGCGACTGAATTCTGAGAGCCGTCTGAATCATTCATGGTTTATGGACTTCCTTGCGCGTTGGTAAAGTTATCAATGAAAACGTGTCATAGGAAGCGTTCAATAGAAGCGTTCGAAGGAAGAATTTCGAAACCGTGGAAATAGTCTCATGGCTATGAAATCATCGACTAGGAAGCCCTTCCTGTTTTGTATTTGTATTATTTCAGCGACAAATGGGTATAAACCCGGTGGTAGTTACTTAAAATTACATTAAAAAAAGCACAAAACCATTGAAATAAAGAAAAGAAAAATAAATCAACTTGCATGAGGAACAGGCATTGTAATTCTTTTAATGTGTTTGGAACATCCTAATAGAATTTTTACTACCATTTGAATCAAAATTTGACTTCAGCAAGGTCATGAAGATTTTTTTTTGCACAGATTTAATTCAGTTATTTTATTTCTAATTAATTGCCTAAAGTGGTCCCAAAGTTGGGTCGAAACAGTGAACGTTCATGATATGTAATTATCTAATTTAATTATATTTCATTTAAATTATTCTGACTTTGTAGATTTAACTATCTGAAATATCCCGTAATTATGCAGTATCAAATTAAATAAAGTTTAACACAAAAAAATTCTACAGATAACTGGATTAAGAAACTCGTTATTATTGTGTATCGCCTCTTTCTTCTTCAAGCCTCATGATGATAATCGAAAGAGGACTCTCCACGGACGGTGCTACAGGCAACTCTTTCCACTTCTCAATAATCATATTTTGGAACGACAATTTACCCGCGTCTTTTTTCCAGAAATCTAGTTTTAATTTTAAAATTCTGATCTCCTCAGGCGATAACTTGTCCCGTAAATATTTTCACGTTTTGAGACCAATCTAAAAAATATTAATGAGAATATAGAGTCTGTAATATGTTTCGCCTCATTTCAAACCCCCCCTCGAGCGCTGACTTCTTCATGGCCGTGCTCGGACCAATTTTCCTGTTTCCTTTTAACTTTCTCTAATGACTACGTGGTTTTTCCTATACGGACCCCAACAACAACCACCATATTACATTAAAGGACGAATTAACGTTTTGTATGCGGGTTTTTCGACTATAGTATTGTCTTTCTTTAATATTCTATTAATTAAAAGTAACGAGTTTCTGGCTTTATGGAAGACGTAATTATCTTGTTCCCCCACTCTAGTTTTGAACTTAAATAAATTCCCAGATATTTACAGCCGTTTTCTTGAGTCATTTCTTCCATGCCTATGCTATAATTTACATTCATTTTTGTGAGCCGAAATTGATTTACTCTTTGATGAATAACAAACTGAATGAGTTTGATGGATATTTGTTAGGTGGAAATTCTTACAATTATTCATTAAAAGTTCACAACTAAACTTCGAAGAACTGCCGGTAACGAGTCCAAATTACGTATCTGATGTTAACAATTGTATTACCTCACATTTGGCACCGTTCGCTATAAACAGACATTGTATCAGATACTAAGGTCCATGCTCGGAATGCCCGAAACAATTACCAATGGAGTTTGCAACATAACAAGTTAATAAACCTAAATAATTTTGTGAATATTTAACGTATTTTATAAAGTAGTTGCAGTAAGCTTATTTTAACATTTGCATTACGCCGAGAAAAACACGAGATCATGCAGTACTTAAAGACAATTCTCATGTAATAAAACTGTAAATACACGACGTATGAAACGTTGATGCAAGTGAAATTGCTGTTTGGGTTAGGTTCGAAAAAATAATATGACAGTTGAGATTCGCTTGGAATATACATGGCGGAACAAAAACCAGGATTCCCCTATCACGTCACGACCGACAGGAACCCACTTCAAGGTCGAACCTTCGTAAGTATACGTCAAGGGTCACCGACATAATATGTTATAGAAACAGTTGGTTTTGCGTGAAGTTGATAGTCAAACAAGAAATTACACAGCTCTTTCGCGACAAACAAAAGTAAAAGGGGAGGCATAAATGCTGAAATATACGTGTTTTAAGCTTTTCACGCTGAACTAAGTCTTTAACCACACTAAATATAGAAAATTGGTATAAATATCTAATCTCCATCATTGTAAACGTACGTTAATACTGAAGAAAGATGCAAATATCGACGGAAATGTGATCAATGACGAATATCGCACATGAGAACGATTTAATGCCAACAACTTTCGACAGTAAATTACTATAAAATACCGAATAATTCTCTAGATATAATTATTTTACCGAATATAACGACATGAAAACTGATTATTTACAATAAATAGAAACCCCTAAATGTTTTCTTTTAATGTTAACAAATGTTACACAATGTCTGGCTTGTCTAAGAACGACGATTCCGCTTTGAACGGAATTTACGTACGAAATGGATGGCTGACCACCGTCGCCGCTACAGCGTTAGACCCGCTGGCGTTAAACCTGCTTAAGGTTGTCCTCGTTCGGAGCCCCATTTCTCGGAGAGAGTTTGTAACGTGGCGAAATTTAGTGCAAATGTCCAAGTCAAATGAAGAAAGTAAAATTGGGCAATAACGGCACTCGCTTCTCCTTTACTACGACGACTGTTTGTTTTCGTGCGTACGGAACATTGCGTTAGTTACCTGTGGTGGAGCAGTTGACGGCTAGAAGTCCAGCAGCAGACTACAAGCGTGGAAGGGGAACCGCACCTCAACCAGCTCTCCCCAGCAGCGGAGAATTGCTGCAAATATCCGCTACACTACGAGCACGACCTCGTTCAACGTCACTCCGACGCGCCTCGCCATCGGCGCCTATGTTAGCCCTCGTCCGTATCTCAAACTTTTACGGTCCTAGTTATGACGACTTCATTCCAACGATTTCCTGAAGGATTTTGGCGATTAAGGAAAATCCTGATGACGGCGACGAGAGGTGCATGGGGACGTCAGTCGCGTCTCTCCACGTCGTCACCAGCTAGACTTTCAAAACATGTTTAGCAAGAGTATTTTTGTTCAACTTCTCATTATTTAAGAATTAGGAATCGAGGGAAAATATCCTCAGAAATATTAAAATAAAATTAGCATCATGTGGAAAAGTATGTTAAAAACTTTACGGATTTGGCATGAAAAAAAAATTAACAAAAGCAAATCAATGTTTCCATAAGTAAAAAAACTCTGTTAGCTTTAGGCTCTGACGTGTCATTCTGACCATCACTATTTAATTATGTAAGTAGGAAGTAAAATTGCGTTATTGCTAATATATTTTAAATATTTTACTAGTATTCAATACTAATAGTTTTGTTATAATAAATAAACTGTTGAATTGGATGAACAGTTGAGATGTTAAGTTGGTTTTGGGAATTGATTTATTATTAAATGTCAGAGAAGCCCCAGGTAAAACAAAGAGTAAAATGTGTTAGCGTGGTGTAACAATAGATAAAAACAAAGAGAGTAAGTTGAAAAGTTTATCAAGCAAGACCTGCGTGTGCCATCCGAAATGGACCAATCAGTTGAAGTAAAATAATAATGTTATATAATTTGCAGTAGACCTCTACTATATATTGTAGTAATAGTTAATTAAGCCATTAATTGTTTGGACATAAAATTTGAATTGTTTGATAAATCCATTATGGCGGTCTGATCGAACAAAGCAACAATGGAGAAGCGAGCTTGCTTGCTTTGTCGAACAGTCAAAAATGGCGTATGCGCGCTCAAACTCGTGAGCACTAGGACTGTTAGTTGTCGGAGAAACATCGAGAGGAGCAGAACAAGTAATAAAACTGTTAGTTGGCGGAGAAACATTACGAGGAGCAGGACAAGTAATAAAACTTGAGCAGAGACTAGACATCGTCAATATATAACTAGTTAAAGTTGTAAATTAATACAAAGAAAACATTTACGGAAGTATTGCAGCGTAAATCTTGGAAAGTAAGAGCAGTTTTCGTCAGAATAGAACTTTCCAAAATCTTCGTGGAGAAATTAATCCAGGAGAACATTGGTAAATTATTGTGGAGCGGAGCAATCAACGGAATACAGCCAATATTGCCAAATTTTAAAGTGAAGTGTAGAATCAGTGAAAACCAAGGCCTGATATTAAATAATTAAAGAGTGTAAAAGTGTCCGAACGAGGTAAAATTGGTTGTTCTGGTACCAGACCGACGGTCCGTAAGTAACATAATTTTTAATAATATTGTAAACGCAAATTAAAGGATAAAGTCAGATTTCGTTCACTTTTAAATTGTCAATCAAAATTAATTTCTGTATTTTTTAATTTCTTTCATTCTATCGACATATTATTTAGGTAAATTGTAAACTGTTTTGTTAATAAGTTTTTAAATCATTTTTTTGTGTTCATTACCAAACCCAGTAAAGGCCCTGAGAGGACAAACCTCAAATTTTGTTTGTAATTACCTCTATTCTTTGAAAGTTACAAAATAAAATAAATATTTTTATTTGTAAATTTTTTATAATCATTTCCTTTAATGTAATTAAAGACCATTGTTGATTATTACAATATATATATATATATATATATATATATATTGAAAAAACCAGTAAAGAAGGACATGTTTTCGGTTCATATTTATCAGAGTTGTTTACAAACTGAGACTGGGGATCCTTGAGTGGTTGATACACATTAAAAATAATGATAAAATTAGGGGAAGTGGCCCTTTTACAGAGGAGGAAGGACAGATAATTAGAGCAATTTTGCGGCTCTTAGACCTAAATTGTGTGACCGACGGAACCCTGAAAGGCATCATAACAGATGGACAAGGCAATTATACTAAAAGGTGATGCTTATGGTAATTGTTTAAGTGACTCTCGGGGCGAGAGAAAGCTGACAGATGGTGTTTGTTATGGCGAACAAGTAATTTCAAAACAACTGAAAACAAGGGAATATCCGGGAGCCGCAATATAAATAAGAGAGTAGGTAACCCGGGTAGGATCCTTAAACCATAGCCCGGGGGCCCTAGTTAACCCTTGGCTGCCTTCTTCTACCTTACCGCATCCCCCCTTTCAAGTCCCTTCCTATGCTATTAAAGGGGAGTTGCCAGAACGTGGATTACCCTCATGTAGCCTATTACCCAAAAAAAAAAAAAAAAAAAGGACAGTCGATTTAGTTACAGAGGAGAGATAGAGGAAGTCAAGTGGGAGTGAGTTAGTCGTGTGGACTGGAGACGGACGTGTCAGAGGGGAGAGATCATCGGGTGATAGCCAAGCTATGCAGGGCCGAGAGTAAACAGCTGGACATCAGACGTCAACAGTACATCGTGGAGGCCTGTCTGCCAGCAGAGGTGTTTGAGTTCATCGAGAAGGTAATGTCGTCTAGAGTGTGAGTGTAGCCTGGGGACTGTTAAGCCGGTATAAAGTGAGTGGACCCGAGAGCATGTATGTTTATATTTTCTGAATTAATAATTGTAAATTGCTAATAAAGGGTTAAAGGTGTCAGATTTAGTTACATTCGTTTAATAGACTTCGTTAACTTCGTTTCATTTGTTTCAATGGTTTCAATCAATCATTTCGTTTTTCATTAAGTGTAACTGTATCTGTTTAATTGTAAATTTATGTTCTGTTTTCCTTATCAACCCAGGAAAGACCTTGAGGGTACCGAGTCCGATTATTTTATATGTTTTCAAGATAAATAAAATTGTTTTTTATTAATAAAATTTCATTATTTGTGTAATTTAAAAGTGTTTTAATAAAGGATAATTGTTTGTTTAAAATTTGTGGTTATTATTTTAGTTATTACATTTATTGGCTACCACAACGTGGGGAAAATTGAATTAATCAAGAAATTATTATATTTGTTATTACAATATATATATATATATATATAAACAATCAATATAATTATTTAACGTGCTGCATTTAGTTACTTTCATATAAAAAGAAAAAGAAATAATTTATTTATGTATTTAATACCTGATGTACATAGAGTTACATAATTGTTAATTATTTGTGGGCTTACGCAATAATATATATTCAGATGCCGATACAATGCTATTATTTGTCTTGTTTAACATATCCATAATAAATTGCTTGTCGATTGGCGGGATAGGCGTGAGGTCATCTGATGACGTAATCACCGTACGAAAGTCTCTCTGGTCTACATAAAACTCAGCGAAGTTGGTACCTGATTCAGTCAACATACACGTGCACCGTAATTTGATAGGAGAGTTTTGATTGTGTGTTGGTGACAAAACCTCAGACCGACGTTTTTAAGAATAACAGGCTACAACAGGGTAATCCAAATGGTGGCATAGGAAGGGATTTGAAAGGGGGAATGTGGAACGGTAGTGGAAGGTAGCTAGGGCCCCCGGGCTGTGATTTAAGGATCCTGTGAAGCAGGACAAACACTAGAAAATCAGCATCAGGTAGGTCGGGCAGTAGGAACTTTTCCCATGCCCTTATGATGGTGGGACAGGGGTGTGCTGTGGGGAAACAGCATTCCCTTCTCAGTGACTCGACCAGTTTAGGAAGTAGTTGGACGACTGTTCCAATGGGAACAGAAAACAACTCTTACCGTGTACCCCAGGTCTGAGACCCCGAAACATGCACCTCTCAAAACAAGCCGAGGTGCCTCGGCTTGTGAGAACCTTAGATCAAAAACGGAGAGAGAAGAAGGCATCCCCAAAGGTAACCCTCTCCGTCTCTCCAGACTGGTTCTGTCTGCGAGAGAACATATCTCACAGGCTGAAAATGGTTATTCAGAACGACGTGCTTGATGTTGGGTTATTAAAAAAAATTATACTCACGGCAGTGAGAAGAAAGACTCAGGCTCACTTGTATAGTTATTTAGAAATAAAGAAGTTATCAGGTACAACAGAACGTTAGTCGGATTTAAAAGACTGTGTAAAATATTGTGTATTTGAATTCGGGGAAAATAAGTTCTTAAATGTAAATTTTACAATTTTATGTAAAAGTTAACTTCCCAGATTTATTTAATGGATCTGAGTATAACATTAAAAAGCCAGGAGTAGTACTGATATGGCATTTCCTTCTAAAGAAAAGAAATGACGAGGCCGTGGTTTCATAATGACAGTTGAAGCCCTCAGGAAAAGGTGAAATGAGGAAAACGACTTCGTGAAAGTTCAATCTACGACGCACGTCTCATTTTTTGTGTAGTGCCAAGCGCGTCACTTCCGACTATACGTTCCTGTACATAAAATGTTTGCTTAGTAAGCTGTACCAACCGTCAAAAGCTTGTCCAATGACCGTAGAATCATCCTATACCTTCTTCTAATAAATCAAATTCACTTTGTGTGTGTGTGTGTGTGTGTGTGTGTATTTATGGGTATGTTCCACATACAAATCTACACTCTTTTTTTTCTTAAAAACTTTTATTTTTCGATTATACAGTTTGGCTCATTATATTTACAAGTATTTACAAAAATTATTTGTAAATAATTCATATGTTAGCTTGTGTAGGTGAAGAGTCCTGTGCCTTTCCAGGCCTTGAGTTCTTGATTTGTTGTTCTGAGGTGTTTGGGGTGGAAGATGAGATGGGTGTTTACTCGAATATTAATTGGGGAAGGTTGCATACATTGTTAGGTTATGAGGGTTCGCTGGTGATGTTTGAATTTGATGGTATGGATGGAATGGGTGGGTGGGGTCTGCGAGTATGAGGATGAGGTGGGTTAGGAAGTGCCAGAGTGTTCTGGGGGAAGGATGAGGTCGATAGGATGTTTTCTCTTGAGGCGACGTGCGTGTGGAGGTGGGGGAGGGTTGGTATGGAATTGCTGGATCGTGGTGTTAGGATGGTTAAGGGTGCTTTTGATTAAGGAGGTTACGGATTTGGTGGTTATTGAGTTGACTTGGGGAAGTTTAATGTTCTGGTGGATTATGGAATTTCTGATGTACCAGGGAGAGTTAGTGATGGTGCGAAGGATTATGTTTTGTTTGATTTGAATTTTGGCTGAATGAGTTTTGGCTGTTGCTCCCCATATGGATGAGGCGTAGGACCAGCTGGGTTGAATTATGGAGAGATATACCAGGAGTTTTGTGCTGAGTGTGAGTGGGGATTTTCTATTTAGGAGAGGATATAAAGTTTTGCATTTAAGGTTAATTTTAGAGAGGAGGTGTTTAATATGGGGTTTCCAAGAGAGTTTTGAATCGAAGGAGGTTTCTGTTTTCGTGGGTATTTAGGCGTTGTTTAGATAGAGGGGGATGTGCGGAGGAGGATTTTTGGATAGTGTGAATGGGACGGTTACTGATTTGGTGGGATTTAAGCTGATTCTCCATTTTTTGGACCAGTGTTCTAGGTGGCCGAAGAGGTTGGATATTGGAGGTGAGAGAGGAGGTTTGGTAGGAGATGGCAATGTCGTCTGCAAAAAAGATTGTGCTTGTGGCGGGATGTTGTGGAATATCGTGAGAGAAGATGTTGTATAGGAAGGGGGCAATGACGCTGCCTTGGAGGACTCCTACAGCGGTGGGGTGGGGTTGGGAAATGTGGTTGTTTATTTTGATGGAGAAGGTTCTGTTGGAGAGGTAGTTAAGGAGTATTTTATAATGGGCGTCATTTAGGTGATCTTTGATTTTTGAGAGAAGGAAGGGTGATGAATTTTATCGAATGCTTTTTCTATGTCAATAAAAGTGGTGATACAGAATTTGCGTTGTTCGAAGGAGTTGTTTATGAGATTGGAGAGGGAGTATAATTGATGGCAGCAGGAATGTTTTGGGCGAAAACCGTATTGTGTGTCAGGAACTAGGAAGGAGAGTTGGTTGATTAAATGCGGGAGAAGTAATTTTTCAAATAGTTTGGAGATTGTAGGAAGGAGACTGATTGGAAGGTAATTTTCAGGGTGGTATTTTGGTTTGTTGGGTTTCGGTAACATGATTATGGTGGCATGTTTCCATTTGGTTGGGTAGTAGGTGGTTCTGAGGATGGCATTGAAGATATAGGTGATTAGGATTATTGTTTTTTTTGGGAGATGCTTTAGATGCGGTTGGTGATGTGATCATGTCCTGGGGAGGCTTTGTTTTTTAATTTTTTTATTGCGGTTTTGATTTGGAAAGGGGTGAAAAGTTTAGGTAGGGGGGATAGTTGTAGGGGCTTATGGAGTTTTGTTGCTATGGTGCGATTGTGATTGGTGTAAAAGGAGGAGTTTGGGGAAAATTGGTTATTCAATATTTGGGAGAATATGTTAGCTTTTTGTGAGGGGGTGGTGTGTCATTGGTTGACTTTTAAGTTGGGGGATGTCAGTTTTATTTTTGGTCAGATATTTAGTTTTTTGCCATAGTGATTTGTCAGCTGCGTTGAGTTGTTGAAGGTAGTTATAGTGTTTTGAGTCGCTGGTGTCTTTTAGTAGTTTTTGTAGTTGTCTGGTGGCGTCATTGTGTTGGCGTTTGACTATGGGGTTTTTGGTATTGCACCATTGTTTTAGCAAGCTTTTTTCTCTTGGAGTAGGTTTCCAATTTGGTTTTGATGTGGGTTTTTTGGGTGGGCTTTTGGTGCTTTTTGGTGAGAAAATCTACACTCGTGGAGCAAATTTGACCACATTTTCGGTTCGAACCGGAAACAAACACTGCTAGGGTAAGGCCTAGTACACACTTGTATACAAAGTCGAGCGATTTTGTATCTAGACAGTGTCTATATACAATTAAGAGACACGCTTTTAGAAGAAAATCGCAGAATATTGGTCTCACGTCTGAAACGGGAGAGTTGAGACAATTCTCATGCTGCCCAATTATCCTCAGTGAGTTCTAGAGAACGATTCGTTAAATTCTTTTATTTTTGCTTGTTTATTATCAAGGTGTGGTTAACGAAGAATGTTTATCAGTTAGTGGGAAATCACTAATCCAGAATATAAAAATCGCTCTAAGAAGAAAATAGTAATTGAAAAGTTGCCAAAAATATTAAGTGTCCGTAGGTGACGTAGAAAAAATACACAAATTGAAAACAGCTTTTAATCGGGAGCATAAAAAAATTGGTCAGGCGAAGAAGAGCGGGGAATCTCCTGTAAAAATTTATTGGTTTTTATAGAAACACCTGTTATTATTAGTCGTAGGCCTAACAATTCTGATAATTGTCTGAAGTCTCCCTTTAAAGACGGGAGACCCCGAGTTCTGCGATTTTGTTCTAAATGCGTGTCTATACACAAGAATTTGTATATATACATTGTGTAGATACAAAATCGCTCGACTTTGTATACAAAGTGTGTACTAGGCCTGAAGGTGCCCCTAGACGATCAATATTATCGTCAATTATATTGAACAATATAATTCTGTGACGATACACACGTAATATTACCCAATAATAGTCAACATGTAGAATATTAAAGCAAGTTGTGTGGCAATTGATTTAGATATAGCTTTAAAAAGAACCGCAGTTGGACGAATGAAATAAATAAATTAATACAGTCATGAAAAATTGTGAGAGGTCTGCGAGGGCTATTCTCTCGCAGGCAGTACCTGCGAGGGATGTTCACTCGTAGGCAAAACCTTGTAGGAGAGACAGGAAGGGGCTACCTTTGGGAGTGTATTTTCCTCTCTCCGTTTTTGAACTAAGGTTTCCACAAGCTGAGGCACCTCGGTCTATTTTGAGAGGTGTATGTTCTGGGGTCGCAGACCTTGGGCATACGGCAAGAGTTGTCCGCTATTCCCATTGGAATACTCGGCCAGCTGCCTCCTAAACTGGCCAAGGCATGGCGAGGGTAAGTTGCCACCCCACAGCAAACCCCTCTCCCGCCATCGGAAGAGCGTGGGACAAGTACCAAATGCTCGATCTACCTGATACAGGTTTTTATACGGTTTGTCCTGCATTACTTTCAGGCGAATGCCGGGTAGGATCCTTAAACTATAGCCCGGAGGCCCTAGTTAACCCTTGGCTACCTTCCTCCACCCTTCCGCATCCCCCCTTTCAAATCCCTTTCTTATGCTATAAGAGGGGAGTTGCCACTATGTGGATTACCCTATACATGGCCTGTCTACACCCAAAAAAAAAGAAGGAGCAAGTGGAAAGAGAGTCAAATCGCTGTAGGGCGCATACGCTACAGTATGAATAACAATCAGGAAAAGATAGGCGATAGTGTCCGTGATGCTCGGAGAGGACGGCAGAATATAATAAAGAAAAACTATCGTGTGAAGCATGTCAGCTAGATTGAGATTGTATGCGTACCGCAATACATAGACAACGTAAAGCCTTAGGCTCGTTTCACATTTACTCGACAATCGGCCAAACGACATCAGATTGACTACAGAAAGGTTTAAAAACTCATGAGACGTTTCACACTAGGCCGGCACGGTGTCGTTCACCCTGTAGCCGAGAAGAATTCCGACTGTCGTCCAAGTACGTCAGACTAGGGGGTGATTAAGTTATGGAGCGTTCCACATTTACCCGGCCCGATTCGTGTGGTCTACATTTTTCCTGGTTCATCATATGCGTTCTTTAAATAAAATATTTCTGTAGTTATATTTTTTCCATTATCGTCACGGAGGATGTACAACTACTTGCAAATTTAATTCATGATCGACTCGTTTTGTGGAACAAAAGTAGAGAAATACATAGATGCAGATTACGGAATAAAAATTCTTGGGAAGAAATTTGCGGGGAATTAAGAATGTAAATGAAATTATGGATGATAACATCATGGCGTTTCCTACGTTATTTTCTGAAATTCCTCCACGTACTCATCCACTTCTCGTACTTCTATACCCAGTTACAGTCAAAGTATCCCTCCCTTTCGAGAAAAAAATTATATAAAACTTTAAAATATCAATCAAGGATGTAAGTTTATAATTCTGTGAAAAATCCTCACTTTTTTACACATTCTACAAACTTTAGAGCTCTCGAGACGCGGTTATTAAAACTCTGTTTGTAATTGACATTGAGCGTCCACTAAACAGTGGTGGTTGAATTTTTATTCTATGTTTTCATTTATGTCCGACGTTTTACAAATATATTTGATTCTAATAAATATACATTTTTTTTGCAATTTTGATTTGCAACATTTTTATAGTCGAATACATTCCCTGAATAATGTGTTGTGGCTTTGAATGGATTGTTCTGTTTGTGTAAGAAGATTGTTGAAATTTTCAATACGAAAATAATTAAAGAACTTATCTTCAAATTTTCTTAACTCCTCAAAGTGAACATAGAATGCCCCTAACATGTCTCTTCTCATAAACATTGGAAAAACACATTGCATCATTAATTTTTTTCGTTTTTAAGAACATCCATACCAGACTATGCAATTAAATAACTTATCACGCTCCATATTCGTAGAATGATGAAAGGCAAGTCGGGCCGACAACCGGCTGTATGTGAAGAGAGCTTGGAGCAATGGCCGGCTAAAATGTAATTTAAACTGTTGTCGGATAAGTGTGAAACTAGCCTTACATGTCATTACCGCGATATGAGGAAAGAGAACGGGTATGAATGTATTTCCGCTCTTGAGACGTATTTCAGTGTCAAACTCATCCCAGAAGAACACAAATAAGAAGTGTTCTGACAATGCGTTGACAGAAGCAATTCTTAAACACTAGAGATAACGACGTCCGAAGACAGTGAATCCACTATTGATTTATGTCGGACCATTAACTATGGGAAAGTGAATATCACATGCCAGTTAACAGTCAGACACGGCAACGCGAGACATGAACTGTGATATACCACTTATGCTTTCCCTGTGCGAACTTGTGTGTGTCTAAAAAAGGTGGAGTCGTATTTCAAATGTTTCGTGATGTGAGTATATATACACCAAAAAAGGAACTAAATTGTATGGTCTCAGTGTTCGTGGTATAAATGAACGCCAGAGTCTGAAGCCAGGTCATATTAGAGGCAATAGACTTGATTAAATTTTCATTTTATTGTGAATAATCTATTATAAACATTTTTCAATAGTGTGTAAAATATTATTTTTATAAGAAGTACCTTATTGTTTTTTTAAAAAAAATGTCTGAAGGTAAATTTACTGTGTGAAAACTAAAAGATGACAAAACACACTATCAAATGTAACGAAAAACACGATTACCATCCTTTTTTGTGTATAAGGTAACTGTGTTAACATTTATTTTATTATTTAAATTTCATTATTGACATTAGTTAAAATGTCGTATGACCTCCAGGTATAATTTACTCAGAGAGACGCAAGATTGGACAGACAAGATATTCATAGGCCAAACAGCTCACATATATTTGAATGAAAATATTAATTTTTTGTTCATATATACTGTAATACCCCACTTATTGATAATTAAGATTACAGGAATTTAAATTAAACAAGTTATTAAATTTTACAAACAAAAAATTTTATTAATATAGAATACAACTCAAGAAAATCACTGTATATTTTTTATATCCTTTTACCTCAACAATTAAATTACACTAATAATCTAGTTATATTTTATAAATCACACTCTGCACCCCAGCGTCTTTACTGGGTTGATAAAGAAACGGAACACAAAATTTACAATTTAAACAATGCAGTTAAAATAAAATGAAAAACGAAATGAAATGAAATCTGACTCATTACCCTTATTTAACAATTTACAGAATTTATTACTGAATGTCTACTTACAATTTTATTTTGGGTTTTCAGGAATGCTCTTTACTCTACAATGCCCTTCTGTGCACAGACTTTTATACACGCTCCACAGACACGTTCACTTTATCCCTTTTTAATATCCCGACTCCTGAAAGCTTGCATGGACTAAAATGTTTATTTTATTTTTAGGCACGGCCACCATTCAATTTGACCGAATATTTATCACCGCTTCCACGTCCTCCTCCTTTGCGGTCTACGTTTCAACTCCTATGTCTTCCTCGTTCAGATTCTCGCCACACGCCACGTCCATCTCCTTCCAACTCTCACGTCCAACTCCGTTTTAGGTCTCCAGTCCAACTCACTTTTATCTGCTTTCCCCTCTTCAGAATATTCCCTTGTTTTCATAGTTTTTGAGTTTCCACGTTCGCCAAACAAACACCAACTGTTGGCTTTCTCACGCTCCGAGAGCCCCTCTATACAATTAAAATAAACATTTTCTTTTAATACAATTGGATGCCCATCAAACTTCTGTCATTACGCATTTAGGGTTCCGTCCAGATGTCTGTCAAAACCATTATCTCTAAGAGCCGCTAAACGTCGAATTATAGTCCTCCCCTTCTCTAAGAGCCACTTATGCATCATTTTATTATTATCCTTTTTTTATACAAACCACTCAAGAATCCCCAGTCTGAGTTGGTAAACAAATCTGATGAAATAAGAACAAAATTTATGTCCTTCTTAACTGGGTATAATAATGCGTATACATATATTTCAATTCGTGTTTGTGGATATCTCAATTAATGTAAAAGTAAGAGAATTACATAAATATATTATATTTCAAGGGACATGTTTATTTCAGTTATATGTATGCATTTCATTACATATTTGTGGAAAAATACACCGAAAAACTATCACAATATAGTTAAATGTTCTACTGAACCAGTCGGCTATTTTATTTAGGTAATGGACCAGGTAACAGTGTTAGTTTTCTCTTATTTGATGGCACTTATACTCTGGAATTCTGAAAAATTATGACTTCAAGTCGTCAGCCATAAAGACTACTGAAATTAATTCTCGATTTGGGGAAGTCTGACAGACAGTCCATCTTTATAAGTCTTAGCAAAGGGGACCAGTGTGATAGAGTAGCCCAGCTAACGTCATAAGTTAGCCGAATCCATCAGCCTGACGTCGTGCCACTTTCCTGGAAAAATAAACTGCAGTGTGTTCGAGGGGGAAAGTATACTCTCATTGTATGCCTGTAACGCAAAGACTCGCGTTCGATTTTACGTGCAACACTTTACCACTCCAAACGTCCTGTGACCCATGAAACAGGTAGTCAGAGATTACCTTTTTTTTTCAATTAAAGTCGTAGATAGAGATTAATACCATGCCGGAGAAGATCCACTCCACTAATGTATATATCAACGTTGAGCAAGTGCGATTCTTCGTTGAATCAAATATGTTTCCATTTTTTAATGTAATACGATATGGAGAACAAAATATTTAAACATTTTCCTGAAGTAAAACAAAGGTAATTAAAGAAAAAAATTTAGAAAATATAAAGAAAATTGAAAGAATTACTATCAAGTTTCAAACATAGGTTTGAAAAGTTTGAAATATGCTGTGGTAACCAATTTAGAATAAATCAAAGCCCCATGATGTGGTGCCTATTAATGCAATAAACAAAATAAGAATTTTAGATTAATAAAATGAACTTAAAATGAATTTACAATTATTTTTATTAGATGTTACTGCATCAATTAATGTAGTAAATTAATATTTAATATTTGAAATTTGTTTAAAACAATTTATTAAAAGGGAACTATGATCTATAGACGGATTTAATAATTGATAAGATTACTCACAAATTCTATTATAAATATAAACAATTTGTTACAATTTAAATTTAATTATTTTTTATACATGAATACCACGGCTTTAATGAGATTCTTGATACCTACAGGGCTTCAAACAGTAATAGGAACCCGCAATGAAATAACAAAATTTATAGAATATTACAAAATATTGAAATGAATTTACTAGTTTTACACTGTGAAACTGACATAATAAATCTGACGGTAAGGAATATTATACAAAGCTTACAATATATTTTTGTACATACCAGACATCGCCGCAGTTCTCGTATCACGCCAAATATTTCATTTCACAAGTTTTAATATTTTTAGTATTTTTAGTTTAGATCATAAATTATTTAAATGACTTTTTAATTAAATAGGCCATAGTATTACACTTTCTACACATCACAGACGATCATCAGTTGATTTCCAATATTGCTGCGAAAAGTCATAATGTTTACAAGGAAAATGGAATTACACTTTCAAAATATCAGTTCGATTTAACTCTCAATAAATTGTACCATTGAAATCAGTCCAACGACAGTCAGTACAACTTTCCTACAAAACTTATATTTGTCTCTTTAAATATCTAGAAAGAGTTTAACTATTCCTTTAACACCAACAACCTTGATAAGATATCTTTTACACGTCGACTTTTGCATGCAGACACATTAGCAGGGTCTAGAAGCAATCATAATAATCACTCCTCACTGTCTGACACGCGCAGAGACTGAAACCAACCGCTCCCAGTTAGCTCGCATCGCAGACTGTTGATCTCTCTCGTTCATCGCCCATCAGAGACTGAACATTTCGTCAAGGCTTTCAATATTACACACTACCGACAGTAATACTCTCGAAACACTCCACATTCTTACACAATGCTGACTGTTGCCTACAATACCCTGGCCACAATATTACGCTGATAATACAAATCATAAATAATTTAGAAAATCCTTTCATTAGATTGGTGCTCATTACAATACAATTGCATATTTTGTGAACCCTATTATTTCTGACATTATTGAAGATGGATTTCCAATTTTTTAAATAACTTGTGAACAAACGGCTGGGTAATTAGAGACCGCGCACAGTAAGACGCAGCAACCACTAACAAATTCTTCTCACATGACGCGTATATTCGAGGGTTTGCAATAGTTGTAAATTTTGGGAACTTTAATCTGACTGCTCAATGTTCTTTAATGGGGTTGACTTTAACGGCGCGACGCTCAACCGAGATCAACCGGAGCAGCATCATCTGACATTGTAAATATTTCTTTTATTGTATTTAATATGTTTTTAACATGCTTTTGAATAATTTCAATTCCGTTCCGGTCAACCGCGTCAAAAATGTGGTTTACAAAATAATAAATTAATGCTTTTTTCTTAAATCAACGTTAAAGTTAAAGTAGAATATAGTTATCTCAGCAATCAACAATTTAGAAAAATTAATTTTATGCTAAATTTTAAAAAATGTGACGAAATGTTGTCTATAGTTATTATTATACTTATTATCTTTAATATCCTTTATACTTTAATTCAATTTAATTTCATGCCCTCTAGAGCTTGAGATTGTGAAAGATTTCTTTCTATTTTTGAATTTAAAATTCTAAAACATGTTATTAATAAATATATTTTCATTATATTTGAATTTTATTACTAAAATATTTTAATATTTATTTTCTTTTTCATAATTATATTTTTTATGTGTTATGATTATATGTTCTTAAATGTGACTTGTAAAAATATGCAATTACATTTAATAAACAAATTTGGATCTTTTTATCTGCGTGTAGCTCATTATAAAAAAAATCTGATTGCGGCAACTTTGGCCTTTGGTATATACCAACTACCCAATTGTAAATAAATTATATTACTTCTTAAATATTTAATGTTTATTTTTTCCTAATGTCTATTCCCACAACTTAGTCATTTAAGAAGTTTTACAATACATTAAATAATTTTTTTAAAAAATAAATGTGTTTTTTCAGGTCAACTGGCTACATGACGGTAATCCACGTTGGGCAACTCCCCTTTAATAGCATAGGAAGGGATTTGAAATGGGAGATGCGGAAGGGTAGAGGAAGGGAGCCAAGGGTTAACTGGGGCCCCCGGGCTATATTTTAAGGATCCTACCCGGCATTCACCTAAAGAAATGCAGGGAAACCCCTAGAGAAACCTGCATCAGGTAGGTCGGGCATTGGGTACTTGTCCCACGCCCTTCCGATAGTGGGAGAGGAGTTTGCTGTGGGGACGCAGCATTCCCTTCTCCGTACCTCGACCAGTTTAGAAGGCAACTGGCCGACTATTCCAGTGGGAATAGCGGACAACTCTTACCGTATGCCCGGTCTGTGACCCCAGAACATACACTTTTAAGAACAGGCTGAAGTGCTTCGGCTTGTGGGAACCTTAGTTCAAAAACGAAGAGGAAAAGGCATCCCCAAAGGTAGTCCATTCGTATCTCTCCTACAAGGTTCTGCCTGCGAGAGAAAATCCCTCGTAGGTATTGCCTGCGAGAGAATAGCCCTCGCAGACTCTTCTCTTAAATAAAAGTAATTATAAAGTGTTTTAATTATCATCTCCATATTCCTAAATCCTTACTTCAGATTATAAATTTAAGAAAATTTTGTAAATGTAACGTTGCCTGAATTGGGTTGCGGTTCCGTGTTTTGACAAAAACGTATTCATCAGATTAGATCAGAAATGTTGGTAATAACATAGTGGTTTCAGTGCAGGCGTTTTCTGAATGTCAGTTTGCTTCTGTTTGCAGGTGAAGATAGAAGACGATCCGTATATCATTGAAAATACAGTATTCATATAGTTATTAATATAGAAGTTAGAAAACAATTATACGGTTGAAACTAACGTTTCAAAGTTTTAAATTTTGTAGGTAACAAAAGATAAATGTGTACCTGCGGGATTTCAAATATATAATACAAATTATACTTACTACTTGTGCTCATTTCGCCAGGAATGATATCCAACTTCTGTCGAGAAAGGTTTCTGTTGTGGTAATATTTTCCACGTTTATCCCACAGCCACTTGTTTCCAATTATTTTTTCTACATCCATGGTTCTGTTGATTGGAACCTACAACAAGAGGTCGTCAGAGCTAATACGAAAAATTAAACTGGCTTGAACGGCCAACTTGTTCTGACGTGTTCGTGCGTAATCTGCATGTGCAGTTGCAGACAGTGTAAACACTTCCATTCCACTCGCATTGTTTGATGTTTTGACGAACTCGGCAGAACATTTTTTAGTCAGAACACGCGTTTATTGTAAACGCAGTCTGAAATTCTTTCCTGTTACACCAAATTGCCCGTATTTTAATTGATTTTGATAACCTTGCCCTAGTGCAATGTATAGTGTTAAGAGAAAAAACTGTGTTATTATTGACGCGAAAGTTTCCGAGGGTTTGTTTGCGTGAACACTGTTTTCTTCTCCTATTTTATACGTAATCGGAATTGGCGTTTAGCATCGAGTGGACAAAGTTTCTTTAATTCAACAAACGACGAACACACTTGAGTCTGCACCCGTTAAGATGATAAAACCGTAATGACCAGGTGTTGAATTATTAACATTTAAAAAATGAAATTTCTAAAAAAAATTAGTTGTTGGTTAGTAAAGCGAAATAAAATAGAATTGCAGTGTTGACTGCTAGGATAAAAAATAAAAAGTAATTGGAACCGCACGAAAAATTATAATACGTTGCAATATATTGTAATAAACAAATAAGGAGACTCCTTCTATCTTTCCACCGTTGTGGTAGCCAAAATGTAATAACCACATAAAGGCATATAAATAAAAAAGATAATTTTTATAAACAACAAATAAATTTATTAACATGAAAAGAATTTACAATTGATTTTACTATTTTAACATTATAATATGAAACTCTTGCTCTCCTGGGTCTCTACTGGGTTTGACAACGGACAGAATCAAACTATTAAAAAGGCCCAGCATTTATGTTTTTTAAATTATACAAAAGTACCTACTAAATTTATTTATAAACTTAACCTATAGCTTGCTTCTAACTTTATTATCAAAGAAGGGAACGAGATCTGACTGGTATCCTTTAATAACGTTTACATTAGTTAATATTGTACATTCCAACTTACTGTTTCTCAGGTCCACCTCGACTCGTTCCTTAGACACTCACTTTGTAGCCCTGACATTCACTCACTGACTCTAACACAATATCACTGGTGCGCCGATATCTGGTTCTCCATATACCGCGAAATATTCCAGGTGTTCGTTGTGCCACTCCTTGACGTCGTTTGCTGCATGCAGGTCGCCTACCATCGAAGACAGGTCAAATTCTCGTACTCATACAGATAGAGCTTCTGTATATTAAAAATGTTCATAGCTGTTTTAGTTTTGCTGCCTGTCTCTATCTCCTCTCCCACGCTAATTGTCTCTATCTAACTGTCTAACTGTCCAACTCTTCGCTGCGTCCTACGTCTTTCTCCCGTGCTAACTGCCAACTGTCTCTTCGATGCGTTAACTCCAACTGTCCTTGCTGCGTCCTCCGTCTTTCTCCCGTGCCAACTGCCAACTGTCTCCTCTCCCACGCTAATTCCAACTGTCCATACAATAGGTGATTTCCCATATATATACCCCCTAGCCCCCGTGTTTTTCTCTTGTTGCTAAGTTTCGTTGCAACGGCGCGGTGACAGAATCCCATTACTCTCATTTTCGTTCCGGCCACTGGGGTCCTTCCGCCTTCCGAACCCCGATAATCGTGACAGGTCCAATTTGTCTTTGGACCTCTCCGCTCACAAGTGCGCGACACTAATTTCTCCAAATCCTAGGTCAACAAGTGCCTGGACCCTCATCATCCCAAGCAATTGCTCCATTATACACGCTTGCATCTGCTGTACCTCGCCCCCCCGCAATTACTCAGGACTTGTCAGCTGCTCTCTTTTGTCCGAATCGCACAAAATCTTTTCTTGTAAGTCCCAAGTACTTGTCAGGTCATTCGTCTAACATAGCCCCTTTGGGAACATCTGCTCGCCCACGTTCTGCCCTACGCATTCTTCTCGCCGTTTCCTAAATCAATAGGCTACTGGAGTCCTTCCGCCCTCCTTAGACCTAATTGTCGCATCGTCACACTCTGTCTACTAACTTACGGCTTCCTCTCTGCCGCTCACCAGCACTCATCCCAAACAAATGTCTTACCGCTCCGTCTTGTCACCTCGTGACAGGACCCGCGGTCTCTTTTCCCTCGCATTCTCTTCACAACACGTGCGCTGCCTACAATCCAATGCATTATATTATATGCATTACAATATGTAAAACATGTCACATGAATCATTATTCTAGAGTGAATTGAATATCGTTATTAGACTGAAAAATGTATAGAATAAATGCTTAAAAGCATTTCGCCACTTATATAGTGTAATAATCAACAATTTAGGGTTACTTAAATGAAAAGACTATAAAAAATTAACAAATAAAATAATTTGTTATTTTATTCACTTGTGGCTTCCAAAATTAAAACAATTACAATCAAATTAAGATCTCTTCTCTCAGAGTCATCACTGGGTTTGATAATTAACAGAAAAGTGATTTATAAACTAATTATCAATTCAAACATAAAAATTCACCTAAAATAATATGACGATAGATGGAATAAAAGAAAGCTAAATGTAAAGAAACTGAACTTGAACGAAATGAAAAGTGAACGAAATCTGACTCTACCCTTTTAGTTATCGTTTACAAATTTTATTATAAAAGTTTTGGTTACTCACATAATGTCCGTCTGGTGCCTGCTCTTTCTTTTGTAGCTTCAGCACCACACTAAAAATGCAAATTTTTACACTGATTATAATTTCCTCGCAGATTATACACACACGCGGTCGAAATGCACGTCCTCAGCTATCAGTAACCTCGGTTGTTGTCTCCCTTTCTGGTCAGGGTTGGATCACTCAATGCGAAGATTGTTCAATTTGTGATGCAAACTGATGCTTCCATACAGGAGCTCGTGATTTGTAGTTAATGTTAGCAGCCTTTACTTATCATATGCAAAGTCCAGACTTTAACTACTTTCTTCTCAGATTTTAGGCTTTTAGTTTCTCCTTGCTCGACCCAACTGCCACGTATCTCGGCGAAGACTTTTTACTGTTTTACCTCTCGTCGCCGGCCGCAAACTATAACTTCTCGTATTCAGATTTTAGTGGTTGTCTATCCTTTCTCGACCCCGTCTCCGTACAGACTGACTTTTCCCCGCGCGCGCATTCTCCATTTCGGCTTTCAACAAAGCAACAGAGCTCGGCGCCATTGTCGCTTTGGACTCCTGCCGCTACAATTAAATTTTATTCGCTTCAATTCAAATTATACCTAATCAATTTAATGGCCTAATTAATTATTGCTACATAAATATATTATATATATATATATTGTAATAAACAAAATAAAAGGTGATTTTATATATTATACTATGAAGAACCAATTTTGTAATAAACGAATTAAAAGTTAAAAATGAAAGGATTGAAATGGAAACAACAATATAAAATATAACAAAACTAATTTAATAAACAAATTTTTATCTTAATTGAAATTTTACAAATTGATATTGTGCCACGGCTTAATTTTCAGGGCCGCCTATCCAGCCTCCAATAAAGATACTTGCATAAATGACAATTAAATCTTACAAGGCAAAAATATTTCCGACATAAATTATTATTATTTTAAATGAAATGATCGAAATTTGAAATCTGACGGTAATTATATTTTACACTAAAAGGTTTACAAAATTCTTTTTATTTACTTTACCCTTGATTGGTCATCTGGGCTCGATCTCGCTTATTTTTTAAACACATCACAAAAAGGCCATATTTCTCTTAATTTAAAGATATTGTAGTTTGAAAACACAAATTACTCTCTGATCCTAACTGTTGATAACTTTCTTTGAACAATCACGGTTGATAGCTTTGTTCCCTAAAACTTTGATAATATCTCGAACATGGCAATAAACGAAATTTAATTCCAAACTGGCGACTTGCAATTCCAAAACCGGTGACTTTTAATACAACATTCCGCAGCTTCCAAATCACACTTTCTCAGTCGTGGTTCCAGGATCTCTGAATACGGACTCCTCAAAACACATCTTCCTCAATCCTCCTCTGAGCAACTTTGAATCTCTCAAGTTCCGTACGTCTCAGTGCTGCCTGAGGCAACAATGCAACTCTAGCTAGCAAGCATTATAGGCTCTATATTTTTGTAAACAATCCTTAAGCTATAACGCAATGGACTCATATTTACCCGCTGATAATAGTAAAATTCTATTTATTAAATAATTATATATTCGTAATTACTACAATATAAATAAATATATATTGTAATACCAATTAAACAGGCTATTAATTGGTTTTAATAATTAAATTGTTAGCGGTACGAATGCGTACAAGCGACAATCAAGGCGGGTTTTTTTCTTTGTTTAACAATGGAAACTGAAAAACCGCGCGCTTGGAGAACAGTCAGTCTGCACGGAGATACGAGACAGAACGGTCCACTTAAAGTAATAACACAAAAAAAATTGTTAACATAAAAACATGAATAGTGTTAGCCAAGAGGTCCAACGGCGAGATATGATAGTTTATATAAAACGCGAGTAAGCAGTTTGGCGGAGAGCCACATAAAATAGCAATTTGGAAGCAGAAGTTTTTGCTCCCCAAATTGAACTAATTGTCGCATCGAGAGACTTTGAGGAAATCTACATCCGACAACCGGCTGAGGGTGGACTAATCCAAACCAGGAAAAGACCCTTTCTAATCAGACACTTACCGTCCAATATCACATTCAGCGAAATCCTTTAGAGGGTTTTGTTAGACGTTTGCATAAATGGATCGACAAACATGCACCACTGGGCATGACACAAGCCAGGTTTCGACCCGGCATAGACGTGACGGACCAAATTTTACGAGTACTTAGAGTCCTACAAGACGGACAACAAAGACTTTTATTAGAGTCACAGGCACATTAGGGTTATCCGCTTTGATGGCTACTCCCCTTTAATAGCATAGGAAGGGATCGAAAATGGGGACGCAGTAGGTCGAGAAAGGTAGCCATGGGTTGAAGGATCCTACCCGGTATTCGCCTAAACGTAATGCAGGACAAATCCTTTCCTCCTTGCAAAAAAAGGACACCATCAAATTCCGCTAGACCAAAAAAGAGGCTCCTAAACCTAAATTCTGCAAGTCGTACAAAATCCGACGCTTCGCCTGTCAACGGGCACGACAAATATCCCAGCGGACTGTAGAGGCCTACGTGCCAGTGTGGCATACACAAACTGCGTTGGAACAACTCGGCACTTGGCCCGAAGATGATGACGCTGAATGTCATCGAAACGTCGCGTGTTATTGACGAGTTTACCCGGTTGAAAACCGGAAAAGTCTTTATCCAATTTCTACACCGGAAAAATCTTCTTTCTGCAATGTGTATTCTGTTTTAAATGTTATCAAAGGCGCTATATGATTCCTACGCACTTTTTCCAATAGAACAAAGAATTATTTTAGGTAATTACCTCAATAATTTTTTAAATTAAAGGTTAAATATTTACCATTATGAAATTACAACTCCTGATATCTCCAAAATGGTTGCTCGTGCACTATTTTCTAGTGGCAGGAAAGTTGGAATAAATTTAATTCTCTTTTTAACGCACTATCGGGTTTCAAAAATCATCTATCATTTACGAAAATACATCTAAATTCAAAAGAAAGAAAAATGAAATAAATATATACGAGCAATCATTATTTCATATAATTTGAAATATAAATGTAGGATGTGGACTGCCATCTTGTCTTTGTAGGCACTGACTTTGGTCTATTATTTTATTTGGACCGTGAAATGTCTTTGTAATAGAGTATCTGTGGTAGTTGTTGACGAAACATCGTAGGAATATACGTGGGTGGTCTGAAAAGTTTCCGACCCAACAATGACAGAAGATTTTTTTTTTTCAACATAGTCAGTCTCCTTGTAACTCTACACACTTCTCCCAGTTATGCTCCCACCTCTGTGACCCGTCCAAAAAATACTCGTCGTTTTTCTCTGCAAAATAATTGTTCACGACGAAAATCTCTGTCCTCCGAGCGCAATTTTTAGATGAGGGAACAAGAAGTCGCTTGGGGCTAGATCTGGTGAGTTAGGAAATGGTCAAGTAGTTCAAACCGTAATTCGTGGAATTTCGCCATTGCCATGGCAACCGCTGAGGCTAATGCTGCCATTTTCACGTTGAGGTCGGAAACTTTTCAGACCACCCTCGTTTGTGTGTTTATTGAGGGCTGCCTTAAGTGTCTTTTCTGTGTGAAACCTACAAAATATGGGGGCACGACTGAGATTTGAGTTATACGATTTTCTTTTTCAGCAAATATGGCCGTTTGTCCGAAAGTTCTGCCTTCGGCTTGTCAAGTAATGATGCTCCTGTAATGGTTTTTTCCTTTGTGAAGATAATCGATTAAAATAACTCCATGACTATCCCAACAAACAGTCGTCATCACTTTCCCAGTCGAAAAAACAGTTTTTGCTTTTTTGGAGCCGCTTCCCCCTTTGCAGTCCACTGTTTGGACTGCATTTTTGTTTAGGGCGTATAATGATGTATCCATGTTTCACCTACAGTAATTAACTTCGCCAAAAGAGGGTTGGAAATGTCCATTCGAACACGTTTTTGGTCTAACGTGAGCAAACGCGGCACCCAACGCGCGGACAGCTTTCTCATGCCTAAATGTTGATTTAATATGTGACAAACACGTTCTTTTGACATGTTCATGACCTCTACCTTCTCTCTCACTTTAATTCGGCGGTCGTGTAGCACCATTTGGTGAACTTTGGCGATGTTTTCGTCAGTAGTTGGAGTTTTTGGACGTCCCCAACGTTCATCATCTCCCAAGCTCTTACGGCCACGTTTAAATTCAGCTGCCCAAAATTTCACTGTGGTAAATAATGGTGCAGTGTATCCATACACAGAATCCAACGCATCTTTTATTTTTGTAGGCGTATTGCCTTTCAAAAACAAATATTTAATAATATCTCGATACTCGATTTTCTCCATTTTCACAAAAACACTCACATCAACTCACTCAAACGACTGTTACATAACAACTGCGCGTCCAACAATGGCTGAAATTTGGTGAGTAACTGTCAACAGATGAACAACGAAATTCACTAGCTTTTATTTATTAGCGCTGCCATTTTCAGGTTGAGGTCGGAAACTTTTCAGACCACCCTCGTATGTGTGTTATTGAGAGCTGGCTTCAGCGTCTTTTCTGTGTGAAACCTACAAAATATGGGGGCTCGACCGAGATTTGAGTTAAACGAGTAAAGACATAATATTCATACCCCATTATCTTCGGATTTGACGAAACAAATTTCAACCGGTACTGAGAGAAGCCGACATCGTTGACGCCGAGGCGGGTTTGTTGCGTATTGTCGATTGGATTTTGGTGTGAAATCAAAACGCTATTTTAATGACACATACGACAGGACAATATGAAGTAGTTGAATTTAGTGGTCAGCAAAGGATTGCGTGTGCTGCGCCAGGCAGCTGGGCTGACGAGTTGGAAGCGTGATTTGCAGACAAAGATACTGAGAGTACAGATTTTTCTAGTATGAACATCGCATCTTTAGCCAGAGCACGGAAGTGCGATTTAATCGACATATTAAACAAATTAGACTTAACTCTGCCAGAAAATCCGAAAGTAGCGGAAATTTATTAAAATCATTGCTGAGTCGGATGACTACAATGAGGAAATTTGTAAAAATATGTTAACTTGGATTGTTCTTGAAAGGGAAAGAATAGAACAATAAAGAAATGAAAGGGACGAAAGGGACGAAAGGGAAAGAATTAGTAAAAAAATGTGAAAAACTGAATGTGAATTCAAACTAAAAGTGTTAGAATTAAAAGATCCTTTGACATCTTCGACCTCTTTTAAAAGTGGCGATTTCATTAAGTTAATGACACGTTACGATTAAAGTGAAGATATATATTATGGTGACTACCACTGTGTATAATGAAAGGATTTTTTATAATTACTTTAATATTTCTAAAGTCGGCGTAATAATTATGGCTCAAGTATTGTAGACAACAGTCAGCGTTGCGTATGAATTTGGAGTGCTTGAGAGTATTATTGTCTGCGTTTTGTGATGCGGAAAAGCTTGAACGAGAGAACAGTTCAGTTCAGTCTGCAATCAATAGCAGGTGTCCGATAGCAGTCATGCCAGTCCGTAACGGAAACCGGCCGGTTATGGCCCTGTTGAGTCTGTAAGGGGACTGGCCAATAGTAGTGGTCGAGTTCAGCCAACGTATTAAGTGAAACAGTAAAGTGTTCAACCTGCTAAACGAACCAGAACAGTGAAGTACAGCCGGATAGTAGATGTTGGATGAAAAAGAGTTCTAGAAGGAATGTGGGAGACGTGTCTGGTAGTCAGTTTGATCGGAAATATGGCAAAGTAAAAGACTTCATTGACTGTGGTTACGTGGAAATTTCTTCAGGTTTTTATAGATTTTTCCTATGTCAATTTAATTCAATATTTTGCAACATTTTGTTTCTATTTGGTTCGGTTATAATTGCGGGTTACTATAACTGTTAGAGGCCCTATTAACTTCAAATTAATTATTACAATATATATATATATATATGAAATGTGATAATCAATTAAGTAGAAAACGGGCCTCTTACAGTAATAGGAACCAGCAATGAAATAACAAAATTTATAAAATATTACAAAATATTGAAATGAATTTACTTGAATATTACACTATGAGACTGACATAAGAAACCTGACGGTAAAGAATATTATACAACGTTTACAATGTATTTTTGTACATACCATCGGACGAGTTCTCGTATCACGCCAATTTTTTCACTTCGCAAATTATTTTAACTCGAGTTTAGATCACAAATTATTTAAATCACTTAAATTAAACAGGCCAGTTTTATTAATCTAAACGACATAAGTCAGCATCTGCGATTAAATCCCCACCACACCACAGACAATCATCAGTTGATTTCCAATACTTCGGCGAATAGTAATAATGTCGACAGCAAGGAAAATGGAATTAAACTTTCCAACTATCAGTTCTATTCAACTCTCAATAAACTGTACCATTGAAATCAGTTAAATAAAAAACAGTACAACTTTTCCTATCAAAACTTATGTTTGTCTTCTTCAATCTTATACACCAATAACCTCGTTAATCTGTCTTTTACTCGTCAACTTTTACATGCAGACTCATTAGCAGGGTGTACAAGCAATCATAATAAGCAGTCCTCCACGCACAGAGACTGAAAAACCTTCCCCGGTCAGCTCGAATCGGAGACTGTACATTCCTTCAAAGGATAATATACACACCGCAGACAATAATACCGTCTGAAACACTCCACATTCATGCGCAATGCTGACTTCCCTACAATACCCGGGCCACAATATTACGCTGACAAAACGAATATTAAATAATTTAGAAAATTCTTTCATTACATATATTCGTAATCATTACAATATATATATATATATATATATATTGTAATAACCAAATAATAGCGTCGAAATAAAAAAATAATATTTATTATAAACAACAAATAAATTTATTAACACAAGACGAATTTACAATTGATTTTAATACTCTACTATTATAATAAGAAACTCTTGCTCTCATGGGTCTCTACTGGGTTTGACAACGGACAGAATCGAACTATTAAAAAGACCCAACATTTAAGTTTTGAATTAAACAAAAGTATTTACTAAATTTATTAATGAACTTAACCTATAGATTGCTTCTAACTTTATTATCAAAAGAAGAGAACGACATCTGACTGTTATCCTTTAATAACGTTTACATCTGTTAATATTATGCATTCCAACTTACGGTTTCTCAGGTTTACTTCGACTCGTTCTTAAGACACTCACTTTATAGCCTTGACATTCACTCACTGACTCTAACACAATATCACT
Organism: Zhengitettix transpicula; assembly: GCA_037074705.1. Taxonomy (NCBI): domain Eukaryota; kingdom Metazoa; phylum Arthropoda; class Insecta; order Orthoptera; family Tetrigidae; genus Zhengitettix; species Zhengitettix transpicula. The sequence goes on along the minus strand of CM073590.1, from coordinate 71,959,258 downwards.
GGTTCGCCGTAACACCCCTTGACGTCGTTGCTGCATCCAGGTCGCCTACCATCGAAGACAGGTCAAAATCTCCTACTCATACAGATAGAGCTGTATTTTAAAAAAGTTTATAGCTGTTATGGTTTTGCTGACTGATGCTGACTGTGTCTCGTTCCTCTCCCACACTAACTGTCTAACTGTCTCTTCGATGCGTCCTCCGCCTCTCTCCCATGCTAACTCCAACTGTCCAACTCTTCGCTGCGTCCTCCGACTCTCTCCCATGCTAAGTCTGTCTGTCTCCTCTCCCACGTTAACTCCAACTGTCCACACAATAGGTTATTTCCCCTATATATACCACCAGCCTCCTTGTTTTTCTCTTGATGCAAAGTTTCGTCGCAACGGCGCGGTGACAGAATCCCATTACTGAAATTTACGTCCCGGCCACTGGATTCCTTCCGCCTTCCGAAACCCGACAATCGCGACAGGTCCAATTTGTCTTTGGACCTCTCCGCTCACAAGTGCGCGATACTAATTTCTCCAGATCCTAAGTCAACAAGTGCCTGGACCCTCATCATCCCAAGTAATTGGACCATTAGACATGCTTGCAGCTGCAGTATTTCGCCCCCGCAATTACTCAGGACTTGTCGGCTGCTCTCTTTTGTCCGACTCGCACTTGCAAGTCCCAAGCAACTACGCCACTTGTCAGGTCATTCGTCAGAGACAAAAGCCTGCTCTAACATAGCCCCTTTGGGAACATCTGCTCGCCCACGTTCTGCCTTACGAATTCTTCACGCCGTTCCCCAAATCAATAAGCTACTGGACCCGCAATCACTCTTTAGACCTAATTGCCGCACCGTCACACTCTCTCTACAAATTACGGCTTCCTCTCTGCCGCTCACCAGCACTCATCCTAGATAAATGTCTTACCGCTCCGTCTTGTCACCTCGTGACAGGACCTGCGGTTACTTTTCCCACGCATTCTCTTTACGACATGTGCGCTGTTTTTAATCCAATGCATTATATTAAATGCATTACAATATATATATATATATATATATATATATATATATATTTATATATTTATATATATATATTATACATTACCAATGTGTAAGGAAATGTTTTATTCAAACTGTTTCTTTAATTATTGGCGGCGTAACTTTGAGACTAAGCATTGTAAAGATCAGCATTGTTTGGTGCAAGAAGGAGAGACTATAATGTTTCCTACAAATTGTTGTCGAAAAAGCGTATATAAGACGCACAGAACTTTTAGCAAAGATAGTCAGAGACCAGTGTGTGTGTTTGGGTAATCCACATAGTGGCAACTCCCCTCTTATAGCATAGGGAAGGGATTTGAAAGGGGGGATGCGGAAGAAAAAAAAAGTTCGTAGCAGTCAACAGTGTCGCTGCCGTAATTAGCGAAGTGTTGTAGAGTGAAAAGTTTTAAATCAGTACTATGGCCAGTCTATAGGTATATTGTTCTATAAACAATTACAATAATCACGTGTGCACAAACCAGGGCAGCTCTAAACGAAAGGGTATGTAAAAATGTAAATTTTGTAAACCTTTACGTAAATATCGTTTACCGCCAGATTTCTATATCTTTGTCACATTTTATCAGTCTTTGTATAAACTTTTGTTATTGCAAATTAAATTAATTTTTAGTTTTTGTAAGTTGCGGAAATTTCAAATAACTGTCTTTATTAGAGGCCCTATAAGCGGCCCTAAAATTTATAATCTCATGAAAGCTGAGGCATTTACATAAAAAAAATAAACTGTAAAGTCAACGTAAATCAAAATTGTCAATTAAATAATCTTTGTTATCTCTTTAAAAATTTTGGTTTAATTTCAACGTAAAATCCCGTAAAATTCCTTCCATTGTTTACTTATAATTAAAAGTGTATACCACAATATATATAACACAATTTGAGAGGCAGTTTAATAGAATTGAGATACCGAAAGAAAACTGGGATGCACATTTATTAATTTGCTTCCACTCGAAGTTGTAAATTATTTAGCACGTGAACCTGATCATTTATGCAATGAGTATGATCATATTGAGAATATTTGACTAAAGAGATTTACATTAAGTCGTGATCAGTTTAGACAAAATTTCTTCTCCCATAAAAAAGAGACTTTTTCTTCATGTCGAAATTTTGTTTTTGAATTAAACAACTTTTTCGAAGAACGAATAAAAGGTTTAGAAGTTATGGATTATGAAGATTTGATAATACTTATGGTAGTAAACCAGTTAAGAAGAAAAATCCCTAATAACGTGTGTGAACATTTTATCGATGAGTTACCAAATATAAAAAATTGGACGTAATTGCTAATAAATTAGATGATTATGACGCGGCACGTCGTGAGATCAAATACTAAACAAGATGTGTAGAAAATAAATCTGAAGTGGAAGCTGCTGAACAAGCCCACAAAATTGAGCCTATTGTATGTAGTCAAACTCAACAGAATAATGTTTCAATTGCAATTAAATAGGTCATAAGTCATGTTAATTGCAAATTCAAAAATGAAGGTATAAGATGTTTTAAATGTAAACCGTTTGGGCACAGGTGGAATAATTGTGGCACGAAAGAAAACAAAACTTTACTTTGCAATTCTAATAGTAGCAATAAACATGGTAGTAGCCATAAATTGTATCTGAATGTAAAGGTGTGTCGTGTAACCGCATATTCACTCTTTGATAAAGGCAGTGAGATCACAATGATTAAATGTTATAATTATAAACTAATTTGGTCATCTAAAATGGAAGAATCAAATGTGAAATTATTTGGAATTGGAGAGGAAGGAATTTAGCCCTTAGGTTATCTTTACTGTGATATAATTTTTGATAATTTTGCAGTAAATTCCAAAATATATGTACTTGAGAAATTGTGTAATCAATTACTAGGTACTAGGTACCGATATGATCCAAAAACTTAATGTAGATTTTTCTGAAAATGGAATAAAAGTGTTTTTGGGAGGCGTGACAATTTTCAAGCAAACCTCATTCGTGTTAAAATTCGTCCAGGCAAATCTATGGAGAATAGAAAAAAATTAACTGACATAGAATTTTATAAAACTAGACATGATGAACTGAGTGAGGAAACGGAACAAAGCTGTGGTAATAACAGTTTTATCTCAACAGCTGAACCGTAATGATCTAGGTAGATCACCGAAATTAGAACTTGAAAACAGGAAACTATCGTCTACTACAGACAGTCTTCGAGAATCTGTTTACAGTAAATTCAACAACGAAGTTCTTCAGTTTGCGGAAGAAGAAGCTTTCTATAAAGGTCGGACAACTTCAGGAAGATTATCAACAGGTTGTTCAACAAAATTCATATTTAGAGAAATTATTTAAAGATTCTTTTGCAGAAAATGGAATGGCAGGTTGCACTATCTCGTAAGTCACATAAGAAAATCTGCTGAGAAACATTTCCACGGCATTCAGGCAGACGAAAAAAAATTAGAAAAGTTTGAGAAAAATATTAATATTGTAGCACGTGAAAAACAGCGATTACAAGGTCAATTAGAAACCTTCAGTTAGAAGAAAATGTATATTAAAATGAATCTTTAAAGCAGCAGTCATCAGAACTAAAGATAGAAGTTGAAAGATGTCAATAACTTCAATCTGCAGGAAAACTGACGAAACATCAACTAGAAGTCATCGTAAGGAAAATCATTCTGTTATGAAAGATGTACCTAAACCAAAAGATTTGTTAGAAGACAAAGACAATGCGGTTGACAAGTATTCGTGTGATGCTGATAACTCTGATGAAGAGATATGCAGATTAGGGAAAGATCTGAACGCACCAGCAGACGATCACATGAAGCTATGGTCTAACCGTCGCATTAGACTCAGAATGCAGTATCTTGATTCAGGATACTTTCCATTGTTTTATTTAGACGACTTTTGGGCGACGCAGACTTCTTCCTGATGAAGCAGACGGCATCTAGACCACTCAGACGTACTCTAGGTGAATCAGATGACTTCGAGATGACGCGAACGTTCTATCTGCTCTTGACAGGGTTGGTCTTGCGAGGGCGAAAGACCGGTTAGCCTGACCGAGTGTAGGATGTGGACTGCCATTCACTTTGTAGCGACTTTGGACACAGTTTCTAGTTCTTCCCATCCCAAAGAACTAACTGAATTATCACATTCTATATTGAAGAAAAAAATACTCTGCTTACGGTAAGAAGATGAAATGCTGACCAGGGCCCTTCCGAGGCGTGTCGTAAACATTGTCTAACTTCATGTTTCATTTTACAACCTTTGCTCCAATGACCGAACGTGCTAATAAGTTCATATATTTAATTAAAAAATAATATAAATAACCATAATAATTTTTTTACTTATTACAATATATTGATATATTATTTATCTGCGGAAAGTGGTCTGTCTCAGACAAGCAACTTCGTTTGGTAATAGTTAGAATCAATGCACTTATTGGTAGCCAGACGAGAAAGCGTGAAGTGGCATTCATCTCTCAGATTTGTTGAAATGACACCTGTCAATCTCAGTGAAATGGAGAAAATGTTAACAGGACAGAAAATACTTAACTGTCGCCTGAACAACGGGTATCCCTTCGACCTTAAATAACAACGGGGTGTTACAACGCAGCTAATTTTGGGCTCTTCGCTCTGCAACGACCATGAGCAACAATAAGACCCTGGCTTTAGTAACCGAAGGACCGGACAACACTTTCTCTAAAATAGTGTCTTACCATCAGTGACACTGGCCAAAATTTCACCATAACAAGAGAATTAGTCTTGTCAAAGTCTAGGCTATTCAAAGATAAAACAATTTTATAGTTGAAGGATGAATAAAGTGCCGCTGTTCAGAATTGGAACGATCACGCCCAGTATGAAGTGGAAAATCATCAACCTATTAACAAAAAAGGTGCCAAAATTTCACCGCTATGAGGGGTGGGACATACATTTTCTCGGAATCTAAAAAAAAGAGAAGTACAGTCAGAAGGGCAGCTCATGGCTGGAGGGTCAATCTTTGCTGGTCAATCGAGGGTAGGACACCACCTTCGAAGCTTATGAAGCTGTAAAACACCATTCCGTCGTGCCACTGGCAGAACCTCCTGTTCATCGTGTTCGACACGAATATCAACGCCCAACATCAGTAGAACTGAAAACGGGGAACCAGCTGCTGTATCCTTCATCGACTTGGCCATGACATCCAGCCCGGGATTTCAACAAATGATTCTCGCAATCTACACCACACCAGTTTGAATGATGTACAGAACTTAACGATATTTCTCCCTGGCAATACCAAGTGAGATTTTTAACTGTGTCCCAATCTTTTGACTTTGCTCACATTAACCCTAACATTCTCAATTTTCTGGTGCAAGCTGGAGCTTAACTAAATGTTATGATAATCATAATTCTCTAATAAAATTTAATAATAATGAAATTAATTGTTTTTTATTTAAATCATCCCAAATTTATACATAAATAAGATTAAAATTCTTCAATTCATATTCTCCATCAGTAAATTTTGGGCCCAATAACCCAACACAACTGTAACCATGTGGTTCAACACGAAAAAAAAATCTATATCGTGTCTCCATGTATCCAGAGAAATAAATTCCGTACCAGCGGCAATTTTATAGCAGAATATTTTTATTAACGGGTTCAACGTTCTGTTGGGAAATGAACTCGCACGACTCAAGGATAAATTTTTTATTTCGTGCAGCAATTCTTTTTTTTCTTTTTCGTTCGAATCCACTTTTTTACATTTGTTCGGCGCGTTATATCGTGAATGATTTCTTTTTGCAGTTTTCATCTTCGTCGACTCAAAATATACAGCAATATACTATGATATATCTTCAAGTTTATTTTTTTTACGAAATTATTTTAAAAATTTGGTATTGATTTGGGTGACAAAGTTGAAATTTTCAGCAACGTGAAAAATGAGTGATATACGACTGACACTAAAAGCAAAACATGATCATGTTAATATAAATATAAATATATTTATTATACAATTAGAGAACATTTAGAGTTGTTTCTTTCTAATCGACCCATAAGCGCGTTGTGTTTACCCGTAATTTACCTAACAGCGAGAGTCCAGATAATGATATATTCATTGTTCTCGACAGGTCTCAGGGAGAGACATCTAATTTTTTGTGGCAACATAATCAGAGTAAATATCTCCTTGATGGGCTTCCAGAATCTGCACGTTGAGCATCAACAGTGACTTCGCTGTGGAATAAGGTTGTTGATGTTTCCTTACTTAATGGCTTTTCATTATCATTGGAATCTTTCTTTGTGTGTTAACTTTAACAAATTTATCCGGGAATGATAGAGGATTTTCAATGTCTCATGCTTGGACACATCAATGCAACATTCGCGGTCTGTTATGAGTCGAGGAAACATATTTTTAATTGTGCCATTGAATAACTGGTATAATTAAGTACAACAATTTTCAACTTTGTCAGATATGTCCAAAGAGCTAAGACAAGTTGAGGTGCAGTTAATAGTGGCAAATATTAACATCATACTAGTTTACATTTGGTTGGTGCATGTACACTATTGAAGAAGCTACTTTATCTATTCTTATCAGTCCCGTGAGCAAACGTATCATACAAATGATTTACATTTTGCGATATGGCGACCAAACATTGCTGAAAAGTCTTATATAACACAAAGAAATATTCGTCTACCCAGTTAACCTTTAATATTCTATTTTCATCAGTATATTTCGTTTGTTGTTTGTATACGCTACATGATTTAAATTATCATTTCAAAATCGATTTAAAAACAACAAGTATTATAATCAATTATGATTAACAAGTACTTAAATTGATAAAACATTCTTGTAAAAAACACCTAACCGAAATACGTGGACCTACTTAACAATATGGTGCTGCATTTGATTTAGAAAGTAATTATTACTAGTTGATTACGTATTTTGAGTTCGAAGGTATGTAAGGCTTGAAAACTATAGCTAAACATATATATATATATATATATATATATATATATATATATATATATATATATTTCTGGAAGCTGGCCGACTGTTCCAATGGGAACAACGAACAACTCTTTCTGTATGCCCAAGGTCTGTGACCCCGGAACATACACATCTAAAAACAGGCCGAGGTGCCTCGGCTTGTGGGAATCTTAGTTCAAAACCGGAGAGGAAAAGGCTTCCCCAAAGGTAGCCCCTTCGTGTCTCTCCTACAAGGTTCTGCCTGCGAGAGAATATCGCTCGCAGGTACTGCCTGCGAGAGAATTGCCCTCGCAGACAGCTTTTTGAGTTGATAACAATCTGGCTGACCATTAATTCGAACGAAAATACTATATTTGCTGGCGAGGGAGGGATTCCAATTCCAGTTGATAGATACCAAAGTTTTGGACAGTGTTTTGAAATAAATTTAAATTCTGTGAAATTATGGCCGGTTATATGTGAAAAGTGTATAGTGCATCAGTGCCCAAAACGAATGCCTGGTTCCAGCAAAGAGACAGTAAGTAGAGAGAAATTTAATAAAAGTTTTGTAAACGTTAAATAAGGATCAAATCGTCAGATTTCGGTTTGACTTTCATTTTATTGTTTTATTCTAATGCTGTAAATTTTGATTGTTAATTTGAATGCAAAAAAAATGGTTCTTTATTTAAAAGGCCCAAATAAACGACCCTGAGATGAGAGTAGATAAAATCTGTAAAATAGTAAGAACACAAATGTAAATGATCACGGCAAGAAATTTGTTATTTTACTTTGAATAAATTAATTGTTTTGTGAAGTTTAAGATTTGGTAGATTATTTAGCATCCTTTTCATTTTTAAATTTTAATAAAATAATTTCATTCATCAATCAATTACTTAAATTAAATTAATTAATATCTGGCTATTCATTACAAGTTGGCGTCCTCAACGTGAGGCAATTCAACCATTTAATTATTTTAATTACTATATATATATATATATATATATATATATATATATATATATATATTGTAATAACCACAATTAAAAATTTAAATTTAAATTTAAATTAAATTTGCCCTTTGTCGCACCAAAAATATAAATATCACAAGTTGAACTTACAGTGATAAACAAAATATTTTTTTACCTACCGGCGCTCATTGAAATTTTATATATTATAATATCACATTTTACAGATCGTTTCAATTATTATAATTATAAGAGCGAAAATAATTTTTATAATATATCTAAATTAAATTATTGAAACAATATTAAACTTGATTTGATCAGCATACGAGAAGTTCTCTCTTTATACGAGTAGACAACACTGTATCCGTCGCCTTTACAACATGCTCTAAAGGTAAATGACAAAAAATCCGTTGCTTTGACCCGTTGACATAGGTGTACAAAATATTTTGACGAGTGCGGCCTGTTAAAGAGTGGCAACAGACAGGCCCGGACTGGCGGTTCCCGTCTGCCAGAGGCGCCCGCAGCAGATATCCGCGACCTCGGCCCGCCAGAAAAATCCGCTCGTCTATAGCTAGCTTTTGACTTTCTCAGACAAAAATATGACTGTCAGTCCTTTTAGTATTACCTTGAGACATTTTGCTACCAGAAAGGTAGCCATGCCGCAGCATCGAAGGAGCTAGTGCAACTATTCTTCATGACGTCTTGCAAGGCATGGTGTGTCACCTTACAGCCCACTACAACTGGTGGGTTCCACCTGTTGTAGCTGCTAGTAATCGGGACATTCATTTCGGGAACATTATGTTCGTCCCTTAGCACGTATTGTTTTATTTAATAAAAACTTTCAACAGTTTATGCACAGAAGGAACCTATGGAAATAAACATTTTCTCATGTCTGTGCTAGGTTATGTGCCCTCAGCTTAACGTTATGGAAAGGTTCGTTATGTAAACACTTTATAAATCGGAGGGTCCCACATGGGGCAATACGATAATGTTTTCGTCTAGTGTTCAAAAACAAACCGCCAACTATGATGTAACTTTTACAAAAAGAAAACTTTTTGGTATCTCAATTTGAAATAAGTTGAATGTAGTGTAGCGCGTACCTTAATTACATACAAATGCTCGATTCGGCGTCATGACTGTACATTTGAACAGGTTCAGCGATCTCAAATTAAAATAAGTACTTACTTTGTTTAGGTACAGAATTGTTATTATTGAGGCAAAGTGCATATAAAAAATTCCATTTGTTTTACAAGTCTATATTGTAATGCCTATTAATTAAGGCATTAATGGTGATTGATAATCTGAATTGTTAGAGAAACATTATTGACGGCGGTACCGAACACTACAAGCGACAATGAAACAGAGTATTGTTGTCTTGGTTGGAAGGAGGAATGCGCGCTCAAAATTAGGAGACGAGAGCAGTCAGCTATGGAATTCAGTCGAGGACGGAACTAAAAATTAATTGAGTTGGAAATCAGAGGCGAGAGCATTAAGTTGGGTGGACGTTTGGCTCGAAGTCTGCATTTTGGCTCCTTATCAAATAAAGTGGGGTTATTGGAGATTAAACACGTACCGAGAGCGAGAATCGAAGGCAGAACTACAAAAACCTGCTAAGCTGGGCTGCCGTGAGAAGGAGGCAACCGAGGGAGCGAGAGACGAAGAAGAGGTTCCTGGTTCCTGACTTTGTTCCAGAAATATTTAAATTAGAATCTGTGAGCTAAGTAGAAGCTGTGCAAAACCCATCACCGTGCTTCGTAAATCCAAAGTATCCTAGAAGCAGTGGGCAGCCGTAAGTAACAATAGAAAACAGTTAATTATGTAAACCAAATTAAAAGATAGATGTCAGATATCGTTCCTTTCTTATTGATAAAAAAATTGTAAATTAGAAGCAATCTTTGTAGGTTAATTTCGTCGACAATTAAATTTAATCTTCGTTAATTCACGAGAAAATATTTTCTAATTTAATTTTGTGTTCTTTAATTATTTTGAACGATTCGCCGTTATCAAACCCAGTTGAGACCCTGAGAGAATGAGATATGTTTAATTTGTATAATTGTTTAATTTTGATAATAAATTTGTTTGTTGTTAAAATATTAATCTTTCATTTAAATGCCACTCGTTTGTATATTACAATATATTTTACTTATTACCGATATCCTATTTTTAGCTAAGCTTGTAGCATATTTTTCACAATGTACAAAGAAAATGACTATTACTTCGTATAAATTTATGTAGCTGTGTATTTAAATTCGACTAAAGAACTCAGTTTTATAGTAATATTATATTCGTCATTTACCTCCAGTTCTGCTGTATTCCAGCTCAATATAATAGTACAATTAGTAGTTACAGTACATAAAGTTTAATATTACGAACTTTAATCTAAAACTTTATTCGATTATCTTTACTACATTAATTCGCTTGACAATATAGTATTGCAATTTGTTTAAAATTATGAAGATTATCTTTTTCCCATGTCAAATTCTATCTGCCATACATTTCTACGTACATTGCTTAATATAGTCATGATCTATATGTAGTTTATATCTTTTTACTACGACGTTAACATAAAAATAACTAAAAATTATATCTAAAGTTATAATCCATCCTATGCACATAATTTTTTTTAAAAAAAATTGTTTCGATCATGGAGGTATTTTCAGTTAAACATTTCTCCAAATTTTGCAATATACGTATAATACCTTTTCAAATTTCATGATATGAAAACTTATAATAAATTCAGGTAATTTAAACATATTAGCTCAATAAAATTAATCTATTCACGTGAGCAAGGTAACCTGCGAGGGATGTTCTCTCGCAGGCAGAACCTTTTAGGAGAGATACGAAGGGGCTACCTTTGGGTATGCCTTTTCCTCTCCGTTTTTGAACTAAGGTTCCCACAAGCCGAGGCACCTCGGCCTGTTCTGAGAGGTGTATGTTCCGGGGTCTCAGACCTTGGGCATACGGTAAGAGTTGTCCGCTATTCCCATTGGAATGGAGGCACGGAGAAGGTAATGCTGCGTCCCCACAGCAAACTCCTCTCCCGCTATCGGAAGGGCGTGGGACAAGTACCACATGCCCGCCCTACCTGATGCAGGTTTTTCTAGGGTTTTCCCTGCATTTCTTTAGGCGAATGCCGGGTAGGATCCTTAAACCATAGCCCGGGGGCCCTAGTTAACCCTTGGCTACCTTCCTCTACCCTTCCGCATCCCCCTTTCAGATCCCTTCCTATGCTATTAAAGGGGAGTTGCACAATGTGGATTACCCTCATGTAGCCTGTTGCCCTAAAAAAAATCTATTCACGTTTCGTTGCTCAGTTTTCATTCATTAATTTTTTTAAAAAATATTGCAGGGCGGGTTTGTATTTTCATTTGATTTATTGCAGGAGTTATTTTGAAACAAATATAAAAATTAGTGTTAAGGTCTTACAAAATAAAATGAGCATACAAGCCTTCTAAATAGTTAAACATGTAATAGAGTTGCAAAAATGGGAATAAAAGTAATTACATGGATGTAAATATTTAATTAATGCAATTGTTGAAATATAATTTAAATTCTCGTTTGAATTCTAAATTTCATCACTTATAAATTAATACCCATGTCACCGTTGTATTTATAATATTAATGCATAATTCATATATATCATCAAGACTTAAAGTTGTGACAGAATACAAACTAGTAATAGTTTTGGGTGATTTCAACATAAACTTCCTGACTCCCGGAAATTCCTTCAGCTGCAAAGTTGCTCAATTTCTACGGTAACCTCAGACGACAAGGAAACCTTATGGATTTGCATTCCATGAATTATAAATATGCTCCAAGAGATTGGAACGTGTCTTTCTAATCCTAAAAATCTATTAATGTATATTTATTAGATTTAAATTAGCGAAACGAAAATTTATACCCGAGTATTCCGTCCAAGAATTTTTGAGAGAATACATACGGACGGATCTCAGATAATTAAATGCTATTGAAAGGAATATGTATATTCAATAATTGAAAAATTTCTAAAAATATATATTGATTTCTTCTAATAAATGAAGCTCTGTTTTTATTCTGGGTGGAGACTTTAATATTTTGAATATTACCAACCATTATACTTCGTTACATATTTCCTGTTATAAACAAAAGTGTCACTCGAGACCCCATTTATCCTCTACTAGCAATAAAGATTGCAAACAGTTCAACAAGCCAATATACAAAATATGGAACAGCAGGATTTAAATTTCATTTCGAAAGTTTCCTGTAGCTATTTTTATTGGTAATTTACAATATTGCTCTACAAAATCATAAAACTGATGTCAAATAAAATATGTTAAAACGCAAAGCATATCTACTTAAAGAATCGTTATTAGTAGGGCTAATCGGGTATCCGGTGTCTGAACAAGGAGAAAAATAAAAGGAAACAAAAGAAAACAACAGAAAAATAATCAAAGAAAGCTGTAGTGCAAATAACAGAGAGAGAGAGAGAAAGACAATAACAAGAAGAATAAACGCAAATCGAATTCAACAATAGAGAGGGAATGATTAGCGACGACGAAATTTTCCTTGTATTATATATGACTTATTGCTAGATAACTAATCACTCGTCTGATGAGGCCGAGTTGCTCTGAAGTGAAAGCAACAATATTGAAAGGAGTGAAACAAGTGGATTTTTTGTGTGTTAGTTTGTTCATATCACCTTAAAGTGAATTAACCTTTCGTCAGAATGAATTGTTTACTATAAAAATACTACCAAATATTAAATTCCTTTTTCCTACTTAGTTTTTGTATTTGTGTATTATTTATCTGGTACTTTTTTTCCATTTATATATTTTTTCCCAATTGGTGTATTTTTATATATTTCCTTATTTATACTTGTAATTTATTTTTGACGTGCCGTTCTTCCCTAGCAGAGGACTACTGGGATCCAATAATCTAAAACTTAAATCCTAGAAAGCGTGTTAAACAAGTAAATTGGATTAAGGAAAGTATTCGAATGTCGCAAGAAATATTATTTTACTTAAACACTTTGTTATATATTTATCAAATTAACAATATACTAACGACTAAAGACAATCGATCAGAGACATGTATGTTGTAAAACAGTTGGCTACAGAGTGTTCGTGGAACTAGGCGTATAGAAAATGTGATTGTAAATTTTTATAAAATACAGTAAGATTCAATTAATGTATCGGACTCATTTCCATTAGTGTGCGTAATGTTTGGCCTAATCTAACATATAATAAAAAAAATTACACACTCTTTTGTAGTGATTACTTAATTGCTTAACTACATTAAATCCTACGGACGTACAGCAACTGGTTGTGTAAATCTAAATACTACCATGTGATAGTAATAAATTATGCAATCTTGAATAATTCCTCTGTCAGACGCGGTACGAACAACAAAGAAGTACGTAACCTCCGGCAGTTATATTGCTAACATTTGGAACAGTTAACGAATTAGGCTTTGTTGTCGGAGCGACTCACACATCTTACCACACACTAAAGTCTCTCTGGTCCTGTTATCAACTTAGCATGATTCACTATTACCAACTTACAACAACATTCTCCTCCGCATACATTTGAAATAGGTCTTCGTTCTGTAATTTAAATTATACACTGTAACATCAATTAAAATCACTTAAAACGTTTAGGCCTAATAATAGCTCTGCCATAACGAGTAGTCTTCCTCGCTGTGATTGTATTTCCTCCACTAGCTCAGTCTTGTGATGCGGTTATCACCGGAGATGACGGTCTTGGCGCTCCTGTTAGTCCCTCTTCTTCTGTAACAGATGTGCTAGGTCGTGGTGGTGTAGATAGTTGAGCAGGTAATCCTTGTACCTCAGACGTTTTTGCTGATCTCTCAGTGATGGCTTCAGAGGCGTTGGAACTGGTTCATACAACGATTCAAAAGTTTCCGGTACGAACCCGTGCTTTGGTGCAGGCTCGACGACAACACACTCCTCAAGAGCCCTCTCATCTGCTTCACTGGTCGCAGCTCTGGATGATCTGGTCTGAAGATGGGACAATGACACTTGGCGAATACGTCTTAACTAGCAGATGACACTGCTTTCTCTACCACTCCTGGCAACTAGTTTTCTCTGGTTAATAGTACTCACCAAGACTAGGCCACCTCTGACATACAAAGGGGTCTTCCCCGGATGTGCTACCTTCTTCCTGTCTCTAGCCTCTTACATCTGTTTCTTCAGTAGTTGATCTGGCTGGAGTACACTGATTCGAGTGCGGGTGTTTTTTCCTAAGAAAATCTCTGCTGGCATTACCCTGGTAACAGTAATGGGCTGGTTACGATACGCAAACATGAGCCGATTTAGTGTTGTAGAGATCTCCCTGCTGTCTTCGGATCCCTCACTTGTTTATTTAGACTTTCCTTGATGGACCGGACTCGTCTTTCAATTTGTCCATTGCTCGGAGGATGATACGTAGGAGAATGAGTGAGGAAGACATAATTTTTTCTAGGCGGCAGAAGTGAACGGCGGTCCGTTGTCACAGACTAGTTCTTCTGGAAATCTCCACCGCGCAAACCAAGAACGTAGGACGTCACATCTTTCATGATCTGAACTTCGGGCAATTTGAAATGATCATCTTGACATAAGAGAAAGTCCACTCCACGGTATTTTGCAAAGTCTAAAAATATTCTCTGCCATCTTCTTGTAGGCCAAGCCCACGGTTCCAGATGTTCGTGTGGATAGTCGGATTGCAGTTGTTGACGAGCCGCACATTCACGAACTACTTGTTCGATTTCTTGGTCTAATCTCGGATACGAAAAGTATGTTCGAGCGACGGACGTCATCCTGGAAACACCCGGACGAGTATCATGGAGTAAGTTCACTGCTTCACAGAGTGTCTTAGGCACCATTAAACGCATTCCCTAGGGGATACAGCTGTTCTCCACAGTAAGTTTTAGTAACCTCTTTTGATACGGTTGTAACTGTCCTTCGACTTGATCTGGCCAACCATTAAAGACGAAAGTTCGCACTTTAATATTGGATCTTTGTCGGTCTCAGCAACGAAGTCTACAGCAGACATTAATGTGTTGTCTTCAACAAAGTTTATACGTTAAATTTCAGATTCAATAAGTGTTTCAGCGGAGTTCGGATGTCGGCTCAGGTAAGCTGCATGCGGAATCTCTTCGTTCTTGCGATGGCGGATCTTGTAATGATACGGGTATGGCACCAAGATTTGATCAGCCATAGCCTTAAGAGCTCTGTTGTATGCTCTTTGTTCTTCTTTCCCCCCTTTCACTTGACACAACCATGTAGCGGGTGTAAAATTGTTGACAAATGGGGAGTATATCGGAAGAAAAACGTTACCATCCCGGTCCAAGTTTTGAATGTGGCTTGATCTTTAGGTGGCGGACTTTCTGATATCTCCTGGATTCTATTCTGGTCAGGGTGTCTTCCAAATTTGTCCAGAAAAAGGGAGTGTTCTCAATTTTCTTTCTGATCATCCTCCTAGCCAAAAGACAGCTATGGTATACAATCTTGTAGACACAGATATATTACTTTCTAACTCCAAGTTGCGAACATTTTAATCTCCAATTAGTACCCTTTAAATTTAATTAATAAACACATAAACATTAGATTGAACAAAATCCAATATCCTAGTGTTCCTTATCCCCAATCACTTCCAACCAATTTTTTTCTCGTACTCCCTTATTACAAATTTCTACATCATAAACTCGTCCAAATTTATAAAGAATATCAAATATATATCCACCATTTACAGATATACTAATTCTCTTTCCTAGTTGATTAAAATCCACAAAGGCCCACTTGTCACTTACAGCAAACATTGTGTAGTTTACAAAATCTCTAATTGTAATTCCTGCTACATAGGGCAAATAAAACAACCTTAATACGCGTTATCACGGAACATATGTCTAATATCAAACTTCCCAACGATAAACAATCTGTAGTTTCCAAACATATAATCCATTCTAAACATAAATTTGATTGGTAAAATGCTAAGATTTTAGACATTGACACCAGGTACAATTCCAGACTCATATCAGAGATGCTTCACATTAAATCAAACATCACAGCAATTATGTACACACAGACACTATGAAACTCAACAATTACTACGTTCCCTTATTGTTACACTAACCCTTCTGTCGCTCCGTTTTCTTCGCTTTTAAATTTTGTCAACTGACTAGTGCTCTGGACTCATCTTAGCACCTGAAGGATCCCAGAAACGTTGTGTGATATTGATATTATCACTTCTTTTGACTGCATTTGTCTTTCTTTCTTATTAGATAAGAAAAATATATGAGGAAGGCGAACACAAGTATATTCTATCATTCCAACAATTGAAATTACTTCTATCAAATGCAACCCAGTGTTACAAACAATTGCAATATCATTCCAGATAATATGATTTAAATAATAGAGGATATCTACACAATGATAAAGGACAAAGATAAAATTAACTGCGATGAAAAAAAAGTATACGAAAACAGATAAGGGCGTACACATCGGAAACTGATTCATGGAATTATGAATAATCGCAAGGATGTGGTGTCTATAATGGAATAAGAATGGATTTCAACAGAGAAAAAAATTCCTAACAAAGATTATTGAATCAAAAACTCCTGGAGTGGTAGCTATTCAAGAAACTAACTTTAAAGAAAACAAAACATGTCAGCTAAAAGGATATCAAGGTTTCCACCGGATAAGAACTACGGTGGCGATAGCCATCGGAGGGTTGTCCTTATACTTCCAGGACAGTATCCAGGCAGAGTTTATGGAGCTTAAAAGAAATTTGGAGACAGTAGCGGTTAAAATACATTGGAGTAACAGTTGGTAATATGCAACATCTACATACTCCCAACGACATTTTTTCTCTCTACGGGAAAATCTATAAAGAGAAGGTCCTCTCTGCCACAAATGAAACTAACAATCAGCTCCTCACATCGCTGTATACAAATAAGCTTGTATTGAATACAGACAAAACATATATTTATTATATATTATAAAACTATACAGTTTAAACCAGCCACTAAATTCTTGAGTATTTGGATACATGATAATTTACAGTGGACAAACACATAGAATATAGTTGTATTAATTGAACTCCATCTGTTGTGCATTCAGTCATGAATAAAATCTGTTCCATTGCTACTTTTTGGACAGCCTACTTTGCACTAATATCATTTGACAAACTGCTGCATTTACATACAAAGTAAAGAAATTATTGGAAAAACACAGTTTCTGCATGAGTAAATGAATGACAACCTCAAATAACTTTATACGTGTGTGTATGTATTTTCTTAGCTGTATTATGTTGTTTAAATTATTATAATTTCCATCTTCTTATTTAATGTCATATGAATGTCTGTATATACAATTGTTGTTTTAATTATAATATTCATCTTTTATAATTTAGCAATTAAGTTATCACTTGACTCATCCTATTCTTGTATAACAAGATTTATGGATGAAATAAATAAAGTACAACACAAGGGCAAAAATGGACTACATTAGGAACCATTCTATAAAAAAATTTAATGATAGGGACCTCTTTTGTACTTGGATTACAGTTGCATAACGAATTCAAAATGGCTTAAAATTGTGTCATTCTAACTATATTTAGAATTAAGTTAAAACATATCTTTGTAATAATGTTTTGTATAATATATCTGAATGTTAATGATATTAGGCTAGGAAATAAGTAAATAATTTTTTAATGAAAATATGATACTAAGAAAATCTTCTATTTACAAATAAACCTGGCAATAAATTTGTATTATGATCTTCCTCCTTTATATCAAACTAGCTGGGTGCCCGGCGTTGCCCGAGATGTAATTTATCCATAAACCTCGATATGACTCCAATTTCGGTTGCTTTTGCGCTATTTTTGTGTAACGCTCCACGAACCCTATCTCTAAATGTGCTCACCTCCCATGCCGAAGGGGGTTAAAGTCATTGACCAAATATATCGGTCGTTTTTAGATGTTAGAAGATTACCACCCGCACAAATGTGCGATAATCAAAAAGTATTCATTCCACGCAAAAATAGGCCGATTACAAGGTCTGAAAATTTCTACCCCCGCCCACCACCTCCAAAACCCGTCGCGTTACCCAGGTTGTCACAATTAAACACAGCGACATTCATAGTTTCTGAATTGATTCGAATCTCGGTTGTTTTTGCGGTTTTTTTATTTAACGTACCTCCACCCCACCCCTAAGCTTGCTCCTCTCACAGGGGTTGAAATTATACACAAACAAAATCGGTATAAAAACTATCAAAGTAATTAACCCCAGGAAATAATTATCGCAAATATCGACCGTTTAACATGTTTGAAAATATCCACCACTCGACCACTCCCGCTTCGGGGAATTGGCAAGTTGAATGTCGTAATTAAAATCAGTGACAACTATAGCCCCGGATTCGACTCCAATCTCGATAGTTTCTGCTTTCTTTTAATGTAATGCCACTTTACGCCCACCCTTATGAGTGCACCCCTCCAAAGCCCGAAAGGGGTTGAAATTATACACAGAGAACATGTAGAGAAGTTTTATGAATCTCACTGATGCCGAAATATATTTATTCGAAGCAAAAATTGGCCGGTTAACATGTTTGAAAATATATTCCCACACCGAACTCCGCCAAATCCTTCACAGCCCAGCACACCACCGCCAACAACAGTGCATTTCCTACGTTGTCATAAATACATTCACCTATATTTCCTATCTGGGATTTATTCACGTTATTTTCTCGTTGCGCCCCTTCACCCCTACCCCTAATTGTGATCTTTCACGTGTGTCAAGGGGTTGAAATTAAAAGCAAAATTGGTAGAAATCTTATCAATGACATTGTCCGAGACAAATATTTATTCGCTAGAAAAATCGACCGTTTAAATATGTATATATAAAAAAAATTACATGTCCGTCAACCCTTCCTTGGAGGGTGTTAAACGGTTAGTTGAATGTAATAATTTAACTCATTGACATTCATGACCGAGGATTCGACTCCAATGTCGATTGTTTTTGCATCATTATAATGTAATTTCACTCAAACCCCACCCTTAAGGAGAGCTCCATTCCCAAAGATGCTGAAATTATACACGAGCAAAATGTAGAGAAATTTTATGAATCTAATTGATCCCAAAATATAATGAATCGACGCAAAAAACGGCCGGTCAACTTGTTTTAAAATTTCTATTCCCCGTACACCTCCGCCCAACTCATCCCAACCCAGCCAACACCCGCACGTTGCCCAGTTGGTCATAAATAAATTCAGCGACATCCATTACCTTCGATTTGGCTCGAATCTAGGTTGTTTTCGCGTTATTTTCTTGTAAATCACCTCCACCCCTACCCCTATCATGCCTGCAAACAACATCGGTAGAAATACTATCAACGTCAATGGCCCCTGGCATTTATTTATTCCACGCTAATATCGACGATTTAACATGTTTGAAAAATTCCACCCCGTCCATTCCCGCCCCAGGGGATTAAATGGGTAATTGAATATCATCTCAGATAACATCGATTCAAACACTATCTCTGCGATCCTTAAAAATATTTATCTGCTAAATATTGACTGTTTTAGCATGTTTGAAGTTTCCAACCCCTCCCCTAAGTGCGCTTCCCTCTCATGCCGAAACGGGTTATATTTTACAAATAACATCGGTATATATATTATCAATGTCATTGACTTTGACAATTAATTATTTAATGTAAATATCGACGGTTTAGCATGTTTTAAACATTCCACCCCCGTCCCTGAGGGTTAAATGGCCAATTGAGTGTCATTATCAAACTCAGTGACATCCTTAACCCTAGATTCAACTCCAATCTCGATTGGTTTTGCGTTATTTTTATGTAATGCAACTCCACTCCAACCCCTAAGGGGAGCTCCCCTTCCAATCCCGAAAGGGGATGAAATTAAACACGGATAACATGTAGATAAATTTTATTTATTTCATTGATCCCTAAATATATATATTCGACGCAAAAAACTGCCGGTCAACATGTTTTTAAAGATTCTAACCCCCGCCCACTTCCGCCCAACTCCTCCTACTCTAGCTCACCCTTCCCGCTGTCATCCACCCCTAAATTGAGCTCCCTCACAATTCAGAAATGGGTTTAAACACGGAGAACGTGTAGTGAAATATTTATGATCTCATTGTTCCCGTAATATATTTATTCAACGTAAAATTCGGAGCTTTACTTATTTTAAAATTTCTACTCCTCACCCACCTCCGCCCAACTTCTCCAACCTCAGTCAACCCCCGCGGGTTGCTTATATTGTCATAAATAAACTCAGGGACATCCATTTCCTTCGATTCGAATAGAATTTTGGTTGTATTAGCGCTATTTTCCGGTATCTCACCTCCACACCCACCTCTAAGCGTGAACTCACTCATGTCGCTAGGAGTTGAAAATTTACAAAAAAAAAGGTTGGAAATACTATAAATGTAATTATCCCTTAAAAATATTTATTCCACGCAAATATCGACCGTTTAACATGTTAGATAATTTCCATTCTTCTGCCCTTGGCTTTTAGATGGCCAAATGAATATCACAATTAAACTCTGCGACATCCACAACCCTGGATTTGACTGTAATCTCGGATTTATTCGAGTTATTTATTTGTAAGGCCCGTTTACCCTCACCTCTATGAGTGCTCCTTTCCCATCCTGTAGGGGATGAAACTATACTCAGATAACATCGGTTGAAACACTATCTCTTCGATACCTAAAAATATTTATCTGTCTAAATATCGGCTGTTTTAGCATGTTTGAATGGTTCCACCCCGTCCCCTAAGTGTGATTCCCTCTCATGCCGAAAGGGATTTAATTTTACAAACAACATCGGTAGATATATTATCAATGTCATTGACCTCGACAATTAATTATTTAACGCAAATATCGATCGTTTAACATGTTAGAAAAATTCCACCCCTATCCACCCCATCCACTCCCGTCCCTTGGGGTTAAATGGCCAATTGAATGCTATAATTGAACTCGGTGACATCCATAACCTGGGTTTTGACTCCAATATCTGTAGTATTCGCGTTATTTTATTGTAGCATTCCTCCACCCCACCCCTAAAAGTGCTCTACTGATAAGCCCGAAAGTGGTTGAAGTTATACTGAGAGAACATGTAGAGAAATTTTATGAACCTCATTGATCCCAAAAAATATTTAGTCGTTGCAAAAATCGGTAGATTAACGTGTTTGACAATTTCCACCCCCGACCGCACCCGTCCCTGGGAGGTTAATTGCTAGTTTAATGTCATAATTCAACTCATCGTTATCCATAACATTGGTTTTGACTCCAGTCTCAGTTGTATTCGAGTTATTTTCTTGTAACAGTCCTCCACCCGCAAATGTTTAAATTTTTCTGACAAACATTGGTAAAAACACTATTAATCACTTTTACCCTGAAATTATTTATCCGACTCAAATATCGGCCATGATAGCATGTATGAGGATTTCCACCTCCAACCACTCCCGCTTGGGAGACTTAAATGGCAACTTTAAAATCATAATTAAACTCACTGACAACCATAACCCTGGAATTGAGTCCAGTCTCGATTTTGTTTGTGTTATTATTTTATAAATCTATTCCACCCCACCACTTCAAATTCCGAAAGAAGTTATAATAAATATATGGAACATGTAGAGAAATATAATAAATTTCAGCGAACCAGAAAAATATTTATTCGACGCAAATATCGACTGCTTAACAGGTTTGAAAATTTCAACTCCCGTCCACCCCGGCTTGGCGAATTAAATCTGTAAGTTAAATGTCATAATTAAACACAGCTACAAAAATAACTCCGGATTCGACTCGAAACTCGAATGTGTTTGCGTAATTTCATGTAATGCCACTCCACCCCAACCCTTAAGGGTGGACCACTCCCATGACTAAAATGAGTTGAAATTATACGCAGATAACATGTAGTGAAATTTTATGAATGCTATTGAACCCGAATTATATTGATTCGACACATAAATCGGCCCGTTAGCATGTTTGAAAATTGCTTTCCTCACCCACCCCCACTCATCACCGTCAATTCCCATCCTTCTCCATGAATTTCTCAGTTTGTTATAAATAGTCTTAGCGACATTCATAACCTCGATTTGACTAGAATCTCGGTTGATTTGGCGATAATTATATGAAACGTCCCTCCACCCCCACACATAAGAATGCTCCCTTCGTATGCCAAAAGGAGTTGAAATTATACACAAACATCAGTAGAAATACAATCAATATAATTAACCCAGAAAAATATTTATTCAACGTAAATATCTGACGTGTTTGCATGTTCCAATATTTCCACCCCGCTACCCCTGCATCTGAGGGGTAAATGCCAAGTTGCATGTTATAACTAAACTCAGTGACATGTATAACCTTCGATTTGACTCCAATCTCGATTGTATTCGCGTTGTTTTACTGTAAAGCATCTCTACCCCAAACCCTAAGGGTGCCCTTTTCCCAGGGTGTAGGGGATGAAAATTATGTTCAGATAACATCGGTAGAAACATTATCAATATATTTTACCCCTATAAATATTTATCCGACTCAAATATCGGCTGTTTTAGCATGTTTCACTATTTCCACCCCCGCTTCTGGGGGAGGTAGACGCGTCTCACACCGACAGTGTTTGTTTCCTGGTCGCAAAGAACATGTGTACGAAATCGGCTCCATCAGTGTAGATTTGTATAAGGAACATACAAATATATTGTAGTAATTAGTAATTAATCCATTATTATAATTGGAAAGTAAAGGACTCATTATTAGAGTATATAAAGCATACACCGCAACAAGGCGGCACGCCAGACAAAGAAACATTGTTGAGATTGTACGCGCTCAAAATCGACGAGACGAAGTCAGTTAGTTGGGCAGCAGACACAGTAGCAGGCAGATATCAATTCAGCAAACTCATATTATAAAAAGTTGGACGGCAGACACAGATGCGGGCAGATATCCATTCAGAAAATTTGCAGTATAAAAAGTTTTGGCAGTCAACGGCGAGAAGCGAAACGGTAGAGTCCAACAGCGAGATATAATAGTTTAAATAAAACGCAAGTAAACAGTTTGACAGAGAGACTTATAAAATCGCAGTTTGGAAGCAGAAGTTTGCTTCACAAACTGAACTAATTTTTTACATCGAGAGACTTCCAGGAGACCGACGTCCGGAAACTAGCTGATGAGATGATCGAGGTTCCAGAATAGCAGAGATCCAGAGCAGCTACCGTGTGTTCAAATTTTGATGAGTAGAATCAGTGATATCCCCAAATCGTGTGCACAGAAAAACCAAATTGAGACCTGGGCGGCCGTAAGTAGAAAACTCTAAAATTTATTGTAAACCACTTTTTAAAAGATACGTCAGATCGTTCTTTAATTATTTCGTTTCTTTAATTATTCACTTCGTTAATTATTTAGTTAATTTAAATTCAATCTTTAATCTTATTTTCGTCCGCAACAAAATTCGTCGAGGTTCAGACGAATTAACTTCAATAAAAGGCTAAATGTAATTATGATGATTGTATAAAATTCACCCATTTATCAAACCCAGATAAAGACCCTGAGATCTCAAATATTATATTGTATTTAATTTGTTAAATTGTTTCACCTAAGTTCTTTTAATTATTTAGACACCAGTATATTACAATATATACAAATAAACAAATATACAAACAAACTGCTTTATTTATTAGATTAGATTAAAATCAATTTTCCCCACACTTTACAGTTCAAGCACATACTGAAAATATTAGAAGTTCTACTAACTATTTCTCTTTATGAATAAGAAAGATAGCCAATGCAGGCAAAAAAGTGATAATATAATTTGTCTGAATTGGCTATCTTTCTTATTTATTATTTTCAATCAGATGTAAATGTTTTCATTTTAATTCTCCTTATGTACATTTTTTCAACTGCATCTATCTTATATGTTTAAAATAATTATATTAATTTATTATATTTGTAATTAAAAATTTAATTTCATACTTATACCAGCAGGTAAACTGTCCAATTTTAGATTAAATACATTCATATGTTCATTTCAGCCTATTTTAAAGCTGAGAACATTCTTTGATATATTTTAGAAGTTTTTTCCTGATAGTTTACTATATGTGTGACAATAAAATAGGATTGGCCCAGTCCAAAAAAAATAATAAATTTTCCAATGATAGTTCCTATGCTTAATTCAGAACTCTGATAATTTATTTTAATTTCAATATTGTTTTTCACAGACATAATTATCAAATTACAGGATACTACATTTTCTTGCCTTGTATTGAAATTCAATACTATTTAAATCTTCCTAATTAGCAACACTGTGTCTAAAAACAGATATGGAATGTAATAGTTTTACTTTATTATAAAATGCTGAAGTCAATTAAATATAACTGGAACTATTCTGTTACTCCATATTTTTTGAATCAAGAATCATATTAAAAGATATTAAATGAATTATTTTCCCAAGTTTAATATTTGGTACGTACCATGTTCTCTAATAAATAAAATTGACTGTTGGTGTGTGTGTGTTCTGGATTAAAAAAACATTAAATGTGTGGAGGAATTTCTACCAAGTTTTGCACAAATGGGCTTTTCTCTGTAAACGTTCCAGAAGTATCTTTGATTCTCTTAAGCTTAAACTGGTTACCAGGAGTATGTTTTACTTAGATATCTATACTGGTTTGGGCTATAATGCGTAATTTTGAATAAAACCTACATATGGAGGTTAAAATAAATCGAATTCCACTGGAGAGAAAGAACATTTTAAGCGAGTTTTCAGATAGATATCTTAATAGTATTCAAGATATAAATAATATTATAAAAACCGAAATGTAATTGTGTTTAAAATTAGTGTTATCCAAAGAAAATATTTTAAGATAATAAAAAAATAAGTGACGATTAATACTAAATTTAAATTTAATTTTATTTACATTTCAAATTTTTGCACAAAAATATTCGTTTAGATGACTGAAGTGTACCTTATAAGAATATAATCAAGTCATGGAACAATACGGTAAACATTTCAGTTATTCATCAGTAATGAGTTTAAAAATATTTGGAATATACACAAAAAATACATGTAAAATGAGTAAATTTTTAATGGAAACATGATTTTTGAATACGACAAAACCTTACCGCCTTGAGGTTCTGATACAATTTTGGAATCTCTTAAGATACCAGTAGTAATTTTTACTATCTTAAGGTAACTGTTCATTTGTTTAAGGTATTGGGAGTATTTATGGCTGTATTAAGGTCGTGAGAATTTTGTATAACTCTAGTAAACTGTGGAGAGTGGTTTAGATGCTCTGTGTACAGATAGTATACTCTCTCAAGTATTTTTTACTGTCTCAAGATGTCTTGACTGGATTAAGATACACTGAGTTGTCAAACCAGTAATGATTAAATTAAGATTATGACAATATGGGTTGTGTAGAGGGCGTGAAATGTAAATGAGATTCTTTAAATACTGGTTAATACATGTTGACCAAGAGATTAACTTCATGGCACCTAGCTATTTATTAATAATTAATTCAATGCTTAAGTGAACTTAAAAACCATAAATAGATGAAAATTATCAAAACATTTATACAAGGGTAGTTGTTTGAAATGATAATCCATAACAAAAAAATTAGTATAATTCTTATTTATTAAATAGTACAAACAAAAATAAATACAAAAAATTGTGAACAATTGTTAGACACAACAACCAACACCCAACAAAACCAAAAACTCTCTATCAAGGAAATGGTCATGACGATGGAAAAATAACACACACAGACTAAAAGTGGAATGTAAAAAGTAAAAAAAAAAACTTCTAAAGAGAGAGATTGGGGAAAGGATTAAATATTATTCTTGAAATAAATTTATAACATGGTATTGATATTTGTTAAAAATAATAACACTAAAATTGACTTTAGTATATCTATTTATTAATAATAAACTCTATTATTATTATTATAATATTATAACTATTACGCTAATAATTATTATAATAATATTATAGGACGTTTAGACCAGGACTTTTCTCAAACGTCCCAAAGATTTAGTTCAGTATCTGATGTGTTTATCTTTGTGAACTCTCTTTCCAACACACCCTTCAGTCTAGGCAAAGTCCTGAAATCAATACCATCGAATATTATTATAATAATATATTTGCCTAACCTCACTAACTTACATTTTCTTTAGTTTTTACCTTCCAATTCTAGTCTGCGTGTTCATAATATGTATGCATTATTCAGTTATTTTTCAATTCCTTGAGACAGTTGATGGTTGTATATTTTTGCTTTCTAATAGCTGGTGTGCCAGGCTTTTAATTCAACAATTCATGTCTGACCATCACACAGTTATGATCTACTATTCTGAAGGGACTCAAGCCCTCAAAAATTTGAAATGGAATTTCTGCCTATCTGACTGGACCAAACTGTTGATATAAGGTAAGTCGGCTACCCTGTTTCTGTTTCCTTCATTTTACAATATATCCATAGGTAATGAGGCAACAGTGTCTGAATGCCCCATGAAATGAAACATTTGTTGATGAGTAGCACATCCTGGACACGTGTGAAGTGTCTCATGGATATACAAATCACAATCAATGCAAAATACCTGATTACAGCGTGGACATTCATATACCTGAAAAACATTAGTGATATTAAAATTTATAAATTAAACACAATTTATATCATGTTTATATGTACTGAAAGAAGACCATGGTACAACATATAGTGATCAAAATAAATAATTTTTCCAGTTTCTTATTATTTGTGGCCTTCAATATTTCATGTCAGTTTTACTAGTAATTATTTGCATTACCCTAATAGAATTAAGCAATTTTATTGTGTTCCAAGTGCCTGTGAGTAAAAAAGATGGTTTGTTATTCTTTCAGAACATACATGTCCCAATTACTACTAAACTCTGCAGATAATTTTTCAGAATTAACATAAAAAAAATTATACCAGTTTATAGGGCTTTACTTACTTTTGCCAATATATTTGTGAGTATTGCAGACGTGAGACACAGTAAAAGTACTGGTGTATAGCCTCTAATAAACCAGTATTTTAAAACATATACTTTATGAAAATAACATGAAGGGCAAATTGAATTGTGAATACTTATAATTAAAATGATTTGGGATTTTTTCATGAAGGAGATAGCTAAAAATAAACTATTTAAAATTGGCCACAGTTCAGATAGCCTATATTTATAATGTTTTGGTGGAATATTAGGGCAATTAAAATTAGTGATTGTTAAAAAAAATAATAGAATTGCTAAATTTAAAAACTAACACCTGTACAGCTAGTAAAGTCAAGATAAGATGCCCTGTAATTGTAGTGGGGGTGGGCTAGAGCACACTTTATAGGGTTCGGACGTGTTTTCCTCATTGTCCGTAGAAGGAAAAATTGCAGATAGCATGACCGGGAAGTACACCACTCTTACCGTTTCCGAGCTGAAGAAGCGTCTTAAAGCTATGGGCTTGCCCACGACTGGCAAGAAACCAACCTTACGCCGAAGATTTGATGATAACGAGCAACAATACGAAGAGAGCCAACATAATTGCGAACGTTGCAAGTCTCTGGAAAATAAAGTGAAGGATCTAGAGAGACTTATTAAGGCTCTCCGTCCAACGGAATATCAGGCGGACCAGGAAGCTACAACAAGTCGATCCGATGTTCTGCGCAATAATGAAGATATGTCAGAAACTTTGCCAGCAACGAAGAAAAACAAGAAAATAGTTCTTTTAGTGTCATCTCACGGACGCGGGTATAGTGAGCTATTAAAAGAAGAACTAGGCAAAGACTTCGAAGTTGGTGGTATTGAGAAGCCCGGAGCTCCGCTATCGGAAGTAGTTAAGGACGCGCCAGCCTTAACAAATGATGCTGATGCCGTTGTACTAATGGGTGGTACAAACGACATTAGTGAAAAAGGTAACGTGGACTGGACTGTACTCCAGAAAGTGCTGCCAATGATGCGAGCTAAGAAGATCTTCGTGAGCCCCATCCTAGCGAGACACGACGACCCTGCTGCTCAGCGCCTGACCATCTTCGAAAACCGGCGACTACTGGCTATGGGCCTTAATAAAATTAAAAATGCGAGTATTGTTGATCTCTTTAATAACCTACCCCGTTCTTCATATGAATTATACTGGTAAACGACAATTTGTAAAGAATATTTCTCGTCAGATTGCTCGTATTTAACCCGACAGTTATTCAGCAATTTTGTAGACAGTCGTCAAACGTTCCTCAACTCACAAATGACTATGGCAATATTGAGTTAAATGCTACTAAATTATCTATCTTTAATCAAAATATTCAAAGTTTAAGAAATAAAAAACTTGATGTAGAATTTTTTCTATATCGTCAGGATAAAATTGATGTTCTTTCCTTGACGGAGCACTGGCAAAATGAAGACGAAGCTAATTGTTTTGTTCTAGAGGGTTATGCTAGGGTATCAAATTTCAGTCGAACAATAATGAAAAATGGGGGGTCGTGTATTTTCATTAAAAACGAGCATGTAGAAAAGTGCAAAGATAGGCCAGACATTCGTAATCTCAGTCGTGAATGTGGTTTCGAGTGCAGTGCAGTTGAAGTAACAACCGTTAATAATTGTAGAAATGTCATATTATTATCAATTTATCGCCAACCGGGTAGCGATTGTGCGAGTTTTAGACCGTGTATTAAGGAAAATAAACGCGGAAAATAAGACTTATTGTGTCAGGCGACTTCAACGTTGACTACCTGCGCGAGTCCAGTAATAAACGCGACCTTGCTTAAATCCTACGGCATTTCCGTCACTAACTAGATCCTACTAGAGTTGCCTTTCCAGAAACTCGCATTAACTATATGTTGTGTGACCTTCACATAGGTTCTTACAATGTTAATGTAATAGAAACAGGTTTATCCTATCACAAGGGTATATTAATGAACATAAAGAGTGAAATCATCTGCAAAACTAGCCCTAAAGACTCAGTACTACTTACTAGAAACCTTAACTCCACAAAACTCAGAATTATCGCAAATAGACTAGAGGCCGTACAATGGGATTCTATTTTAGAAGTTAATAAAACTAAGAATGCTAATGATATGTTTGAAACTTTTCCAAAATATTTCTTATTAGTCATCAACGAGACAGCTCCACTTAAATTAAAGAATAGACCCAATACCAAAGTACAAAATTGGATAACTAAGGCATACTAGTTTCTCGCGAAAGGCTCTGCCAAATGAATAAATTTAAAAATATTAATTCTTCGTCACAATTCTTGACTTTCTTCCGATCTTATAGACGTATCTACAGGAAAGTGCTTGTAGCTGCTAAAAAATTACATTCATCGGAGTATATAGCAAACTCAAATAACAAAATAATAGCAACTTGGGAGGTGATTAAAAATATCTCAGGTAAAGTCAATTATAACGCGACAGATGTAAAGCTTGTCGACAACGGTAAAACTTTCACCAACAGAGACGCTGCGGGTATATTTAATTCTTATTTTGTTCATGTGTCGGATCAATTTTCTAACAATAAGCCATCAGAAGGTCGTGCATATTATAAACTACTACAAAACGCCGTGCCGAGTGTTCAGAATTCCATTTTCCTTCAACCGGTTACCAATATCGAAATAATAAACGTAATAAGAAAGTTAAAATGTACCCAATCTGCGGATATATATGACATCTCAAGCAAAGTTGTGAATCACTGTGCCCACGTCATACCTACTCCCCTTCAAATCATATTCAACGCGTGTCTTTCTACCGACATTTTTCCCGATTCCCTTAAAGCTGCAAAAGTTATTCCGATCTTCAAGAAGGGTTCGCCCAGCGACGCATCAAATTACAGACCAATTTCCCTACTTCCGATATTTTCAAAAATACTAGAAAAAATTCTACACAAAAAGTTACTTGAATTCTTGACGAAGTATAAAGTAATTACTCCCGCTCAACATGGTTTCCTCAAACAAAAATCCACGAGCACTGCTATATACGAGTTCATTCAAAGTATACAAAATTCCCTTGATGAAAAACTGAAAGTAACCGGAATTTTTACTGATTTTTCGAAGGCATTTCATCTTGTATATCACAGCATTCCCCCACAAACATTAGAATATTATGGGATCAGAGGCAACGCTTTGGCACTCTTTGAATCATACCTCAACAATAGGGAACAGAAGGTGGCTTTAAAAAACAAAGCTAGTGAGATGCACTTATCAGAATGGGAAGGCATTTCTTGTGGCGTGCCTCAGGGTTCAATATTAGGTCCACTGCTTTTTCTTTTGTATATTAATGATCTTCCAGAATATATGGAACCTATAAAATCTGTCTTATATGCATATGACACTAATTTGTTAATTACAGACATTGATTTAAATAATCTCAATGCAAAGATTGAGACTGCATCTAGAAACCTAAATACTTGGTTCGCCACCAATAAATTAACGCTCAATGTACAGAAAACTAAGTTAGTTCGTTTTACAATAGAAACCAACAACATCATAACGGATAAGTTCTCAGATCATGCAACTTTCCTCGGTTTGCAGATCGACAGTAAATTAAAATGGAACTTGCACATTGATCACCTTGTGCGCAAACTTAGTTCTGTTTGTTACTCATTGAGACTATTTTGCCTACTTTCATTCACATATGTGTTACGGTATTGCCAACTGGGGCAATTGTTCTCGTAGTGTGGATGTTTTTAAACTGCAAAAACGAGCCATTAGAATTATATCATGTTCAGATGCTAGAGAAAGCTGCAGGCTACTGTTCAAAAGACTTCATATTCTGACTCTACCTAGCGCTTACATATTAGAAGTACTAAAATTTGTTAAAGGCAACATGAACCTTTTTGCAAGTAACGGGGACAATCATGGTTACGACACAAGAAACTGTTCAGTTCTCAGGTCTGACAAGCACAGCCTCAGTCTCTACGAGTCTAGCGTTCATTATTCCGGTATCACACTATTTAACAGCCTTCCTGAACATGTAAAGAACATCAACAACTACAACGCATTCGTCAAGGAGTGTAAAACTTCATGAATCGGTCTCACATTCCTTAAACTGCCTTGCCTACAAAATTGCCGAATATGCTATAAATATGTAAATAGATTGTCCAGTTTTCCCCTTTTTGATTCTGTTTTTCCTGCCTCTGCTTTCTGTTTTAGTAAATATCCATGACGACATCCCTCCGTACCTAGCGACAGGAGATGAATACCAGGAAGTGATTAGTGCCGTGTGCGTGTTTCCTAAAGATAATGTGTATGATTGTAGTGTCTAGGCAAATGTGAACAGATTTGATTTTTGTGTGTGTGTAACCTGTTAATATTAATTGTTTATATGTAATTTATCTACTGTACATTTGTGACGAATCCTATTTCCTCTTAAGAGGGCTAAGGGAATAAATCTATCTATCTATCAATGTTCCTGTTTTTATGGAATTTCCATTTGCAATGAAAAATTTCTAGTCCTGTAATTAATTTCCATTAAGGAACATTTTGAAATGAATTTCCACTCATTTACCCCTTTTTAAGAAATAACTGAATATTTTATATGGATTAAAACAAATTATCAAGTACAAAAAATGTAACCCAATTTTTTCCCCAGAGTTACATGATGCTCACCCAAACTGAAATAAATATTTGAACAAAAATCAAGAGAATTGACAATGTGAAAAGAAATCCTCAAATTTCAAAACATGACATTGGAAAAATATGTGGTTTGGCTCTATCTTTATTGTTGAGAATATTAAAAATCAAGAATCTATTCTTAATACTGTAATTCAGTGTGGATCAGTTATCAGCAAATCGAAAAAACATTTAGTCTTGCCATTTGAAGACAGGAATCCATTTTAGTGAAGTGGTTTGAAAGACACATTAATGATAAATGCAATAAAATAATGGATATAACCTCTCCTATTGCAGGAAGTTCATGGTGAAGTTGTCGAGTTTTGAAAGGAAATTGCATTGCTTTGTCTATTGAGGATTATAAGCCAAAATACATTTTTAATGCAGATGAGACAGGTTTTTTTTTATCTTTTACCATAAAAAATTCAACAAGTGTTACAGAGGAAAATGTTGCAGATATTGACGGAGCAAGTGAGAAGTTGCCGCCACTAATTATTGGAAAATCAAAAAATCCTAAGTTTTTTAAAAACATTAAGAAATTACCATGAAAATATTAAATAAATTCCAATTCACAGATGACTAGTGATATTTTCATTAATTACGTGAGGGCTTTTGATGGCAAAATAGGTTCCGCTGGAAGGAGGACCCTACCCATAATTGATAAATGTCAGTTAATAAATTATTTAAAATAACTGGTTTGTTGGCAAACACATGAATCCTCCAACCCCCCCCCCCCCCAAACACTACATGCGGGAGAGGAGAAAGATATTTTTCAATTTGTTTTTTAATTTAAACTAAGAAGTCTAAACTGACATAGTATAACATAACCAAACTTTTCAGAATTATTTTATGGTAACTCCCATATAAGGTAAACCCTCATTTAAGGGAAAAAAATTATTTCCCAGAAATTCATTAAAAAAGGATTTTACTGATTATTGTGTTCAGTTCAGGATATGTTGTGCACAAAAAAACTCATTCGTAAAAGTTACGAGACGATATCCTGTTCATAAAATATAATTAATGTTTTTAAGAATAGTAATTGCATAGCTCCAGCTTCTTCAAAATGGAAAGTTCCCAACTGATGACAATACTCCCCACCACCTTCTGCATTCTTCTACTGCACACCTGACACAAATCTCATGATCTACATAATGTAATATATAACAAAGACAAAATCGATCTGCACCACATTAACAATGAATGTTATAATATGTAACAAAATTTTACATTAAAATACTTATTAATATACATAAAACAAAATTTAAATTCACTTTACTTCATTATCACATTATTAAATAACTCACATTTTTATCAACATCATGGTAATTCTTCTGACACGCATAGCAAAATATATGCCCTTGATTTCTTTCAATTTCAGTAAAGTTATCTACAGGAAACAAATGATGGTATGATCGAGCTAAGTGAGGAGCAGAAACAAGTGTGAGCCCACAAGCACGACATTCCACAGGTAACTCACAATATCGACTGCAGCACTGAGGACAAAAATAACCAGCACCACTGTAATTTACAGATGAGTTGGAATCTGCGGGTGAATCAAGGTGACTGTAACAAAAAATAATTACATTTTTTTTAAAAAACTTCCTACACTGTTATTAAATTATGTAAACGTTATGACAAATTGGAAATTTAAAAGAGTTTTAAATATTAAGTAATACATGTGGTTGGTAAGTTTTTTTTCTAGTTTTGAAAAGTTAAGACATTTTGCAACTTGATATGATTCACGAGATTAAATAGTCAATTGTACATAATATTTCTCTAATTTATTCAACTAACAGTAGCAATAGATTTATCTTATTTATTATAACAAAATATGATTATAGTTTTGGAGTTATGAATATTGAGTTGATTGGAGTATACTTCTTTGGGGAAAAAACTGTTACTGATAATTTTTAATTAATAAAATTATATGAAAATCTGCTAACTCAGTACTACAAGATTATAAATATGGTTGATTCTTTAGCAATTAACAATAAGCCTACATTTTACCCATGAATATAAACTTTCTTAGTATTGAAATTGAATAAAAGTTTCCCCAAACTGAAAATTGACTAAACGTTTCTCAGGATTACAGGAAAGTTAATGCTGACAAGCATAAGATTTTCCAGAAGTTTGCAACAGTACAGTTAGTCATCATCAGGAATAACTTGACTGGAATCCTGAAAAAAATTTATTCAAATCTGCATATTCCTTAAATGGTTAGTATTTAATTTTAATAAACAAGATCAATATATTTTTATTAAATCATACCACATGCAGATAGTCAGAGGAGCCTCTTTTCCTTCAGTTATCATATGATGAGGGAAACCCATTTTAATAAGAGATGATTCAAGACAATTGGCTGCAGGTGGTGGTTCAATATGAGCGTATAACTGGTCTCGATAATGAATGTCATCTAAAACAACACCAAATATACCACCAGTTTCATGACTAAGACGTCTGCAAACATGGACTTCAGCTGCAAGACCAACGACAGAGCATCGAACACCTTGTACTTTGAGCGCCTGTCAAAAAATAATAGCAAATAATGTAAAAATGAATAATACATCATGAGGGTTGTTTGATAAGTCTGGTATAAATATAACAAAGAGAATATTATTTTTTATAAAACTTACATTATTTCACAATATAGTCTTATGCCCGGCTATACACTTGGCCCAGTAAGTTTCCAATTTTTCAACCCATCAAAAAAATAAGTTTTTGTCAAACTTTGCAAAATACTCTGTCACAGAATCAATAACTTCTTCAAAATTTTCAAGTTCAAGAACAAGAAAAAGCCAGTAAATGCTAGGTCTGGTGAAAAGGGTGGGCAAGAAAACCATTTGAATCCCAACTCGTAAACTTTCGCCATTGAGACTGCTGCTATGTGCACTGGCATGTTGTTCTGGTGAAACCGAACTTTCTTGTGCGTCTGTCTTGGTCATTTCTCAAACATAACCTGATTCAACAGAGCCAGTCATGGCTGTGCCCTTTTCCAACAAATCTATGAATATTATACCCTGAGGCAGTGGCCATCACCTTTCTAGGTGGCAAAAAGGTCCTCGCCTTTATCAGTGCACTTTCACCAGCTTTTTTCCAATGTTTTGATTGTACTTTTGTCTCCGAAGTGTTGTGATGGATCCAAGTTTCATCAACAGTTACAAAGCTGTGCAAAAAGTTTTGTGGGTTACACCCAAATGTGCTAGATTCTGTGTTGTTAATTTTTTCCGTATCCGTTCTTCGTCCAATGTCATCAGATATGGCACCCATCGCGCACAAAGCTTTTTCATGGAGGATAAAATGCGCTCTTTCAGTTGAGAAGCCTACGGCATCAGCTACCTCACACACTTTTAGTCTGCGATCTCCCATTACAATATGTTTTTCTGAGTCAAATGGGTGGCTGGAGCAAGTTTTGATTTGTGGTTGAAAGTGTTTAATGATAGCACAAAATTCTTTTTTTTTTCATTGTCACCGTCTGACAACAAATCTAATACTACAGAAAACTGCCAACAATAAACTACAACTGGCATATGTTTCAAACTTTTAGGAATATCTTTAAAAGGATCATGTTTTCCAAAAAATGCAAAATAGTGAAAAATTTCCCACTCTTTCACAAAAATTTCCCAGACTTATCAAACAACCGTCATATAAACAATTTAGAATGCTGAGCCCTTATGAGAATCAAATTATTAACATTTATGCTAAATGACAGTAGACATGGATTCTTCTGGTAACAAAACTAATTGAAAATAATTCAAAATGGACAAAAAAACTAAATGTTTGTTTCATATAAGTTTTTTAATCGCTAGAAAGCAGTGAGCAATGTTATGTAATGAGCCCATCAATACTTTATATATATATATATATATATATATATATATATATATATATATATATATATTGTAATACTAATTAAAGAGGCCATTAATGATTTTAATAATTGAATAGTTATGGTGGATATATTTAGCGGTTTTCAAAATACAACAATGTGTAAGCTAGCTCTGTTGTGAGCCGCAAGCACTTTCTGGAACGGCAGTCGGTCTGGTGTTGTAGGCAGGTGAAGAAGTCTTAATTTATAGCAAACAACAAACAGTGTGGCCAACGTATAAATCCAACTGAGAAGGTTACCAGTTTTACAATTCAAGTATAAAGTTTGGACAGCAAGATACTTGATAATACCACAAAGACTAACCTGATAATCCGCGCCACATTAAAGTTTTGTTACGAGTACCGAGACCACCATCAGTTTAGCAACAATCTGCCTAACGAAGAATCCGGAGGAAGAAGCAGTTCCAGTTCCCATAGGAGAAATTCCAAAACTACGACCGTGTTTTGTACAATCAAGTGTAGAGTCAGTGATTCATGGCCTTTTTAGTGTAAATTGTGTGTCTGAACCCAGGAGATCTTAGTCGGGTACCAGCCAAATAATTTGTAAGTAGAAACCAATTTGAATTAAGTTTTTGTAAATGATAATTAATGGTATTTGTCAGATTTCGCTTTCTTGTTTTGTTTTGATTGTTTAACTTTTAGTTTGTAAATTCTATGATTGTGTAAGATAAATTCTATAAATATAAATGTTTCTTTACTTGTAGGCCCAGATAAATGACCCTGAGAAAGAGTTATAAAATCTCTAAACATTGAAACGTTAAGTGTAATTAATCTCAGATAAAATGTTATAAATTTCTATTGAATAAAGTAAATTGTCTTATAAAGGTTTTGTTTTATTTAGAAGGCCCAACAAATTATAAATAAAATAGTTTTTATTAATTTAAATTTATTATTAATTTTTGGCGTAGGGCAAATTAATTGTATCATTAAATAATTTTTTTAAAAAATTAAGCCTTTATTTTATTCATTACATTTTGGATTCCACAACGTGGGGCAATTCATTTGTTTAATTTCAATTCTAGTTATTCATTACAATATATTAGTAAGGATATGACATTATCAAAAATAATTACAATATTGGTATGGAAAGGAAAGAGACAGGCTCTTAGCCTCCGAATATTTGAAGTTCCTTATGGCTACACCACACTTCACTTTAAGGTAAGCCACAACCTCTCTCTCTTTCCTTTCCGTATGTATGTATATGTATTATTGGGTTTATATAATTAATTGAATATTCAATATACAAAATTTTATTCTTGACTGAACAAAATAATGTAACAAACTTACCTTAAAATATGTATAAAAAAATCATAATTATATATTTAACATCTCAGGATTTAGGCCATATAGCAGACATTTAATAAAAACTGACTTGGAGCCAAAATGCTTACATTACTTTCATCGACATCCGCCTATCCCAGTGTCGGCCAATGATTAGAGGGGTGTTAACTGCTCAGCAACAGCGTCTGTGAATCCTGCAGCCGCTCCATTGTATTGCCACATACGTACATATATGGGCAATTGCAAGCCACCTATTAAATTATTTGGATTGATATACTTTCATTCCAAGTGTCTCCTCAACCAAGAACTTTTTCCCAAATCACTCCTTTTCCTTCCTCCTCAGCAAACTTTCCTCTCACCACCATAAACTATTCTGTTTTCCCCATTCTAGGGTTAACCTCCCTCCTTGCAGGGATGTGACATGTCCCTTTTGTTGGAGAAAATCGATTGTCTGCTTGTTAATAGTCTTTTCTAGTATATACTCTTTGTCCCGATAGCTGTATATATACGGGTGTTTGACGCTTGGAAGTCAGTTGTGTTTTGGTCTCTGTCCCGTCCGGATAGGACGCGCTTGTTTTTCCTTAACAGGTTATGGGCCGAGTCACGCTTTCCACTGCGCGTACTCTTAGTTAAATGCCGATAATTGTAGATTGTTAAATTATCGGTGGGTGAAGTGTTCAGTTACAAGTTTATTTGGATTCTATAGACGGAGAACACTTTTGGTTTATTCATAGTTTGTATTTCGGGCAGCTAACCATGTCTGAGAGTCACGAAAACAAACACAGGATCGACAAGCTAGTAGGGCAGAGTAATTGGGAAAACTGGAAGTGGCAGATGGAGCTATATCTACTGCAGCTTGAGATCGTGAACGGCACGCGGCCGTGTCCGACAGCGCCGGAAGGAGCTGCACAAATTAGCTGGCAGCGGGAAAACTACACAGCGGCATCAATCATTTCTGTGTCTGTGGCGGCAGAGCCGATGGTTCACATACGTCGTATGCGGTCGGTTGTGGAGATGTGGAAAACGCTGCATTCTGTCTATGAACAAACAGTCTCGTCGCCTCGATCTTCTAATGGACGAATTTTTTGATAAACGACGCGAGCGAGAGAAGACTATAGATACTTTTGTATCAGAAATGGCCAAACTGTTCGCCGATGTGAACGAGGAACGTGTAAAGATTAAGTCTACAGCATTGCCAGAGCGTGTTTTGCATCATCGAATTCTGCGAAATGCCGGTGACGAGGTTAAATTTGTCAGAACAGTCTGGTCAACGTTGAAAGACACCGATCGAACAACGCCAATGTTGTTGGAACAATTAAAGTCGATGGAGCAAGATAATTTGGCTGACAGTGTGTCTCCTGCACCAGGTGCTTTTGTCAGTCGTAAGCAGAAGTCTAGATCGTCATTCAAGAATGGGAATGATAAAGTGAGCTGTTATTTGTGTGGAGGAAATCACTTTAAATCCGATTGCCCACGCAAATGCTTCATATGTTCGAAACACTTCCGTAAGAGAGAAAACAAAGTCTGGTGGAAAAGAAAGTAGGGAGTTTATCTCAATGCTGACAGTTCAAAGCAAGAGCAAAGTTTCAGTGAACGTGGCAGCACGGGACAAATGGGTGTGTGATTCGGGAGCTAGTGATCACATGACCGCAAATAAAGACTACTTTGTGGAGTATACTAAATTCGCGGTTCCTGGCTCAATTACGGTCGCCAATAAACAAACTTTAAGTGTTTACGGTGTTGGGAAAGTGGCAGTGTCATTATTGGTAGACGGTCAATGGCATGATGGCACTCTTAACGGAGTCTTACATGTTCCTGAAATTTCCTATCACTTATTTTCCGAACATCGATCTACCGAAAGAAACGTGTATTCTAACACTACTAAACATAAGAAAATTATTAAACGCGGTAAAGAAGTGATGGCTGTAGCGAAGTGGAAGGATGGCTTGTACTGGTTGGAAATGAAAATAAAAGTTCCCAGAGTACAAGTAGCTACATGCGTCAGCACTTCTGCAGAAAATTTGCAGTTGTGGCACGAGCGGTTTGGTCACCAGGATAAGAGACACGTACGAAAGCGTCTCTGCGAGGCAGGTGTGCACGTCGACTTCAAAGCTACACAAAGAGCTTTTGCGATGGATGTGTACAGGGCAAAGCTCATAGATTGCCGTTCAGAAAGCGAACGGATCGAGCAACTGCAGTTGGTGAAGTTATTAACGCTGATGTGAACGGGCCTATGTCCTTATGCACACAAGAAAAACACCGCTTCTTTGTATGTTTCAAAGATGATTATAGCAAATTCAGGCGCCTGTTCTTAATTAGAAGAAAATGTGAAGTAGGAGACTGTCTCGCAGCTTTTCTGAAGGAAGCCGAAGTTGCAGGACATCGTGTTAAGACTGTACGTTGCGATGGCGAATTTGATAACCAGTGCATTAGCAAGAAGTTGGCAGCACTGGGCATCGAGCTGCGAATCACGGCACCATATTCCCCCCCAACAGAATGGTGCTGCAGAACAAGAAAATCGGCATCTTGTTGAACTGGCGAG
This sequence comes from Zhengitettix transpicula, assembly GCA_037074705.1. Taxonomy (NCBI): domain Eukaryota; kingdom Metazoa; phylum Arthropoda; class Insecta; order Orthoptera; family Tetrigidae; genus Zhengitettix; species Zhengitettix transpicula. Next base: position 71,920,085 of record CM073590.1, on the reverse strand, counting down.
GTCTATGATGTCAACAACAGATCTGCCTAAGTGTATGTGGGGATATGCATGTGAAACGGCAGTGTATATACTAAACAGAACAGGTAAAGCCCCTGTCGTCATGAAATCGCCGTACGAACTTTGGTCTGGAAAATCTTTCAAGTCAGTGGATCATTTACGTGTATTTGGTACGGAATGCTATGTATATGTACCTAAGCAATTTCGCACAAAGTTTGATCCGAAAAGCGTCGTAGGGCGTTTTGTCGGGTATCACAATGAAAGAGACGGCTATTGTGTACGGGTCCCGTCTAAAGGATAAGTTATAAAGACACGAGACGTTAAATTCAAGCCAGAAAGGGTGTGTACAAAATCTATTAAAGCAGGTCCGAGCGAATGTTTTGTTCCGGAGAGCGTTGATCTGGATTTTAAATGTTCTCGATCTAAAAGTGGTGACCTGTCCGGAGACACCGAACCAAGCAGTAATAAGCAAGATAACGAAGTCAATGCTTTAAGACGGACTACTCGCGAACGCCGGGCGCCGGATTGGCAGACGCAGGTGATTTTGAGGTAGGATTCAAGAATAAAACAGCTCTAGCATCTGTTATGATGTCGGCTGAGAACGGAGATCCTCCTACGACATTTGCTGATGCCATGGCGACGCCGGATTGCGCACAGTGGTATGTAGAGCGACCTGGTACTGGAGGCGTTCACCGACGCGGACTTCGCTGGCGACGTGAGGCCGAGGCGTTCCACCAACGGCTTCGTGACTACGCTCAACGGAGGTGCTGTTTGCTGGTCGAGTCAGCTGCAGAAGTCTGTGGCATTATCAACGACCGAGGCGAAATACGTCGCGGCAAGTGAAGGAATTGTTGTGGTTGGTGCGACTGTTGCGCGAGTTAAAAGCAAAAATTGACACACCAGTGTTACGTGTTGATAATAAAAGTGCTATCAAGTTGACAAAGAATCCGCAATTCCACAAAAGAAGTAAACATATAGATGTAAGATACCATTTTGTTCGGGAGTGCGTGTTGGCAGGTACTGTAATAGTGGAACACGTAGATTCCAGGAAGCAACTTGCGTGAAGCTGTGGGGATGACTTATTAACAATTCATACAGTCGATTGGAGAGCGTGTTGGAGAAAATCGATTGTCTGCTTGTTAATAGTCTTTTCTAGTATATAATCTTTGTCCCGATAGCTGTATATATACGGGTGTTTGACGCTTGGAAGTCAGTTGTGTTTTGGTCTCTGTCCCGTCCGGATAGGACGCGCTTGTTTTTCCTTAACACCTTTTACCTGGGGTGGCCCAACCACTTTTTTCACTTTGTTGCAAACACCTGTGGACTATTGATCTCATTTCTGGCTTTCCAAACAAGGAAATACATGCCAAATATATACACTACAGCTAAATGACAGTAACTAAATTGATACAATCTCCAAGATACAATTTTTCTGCCTTGCTTTCATTTTTTATTACAAAATAACTACCTTGACCCCAAGATTGTTGGCAGATCAATTCAAAAAAAATTCATTAGGCCTGATTTTTTTTGTGATTAACCTTCACCTCACATGGAAATGTGTATAGTACAGTTAGAGTAGTGAGCGATTTGGAGGATGTTATGGCACTGGACAAAATGACTTTGTGGTGAAGATCATTTTTAAGGTGATTTATAATTTTATATCTAAGGGTATTTGTTGGTCAGTTGAGGCAACCCCTGATCCCCATGTGTGTCTTGTTATAGCAATATGCTTGACATCTAGTGAGTTGAGATCTGAACTATACTTGCACCTATAGCCTACTGTCAAATGTCTTGTGTGTCATACCACTCAAATTGCTGGGTTTTCCATTCCACAGAACAAAAGGTACAATGCAACGAGAGTCTTCTGACAAGGAAAAATTCCATTCTAGTATGTGTTAAATTATGTGTTGTAACTTGGTGGTACACTATTTTAACACGTCTATGTATGTTAGGTCTTCACTAAAAATAAGAAAACATGTCTTTATAATTACAGCTCGGTAAGTTTGTTGAAAACACAAACTTTGATGATTGTCTCATTGTGTTAGAGGAACTTGCCCAGCCAGATTCCCAAGAGAATTGCATCCATTATCTACTATGAGAAAACCTTGCATCTTCAAGAATTTAAAAAATAAATTACAGCTCAGCTGATTAGTAATGCAGAAAGTGTTAATCAAATGAACAATTTAAACATGCTAATTTTAAGAATTAAGACTTTTCTTACTTGAATAGTCACAGAAATATCTCCAGGGTCACATGTAGTCAAGCTACCCATAATCACCAATATTTCACGACTAGCATGAGACGGTAGCATCCGCAGTGATCGCAAAGCTAATTCTAAAGCATTTTGAAGAGAAGGTTCTCCACTACAAGATATTTGGGCTAAATGTTGAATAGCCTGCAGAAACATATTTGTAAAAGCTAGAGACATTATGAAAACACAATTATAGGGGATAAATACATAAAATGTTAAACAAAAATAATACCAATATGACTAAAGTTACAGATAATTAGAAAAATAAGATCTAAGATACAGTTACTGATGCAAGTTTATTCACAAAGATTAAATAATTTTTTTATTTTTAGAATGATAATTACAGTATTTTTGAGGTGGCATTGCTACAGTATTGAAATCATGAAGTAATCACAAATATAAGGAATAACATTAATCTTAACACATTGATTATCTATATGTTTTGAATTCAAATAAGAACAAGGAATTAATTATACTTATTAATGTTACCTTTATGTGTTTTTTTGGATTTCCAGCTAACTCACTTATTTTTTCTGCTCTCTTGTTTTTTGTTATTATTATTCCAAGTTGACTGATGGGGTTTTGATCAAAAAATTCATCTATAAATCCCTCAACCAACTGTAACAATATGTTTCTCTGTAGTGATTCATAAAACAGATGTTTCTCTTACATTAAATATGAGTAACTATTTTAAAAGTTAAAAGCCATGAGAATCCTGATTGTAAATCTCTCTTCAGCTCTCTGAATCCAATCTGATTCTATTCTCAAGTTGAACAACAATAACTTGAGTAAGATATTGAATCTAATTCAGCATTAACATAAGTCATCAAAAAATTATTTATAACCTTAAGCACTATGTAATTCAAAATAAAACAACCAAGTGTTTCAAAGAGCAGTTCCCGTTTGTTTACTAAAGGGTTATGAAAAAAAATCACACCGATGCTGGGAACTCAAAAGAGGTAAAAACAACTCAGCATGTTACCTTACTGTAACTGCATTATTCTTCAATTTAAGACCTGAATTCTTATAAAATCAGTATGATACTTTACTGGCCAAAGATTAATTTATATCTAGTGTTCCAGTAAATAAATAGAAAACTTTAAAAAGGTGCAATGCTATTGCATCTAGATCAGGATGGTTCAAGAAGTAGTTATTTAAGTCATGGTAGTTGTTCATTCAACATTTACAAAACTTTACAATAAAATATTTTTTTTTATGAATATTGAGTTAACTACTGAAAATCTCATTTAGATGGTCAAGCTACCAATCCCTAAAACTTCCTGTGACAGAATATTAATTTACAATTATAATACATAATCTTGCATATTTATGCTGACAATATAATAATGAAGAAAAATAAATTTGTACAATTTTTTAATACAAACTAAGTAAAATGGAGAGAAGAAACAAAATTTATAAAGGCAGATACAGAGCAAATTTTGACACACAGAGAATATATTTCAGTGATGGTTAGACTATTTTGTTAAATTACTAAACATCAATTTCAAAGAACTAGTGGGCTGGGAAGAATATATGGCTGATTAAAAAGAAAATATAAATATAACAAATATAATTAAGCTATAAAGATGAAGAGTATTAAAACTCCAGAAGTAGATGAGGTGGTTACATTGTTCATAAAAGCAGCTGGACCAGTTGGGGGTACAATGGATATCTAGATTGTTTTGAGTAATATGTGGTGGGGGAAAGAAGTTCTAGAAGATTACAGGAAGGGTCTAATTATTCCTACATTCAAGAAGTGTGATAAGAAAGAGTGTAACACTATTGCGGAATTATTCTCATTTCACATGTTTCATCTCTTTTAAATAAAGAGATGAGGAAGAAAGTAGAAAAGGAAATGGAGGAAGAACAAAGTGGTTAGAAAAGATTTATTCACACCAAAGAATATGACAGAGAAAAGGTAGGAGTTCAGAAAAGATTTAGTGATGGCTTTTATAGATATTAGGAAGGCATATACAATCTACCACAACAACCGGTGTGGGAAACATTGACCTAGAAAGAGGTGGGTAGATATGAAGGAGTGTGTTGAAGGGATGTGATGAAACATAGATGAAATACTGGATAAACAACTGATGAGATACTAGTATGAAAAGTGTTAGTAGTGTGAAGACAAAAATAGGACAAACAAATTGGTTCAATGTAGAAGTAGGACTTTGTCGAGGAAGTGTATTGTCCCCTATGATTTCATCAGAGTTATAGATGAAATCCACAAATGAGTAAAAGGGTTGAATGGTACACTATTCACAGACTACATAGTGATATAAAAAGACAACATGAAAGTTCAATAACAAGTTACTGAATGGAATCAGGAGATGGAAGAATATGGAATATAAATAAATGTGGAGAAGAGTAAGACAGTTGTATAAAGAGGCAAGAAAGAAGGTAGAGGGAATATTGAAGTAAATGTAAAACTATTAGAAGTAGTGAAAAGATTAAAATATTAAGGAAGAGTAAAACTATTAGAAGTAGTGAAAAGATTAAAATATTAAGGAAGAGTACTCAACAGAAGATGGAAAGATGTATGATGAAATTTGGAAGAGAATTCAACAAGTCAATAGGGTTTAACAGGATGTGAGAGGTCTATTGTGGAACAAGGAAGTCCTAGAGGAATGTAAAAATGTTCTATAGTCAATGTATTAAACACCAATATTGAAAAAAGCTGCGGGCACATGGATAACAACAAAATGAGTTGAAAGTAGAATCCAGGCAGCTGAGATGAAGTTCCTTAAAAGAATAATTGGAAAGACAAAAAGGAGATAAAGTCAGAAATGTGGAATCAGAGAAAGAATTTGATTCCTGTAACTACAAGAGAGCTCAATATCACAGTTGTGCTAACAAGAAGAACACAGGTAAGGAATAGAAATAGGTGGATGGATATGGTGGAAAGCATAGAGAAGAGGTGATGAAAAGTAGAAGAAATACTTCATGTAGGAAGGGAGTTGTGAAGAGATATATAACTGTGGGATCTTTGATGCACAACCAAATCCAGAAGACTGGAAACAGAAAATAAAGTAGAATTATTTAAGAAACTTAGAACCCAAGTTTCCTGCAAAAATTAGAGTAATAATTAACATAAATGCTGATAAAACAAGTTAGCGTCAGCTCACTGAAACAATAAATAAAGGTATTAAGAAAGAGTATTAAAGATTTATAATTTTAATCAATTAAAAAATAATAATTGTTGAAAATAATTGAAAAAATTAATGTCTAACATCTGAATACTTTTCGTTTAACATAAGGAGACAAGGAACCTTAATGGAACAAAGGTGACGTGTTGGTTTCAGATCCTGATTTGTCATAGCTTCAGAAAAGTCCAACACTATGTACATATGTCTCATCATACCCAGCCGAATGTTGCGCTGTTTATTGGCTTGTCTACGACGTTTAGCTTTTTGAATTATTTCTGCAACTGATTCTTCATGCAACCCTTCATCATCTTCTTTAATTGCTTCCCTGAAATAATAATAGATTCTTGTAAGGGAGATAACAAATAAGTATATTCTAGATTCAATCACTTAACATAATTAATTCTTTGTATTATATAATGTAAAATATTTAGCAGCTTCAATTTATATCGACCAAAGGAACAAGAAACAAAGATAGTAGCTTAGAAATATGTAAACATGTTTTGAAACACCAGTTCGGAGTCAGTATTTACTATGTGAAACTTATAAAGATACAAGGGATAAAGACAAATTAAATTAGGATAATTTGAACAAGAAGTCAGAACATAACGAGAAAATTTGATTAATGTATGTAATAATTAGCATTTTCTGTTGAAGAAAAGCAATTTTACATTAAATAAAATAATCTTCAGTAATTTTTGTCAGTGTAATAAACTGAGTAAAAGTTATTGAAAATAAGAGCAGCATATGTGTGTGAAGTAAATAAAAACATGGTAAAACAACATTAGTTTGCAAAATTAAAAATAATCAGTAAGGAAGGTAATGTTCCATTAGGTTTATTTTGTTGACAGTCTAATACAATGTATCAGTTCATAATCACAAGCAACAAAAATATAACACAGAATAGACCATATTTCCATGACAATAAATGAAAATAATGAACATAAATAACTTTGAATTCACCTAACATACAACAGTATTATACAATTGAACATAAATAACTACTCAGAAAATAATTGGTAATTATCTGGAAGTGTATTACATAACTTATCACAAATATGAAACATGTAGATCATATATATACACAATTACCATGTCTTTTCGTAGCCGGTTTCCCAGCGGTATTCTTTCCCAGTTTCTTCTTCTTCGGCCATGATTATTATTTAACTCTGAAAGAGTCGAACACTATTATTCCAACAGAATGTTAGCTCGAGTTTTGCTATCTTCACCAACAGACAATCTTATAACGTACAACAACAAAGACAAGACAATTCGTAAGTTCATATGGGCTTGTATGTTACTACAGCAATGTAAACACAAAATGATCTGAAAAATGAAATACGCGTTTATCCTTTTTCCGGTACCAACTTCTAGTGGTCGACAATTTTCCCTCAATATCAATTTTGGTGCCAAGGAAGTGGAAATCTTAACTGAAGATATTAGGCGCACGGGACCAAGCTATATAATATTTTTGAACCAGTTATTTTTTTGAAAAACTAAGATATTGTTCTTAAGGCAGACCATATTCGAAACACTATAAGATTGTAGTATTCCAAATTCCACCGAGAAATTCCACCATCATAGAAAAAATTTAAAAACATACTACGATGTCTACTTTTAGATTTTTCAGTCTGTCATCAAAAGAACAAAGCTGATCTATTTGGTGTATTAAGGTTAAAATGTTTGCACCATATTATACATGACATAAATGCTCTTTTATTTGAATGGTTATTTGGTGTATGACTATTATTACAAAGCTCTACACCTACGCATTCTGGTGATCCAGTGGTAGAAACTAGCGTCTCGAATTATCCTTGATCTCATAATCGATATCAGTTTTCCATAGATTTGTTGGATAAATATCTCTCGTTTCTTAGTGAAATTTTATTCAGATGTAGATTTTGTCACAAACAAAAGGTCTTGTTATTTGCTTCATCAGTACAACCCTTTCCGGATACATAATAAGAAAATAATTTTCCCGCCATTAGTCGTGATGGCGCTGTTGTCGTTTCGACGCGCTCTCAAACTCGCAGGAGGCTTGCGATCAGTAATGAATTGCGTGCTACTTTCCGATGATTGTGGTTGTATTCATCCAAGTGTAATCAATGATATTTGTATTTTGGTTCCATATTTTGAATGTGTTTGTTAAAGACCAGACCTGTGGAATATAAAGAGATATCTTTCTAACGTTGCGAGTGCCATCTTGACTTAATAGATTGCATTGGGACTGATGTGCTTATCTTCAGCTCTGTGTGTGGCTATGTTTTGAAAGTGCTTAGCATTGAAAACAGTGGGTTCATGTCAGTACTGAATCAAAACAATTACATTAATTTACGATTTTTGTATGGAAAATGTGTCTTAACGAAATTAATTTATACTCGGTAGAACAATACGTATGAACAGACAGAATTTGAGTTGAATCCGTTATTTGTGACTTCATAAAAGTGAGGTTATTGTTATATATAAATGTATTAATAAGAATTCAACTAATCTATTCCAATTACTTTTAAACTTAACATATCATATTGTGATATTTAAAATTTTTCGGTTAGATACATGCAATGGAACCCGAAGGAGGTGACCCATCAGCTGTCAACAAAAATCCAAAAATAATACGAGGTAAATAACTTCAAGTAATGAGTTCGATCAAAATTAACACCCAAATCTTATAATCAGTTAACAAATACTAGCCTTTCGTTTTTAATTAATTGAAGTTGTGATATATTTTGAATTAACTGTGAAAACATTTCAGTGATTGATATTAAAGTTTTGATTAACTCTTATGAACCACAAAGGTTGCCTGTCTAAGAAGATTGCTCAAGTAAAATTCTTGTAGCATAGTATATTTCAAATTTACAGACGTTTAATTCGATTTGTAAATTTGAAATATTGATAGTGAAAAGTTTTTATTATATATACAATTGTATTATTAAGCTTGTGCTAATATTGAAATAATGGCAATGGAAACTATTAAAACATCAGCCATCCTTAACCACTTTCTAACCATTTACAAGTTGATTTGTTAAATAACTTTTTTAAGTTTGTTTTCATAACAAATGAGTGCCTCACATTGAACTCGACTATCACAAATTAATTTTGACTACTCAATGTTAACATTCTACAAAATGACCTGCATATGTTCCTTATTAGTAAAATCTCCGTAAAATACTATTTTTCAAAACCAGTGTGCTTGTACAATTTGTATTCTAACTCAACAATGCGAAGTTTCCATTATTTATGAGTGAGAACTTCTCATTGAAGTTTAATATAATTGATTTAGTTTATTTGCTGTCTGCATATTTTTTCGTCTAAAATAAATTTTGTTGATACCTATTCTGTTTTTGTGATAATTGTCAGTGTCTTACTTTTTAATTTACAAAAATGTTTGTCTTGTATGAGTTATTTGGATGAATGTTTACACCAATTACAAGATTAATTATTATTTTTCATTAAATCAGAAAATTATTTTTTTCTCATTACCCACTTTTTCATTCTTTCTACCACACTAAGTTTATTATAGAAAAAATATGTTGGTTTAACGCCAGTGTGTGTTATAATTAAAATCAATTTATGTAATGCCATCCTTAACTTTGACCACAATTTAAAATTGAGATTTTAACATTCACAGTTGTTTGTCACTTAGTTATCAAATATGAATATTCATAAAGAGTTTCCACTATTTCTTAAATTTATTCTTTTACAATAGCTAATTTTGTATTGCACCATTTTATCTAGGGTATTTTAATGTGAATTAACAGTCAATAAAAGACAATAAATTCATTGTAACATTGATTGTTGATATTATGAAGTTAATATCTAACATTCAAAAATATATTTACTGTTATAGCTGCTCAAGAAGATATTAATAGGTTGGATGTGCTTGTATGTGGACTATGCCGGCATGTCTTTCATTTTATTGACGATTTTAAAGAGCATAAGGATAATACAGCCTGTAAGCAACCTACATTCAAAGCAAATTTGTCTGTGAGTAACCTTTTTTTTATTACACTTTGAAGTATTTTGGTGTTATGAAATCTCAAGTATTTAATATTTTATATAATTCTTTTTATTTGACTATGTGGAAGCACAAGTATGTATATATTATGTTATAAATTGGTTTTGTCTGAAAATATTTCAGAAAAAAAAGGTCAGGAAAAGGATTAAAGGTTTTAGGTGACATGAATAATATGCCAATGTTGTTGTTATTTTTGTTTAGAGACTCAAAACAAAATTATTATTATTATTACTTTGTACTCCACTATTATCATTAATAGATATACAAATATATTTGTTCGAATGTACTATATAAGAAAAACAATGTTAATATTGGCCATTTCACTATTCAATTAATTATTACAATTTGTAATTAGATCTTTGTGGTGTTATTCCATGCTGTCTCCACTCCCTCAATCTGCATCATCCACTATCATGCACCACTACTGCTATAGCCATTACTGGATTTAAAAAATGAATGATATTCACTTACCAAATTAATGGGTGATATGAATATAACTAGAAAACAAGAGTTTATACTTAGAGGCTGTTCTCTGCGCATGAACATAAAGTTTGAATTTCTATTTAATGAGATTAAAACTAATGTGTGACAGAAGTGTAAACACTCCTGGTAAACTGAGCACATACTCATGATGGCAAAATGTAACGAAAGAATGGAAGAATACGTCAGTCATATTTTCAAATTTAGATTAATCCAGCTGCCACTTAAAATGTGTCATTATGTTCAAACACATACATATGCAGTGTACATCAATTCCACTCTTAACAGGGAATGTAAATACAAGACACAATTATAGTTGTATCCAATAAATAACTCATTTTAATAATAATAAAGATAGCCAAATACTGACAAAAGAAGTGATAATATAAATACCAAACTATTTGAGGATTTTTGAGGCCGATGTTTGATTAACTCAAAATGCTTTTGAGTTTTGTCAACTGACTCATGCAGTTGTGTTTCTCTTGGCTCTTATGTTTTTTCTGCACCTGAAGAAAGGAGCAAGGCTTCCAGTAATGTGGTGTGGTATTTACATTATCACTTCTTTTGTCTGCATTTGGCTGTCTTTCTTATTTTTAATTTTCAATCAGCGTAAATTTTTTCATTTTAATAACAAATTCATCATTGTTCAATGGAGGGTCACAAAAATTGAGTTCGTCTTTTAGAAATTTTGCAATGTTATCAAGTATGAAGCAACTTGTAATGATTCTAGGAACCTTATCTCCTGACAGTCAGACATTATATTAAAGGATGGGAAGTCTCTGCTTAAGTTGACAAAAATCACCTCTCAGTAATAACACATTCTGTATAAAAATTCTGTTAAATACTCGATCTTGGTTGGTTGTGAGGTTTTGTAAAGGCACCACCACCCATGGAGAAATAGAATATCCTTCATCCTCTAAACATACAGCTTCATTTCTTGTAAATATATTTCTTACAGTTGTAAAAATATCAGAGTTCCTCCAGATCCTTGAAGCATTGTCTGAGCCGGGCCTTGATGTGTTAATGCTTGTGAAGTATTAGTCCGCATCACAAGTCCCTTGCACGTTACTACTGGCATATTCCTTTCGGTTAATTTATTCGTCATCATGGCTTTCTAATTGTAACATAAATGCAGTCAATCAGAAGGATATTATCCCATCTTTACCCTGGGAAATTATCTTCTCTATAACCTCACTCAACAATTTTTTAGGCCAATGTTTGATTAACTCCAATATCTTCTACTCCTGAACTAGGAAATCAACCTTCTTAATTTTTTCTACTCCTGCTTGAAAACCGGGGTCTCCAATCTGGGTCAAGTAAAATTATAGTTTTGGCATTATTAGATACTGCATCTCCTTTTCTTGGTCCAAAAGCATATTTGTGATAAATTCAACATTTTGTGTGAAAAATAGGTATATCATTTTAAAAGATTCTACTAGGTGTACAACATTTTCATACACGTTGATTCACCATAAATTATTCCACCCTTTCGTATAATTGCATTTTTTCTAACAGCTCTGCAAACATACTGAGTCTGGTAACTACCAGACTCCAATTATTCCAAGGTAATGGAGACTATTTATTATTCATATAGAACTTGAGTTCATACTTCACTTATTTTTAATTTTAAGTATATGCTCACCAGAGTATCTACATCTTAATTTATATTCTTCCAAAATGAAGTACCTACTTCCATTTTTTAGTATAAAGTACTTACTTAATTTATTCATATCACCCAATGACTATAAATTATTAATGAAGTTTAAAAAACAAAACAACTTACTGGGACAATGGGCAGTCAGTTGACACTTCCCATATTGACGATCTTCATCAAGAGTCATGTAGAATGGTGATCCCCTTTGCATGCCAGTGATATGACCCCCTATTAATGCATAACTCTGAATACTACAGATTGTAGCTAAGAAAATAAACAGTCTCTTTAATATATGCTGTAATACCTCTTAACTCTCTATTTAAGATTCTTCCTATCTCTTTTTCCTATCCATATTGATTAATTAAAGAATTTGACAATGTCTCATCATCCTTATATGTATAAAACACATTAGGATAGGAAAGAGAGACAGATGTTGACATACCTGAAATCAGAAGTTTGTCCAATCTGGCATAGGTGGAAGTAAGTTGGCATCGCTGTCTCTCTTTCCTATCCTAATGTCACATTTCTATGCCTGAGCATATGAATTAACATAAAAAGAGTAATCCTCTTATTTATTTCTATCTTTCCTAACTATCCATGATCGAATGTGACTCCAGATCACCAAATTAGTTCCTAACATTGTAATTATTCCTTAATAGATGCTTCTAAATAACTATTTGTCCATAATAAGACTGTCTATATTTGCCTGGTCAGGAACTCGACCTGGTGGCCGAGATGGTTAAGGCGTCTGTGTACTGAGCAGATCATGCAGGTTCTACTAATATTATATATAAATCATATTAGTAAGGATATGGTATTGCCAAAAATAGTTGTGATTTTGGTATTGAAAGGAAAGAGAGATGGCTTGTGGCTTACCTGAAAGTGACGTACTGTGTTGCCATAAGGAACTGAGAGCTGTTCTTCAAATTTTCAGAGGCTCTCAGCCTCCTTCCTGAAGACGAAGGCTGAGAGCCTCCGAAAATTTTAAGAACAACCTTCAGTTCCTTATGGCAACACCACACCACACTTCACTTTCAGGTAAGCCACAACCTATATCTCTTTCCTTTCCATACCAATATTGCAATATATAGTAAGGATCTGATATTGTGAAAATAGTTTGTATGAGAAAGAGAAATACTATATTGCTTACTTGAAATTAAGGGCTGGTGTTGCCATGTCAAAAAGTGTTCTGTGCATTTGGCCTGCTTGTAGTTTGTGTCTCTTCGGAGGAAGGAGGCTAATGCATTGAAAGTTTCAGGTAAAACAACTATCTATCCTCGTGCTGAAATTGCAGTGTCATGTATACAATTTTTTTTTACATATATGTAGGAAACTAAACCACAAGTGTGGGCATTTCTGCTGTGGAAAAGTGCAGTGGTAGCACAACAGAAACCAGATGACAACAAGGAAAATCTTAACTCTTGGAAACTGTACCAAAAATGGTGTAAAATGGATGAATCAGTTCGCAATTCTTGGATAGCTGCTGGGAAAACCATTCAGACTTTCTCTAACCTTGCAAATGCAAAATTGCAAGAAGTTCATAAAACTCAATCAGAGGTAAGAATCCTTCAAGAACCAATTTTGTATTTAAGTATACCTGTGTATAATTTTAAGTAATACATAATTTCCTCTCTTTCTGTAGCGTAAAACTCCAATAAAACAAAACCAAGAAGAAAGTGACAGTGAATCTACATTACCAGATTCTAATGTAAAAACAGAGAAAACAAAATGTAAGTTTAATAGCAATATATTCTGATCATTTATTTTGTTCTACAATGAAATAACTGTACCTAAAATCATGTAACACTTTGCCTAATCTTCTTCTAATGAATTAAATTTACTGTTTGTGTGTGTGTGTGTATGTTCCACATAAAAATCTAGACCTGTCGAGTGAATTTGCCAAAAATTTGTACACATGTTCCTTTTGAACTGGAAAAAAACACTGTCGGAGTAAGACACAACTACAACCCCTAGGAGCGGGGACGAAAAGACATTGGGGGGAGGGGGTGCTAGCGTTCCCTCTAATTGGTAGGTTAAATCAATTCTAGACAAATGTGGAATTAAATACTTTTTCATACTTATGTAAATAAATACACGGGCACCCAGCTAGTAGCTTTAATAAATCAAATTGCCAGATCAGAAGTCCATATTTCTACTATGTTATTTCCACCAATATTAATTAATTATTTACATTAATAACAGTTCATAGGACATATAATTCTTGTTTTTAATGGAAAGCTCCTGTTAGGCATATCACCTAGATCTATTCACATTGAAAGACATAGATTGGTCTTAAATCTGATGTTTTGAGGGGGATCGCTAAATTCAATTATGATAATGTCAATGCCAGTTAAGTCAAGCTCCCATGGTATTGGGGAGGGTTTAGTGAGAAGGGATTAATTATGCAATGTCCAATATGACTGGAATTGATCTCAAATTTGGAGCTTTGTAGTTCTCTGAATTGGATAGCTAGTTTCATCTTCCACAAACCAGGTGACAAACTCAAAACCCTTCTCCTGGTTTGTCCTGTGTGTTGTTCTTGCAGTGCTTGTCTTTGAATCACCTGACAAAACAACAAGAATTGCATAAATATTGTGTAGTATTTCTTTTATCTATTAATTTTTGCGGTTACATGGCTACTTCTTTATCAAATATTTTATGGTTCTTATTTTGTAATTCTTAGTGTTGAATCCTTATTTTTTTTAGTGTCATTGTTATGGTAAAGAGCAAGTCATACTCGGCCCCATCTGTATGCAGTGGGATGATTAGTTAATTATAAAAAATATATAAATTATTTTACTCCTTTAAGCTACTAGCAGTATTTTGGATTCACTTAAGGTATTAGAATATTAAGATACCAGTAGGTACAGGGCGTGTCTTTTCTTCTCTTAAGATGGCATTCATTTTTGGGCTCTCCTTACGAGCAGCTTTACTACCAGTGCTGGTTAAAATCATAATAATCTTAGTACACTATTTGTAAATGGGGGTGGGAATGAGAAATATCTAATTTAAAATGCCCATATGTACCAATATTGGTGTTGAATTTCAGTTACATCCATCATGCTAATTAGGTTGTTGAGCCCATTCATCATGGTGTGTGTGTGTAAATAGAGATTTATTGGGTTAATTTATTTTCTGGTTTAAAGGCGTACACAGCTAGTGACAAAATTGTTTTGGATGTTGTGTCCTTCTAGGCTCTTGTGTTTTTAGTTTTCGTAGCACCTGAAGAAAGGAGCAAGGTTTCCACAAACATGTGGTATTTATATCATTTCTTCTTTTGTCTGTATTTAGCTATTTTATCTTATTATTAATTTGCATTTCAGATTTTTAATTTTCATTTTAAAATGATATTTAATTTATATAGATGACCATCATCTATCATTGTTTCTTCTAATTGTAATGTGAATAGATCAATGTGATATGGCTTATGTGAATGTTATAGGTGTCTTCCATGAAAAACAAGACTTATATCAATGGTGAATGCAAATATACTTATTATTGGTGGAAATAAAATATGTACTTATTAGCTGTCATTTTGCTTTATTAAAATTTAAATGACGAAGTCTATGAATAAACCTAGATTAATATTTGTTATGTGCTAATGTTCTATGTCTATTATGCTCTTAGGTATGCAGATTATATTGGCTCTAGCTGGTGTATTATTAAAATTTTTGTTTACCCAAGTTTGTATTATATTCAGAGACTTGAAAACATATTCATTAATTTTTTTAATGTTGAGTTTACTTTTTACATGTCATTTTGTGAAGATCTGTGAGCATATTTTGCACTTTGCAGAGGTTTGTGTTAAACTCTGTAGCTTATTTGCTGTCAGAGTTATTTAATTCAAACAAACACCCTATGAAAGTGAATGAAATACACAATACTTTATATTCAGTGTACATTTAGGCTTCCTTCATACAAATTTAGTTTTAAAGATCAAAATTTGTGTTTTAGAATTAATTATTTTTAAGAAATGTCAACTTCATTTATTTTCTGGATATAGGCTATGTTATTTACTGCTTCCCAAAAAGACCTGAAAGCTACACCCACTTTTCTCTCCACAGGTCTTCAAACATATCAATTTTTCTAAAATCATCTATTTTAAACTTCAAATATCTTTGAGAAGGACACTTAAAAAATCACAAATTTTCACAAAACATTCTTTATTTCTTTAGTAACAATTACTTACAATTTCATCACCGAAACTTTATTAGTTTTTGAGTTAAAATTGTTTAAATTAGCTAAAATGTTAAAAGCCCTGGAAAGTACAAATATAATTGTTGCATATGTCAAAATAACTGATTAGTAACAATAAGCAATTTATTAATAATTCACAACTTGTCCAAAAAATTATTATTTCTGTTCATATGCTCTTAAGACATCAGTTTTTATTTTTTGTATTATTTTCCATAAGCAATCAAATTACAATTCAATCTTTGGGCTAATTTATACAATGTTTAAATGTTGCCTGTACTGATGCTGTGGAGAGGTGATGGTCTAACAGCGCTACCTCAGTTTATATTTAAGTCTATTGGACAGCATCACTTCAGTCTTCAGTTTTGCATAAGCTCTAATAATGGTTCTATTAGTGCATTGAAATGTGTTTCAAGTTTTGTATGATGATTACGAATTTTATCCTTGATGCCATCATTTACATATGGAAAGTTCAGGTCAAAATATAAGGTAAAGTTGGATATATACAAGGGCACATTTATTATGGCATGAAGGATATTTAATATATATTAAATAATAGCAGTGTGAGACTTGGCTGCATATCCCCAGAGTTCTACTCTGTGTCCATATACATTTATGACTTAATTTGTATATAAATAGTTATTTTTGATTATTAATTTTTATTTAACTACTTCTACTTTTTGAATTTTCTCTTGATTGAGCTTGACTGTAGGACATTGTTATTTTTTAAGACTGTTGAATGGGATAATTTCAATCTATTTATGTTTATTTTCCATCTGTTCAACCAATTCAATTATTTTTAGATGTTCTTGAAGGTTCTGTGAAACTGTAGAAGGAACTGTATGTGTCAACTGTATTGCTGTATCACCAGCAAAGCTGCTTGTATTTATTTCTATAGAGGATGGTTAATCTAATGTGTATAACATGTATAATATTTGAGAGAGGTTTTTCCATTTATATATGTAAGAAATTCCCTTTGGTATGACTTTAATAATCCGAAGTATGGGCAAGACAGACTTCTTTTTATCTTAATTTGTAACCTGAGTGCCAATTGGCTCTAGCTGGTGTATTATTAAAATTTTTGTTTACCCAAGTTTGTATTATATTCAGAGACTTGAAAACATATTCATTAATTTTTTTAATGTTGAGTTTACTTTTTACATGTCATTTTGTGAAGATCTGTGAGCATATTTTGCACTTTGCAGAGGTTTGTGTTAAACTCTGTAGCTTATTTGCTGTCAGAGTTATTTAATTCAAACAAACACCCTATGAAAGTGAATGAAATACACAATACTTTATATTCAGTGTACATTTAGGCTTCCTTCATACAAATTTAGTTTTAAAGATCAAAATTTGTGTTTTAGAATTAATTATTTTTAAGAAATGTCAACTTCATTTATTTTCTGGATATAGGCTATGTTATTTACTGCTTCCCAAAAAGACCTGAAAGCTACACCCACTTTTCTCTCCACAGGTCTTCAAACATATCAATTTTTCTAAAATCATCTATTTTAAACTTCAAATATCTTTGAGAAGGACACTTAAAAAATCACAAATTTTCACAAAACATTCTTTATTTCTTTAGTAACAATTACTTACAATTTCATCACCGAAACTTTATTAGTTTTTGAGTTAAAATTGTTTAAATTAGCTAAAATGTTAAAAGCCCTGGAAAGTACAAATATAATTGTTGCATATGTCAAAATAACTGATTAGTAACAATAAGCAATTTATTAATAATTCACAACTTGTCCAAAAAATTATTATTTCTGTTCATATGCTCTTAAGACATCAGTTTTTATTTTTTGTATTATTTTCCATAAGCAATCAAATTACAATTCAATCTTTGGGCTAATTTATACAATGTTTAAATGTTGCCTGTACTGATGCTGTGGAGAGGTGATGGTCTAACAGCGCTACCTCAGTTTATATTTAAGTCTATTGGACAGCATCACTTCAGTCTTCAGTTTTGCATAAGCTCTAATAATGGTTCTATTAGTGCATTGAAATGTGTTTCAAGTTTTGTATGATGATTACGAATTTTATCCTTGATGCCATCATTTACATATGGAAAGTTCAGGTCAAAATATAAGGTAAAGTTGGATATATACAAGGGCACATTTATTATGGCATGAAGGATATTTAATATATATTAAATAATAGCAGTGTGAGACTTGGCTGCATATCCCCAGAGTTCTACTCTGTGTCCATATACATTTATGACTTAATTTGTATATAAATAGTTATTTTTGATTATTAATTTTTATTTAACTACTTCTACTTTTTGAATTTTCTCTTGATTGAGCTTGACTGTAGGACATTGTTATTTTTTAAGACTGTTGAATGGGATAATTTCAATCTATTTATGTTTATTTTCCATCTGTTCAACCAATTCAATTATTTTTAGATGTTCTTGAAGGTTCTGTGAAACTGTAGAAGGAACTGTATGTGTCAACTGTATTGCTGTATCACCAGCAAAGCTGCTTGTATTTATTTCTATAGAGGATGGTTAATCTAATGTGTATAACATGTATAATATTTGAGAGAGGTTTTTCCATTTATATATGTAAGAAATTCCCTTTGGTATGACTTTAATAATCCGAAGTATGGGCAAGACAGACTTCTTTTTATCTTAATTTGTAACCTGAGTGCCAATCCTTATCAAAGGCTTTGCTTGCATCTAAAAATATAGTGTTGTTGTATTGCTGATTCTCCATAGCTTTGTTGACTACTTCTACAATTCTATGGCATTGTTGCTACTGACAGAATCCAAATGGACGTTCCAGAATCCAGTCTTGATTTCTGGTGTCTGCTCTGATTCTTTCGAGTATAAGCTTCTCAAGCAATTTGGTTAGTGTTGATAGCAGACTTATGGGGTGATAGGAGTGATGCCAGGATTTATTATCATAATTTTCATTAATTAAGGTTTCGGGGCAGTATTCTAGCCTAAGTAGTGCGTTAAACAGGTACATCAGTAACCTTAAAACCTCCACCTGGTAATTCTTTCAGTATCTTAACTGATGTAATGTTGAATAATTGTTGTACACAGGTTCTTATCAATAAATGAAAGTTGGTTATTGATACTAATGTGTTATTTTGTCTTTTGCTACAAGTTTTATATATATATACCTCAAGTGTTTTTTGACAATTTTGCTATTGTAACCATTTCTAACTCTGAAACATGGTCTTGGTGATGAAATTTTAACTACTTGTTACTACAAAAATACTGAATGTTTTGTGAAAATTTGGGATTTTATTAAGGGTGTCCCTTAAGAGATATTTAAAGTTCAAAATAGACAATTTTAGAAAAATAACGTTTGAAGACCCATTAAAGTGTGGTTCTCAGTTCTGAATCTATTTTGGGACTCAGTATATAATACTATACAGAAAAACATGAAGGTGAGTCTCCGTTATTTCTTGAAAAATTTTAATTCTAAACATGCAGATGTTTTACTTTTAAAACATTCAAACATTTGTTTAGGTCTTTGTAATAAAGGAAGCCTACATGTACACTGAACATAAAATATTGTACATTTCATTCACTTTCATATCATTTTAGTTTGAAAACAGAGAAGCTATGGAGTTTGCCACCATGCTTCTGCAAAGTGCAAAATATTCTCACATTCCTTCACAAAATTGCATGTAAAAAAATAATGAAGTCTGATTATGTACAAGCTTGAGTTGAATATTTTCAGTAACAATCCTTGGTTGATTTGATTTAGATTGACCCTACCTTATTAACATTAAATGATATATTTCACTTTTTCTAGTGGGACATACAAAAAAAATAGTAAAGAAATATACAAACATCATTTCTAGAAATGATGGTGTGAGAGATTCAATAGAAATTAGGAATAAAATTGATCCAAGTGTTGAGGACTTACTTAATGAAAATGAAACTGGTAAGGAATTATCAACAAGCTCAAGTGATGTGAAGGATACAGAGTCAAACAATGAAAAAGAAGATAATACCGAACAAATGGATGTTGATAAAGAGGCAGAAAAGCAGGTATTATTATTGCAGTATTTTTTTAAACTCTGTTTCATGTTACTTATTTGTACAAAGTTTGACTTCCTTTAAGCTTAAGTATGCCTAATTTATGAGTATATGAATTAGAATGCCAATATTAACATGTTTCATACAGTGTTGTATTTTATTCATATTGCATCATTTGTTAATCCTTTAATTACAATTATGATTTTGGCTTCAATTAATAATTTATGCTATAATAAAAGTGACTACTATTTCAGTAAACTTATACTCAAATACTGTTTTCTGTAGGCTAGGCAATTAACCATGATAAATAAAGTATTCAGTACACATGATAAGTAACAGTCTCAAATGTAAAGATGTGACTGAAGGCAGTACACTTCCCTTAATACTTTTCTTGGTCATTTATTTGGCTAAATTATAGAATACAATTAGGTACAACTTGTCAAAAATAATAGTATGGAATAATTTATTAGGAAACACCCGTCTATAACTTCAAATATTTTGTAATTAACTTATGTAAACGTGTGACTTAATCAGAATTGGGGCCATCACTTTTTTTTTTCACCCTATCCTTTTTTTATCCATTGCTATTTATTGAGCTCATAAACAACTGGCACATAGTATTTGGTATTCAATTGCATGGACTATATACTACTGCCACTAGCCAATATTTCAACTTGATGCCATGCTACTAATCTTTAACCTTGTTTATTAAAGTGTTTAATTGTTAAAGTTAGGGGCTGTAAACAAGTATAGAACAGAACACCTGTCGAAGATGACAGAGCAAGCCATAGAAATATTGTGTTTAAATTATACACTGGTCCGGGGCAAACTAGATCATCTCCATCAGTAAAGCCCTTGTTCTCTATTAAGTATAGGACACTTGTCAACCACCACAACTGAGATATGTTTGTGTGAAAATATATGGTAGCACTGTTATGTATAAAAGAGACTGAAAATCTTGCAGTGTTACATAACTCATAGCTGTGATTAGTATAACTAGAAGAATATAGTGGAATGAATTATAAAAATAACTATTAAAATCATAACCTTTCCTTTTCCTGTTCAGTCTATATATAAAAAAAGTCAGATGCAAAATCCTTCGTAGCTGACTCTGGAATAAGCTGAATCTAGTAGGTTTCTTCATTAAGGAGTATTTGGATTCTTGTGTTGAGTTCCGATTCTTAATCCCTTTCCCTGAAGATGAACAGAGTTTATACTGTTTGAAATTTAGGATCTTTCTTTCCTCCTTCTTCCATACTCTCATTATCTCTTCTACTATAGAAAATGGAACACCTGACAAAATCTTCACCAAGTATTCCAAGACCATTGTCAACAAACTTCAAAACCAGAATAAAAATACATAATTGAAGAAAAGTTGAATCCTTATTTATCACATGCCATGCTTCAACTCCTGTCATATTATCATGGCTCAGTATCAAGATTTGCTATTCAATGAAGCAGCATTATAACATCTACGTTTAAATATAATATTAATATATATAAAATTGCAATATTGGTATGGAAAGGAAAGTGAGATAGGTTGTGGCTTACCTGAAAGTGAAGTGTGGTGTCAACATAAGAAACTGAAGGTTGTTCTTAAAATTTTCGGAGGCTCTTAGCCTCCTTCAGGAAGGAGTGTTACAGTTGCAGTCCGCAGCTGGCCGGTACATGGAATGGTGTAACACTCCTTCCTGAAGAAGGAGGCTGAGAACCTCCGAAAATTTGAAGAACAACCATCAGTTTCTTATGGTGACAAAACACAAAAATTTTATTACAGGTTTATTATTAATTTTCATTCGGACATAAATTTTTCATTTTAAATGTAATATTATTCAAGCTAAATTTCTATAAAACCTGTCAGACTTGAGATGTAATTATTCTACGGATGTGACCTACACTTTTTGCTTCTGTGCCCCATGCTGGCATTAGCAGTAATCATAATTAATGTTTTATATGTTCTTTTCTTGTTATCTTCCATAAAATTCTTATACTCATGATCTGATAATTGATAATCCAACTTCTTCATTTCCAATGCATTAATACATATATTCCAAAAGTTGTATTACATATTCTATTCTTCTGCTACTATTTCCTCCAGCATACCATGGTTCTATAGATTCTCCCAAACATTTAGATTTTGTAAAAATTTTATAAAAATATTTTTTGTCTTTAATTAAAAATCTCACTTTACATCCTGTAATCCGCTTTTGTTTTCAATTTTTCTATAGCAGCACATTTCAAATGTTTCCAGACTTCAAATGAACCATAATCCATCTCTGAACAGTCTTGTGTAATCATACAACTTTAGAAACTTTATCCAAAACCCTCATTTTTATATGCAAATATACAAATTACAAAGTTTTATGTCTTCAATGGAAACTAACACATTTGGATAGGAAAGAGAGTCAGTGATGCCAACTTACCTGAAATCGGTAATTGTTCCAGTCTGACGTATGTTAAAATTTTCGAGGGTCTAAGCCCTGAACCAACTACTGATTTAAGGTAAGTCGGCATTGCTGTTTCTCTTTCCTATCTAAATGTGTTATTTAATTTGACCTCGTAACAGTTTCCTTAAGCGTGTGTGTATATATATATATAATATAATATAATATTAGTAAGGATATGACTTCAAAAATAATTGCGATATTGGTATGGAAAGGAAAGAGAGATAGCTTGTGGCTAACCTGAAAGTGAAGTATGGTAAGTAGGGATTCGAAGGTTGTTCTTCAAATTTTCGGACGTTCTCAGCCTCCTTTTTCAGGAAGAATGGCAGTACAAAGCAGGCTGGTGCACGGAATGGTGTAACACTCCTTTCTATATATATAATATTAGTAAGGATATTTCCTTCCAAGACAACATCTACCATCAAATATATGGCACAACTATGGACACCCAGATAGCCCCCTTTTACGCCAACCTGTTCATGGGATGCCTAGAACAGGTCTACCTAAATTCATCCCAATTAAAACCCCTGGCCTGATGACATCTTCAAGCTATGGACTCACGGACCAGACTCCCTATCCGAAATTTTCCACACCTAGACCTCCAAACACCCTGTAAAGTTTACTTGGAACCATTCCCCGACCAAAGTCACTTTCCTAGACATTTACGTACACCTGAGTTCTGACATGATCAACACATCTGTCCTCATAAAATCCACAAACACACTCCAATATCTGCACTTCACAAGTTACCACCCACACCACACAAAACACTCTCTCCCATACAGTCTAGCCCTCAGGGGAGCACGTATTTGCTCCACCTGGAATAGTCTGGCCTCTTACACCAACCGGATCCTCAACGCCTTCATCAATAGAAACTATCTCACCAACCTCCTACAAAAACAGATAATCCATGCCCTATCAAATCTCTAAACACCCACACACACACTGGACCAAAACAAGAAAAGTAGTCCACCCCTCACAACAACCTACTTCCCTGGACCACGAAAAATCAATTCCATTCTCCATCTAGCATACACTGCACTGCAATCCAACCCTGAACTAAAAACCATCTTCCCCATTATACTCCCCACCTGCCCAAGGGTTACCTTCAGACACCCACCCAACCTCCTTAATTTACTTGTCCACTCCTGCAACACCCCCACTAATGCCGGGTTGCAAACCTTTTGGTAGGAACATATGCCATGTCTGCCATATCTTACAGCCCACCACAACCTTTCAGAAACATAAAAAATCAAAGAAAAGATCACCTACCTCTCCTCCCACACCATCTATCAAATTAACTGTAGACTCTGCCCTGAACTCTATATAGGCCAAACCAAACAACCCCTCCCTGAACAAATAGCCAACCACCACAGCACTGTCAAACATTACAAAATTCAATTCGCAGTAGTTGCTCACGGCCAAAGCCACAATATAAACAATTTCAACCAATGCTTCACATTCACCATCCTTAAAGCTCTACCCTCTGATTCATCAGAGGTAGAACTCCATCTGTGGGAACTCTCTTTCCAACATGTCTTATAGTCGAGGCAAAGACCTGGACTCAGCATCCTTTGAATAGTGTCTTTCCTACCTGCCATCCCCACTTTCACGAGACCATGTATGTATGAGCATGCTTATGTGTGAATGTGTGTGTATCTGTTCATGTTTATATGTGTGTTTAAGCATATATGTATGTATATGGTGCTTTGCATGAATGATCACTATCAGAACCTTTCCTATGCCATGATCTTTCCTTGAGAGAGAACGTTAGAGCCTTGATGGGGTGTTAATTGTTAATGGGCGACTAGCCGTGCGGCGGTCAAAAGTCCGCAGCTGGTCGGTGCATGAAATGGTGTAACACTCCCTCCTGAAGAAGGAGACTTAGAGCCTCCAAAAATTTGAAGAACAACCTTCAGTTCCTTATGGCTACACCACACTATCTCTCTTTCCTTTCCATACCAATATTGCAATTATTTTTAACAATGTCATATTCTAAAGAGTGTATGTAACTAATCTGCATCTAAACTCATCTGTCTTTGTACCTACAGCTCTGATTAAGAAATGCATACCTGTATAAATGATAAGAAAACCAAATATCCACATTAATAATTCTGAACAAAATTCACTCTCCTTTCTGGGCAATAAGCTATATGCCTATTCATGCTGATAGAATTCTTGTTGCCCCCCCCCCCCCAGATATTGTAATATTTAACCAATGAAATCTGTTTTTATTATTATTTATCCCCAACTAAAAATATAATTACTTGCTTTTCTATCATTTTAAGCCTATAATTTCTTAATCTGTTCTAGGATAAATTGGACACAAGTGAAAATGGTACTGAATCTGTTGGTGTGAAGAAAGGGAATATGGATTCTGTGGATGCAATAGAAATAAAAGAGGAGAAACTTAGTGAAGAAGAATGTGTTGATGATGATATGGACAAGGCTAACTCTGATTTTGCAAAACCTGTTGAATCAAGAGAAGGTGCTTTATTTATGAAGAAAACTTCTAGCAAGCCTGTCTCTCAGAAAATAATGAGACCTAATATAAACAAAGATCCAGCAGATGATGGATCAAGTGAGGATGAATATGTTGTAGAAAAAATTTTGGCAAAAAGGTTTAATCCTCGTAGGAAATACTATGAATACTTACTCAAATGGGAGGGATATCCTCAGTAAGTTTTTTATCTGTAGAATTTTAACCACTATATTGTCCTTTTCCTATCAGTTTTTTTTGTATGATTTTGATATCAGTATAAAATAATATCTGTAAAATGAATGCAATAGCTTTAATTTATTGCTATATAGTAGATATTTTTTTAATCACAATTTCTAAGCAAGTTGTCATCCAATGTAATTAAGAGTTTTTCACAGACTTTACTTCTTCATACAATATTTGTATCTCAAGTGCATTTATTTAGGTTTTGTATGAATTGAAATGAAATCACTGAAACACTTAGGAGCACCCCACATCACTCATTTTCCTGAGACAAATAGATTGGTAATGAAAGTGCTTGTTAAATAAAATTTGGCTTCAAAGTGGGTGTTAATAGGTTTTATTAATTTGGAATTTTTAAAATTATATACTAGTTCTGTGGATTATATATAAGCTGCGTTTAGAATCAATTATACTCACAAACTAACACACCAATGTATTATGAAACTAACCAGTACAGTCATACATATGGAAAAGTAGTATTTTTTTAAAATTATTAGTACTGGAATCACATTTTCATTTTTGTAGTGACTACAACCTATTCTGTGGCATTTGCTTTTACTTCTTGTTGAGGATTGCACAGTAATTACATTTTTATTAAACACAGTATTAGAGCTTTATTTATAGCGGCCCTGCTCCCTCATAATAATAATGATTGTGTCCATTACCATGTGTCTACATACCAACCTAAATTTATGTGAATTGAGTGAATTCCTTCCAATTTTTTTGTTTATATCTTATCTCTAATTTCTAACAATGCAGATCCGTAACTGTAGTCAACACACTATTTTATTTTGAGAAGGTTTATTCAGTTAAAATATTTTTTCCCATTCTTATTAAACTCTTTGATTTGATTATTTATTCCATATTGAAATTTTTACTGTATATTATTTTAATATAAATAAGGTCTATTTTCAGTGATGTGCATTGGTTTTTGGACAGTTGGGCCATGGTTATTTTGGATGAGTTTGCCTACATTTATCTTGTGAGCTCCGATCATTTTCCAGGCTAGGCCAAGATTAATGCAACCTGTCCACTTTTGTGCTTAGATAGGAGCAGGGTGTGCAGGGTCGCTCCGAGTTGGGCCTGTGAGTCTTGTCACCATTTTTCCCCCTGTTTGTCCCTGAGGCAGGAAAACCACAGGGTGCATTGCTCATATTCCAAATCTGTTGAAATTAGCAGGTTTCTTCCTTATTTCGATGGCTTCACAAATCTTCCGTTTCCAGGGAGGATTTTCCCTGGCAATTACTACAGTGACATACAGAGCTTTTGTGGTTTGTC
The DNA here is from genome assembly GCA_037074705.1 of Zhengitettix transpicula. Lineage (NCBI taxonomy): Eukaryota > Metazoa > Arthropoda > Insecta > Orthoptera > Tetrigidae > Zhengitettix > Zhengitettix transpicula. The sequence continues at coordinate 71,893,910 of CM073590.1, read as the reverse complement.
TCTATTGAATGTTCTGCAACAGTGGATAGATTCAATTGCTAATAGTCGTATCTCTTTTTCATGGTTATCATTCTGCTTCTCACTGATCCTATATAAGCGGAACAGACGATGGGTTGCATTGGTCTTGACCTAGCCTGAAAAATACTCGGGGCTCGCAAGCAAAATGTCTGCATACTCGCCAAAAATAACCGTGGTACAACAGCCCCATAATCGATCCACATAGTTGAAGATTCACCGGCCACGAAAACCATTAGTTATTTCATAAGGTCTATTTGTTTGCATATATATAAACACTATTTTAAGTGAAGTTATTGTAATCCAATAATAATCTAATTATTTGATAGACAAGGCAGAATTGTTTGTTTTATAATAAACAAAATATTGTTACTAATTTAACTTTGACATATGCATCTTAGAAATAAATAATGGCAAACTTTACTAAAAATGTAGTGGTCATTTGCAAAGAATTGATATGGAAAAAAGTATGACATGTTAATAGCAGAAAAAATACTATAATTTCACTGGTACGATATAGTGTTACCCAATAACAGTCACATGAGTCTTTAGTTTGTTATATTAATAACATTAGATTATGATATATATTAATTGATAATTTTATGTGGTAAATTAAAGAATCTTCCTGATCATACTGAAAATAGGGAGAAGATTGAAGAACTATGAAATGCAAAACAAATTTTTGGCTTCATCTTTAACTGTATTTTATCCATTCTATTATTCCAGTTAGGAAATGGTCAAATAAAGAACCTTATTGTAAGAGTAATGAGTATCATAAGATTTTAGGAAATAAATAGTGTGTGTATAATCATTATTTTAATTTGAGAGGAAAAATAGTGTGTGTATATTTCAATAAGTCCTTTATCAAAACATTTATTGAGAACAATTGTGTGAAAATTTTTGTTCTATAATGTAGTTTTCTTAAGGAGAATAAAATGTGCTTAAACATTGAAAGATATTCCAATGGGTAAAATATTTAAATGTATAACAAATCAAGTCTACACACCATATTTTGTAACATGTTATCATTTTTTACAGTAAGATATTGCTAATTCATATTGTATTTTCACCAATTGGAATTTTCATATTATATACGTTGATAATTCTTCCCTATTTTTTCTTAGTGATCAGAATACATGGGAACCTGTTCATAATATGGCAGCTTGTGATAAACTAGTTGAAACATTTGAGAGAAATTTAGCTCGACAGAAAGCTGCACAGCAGCAGAAGATAACTTTGCCAGTAGCTGGGCCCAACCAAAAATTTATCAACAGAGTACCAAAGCCACATATTAAAGGTTTAGATGACTTAGCATTACAGGCTGGAAGTAGTGCATCAGAAAGGTTTGTTTTCTCATGACGTGTTTATCAGTTATTGCCTTTTTCATAGATCATTATTTCTTAGAATATTACTTTTTCTTTGTGAATTATGGGGAAACAATTTTATCCTTCATATAAGTTAACCTTTAATAATGAAATATTTTGTGAACAGAGTTTTAAAAATCAACAAAATTACACAATTTAAACCACTTATTCTTAACTAAATAGTTTCTTATGTTTACAATTTTAGGAACTTTAATTTGGTGACAAAGTCAAAATATTCCCTATTTGCCATAACATTATTCTCAAAGTAAAAGAAACCATGAGAATTTCTAGTTTATTTCATAAGCAAAATTTTATTTTTGCAAATTCATAGAACCTATATAGCTGTAACATTGTCTGGCTCTTAATTTCACTTCCAGCTCTAGTTTATTTCATAATGCAAATGATTAAAAATTGTAAGTGGTGATTAGACTGTTTGATGTAATAAATCTTTCACATTAAATTGAGTTACAAAGAGATTGTTTTATGGAAATTTAATTAATATAATAGAAATGTGCATTAACAAACGATATAAAATAAAGCATTAATAACTAATGTATTCTGAAAACTGTGTGATGTTTAGTAGTTGCAGTTTTGCTGCATCTGAATGATTTTGATTTCTAATGTGGTTTCTTGAGAATTCTCTGTTGTGTACGATTAAAAGTGAAGAATAGCTTCTGATATGTTGACTAGTTTAATAATTAATTTCTTACAGTAGTATTAAACAATATATCTATTTTCAGTATTTTATGTTTAATAGCAAATAATAATGATTAAACACTTTTTAATGATGAAAATAAATAATTGTTTCTTCCTCAAAGCAATTTTGATTACAGCAGTCGTCCAGTGAGAAGCAGTAAAAAGAAGGCACTAGCACAAGTAAAGTCTTGGTGTGGTTCTATGGCCAAAAAATCAGATTCTGAAATGGGTAAATATGTACAAATTATATTATTTAATTTAGTATATATCAATTTCAATTGATAGTAAACTACTTCTGTTGTGTTTGCAGTAGTTATTTACAAAATTCCAACATTTACCTCATTTCTTTAATTTAATTTAATGATAAACATTCAATGCCAGACAATTAAAAATGTATTTTTTAAATTAATTATTGAATTGCAACAGGTTTTAGTCCTCATGTGAACCCTCTTCTGGCAGATATAACATTGTGAAAACCAAATACATAGTTAGGTACATAATAAATATATTATTGTAGGAACAAAAAATCTATAATTATAATTAAGCAATGCAGAATTAAGACACTGAAAGAACATTTATTTAGTGAAACTTACTATTTATGAAATATGGGATTGTAAATAGTCAATAGTGATTCCGTATCTGTTTTTACATTGATACTGTTAGGATCACATTTAATATGTAACATTTAAAAAAATTAGTCTGCATTGATAATTGTTTTGTATATCTAAAATACAAAAATTGTCCCAATTGATCTGGTGATCATATGTTTTGACACAACCTAAAGTTATTCTTGAATTAATCGTACATTAATCTTTGATTCTAGTTTCCAGCATTTTTTAGTTTGTCGTACATAGGAGTACTGACAGTTTTCATATTCTAAATTCTAAACTACATTGTTTAATTTATTTTTATTGTCGGTGAACTTTATATTGTGAGCTGTAGTAGAAATATTGTACATGGACTTGGTGATTAAGTTAATATTATAAGTTGCAAATTAACTGGATTCTAGATATGGCATAATAATGTAGGGCATTGATTTTTTTATGGTAATATATTCTTTTCTTTATAAAGTTTTAGGAAAAGAATTTGTTTCAAGAATCTATTTGATGATTTTTAAATTTAGTGATCAAAAGAATAACACTATCTGTTAGTTACATTATATAAAACAGAAATGTTTTATTGATAAGGATGGAGTAATCTTTGCCTGAAGAGGGTCTGCATGAGGATGGAAACATGTTGCATTTCAAAATTGATTAATAAAACACATTTTCAATTGTCTGGTATTGGCTTTATTTATCATTAAATTTATCAACACAGACATAAAACTTTACATATTCCTCTCATTCTAACTCACAAGCCCATATTCAATTTTTTCAGTCTTGTCAGCCAAATAGTTCCAATGGATTGATGCAATTTTTCAAGTATTATAAATAAGGTAGAAATTATATGAATTCACATAAAAAGTGTAATCCTCCTATTTCTCCAATTTACTTCTATCCTTCCTCACTTTCCAAGATCCAATGTGACTTTGTCACCAAATTAGTTCCTAACATTGATTGTGTGTGTATGTATTATGAGATATGTACTTGCCCATTATTTTAATTACTAGCTAGTCTGCATTCAACTTTACAATTTTTATTTTATTTTAATCAATTTGATCTTTCCTTTGTCCACCATTACATCTACCACCAAAGATCTCTCATCAGCAATCGGTTACAGCGACTCCACTATCACAAATATATTACACCATCTCTCTTTTTCTTCTTATACTCCAGCTAGTAGATAAAGTTTTAAATTATCATAATTGACATGCCACAATGACATTAGTAAAAATATGGCATTTTCAAAAATAATATTGGTATGGAAAGAAAAAAGAAGTAGTTTGTGGCTTAAATGAAAGTGGAGTATGGGGTAGCCAAAGGAAACCGAAGGTAGTTCTTCAAATTTTTGGAGGCTCTCAGCTTCCTCCTTGAGTTTGCAGCCAGCCGGTGCACGAAATGGTTTAACACTCCTTCCTTCGTTTTCCCCTTTGCTACACCGTTCTTCACTTCTAGGTAAGCCACAAGCTATCTCTCTTTCCTTTACATACTAATATTGCAATTATATAATATAATAATTATATTATATAATAATATAAGGTTGTTCTTCAACTTTTTGGAGCCCCTCAGTCTCCTTTAGGAACGAATGTTACACCATTCCGAGCACTGGCCTGCTGCGAAGTTTTGACTGCCGCACAGCTAGTAGACCATAAACAATTAATAAATATATATTTACTAATTTGGTGACAAAGTCACATTTAAACTTAGATAGTGGGGACAGATAGAAATAAATAGGTAAAACAGGAGGATTATGCTTTATTGAATTCATATGCTCAGGTGTAGAATCATGCACATAGAAAAGTAAATGATCAAAGCAGGGAGAAGGAATGAGGAAGAAGGAAAGACTGAAAATATTTGACCTAGGCAGGATTTGAACCCGCATGATCTACTCAGTACACAAACGTTGTAACTATCTCAGCCACCATGTCAAGTTCCTGACCAGACAATTATAGACAGTTTTACTATGGACAAATAGTTATATTAGAGTAGGAATGGATAGAGTAGAGGGAATGAAGTATTACGAGCATCCATTAAGGAATAAATATATTTGTCTAGTCAGACAGCCAGCATTCAGTTCATACCTTTCCTGACAAAGGGGGCTGAGGTTCTTCAATTTTTTTAAATTTTTTTTTGTTCAACCGGACTCGACCAACTGTTAATATCAGGCAAGTTGACTATGCTGTCTCTCTTTCCCAACCAAAAGTGCTGGCCAGCACACAGTTCAGGCGTACTATCCTGAGAAAGGGCACTCAGGCCCTCAAAACTTGATACCTACCAGCTGTTGATCTAAGGAAAGTATTTTTCCCTGTCTCCCTTTTGGATAGGAAAGAGAGACAGTTGACTTACATGAAAACAATTGTTGGTCCAGTCGGGCTGAGTAAAAAATAATATTTCAAATTTTCTTTTGTCTGTCGTTCCTATCCAAATGTGTAATTTAATAAATATTTGTATATATGATATTAGTAAGGATATGACATTGTCAAAAATAATTGTAATATTGGTATGGAAAGGAAAGAGAGATAGGTTGTGGTTTACTTGAAAGTGAAGTGTGGTATCGCCATAAGGAACTGAAAGTTGTTCTTCAAATTTTCGGAGGCTCTCAGCCTCCTTCTTCAGGAAGGAGTGTTGCAGTCCGCAGCTGGCCAGTGCACAGAATGGTGTAATACTCCTTCCTGAAGAAGGAGGCTGAGAGCCTCCGAAAATTTGAAGAACAACCTTCAGTTCCTTATGGCGACTTCACTTTCAGGTAAGCCACAACCTATCTCCCTTTCCAAACGAATATTACAATTATATATATATATATATATATATATATATATATATATATATATATATATATATATATATAATTGCAATATTGGTATGGAAAGGATAGAGAGATAGGTTGTGGTTTACCTGAAAGTGAAGTGGGTGTCGCCATAAGGAACTGAAGGTTGTTCTTCAAATTTTCGGAGGCTCTCAGCCTCCTTCTTCAAGCCTCCAAAAATTTGAAGAACAACCTTCAGTTCCTCATGGCGACACCACACTTCACTTTCAGGTAAGCCACAACCTATCTCTCTATCCTTTCCTTACCAATATTGCAATTATTTTTGACAATGTCACATTCTTACTATTACAATTTATATATATAATGTAAGGAACTTTAATTTAGTGATAAAGTCGTTGGAGTGTTGGATAATGAGAAAAGAAATGATTCATATAAAATGCTCCATTATTGTAAATATTTTTTACTAAAACACTACTTTGTGTTCAACAGGTGGGAAAAGAAAAGCTGGGGAAGATAGTGATTCAGAAGATGATATTTCTCTGCCTGACAAAAAAGTAAAGCTTGAGCCACTTGATGATGACGAATGGAGTGATGGTGGAGCATCAAGTGCATCGTCTGCACAAGAAGATCGTGAAAAAAGAGCTGCAGGAAATTTCCAAAACAAGCTGCTCTCTGTTTCTAGAAACAAAGAGCAATATCTTATGTCAGCAGTAGTAAAAAGATCTCCTGGGAGACCTAGAAAAAGGGTTGATGAAAGTGCAGTAAATGGTGTTACTGTTTCAAAAAATAAAAAGGAAGAGTCAAATGATTTGGCAGTGAAATTAGGTTTAGAGTCAGATTCATCACCTGAACACAAGTCAAAAACACAATCTAATTCGGCTAAGGGATCAAATTCCAACCCCCCAGTGCTGGTAGCAAATTCAAAAGGAGTTATTAAAGTCGATCCAAGACAAGTGCCAAACTTAACTTCTGGTGTGTATATTGTATCAAATAAATCAGGAGTAGTGAAATTGGAATCTGTCCCTGGATCTCCGACAAAAGGCAAAGTTGCCCCCACCTCACAAGGATCAAGAGAACCCAACAAGACTGTAATGACTCAATCGGGTATAATAAGGAAACCTGTTTCTCTTTCTCCTGGCTTAACTAGAGTTAATCAATCTCCGGGCCAAACAAAAGTATTGGGGAAACCAGGAATTCCTGTGCGTCCTGGATTGTCACCTGGATTAGTTAGAATGTCTCCAACTAACACCCAATTTAAAAGCCTTGCACCTCGCATGGGAGGTCCTAGAGCTCCTTTAACATCTCCACGTGTACTTGGACCCAGAATGCCAGGAGGGACAAGGCCTGTATCTTTACTGTCATCTAGACCTGGACTTAATAATTCTATTAGACCAGCCCTTTCACCTAGAACTCCTAATTTAATTAGGACCCCAATTGGTGTTAAAAAATCTCCAATTGGTATACCAGGAGTTCAAACCAAAATTATGAGAGCAGTTAGTCCAAGGCTTCCAATGCAAGGTGGCAAGATTATGTCATCTTTATCAGCACAGACAAGAAGTGGTGTGAAGCCTATTCAAGCAATGTTAGGCAAGGCTGTTCAAGGTAATGCTCCTCTTACAGATTCAACAGGAAATAAAAAGTTAGGTGATGATATAAAATCTAGTTTAAGAACAAATTTTGATGAGGATGATGATGATGAGGAGGATGATGATGATATCAGTGATGATGAAAGGCTCGGAGGGCTATCGGCCCGAGACAAAGACAATAGTAGTAAACAACGTGATAGTAAATTAGTGGATAGTGACAGCTTACATATGGAATTCCATGAAATGACATCTGATGAAAGTGAATCTGATGACTCTCTGCCAGAATTACCAATGGGGGATTTGCCTTCCCTGGAACCAGATAGTCCTCCTAGACCCTTTACCTTGTGCCCAGAAACCGGAAAGATATTGGGCCGGGCCGAAGGTGAGCCTACACCTCCCCCAACGCCTGAACCTCGACCACCAGAAGATAATGAACAGGTAACTAGAGAGCCACCAGCTGAGGAAATGGAACCTGAAGAAATATTACCTGACCCGAGACCTGCTTCACCATTGCATTATAGAGAATCTAATAAAGAAACCCTGTTGAAGGTTGAAATGAGCCCAGGAGGAACTACAGGTACTGTTGTTGAAAGTAATCCAAGTGAACATAGAAATTATATGGATACATTAAGGACAGAGCAGGGCTTAACAGTGACAAAAATTGCCGACACAGGTACAAAGAACGGTCAACAACTAGTTACGACATCTCAGGTTGTTACCCAAGTTAAAGCTGGTGGAGGCATATCTGTGCCTGCGCGTAAGCTTTTTGTGGACACGACAAACTCTGGGAAGTTGGGTACTGATATAGTGACGGTGACTGGTGAAGATGGTGTTGTGTACCAAATTTCAACAGAAGGACAGCAAGTGACAGAGGAAGGTGGTCAACAGTGTGTTTATGTGTCCACTGAACAAAGTGAAGGCGGAGATGAAGGGGCAGTACTGACATTGGACACTGCTGTTGCAGAAGCTGTTGCTCAGTTAATTCCGGACCAAGTGGGTGTGATAGGGGGTGCTGGGTGTTCTCAGTTCTTTATCAAAGAAGGTGAAGAACCAAATGTGGAGGAACAGCAGCCACCTCAGCAGCAACTTGTCATGGCATCGATGGTAGGAGAAGGTGCTCCTGAAGACTCTCAGGGTCAAGTTGTTGCCCACGTTGTACAAGAGGGAGAACTTGATCCTCTAACAGGTACTGCATTAAACAATAACTTTGAATTTATTGCATTAAGGAATACATATAATTTGTTTATAATTATGAAACCATTTTTATCTCTATTTGTACACATGTTTATGACTTAAGGTTTTGTAAATCTACATGTCTCAAAAGTCATAAAGTAACTGTACATGATTTTATATAAATTTTGTTTTTCAAACAGTGAAAGTTGGTATGCCCTCTAGACGCATTTCATAGAAATGTGAATATTATGTTCATCTTTTATAATTACTAAATATATTGGATACAATATGATTATGCAATCATTAATGTATTTTGATTACCTGAGCATGAATGGTGTAATTAACGCTTTTAGTTAGATAACATTAAATTTCACTTCATACAGACCTTTCTCTCTTTCTACTATTCTGGTTTTAGTTTACCATTTTTTAAATTTTCACATATATAAGAGAAAGGTAAAATCTAAATTATTCAAAAGTTTGACTATTTAGAATAAGGTAATAAATTTTAATCCAACACTGTATTAAACAAGAAAAAACTTTTTTTGCACTTATTTAATTATATGATATTCCATTTTTTCCCCCCATTATTTGGTATACGTCAGTTTTCCAGTACAACAAATAATGTGTTAACAATGCTCTTTATCTGAATAACCTTTACTGGATTTTATATCTGAGTAACTATGATTTGATTAAGAACTCATTGTCGATGATCAATTTTTTATCAGTTATATGATTTTATAGCTAACTGATTGATATAAAAATCTGGATCCTTTGCATGTGTACTGTTCACTGTTTTAGTAGTTGATGTTTGATTTAATTTTTCAAATATTTGTTCTTGAGAAGGATGCAGTATTTTACTTAGGTTGCTTCTAAACTCCCTGATAGTGTGCTGAGCTTCACATTACATTATGGCTGTTCTTGTTTGAGGAATCTAATTTGTTCACCCAATCTCTACAATTGCAAACACTTACCTGAACATAATATCACTCCAACAAAATTTATAACGATTCCTAAAATAAGGTGTTCAATCAAAGAAATATCCTTTTGGATACATAAAATGCTTAACATAAAAAGTTTGAAAAACTCTATGCAACGTTAAATTCACTAGTTATGCAATTGTGTTGCTCCTTACTCCCGTGTTTTTTCCAATCAGCTGACAAATGGGCAAGGATCCCAGAAACTTTGTGTGAAATTTATATCATCACTTAATTTTGTCTGTATTTGGCTATTTCCGGTGAAGTAGTTCACACAAATAAATGTAGGTGTAACTACATACCTTCATGTATGAACGAGTCCAATTTCTTTGCCATAATGTGTCTAGTTAAGTTTTTGTGTCAGGCAGTTGTAAGAATATCACCCTAAATATCTATTTTATATTTTAGGAAAGAGGAGGGTGGTTTTGTTGCTGCCTGATGGAAATCTCATGATGACAGAAGTAGATGAAGAGCAATATGCGGCATTAAATTTAGAAGAAAAGTAAATTGAACTGATAAATAGATATGGGTATTTTATTTTTCTACCTAAAGGTAGTTTGGATCAATTTTGTAATGATTGATTGGTTGTATTGTATATAGTAGACATTCTTATCATTTGTAATGAAACAGTCCATTCTACATAAATGTAGTGGATAGAGTAGAATTAATACTCTGCAAGATCCAGTTCATCAATTATTCATGATTTGAATTTTCAACATGATGATAGTTTTTGAAAAGTCTGTTTTTCTCCCGTGACCCTGAAATTTTGTTTAAATGTGCAATAAAATTTTACTTTGAAAAACAATATAGTTACTACAAAAGTAAGTTGAAGGTTTCAGTTCTCAGTTTACCTAATTCCTGATCCACAATTATTTGCAGTGGTTGTAGAATTTGTAATTTTAAAAATTCTTCTGTGCATCCCAAAAGCAAATTTTCTATATTTAATTGGTTAGATAAAAGGCTGGTGGAAAAATAAATTAATAGAAACTTAGAAACAATATGTGCATTGAAAAATATATTTCTTCTGTTTCTTTGTTTTGGTTCATACATATGTTTGGAGTAAATAGTTTACAGATATGAAGAATACTGGTTATTATCATTATTAATCAAAATTTAGTAAGTCTGAACTAATTGACTTTCATTTGTATTATCTTAATCACTGTAATTTAGTTTTTACTTTACAGAGATTTTAAATGTACCTGACTGTAGCTTACAGATACTATTGTGTGTTGGGGAAACAAATTTTACAAATTTGATTAATATATTAATTTCTTACAAATGAATATAAGTGACTTGAAATGCCACATTGTTCTGAATGTTACAAAGTCTTAATAAAGGTTAAACCAAATAATGTCTCCAAGCATATATCATTCAGTGATAATACTAAACTGGATTTATATGCATATGGAACATTTTGTTATTGTTTATTTAAGAAATAATGTGTCTAATACAATTAACATGTCTAAATTTTTATAAGAACCAGAGTATTCAGAATTGGAAACTTCATTGTAGTGTGTTTATATCTTGAAAAGTCAATTAAGAAATCAATCATTGATCCAGAATTTGTATTGAACAGAATATTACCAAGAAAATAGTGAACATGTTATTGAGTTCAGTTTTTTAAAGAAAATTCTTACATATCGCAGAACAATTCTGAGTAAGATTCAAATTATAAAATAATGTAATTTCTTTTCCTTAATATCAGTTTGTATGTATGTTGCAAAATAATTAGACCTTATCAATATGTATATTATTTATTTTACATAATAGTTCTAAAAATGCTGCACCCACTTTCTTTTTCTCAGTTTTTAATGTTGTTTTATCTCATACATAAAAACTGCAATTTGATTGAAACTTTTATTGTGATCATTACAATTGTAAATTACCTGCGAGCATGTAAGAAACTTGCTTTAAGTTAGAAGGAATGTTTTGTTGAGTTTGTATCATGTGAATTAATGTAATTGAAGCTGTGCACCAGCACATAGTGCTATTTTATACTATTAACATTCATGCTGTACTAAATTATCTCTAATGGAACTGCACTTTCACAGTCAATTAAGTACATGAAATAAAATAATCATTTTTTAAATTTATCACTAAAAATGTTGTGCATGCATTATTAAAATCTATCTAAATCATGAATGACTGTTTTCATTACAGAATTATGTGGCTTTCTGACATGATTGGTTGTTGCATAATTTTTAATTTATGAATGTTTATATACTTTATAAAACATTTAAATATAAACAATTAAGTACAAAAATAAATAGTCCAATTTCATGGCATGTTAATTAGTTTACTGAAGTCTTGTTAAATAATGTAAATATTTTGTACAATTATTTACCATGTGGCAAAATTGTTTATTCCAATATAGTCAAAAATATTTTAACATAAATTTAGTTATTTAATAGTTTGAGTTTTTGGTGTGTTTACTGTTGTATCCTGTCTCATTAATTACATCATCCCAGAAAAATATTGTATGTATATATATAATTGCGAGAGCCTCCGAAAATTTGAAGAACTACCTTCGGTTCCTCATGGCTATACCGTTCTTCACTTACAGGTAAGCCACAAGATCTCTCTCTTTCCTTTCCATACCAATATCGCAATTATTTTTGACAATAGCATATCCTTACTAATATTATTTATAAATTTTCCTGGACATGAAAGAGAGATGGAAAACGCCGACTTACCTTAAATCGATTGTTCATGTCGACCGCACTTTGCCGTCACAGAGTGAAGCCCTGTCCTAAAGAAGGGAGTTGAGGCCCTCGACAATTAATATATATGTTTCGTATTGTCGGAGAGCATGAGGTGAGGTGCACAACGTCGAAGAGGCCAGCGCCTCTGAAAATTTGAACTGTTTCGGGTCAATCTTGGCGGTACTGCAGAAAGAGTTCTCGGGTTCAATCGAGTACTACAACGATTAAACCCGACGTTTCGACGACCGCCAACTTCCAGTGTCGGAATTAATTAATTCAAGTATTTTATCAGATAGGCCTCGAAGCCGTTATAGACCTGTAAGATCTCTTCGGAAATATTTATCAAACACTGAGGAGGCCTTTGGAGATACTGTAGCAGGAGTTATCAAGGACGGCGGTTGGCGAAGATTGAGAGTTTGCTACCACCTTGTCCGGCGCGCTGAGTAAGTAAAACGATCTAGACGCTTACTGAAAGCACGGTAAGAGGGTAGCATCTGACGTGTAGAACACTCAACTCGACCGTCATTTTACGTAGGGTTTTAGTATAGCCGTCGCGTAATACCAAGCTAGACTACAGCAGCGGGATCGGAGGAGGACTAGGGTATTCCAGGAGGCCAGATCATCGGCCGTCATGGAACCCAAACATGCCACCATCGATTCATCGGAAAAAAGAGAAAGTAAAATTACACAATTGAAATTTTATGACGTGGCTTATGTCTTGTGATACCTGAATGCTTCGGCTCTATGGTTGGTTGTCATCCGAATAAGTTCCTAAAAAATAAGAAAATGTTTAGACAGTTGAATGTGTGCATGGTGTAAGGGAATGGTTCCGTATTCATGGTAGAAAATTTCGATGGTTAGGGGTACGAGCCGGTGAAGACGAGATTCTACCTTTTACGGTTTCAAGGCGGTTTTCCTGCAGCTTCGGTCCAACTTTGCGCCTTACGTCGGGTGTCTTCCTTGTTTGTCTTGAACACAAAAAAAACTCGCTTCTTTCTACAGGGATACTGCCTTTTCTTGCCAGAGAAGTTCACGTCCGTCGCCAGGATTCATTATGCAGAACCCTATGGCTGGGCTAGTGGTTGGGAGAAATTTTAACATGGTGGTATGTTAGGGTATAAGAGTGACAATAATTACAATTTAGTAATAATAATTTGACGTATTTTAGTAGGTGAAGAGCAAGTGGTAGGTTGAAATAGCGAGGGTGATTGTATGTAGAGCGATCTGGAAATAGTTCCAGAAGGTTTCTTTAGCAGCCGTAAGTAGGATATATTGGAATTCCTACCGATCTTGATAGAGAGGAAAAAATGAAGAGTTATTGTGGATGGTTCGTATCGTGAATTTATCTCGTTGAAGAGAGTCCGTGAATTTTGGCAATGATTTAAGGACCCAAGTTTTCGAAGCATCGAGTGGGAGACGTTATCGTGGAACTCGGCGTTCTAATCGGATCCAGTTTTTAGGTTTGAAGGAGATTCATAAATGGAAGTGTGAAGTAGTGTCATGGATGAAACATACGGTCATTCTTCACGCTCCAAAAATAAGGCCAGGAGTGATGATAGCAGCAGTGGTATCAAAACTCCGGTTTCAAAAGGACAACGACTGATAATAGTTCATGCTGGCAGTAAAAATGGATTTAGCCCTAATGCGTTGCTAGCTTTTATATCAGGATCAAAAACAGGTGATTATCATGACGACATGAACTATTCAAATTATGTGAAATGTGTTCGACAAAGGCTTCACCCAAATCTTCCTCCAAATTCAGTAATAGTTATCGATAACGCACCGTATCACAATGTCCAGATGAATCGAGCTCCAAATTCGAATTCAAGAAAAGAGTTTATGACGAGATGGCTAACAGAAAATGGTATAACTTTTACAAACAGCTTGTTGAAACCAGGATAATCTGTAAAATTGAAGAGCTGATAAGTACAGGTTGCCTATTTATCCCGTTCGTAATGACACAATGAATGTTTTAAAAATTAGCGTCTCCCCAACAGCTTCCCAAAGAGAAACTCTTTGCTGACCAAACTTCCCTCCCATCATCTCATTTCCCCTACTTCGCGCAGGTCGCACGCCATGCTAGACATCTCGAACTATACGTTAGAGTACTTGATTTTTTTACTCTTAATGGAACATAAAGTTTTTGGACCATCTTAAGTTGATGGGAATAATATTGACTAGTTATCGGGAGTATTTTTGACTTTTTTAAGTAACGGGAGCGTTTCTGACTCTCTTAACGAGCAGTAATACTCTCGATGCCGATTAAGATCAAGTACAATCCGTTCAAAATGGGAGTAAGAAAGTACAAATTAGAATTCTCCAATCGAACCAAGATTTATGGTGCCATCTGGAGGGTCACTGGATTGGATAGTAACATTCATCGCGATGGTTAAGATGAAGCCCATCTTTTCTCGGGTTAAATGTGAAAGAAGGAGATAAGTTATAAATGATTCATTCCAAGCCATATTAGTGTCGGCTCCATATTTTTCATTTCAGTTGAGATTAACAGTAACGCTCCTGATGCCGGTTAAGAAACGTGATTATATGGGATGATATTGGTTAATTATAAAATTTATTTTATAGGCAATCAAAAGATATTGTAAAATACTTTTCGACTCTCTTAAATGTTCGGGAAATAATTTTGACTCTTAGTCTACCGATCGGATTTTCGTCTCTCTTCAGATAATAAGAGTGTTTTTGTGGATTTTCTTGAGATGCAGGGAATACTTATTATTCGTCCGAGCTGACGATTGACACCTTATCGTGGTGGGGAGGTTTGCATGCTCTGTTGTACATGAGAGTTGCCGGAGCTTAGGCGTCTGGTAGGGACACCCAAGCCAGACAGGCTGACGGGTAGGAGCCAGACGATGAGCAATTTCACTGATTCTCCAGGTTGGGGTTGGACGCGGGGCTAACACTAACACCCCCAACCTCACACACTAAAACGCTTGCTGGTACGAAACCGGAACAATGCCTCGGAAACCCAACGACGAAGACCCAAGCTACGAAATGGACTCGATTCGGAATATACGGCGATTGTGACCACGTTTTGAAGAGCTAAAAGAACCTTAGAGTCCGGAATTGGCGGAGTCGCACCTTGAATCGCAAATAATAGAGAGACATCGTCGAGACCAAAACGGACTATAGCGCCATGAAGTCTGCCAAGGTGTCGGTAATATTTTTGACTTGCTTAAGGTACATAGTATATATTTGAATCTTTAAGTATCGTGGGTATGTTTTAAGTTCTTAACATACTCTGAATTTTGTAGACTTTTAAGATAGGAGAGATTTTGAATCTCCTACGGTACCAGAGTATTTTTTGCTTCTGCAAGGTACCTGGAATATTTTTTCACATTCTTAAGGAGCAGTGTTACTTGAAATACCAGTCAAAGTCAAGTACAGCTCTATCAAATTGGTAGTGGTAGTGATAAAGATGGGTGCTGAATTCTGACTTATATGGTTCGCTTAGTAGATAGTATATCCGTGCCGAATACATTGAAGTTTACTCTCATTCTGCATTCATGTAATTCATAAGAAGAGGAAAATGGTCCATATTAGTATGGAATACATTGAATTCGATGTGGTTGAGGTGAAAACAGTGGCAATTCCGATGCCACTTCAATCACGTGTTCTGTACTTTATTATGAAGTATTCGAAAATACCAAGTATTAATTCCTTTTCCGGCCAAAAATAAATAAATACCCGGCCAACGCGGCGGCACTCTAGTATTATATATATATATATATATATGTGTGTGTGTGTGTGTGTGTGTGTTCTGAAAACAGTCTTAAAAGCGTAGAGCCATTTCGAGAAAAAGCGCACGTGCAGTATTTCGTTTTATACTTGCCTCCATCCTGTTCTCTCTGCAGATTAGCACATATATATTACTGCATACGTGCGTAGATTATTAAAATATGTATGATGGAAACATAGTTTGAAGTTACAAATGTGTGTCAACTTTCTGCGATATTTTTCCGCTTAAAAAATTCATTATGTATACGAAATTATAATGTAATGTATCACAGGTAGGTACATCTTCCACAGCGTTGGTAAAATTATCGCTATTGTACATAGTTATCCTCGTTAAAATTGTTAGTGCACATTATTTTTGTAGTATATAATATATATATATATATAAATATTATATCACTTTTCCTAGTAAGGATTTCTGTACCTTTCATCTCATCTCATATTGTGATAGTTCTTTTCGTGTGCGTTCAATTGGTCAAAGAGTTCTCTCACAGCTCATACAATGTTCGCTAGTCTTATTGTACATAATCCTTTATATATGCCAGGTTTTTTTAACAGGTTTAAATTATTTTACAAAATAATTCCACTATAAAGAAAAAAAACATCCAAAATCCTCAACAAAAAAGAATTATGTAGTTACAAAGGCAGCGTGTAAACATAAATATGAACTATTAAGGTGTTAGGAATAATACTACCAATATTTACATAAAAATGTATATAAAAAATTGTTGAATCTTTATTAATGTTATAAAAGCTGCAAAAAATAAATATTAAGAAAGTTAATTTGAGATTATAACAATAAAGTTAAATCGTTTTGGAAGGAAAAAGTTTAACTAAACTAGCTAATTCAACTAAAAACCAATTCTCTATATAAATCAGTTCAAAGACTCGATAAACAGTTCTCGGTATTCACTCGGGTGTAGCATATTTAAACGCGACGTTTCGACGACTAAAAACCCATCTTCTAGGCGAACTTCGCGTTTAAATATGCTACACCCGAGTGAATACCGAGAACTGTTTATCGAACAATTACACCAGGAAAGACTTCAATCTTTAGTTCAAAGAGTACTTTTATCTGTCAGAAAAAAAACCACAAGTGTGCAAGAGTAAATAAAGTATATAAGCAATTACTTTATTGAATGAAACTGTTCTCTGTAACGCAAGGAAACTGATTTGTAGATCGATTTCTCCTTTTGAAATAAAAAGAAATATTAAAAAGAAAATATTTTTCAGATTATATGATCTATAATATTGTCTTGAAAAATAGTTTTTGGTTGTTTATTAAGTTTTTTTATTAAACAAATCACTACTTACTGGAATCCTGATAGTTATAAAATACGCAACTCTGACGGCCACTTTGCAACGCTATGATTTAAGAAATTATCATTCAGTTTCATTGTTGCCTATATTCAGTAAAGTATTTGAGAAAGTTGCTTAGAACTTGGTTATCGGACTTTTAAACAATCAAAATTTGCTAACTAACACTCAGTATTAGTTACATTTTTTTGACAAATGCTCTCCGAATAGTATCCACTACTAACGGAACGAAGGGCATTATTTTGTTGCTTTCCAGTTATTGTTACACCACGCCACCAACAACATCTTATGAGTTTTCGTTGAGGAAACTTTCCAAGAGCATTATTTCACTGATTTGAGTACATCCAAACTTTTTTATACAACTTTTAGGCGTAGAACGATTAATCAAAGACATTAGATACATTAAGAAATATACACCACGACCGACTTTGAAAACGTTAACCTTTTGTTTAACAACATATGGACACTGATCACTTATTTAAATTGAAATGCATTAGTTGCATGTGTGTATCAGTAATGCACATTTAATTTGTGTTGTGAGTAAAGTAGTTCAAGGTTATAAACGTGAGACATGAAACATCTTGATAAGTTTTAATGGTTGTTACTTTTGATATTGAAGGCATCGGTTACTTTGAAATAAAATACTGTGTAAGTTTTGGCGGTTCTTTCGTAAGATACATGGAATGTTTGAAAAGTAAGTATTTCGGGAAGTTTAGCCGTTACTGTTGATAGAAGAAAAATTTTCAATATTTGATTTTGCAGGTGTATAAACACTACCAGAGTTACTTAAAAATAATATTTAAACTCTTAATAAATGATTCAACTTAATATTCTTTATAACAAAATTAAATTATCTGTTTAAGTAAACTGTGTACGGAAGTAAAGTAGATGTGACCGTGTGCTAATTCGTTGAGTTATTGTAGGTTAATAAATTATAATAGTGAGCTAAACGTGATATTAATATACCTTGTGAAGTGATTATTTTAACATGCACACTTGATGGAAGTGAGTAACATGAAGGTTAATGGTAAAGTTCCGTGCAAAAGAAACATGATGTCGTGATTATTTTTAATTTCGGAAGAAGAAAGAACTTGTTTGTACATGTAATTATCTTATAAAATTTAAGAAATTGTTATTTTACTCACATGTGTAGCCTGTAACTCGATAAACACTGAAAATAAATTATACATGTAGAAAGTGTTATTATTTCTAATTTAACTGAAAGTTTAAACCTTTTTTTTTTGCATATTATGCACTTATTACACATGTTTCAAGTAACTTACTTTAATTTAAATTGTTTGATCAGCAATATTTTTCTACATTATTTTGAGAATAAGTGGTAGTGTATATATGTTTGATTGTAAATATGCTGCAAGTTCAGAATTTGTGCTATTTGAAAGAAAAATTTTCATCCTTTTAATTGAGCTTACAGTGGAAAATAATAATTATTTTATTTTTGTATTAGTATTAGTAGTCTTATTATGTACTTACTTCAAATACACACTTGTCTTTAATAATGTTTCTCCACTCACAACCATAGTTCAATAAGAATGTAGTGAATATTCCTAATATATAATTGAATTTTATGTTGGAGTTTTAAAATATCATGAATAACTTTGAGGCTAATTTAAACTTTTGTAAGACTGTGCCAATTGGGACAGATTTTATGGTAATCTTATTTTTAATTTATTTACTTCCAAAAAAAGAAAATGTATTCTTCTATGAGATACTAAATTGGAATATAGGCACCAAATGTAACATTTCTTTTGTATAGATTTTTTTTCCCCACAACCCAGCTATTGGAGATTATTGATAACATAATTGCTTATTAATGTTTCTTCATTAAGTTTTTTTTATCTCACACATTTTTTCAAAGCTTTCGTTACAAGAATTTTTTTTGGATTGCTCTCATGTTTTTTACAATCACCTGACAAATGGGTCAATGATCCCAGAAACGTCACATGCTATTTAATTTTTCTGTATTTTGCTATGTCATCTAATAATTATATTTGGAAAAACAATTTTTTTGTAATAGCATACCAAATTTAGGTTGTAATGAAGTTATCCCTGTTAATTACAGCAGTATTCATTTTTTTGGTGGTCTTGCTGTAAATTTTTAAATATATAGATATAATATAGAAATATATACCAATGCAAACATAACCTAATTGTACTTTTTACTTTTCATTGTTGTTAATACCTTAAATTAAAGTCATACTGTATGTTTCTGTTTTGGGACTACCACAAATGAAATATATGCAGTATTTTAATTTTTAACTGTTTTATTAACATTAGAAATTTAAGAAATTGACAACCTTTTCAGACATTTTAAAATATTTTATTTAATACTTAAAAACATATTTTATGTGAAAGCGAAATGATGGTAAAGTGTTAAATAATATATTTTAAAATGTCTGAAAAGATTTTTAATTTCTTTAATTTAGTGTATGAATAGTGATTTAGTGTAACGTAAAGAGTTATCTTTGATACATAGTTGTTACAGTTTCAATTGAAATAAAATTTAAATTATTTGGTTACAGATTATGTATAGATTCATTTGACGATTTATTATTTCGGAGATATTTGAGTGTTTTAATGTAATTCGTAACATTATTGCACATGATTGGGTGATATGATTTTGATAACTTAATTTACAGAATGTTATGCTTACAAACAGATTTGTAGTGGAATTATTGTGAGGTAAGTTTATTATTATAATTTATTATAAATTAAAATTAACAACATTCAAATGTGACTTCGTCACTTATTAATTAAAAACTTTTAAGTTTGTGTTTATATATATATATATATATATAATATTAGTAAGGATATGAAATTGCCCAATATAATAGCGATATTGGTATGGAAAGGAAAGAGAGATAACTTATGGCTTACCTGACAGAGAAGTATGGTGTAGCCACAGGGAACTGAAGGTAGTTCTTCAAATTTTCAGAGAGACTCAGCCTCCTCCTTCAGGAAGGAGTGTTACACCATTCCGTGGACCAGCTGGCCACAAGCTATCTCTCTTCTCTTTCCATACCAATATCGCTATTATATATATATAAATTCAATTGGAGTGGAAGGAGAACAGGGTAGCAGCCTTACCTTAATTCACAGTTGGTGCAGTATGGTGGGGCACAAAAAAACTGAATTTTTGAAGGCGTAAGTCCCCTTCTTCTGGATAGTAGATCAGAACTGCATGCCACCTGTGCATGTATTGACAAATTCAAATCTTGGCACAGCAACAATCAATACCCAACAACTCTATCTCAAGGAAAGGTCAGCTCAGATTTAAAAATAACAACATAATTTGTACACACGTAAACTACAAGTGGAATGTAAAAAATTAAAGAAAAAGGTAGGATTGAATATTATTATTATAATAATGAATATGATTATAATTGTTGATATATTATATCAATATAATATTGTAAGTACCACAATAATAATAATAATAATAGAAAATGTTTAATTCAGGACTGTGCCATGACTGTAAAATGTATTGGTGGCTTTAATGTGGTGATTAGACCAGAATCGAGTTGTATATCAACATCAAGGAAAGTGATGGTTCCAAGTGAACTTATTTACTTTTTACATTCCACTTCTAGTCTGTGTATTTTGTGTGTGTATGTACTATTCTGTTATTTGTCCATTGTTATGACCTTTCCTTAACAGAGAGAGAGTTGTTGATTGTTGCTGTCTAACAACTGGTGTGCCAGGATTTGATTCTACAATTCATGCCCAGCCGGCACACAGTTCAGAACTTCTATCCTGAAGAAGTGGACTCTGGCCCTTGAAATATTGATTTGTTATTTTTGACCTTGACTGGATCAACTTTTGAATTAGGTGCAGTCTGCTACCATGTCTCTTTTCTATCTAAATAAAGTAATTAATTTGACCTTAAGGAAAATGTGACAAGGTCAAATTAAATAACACATTTGGATAAGAAAAAGAGACAGCATAGTTGACTTACCCGAAATCAATAGTTGGTCCAGTCAGGTTGAGCAGACATAAATCTTTCAAATTTCTGAGCACCTGAATTATATATGTAATTTGTATGGGAAGAAAATAGATAGTTTATGGCTTTCTAAAAATTGTAGCTAGGCAAATTACATATATAATTCAGGTGCTCAGAAATTTGAAAGATTTATGTCTGCTCAACCTGACTGGACCAACTATTGATTTCGGGTAAGTCAACTACGCTGTCTCTTTTTCTTATTCAAATGTGTTATTTAATTTGAGGCAGGAGGAGGTTTTTCAAATTTTTGGAGGCTCTCAGCTCCTTTCTTCATTCTGTCACTGCTTGGCTTTCATACAAATATGATTACACAGTAAAAGAAAAGGCCAGAGGGATTGTGTTGTACTTGAGTTTGAAAGATCAAATCTATTACTGCAGATAACTGAGAACATTTTTATTACATTTCCCTGTGCTCGGCATGCAATTTTGTTCTTTTCAAGTACATTCAAAGTCTAATGAAACCAACTACTATTGAATGTTCTGAATCACATTAGTTCAAAATAACAGTGGAAAAATAATGAAAAGACATTACATACTTAAAGTTCAAATATGCATTTATTCCATTTTTGCACACACTAATACCTAGGTGTAGTCATATGGTTTAAGTATATATCTGGTATGGTGGTTTATGTTTATCGGATTTAAATTAGATCTGTTTGATGGTAGAGATATTATAGTGGGCACACAATATGAAGGGGATAATAGCCACAAAAGTATTTTGATATACCTAATATTTTGCTTTTCAACTGAGTGAAGAATTACTCTTAACTTATGGATTTGTTTGAAAATATGTAAATATTTTTTTATATTACCATTTTTGTATAGTTCTGTTCTATTGACAATTTAGCCTGCCCTTTCAGAAGGCATGTTTATGATATTGTTCTGTATATGCAATATTAACTTATAATTTTGATTTTGAAACTTGAAGCAACAAAAACCCATTCAAAATTTAAATAACATTAATAACTAAGGTCTAATTAATTATAGATATTAAAAAAACTTTGTCTAGATATAGCCACTAAGGCGAATAATGAGCAATTAAGAAATCCGATACAATTGACATAATTTGAAGTTGATGTTAAAAGCTATAATGTACCTATGAAAGGGGAGGGGAAAACTGGGGACGATAAATTGAAAGTTGGAGTCGCCAGGCTGGGAATCAGTAACGACAAATTTTCCGGGGTCTGAGCCCACCTTTTCAGGATATAAGTCTGAAGGTCAGCATATATGTATATAACATAAATTCTTGCTTCTGTATGTTGGCATGTAATTAGACATACCCTTTCAAATTTCAAACGTCTATAGACAGTCTAAATGTTTTAATTTAAGTTCCATATTCTTTTTGCAAGAAACTAATTTTTTTAATTAATTCCTTAAGTAAATTACCCTATGTTTAATTAGTTATTTTTATAGGAGAAAGTTTATAGTACCATTTGTGACTTGGTAGAATTAATTAATTTAATTTTGCAATATTATTTGTAACATCCTCATAGCAGGAATATATTTGTTTTAAAGTTTTGTCTAGTTGGATTCTTTGAAACATTCTTTTCTGGATTATCTAAGATATTATGCAATTGAAAATTATTGCACATTTAAAAATTTACTTAAGCAATAGTATCAGACGTTTAATTGTTTTAGTATTTAAATTTCATGATATATACTATAAATATTTTATAACGTTTTGCAAACAGTTTCTGTTACAAAACAAATTTTAAAAAACCATATGGATACATATATATTATTTTTATTACCTTTGCCAAAACTAGCTGTTTCAAAGTTTATTTTATTATTTAATACTCTTACATAAATAAGGAAAAGGCCTAATTGTATAATGTCTTCAGATTACTTTGTTACATTATTATTGTTAATGGGATTGTGGTGAAGATTTCAATTCTTGAGTCGTTGAACTAGATACATATTTTGTATTGACATTTAGCATGTTTACTTTATTTGAATAAATCATAAACTGTATTAGGTTCTGTTGAATCTGAAAAATAATTTGGTGTATCGTTAATCAAGAAAAAGAATTAAGTGTTTTTAAAATATCTAATTCTTTGGAATTTATGTATAATTACTTTTCCATAAGATTCTAATTCTAAGATAGTAAAAACAACAATTTCAATTGAAGTTTTAGGAAACAATGTCTACAACTGAAAGAGCTGAATGTGCTTTAACTGTGGATAATCAGAATATTAACATTAATAATGAAGATTTAAACCACCTGTATATTGAAAAAATTTTAGCAAGGAGATATAATCATAATAAAAAGCAATATGAATATCTTCTAAAGTTTGAAGGGAAAGATGTGTAAGTGCATGTTTTCACATTATTTGAATTGAAATAAAATATTAAGATTTTTCACTGTTTGAAAATAAACTAAAAAGACTATTATTTATTACTTGCTATTTAATTTGTTTTTTTCAAACTAGTACTTAATTCTTACCTCGTAGAGATGATCAATTTTTTATAAAATGGGAATAGTTATTGAATATATGTAAAAATATATCTTTTATTTAATGAGTTTTTATATAGGAGGCCAAAACTTTTTCAATTTAATTCTTTATTAATGTAGGAAAAGAGATTGTTAACTTACTCTACCATCCAATCTCATTGTGTGTCTTTTCTGCTTTTACTTAATTTTCATCTTCACAAATTCTTCCTGACAGTTTCTTCCAAAAATGTATTAACATATACACACAATTGTTATGGAACTTCAAATTTAAGGCACAATATTAAAAAATATTTATGCTACAACTGTGTCCATTTATTTTTACATGTAATAACTTGCCCTTAGGCTTGCATGAAATTGTAGTATTGTGAAGTGCACTGTATTGCAGTTTTGAGCCAATATATCTTTTGAATTGAGTGTAATTCATTCCTTGTGAAGAGAGAAAAGTGAATTCATAACCAATCAAGTTCTTAGAGGTCAAAATGTGTATTACTTCTTGCCTCAAATAGTATGTATGCTAAGCTTGAGGCTTTGTGTGTCATAATTTCTAAAATGAACCATCTTGGAGCAAAATTTTCAGTAGTTATAGATTGCTCAATTTAATAGGATATAGTTTTGAAGTTAATGTAGAAATACAAAATGCATTTGGATAATCAAAATTCTCAGGTGATTTAAGATTGTGATAGTTAATAAGTTTCACTGTAAATAATAACTGAAGGGTTGATTTGCTTCTGTCTACTTTTCATAATTGATTTACTTTCTTTTTGATAAGTAAACATTTTTTCAATTTTTTATATTATACTCTATTTGCTTGAACCATACTAGTTTTAGACATTTGCAAACCATTAGGATAGACTTCACTTCCATTTACTTTACTATTCAGAATTCAAATTATTTGTATTTATTCAGTGATACCATTCATTCTTGGCTTAAAATATCATTTGCTGTTATTGTTTATAATTGTTAATTTGATTTATATCAAGTTGACACAATTTATTTCTCCACAGAATTTTTTGTGGAATTCAAGTTTTAGCATTGCTTTTTACTAAGAAATTTCTACATTGTCTAGTTTTAATATATCCTTGTCACAGTTCTTTTCAAGTCAAGTTTTCCAGAGTTTCTTTATATATCTATCCCATCTTGCTAACATCTTTTTCCAACTGATATAACCAACCATTACTTTTTGTCCCTGTTTCATGTTGTGTTGTATGTTATGCAAATATTTTTCTGCTATCACACATTTCATTTTTAAGTAATTCTCAATATTCATTATAACTTGTTGAAAAGAAATTAGTTTGCCATTCATATTATTTTACATATCAACAATGACATTAATGGTAAGCTAATCTTGATATGAACTTAAACCAAGTTTTTCTAAAAAAAACTTATTAAAAGTATTCTTTGCTAATATAAACTTTTATTGATAATTTATTTTGAGTTTGTATTCTGATAAAAGTATAGTTTGCTATAAGCTTGGGAAATAATAATTTTATTCATTGGATTGGTGTGTGTAATCTTCAATTATTTGTATACTTCCAGGAAAGCAAACACAAACTGTGGTGTGAGACTTGTTGGAGACATTTGTCATCCTACCTTCCAATCCAGAAGTTCCTTTCTTGTTACTGAACCTGGTGACAAGGACTCAAACTGGTAAATGTTGGATATATTAACCCCTCTCTCTACAATCAGTATTTGTCCCTGATATATTTATTGAACTGGAGCAGTTTGCTTTGATTTTGTATACATGTCTATGACATCACACAACTGTCTGTATTTTTATGAGAAAAATTCAAATGGGACCTGGTTTTATCTGACATTTTACTAAGAAAATTAATTCTCTGGCAATCATCTGTATTGTAGGTACCAGATTCCATCTAAATTTTTCTTGTATCCTTTAAAGTTATAGCAGCATAGTTGATTAGATGTCTCTCAATAATAGTATACAGTATATGCTTATGGAAATTTTCAATTTTTAATAAGTCAGCCATTCTTGTAATGTGATATAACACTGTAAAGAAAATTTTATTTCCATTAGAATTCTCTCTATCTGAGAATTTAGGACTTCAGTCCCAACTTGTTCTGTTCAATCAAGGTTTTAGGGCACCACTGTTTTGGACCATAACATGTGAATGATTTCTGAAACAGGAATTTGGAGTAAAATATCTTACATCAGACTTTATTTTTCTTCAAAAATATTTCCACCAATAGTTATTTATGTAATTAACATGCTGATATAATTTACTGAATCATAGTACACAGATGTGATGGAATATGGTCTTGATTTTAAGATGATAATCCATTTTATGTGCCTACCATTTGAAAAATTCTATAACAATTTTTGTCATGTTTCTCCAAGAACCCACAGACCTGGAAGTTTTATAAAGTTTGAGTTGTGCAACTTTGATTAATGACTTCTTGTGACAAATATATATATTTAACTAATAAATTATTCTTAATTTGTCAACTGGGTCAATTGTTTCTTACAACACAAAGTTTCTGCTATAATCTTTGCCGTCATCAGGTGACTGGTGTTTTGAGACAATTTTGCTCCAAATATACTGTAAACTCCAGTCCACTGTCCAATAAGGGGGCCAAAGTGTAAATAATTCTGGCCTTTTCTTGTTGTGATTTGTTAACACTAGAACGCTTGTGGTGGGTCATTTTGACCCCTGTACATTTTTTGCTTTTCTGAAACTAAGGTTTACAAATACTTAATGTTTATTCTTACCTGGTATACATGAATCACATCTTTTATTCTAATATTGTGATACAGTTATTTTGTTAAATAATGCTGCTTATTTATTTTATTTGCAAATAAGACAAATATTTTGAATACCTGGCATGACAATGTTTCAAAATTTATTGCAACAAATTTTATTTATTTTAATTTTACAATTCTAGAACAACTAAGTAATACTCTACATTTTTTATTTTAAATTAGGCATTATCCACACAGTTGACACAAATATCTTTTTCGTTGAATATACATTTTCCGTATACTATACTATTTGTTTCCATTTTTGTTTGTGACTGAAAAACAATTCTAATGTACCATTTGGCAAAAACCCTTACAATTTTCACTATTGTGTGGTCAACGAAGGGAAGAACTTCTGTTTCAATTCGTCTTGATTCATCCATTGCTCTTTTTTTTATTAGTTTTTCATAGTACCTTTTTATCTGGCTTTAGTATATCTTTTCATCTGCGAAGATAAAAAAGGCATTCTGAAGTAATATGATTAATGTAGAAACATTGAGCTGTAATGAACAATTGACTCCAGTTGATAAACCGAGAATCGTTTATTATATAATACAGCCTCTGTTATTATGTATATTTAGGTTCTATCAAGATTGGAGCAAGCATCATACAGTAACAAAAAAAATAGTCATAAAGACTCATATCAGTTACACATTTAATATAATTTAATACCAAATAACATATTGCACACATCTGAAACATTTTACATCCATATTTGACTGTCACAATTCTTGCCTATCTCCTGATTCTTTGAAATAAACTTTCAAACTATTATTATTATATCCCAATACTATATTTGTTCTTAACAGTTTCAAAATATCTGGCTGTGCTTTGGACATGAGATTTTATATCTGCTATGTTTGTTCTGCAGAATCACTAACATTTAATTAAAACATAACTTTCTCCTACAACATTATGCAAGTCTATGCCTGCTAAAACTGGAGGTGTGTACTCTATACACAGTGGATGTTAAACAAGATCGGTTGAAGAAACTGGAGGGAAGGTTTCTATGTGATTAAATGAACTTAAACACAAACCTACAGAAAACCTAAATCAAACTAAAATTTAAATGAATGACACACAACAATAGTCTTGATTTTACTTCTCAAACATTTTCTGTGCTTTACACGGGAAAAAGATAATTAAAAGAATACATTTACATTAAATGAAATAATATCATCTGTTAATTGAACAACACAAAATATTTGAAAACTA
Organism: Zhengitettix transpicula; assembly: GCA_037074705.1. Classification (NCBI taxonomy): domain Eukaryota; kingdom Metazoa; phylum Arthropoda; class Insecta; order Orthoptera; family Tetrigidae; genus Zhengitettix; species Zhengitettix transpicula. Next base: position 71,866,530 of record CM073590.1, on the reverse strand, counting down.
TTATTTCTTCCCAATACACTGAATTTTATATATTGGAATTTCCCCCAAAAAATTCTTCTCCTTGCTTGCACTATTAATATAAAAAGCCTTTGCACCACATTCAGAGCCAAGATAACAGTTTTTTCTGGAGCAGGGCTCAAGTAAGTGGATTCATGTCTGAATATAACACTCCGAATGTTCATTTTTAAATCTTCCAATTTTATCACTTAATTGTGACAGAAACCAATTCTTTAATATTATGAACATTATTTAAAATTACATCTGAATTTTTATTTTCATATATTATTACTTTCTTCCATTAAGAGTGTAAACATAAAATATTCCATTAATATCAATATTGGCCTATCTTTTGATTCTATGCTATTTTAGTTTATTCTTTATTATTTTATGCTTTTAACATAAGTTAGTCATAACATGATAATATACATATGTGTATAAAGTTGATGTGAAGAAGGAAGAGAGGAATTGAGCAGCATAAGACTGATGATTGATGCCTATTTTGTACAGGATACAAAGGTTTAGTTTTTGGAAGTGCTGTCTTCTTCTTCAAGAGATAGACTGCTCTTCATGTTGTTTGACATCTTTGTCTGAGATGAGGACATTCAATTTCTCCAACAATTTTAAATTGCCCTACGTGATAAACAATCTTCAATAACATTATTTAAATTGACACATTATCCTATAAGTTATGCACACTAACCATCCTTAAAGCCATCTGATTCATCAGAGGCTGATCTCAATCTGTAGGAACTCTCCTTCCAACATGTCCTACAGTTCAGGCAAGCGCAGGACTCAACATCCTATAAATATTACCTTTCCTACTAGCCACCCCTGCTTTTATGAGAATGTGTGAATATCCATTTGAATGTATGTATATGTGTGTGTATACATATAACAAATTTCGATAGAAAAGAGAGACAGCGAAGTTGCCTTACCCTGAATCAACCCTTGGTCCAGTCGAGCTTAGGAGAGAAAATATTTCAAATTTTCAAGGTCCTGAGCCCCCTCATATATATATATATATATATAACACATTTAGATAGGAACGAGACACAGCTATTTCGACTTACCTGAAATCAATAGTTGGTCCAGTCTGGCAGAGGTGACAGAAAAATACCAAAAAAAATTCCATCACCTCTGCCAGACTAGACAAACTTTGTCTTTCCTATCTAAATGCGTTATTTAATTTGACCGTATCACAATTTCCTCAGTGTATAAGCTTAAATCTGCTGGTTTTTAGTCAGAAAAACTTTTTTTTTCATAGAAAGTAAAAACAAATTATTAAAAATACCGATCCTTGCTGGCTACACATTTTTCCTCTCTCTCAGGCATTTTGTGGATACCATATCAAAATAATTCCTTCTTTTTCATGTCAAACCACTCAACAAATCATGGGGTAGCACTTCCAAGTTGAGTGAATCCAAGTAGTTTCAGACTAATGTTTATGTGTGCAATGGTGCGTTGTCATGATGTAAATTTAGTTTGTCATATCTTTGCTGATAATGTAGCCTCTTTTCACGCAGAGTACAATGCAATTTGATCAGTTGGTGGTGATAGTGGTTGGCATTGACAGTTCACCAGGTTTCAATGGTTCATAGTTTACAATACTTTCCTGATCCTACCAAATGCACAGCATAGTCTTCCGTCCGAATCAATTTGGCCTCATGGAGAATGTTGATGGTTGTACAGGATAAAAATCAGGATTCTTGCATTTAGGAGTCTCAAAATATTCACTTTTCATCACCCTTCACAATCCAATGCTGTAAAAACTTTCTTTTATTCTGCCAAGCAAGATTTTGCATCTCGCTCCATCTGCCTATTGATCAATTCACATGGTACCCACCTTTTCTGGCCCTTTGAACCTTTACCATATTTTTTACATATTTAGTGATTGGGTATTATCCTTGTCCAAAAGAGTCTGTAATCAATGGTCCTCAACCTTCCCTGGTTGGTTTTCACGCTTCTTGTCGCTCAACTCAAAATTGTCATATTTGAACTGGCGAAACCAATCTCTACATGTTTTCAATAAATCACTGTCACCCTATGCCTCACAAGTATTTGATATGATTCAGCAGTCAATTGCTTCAAATTGTAGTGGATATTTACAGCTTCCCGCATATCCTCTTTTTTTTGGCAAAAATATATAGATATGATTACCAATGGACAAATATATATTGTATGAAATTACTGATGATGTGCAATGACTATTGTTGGCAGATGACAAAATCATAAAAAAATTAGTGTCTATAGTTGTTTATATATGATCACTAATGCAATCAGTGAGCAAATAACAGATTTAAGCTTATACATCTGGTATATATACATACAAGTTACATAAAATTATAAGGCTAGGTAAGAGAGATGGCTCAAAGTTGGTCCTTTATTAAATGTAAAACAGATATTTTCAAGAATTGGACCTCACCACCATGTATGCTATAGACCAACATCTTTCTCTGAATTCCTCTTGATTTGTTGACACTAATTCTCATGATCAGGTAAGTTTCCCTCTTTCCCATCTGTGTGATTCAGAAAAAAATACGTTTTGTATATATTTATACATATGGTACAATTTATTTGTTTTAATTCCCTTCTTTACCTTTCATAATTTCAGTGATGAAAATATGTGGTTACCAGCATACAAATTAAAGCTAGTTTGTTGTTTGAAGCACAGATGTGTGAAGTGGAAAAATATGAAGAAAAAGCTCAACTCTTGTACATCTCAAAGCTGGTTTTCAGAATTGGAGTAAGTTTTTCTGTTTTCAATTTTATAATAGTTCCCTTCTAATTTGCAATTTTATTTTCAATTCATCAATCATTTGACAAAATTTTCAAGAAATTGTCTAATTAATATTTGTGAATTACATAACTTTGAATAAAATGCAACTTGCAGGTGAATATTATTCGAAATTAGTTAACTTAACTTTGGGTTGATGCTGCGTCCCCACAGCAAACTTCTCTCCCGCTATCGGAAGGGCGTGGGACAAATACCCAATGCCCGACCTACCTGATGCAGGTTTTTCTAGGGTTTTCCCTACATTTCTTTAGGCGAATGGTGGGAAGGATCCTTAAAATATAGCCCGGGGGCCCTAGTAACCCTTGGCTACTTTCCTCTACCCTTCCGCATCCCCCCTTTCAAATCCCTTCCTATGCTATTAAAGGGGAGTTGCCCAACGTGGATTACCCTCATGTAGCCTGATGCCCTAAATATATATATATATATATATATATATATATATATATATATATATATATATATATATATATATTCATTTATACAACAAAAAGTTTGTGAGAGCTGTTCTCGTGGGCAGAAATTTCTGACGAGACGTAGCTATTTTTGGTGATGCCTTTTCCTCTCTTCGTTTTTTAATTAAGGCTCCCACAAGCTGAGGCACCTCAGCCTGTTTTGAGAGGGGTATGTTCCAGGATTGCAGACCTTGGGCGTATGGTAAGATCTGTTTTATGTTCCCTAGCTGCCTCCTAAATTGGTCGTACACAGAGAGAGGGAAAGCTGTATCCCACAGCAAACCCCTCTCCCACCATCGGAAGGGCATGGGACAAGTACCAAGTGCCCAACCTACCTGATGCTGGTTTTCTAAGGTTTTCCTGCATCACTTTTAGGTGAATTCTGGGTATGATCCTTAAACTGTAACCTGGGGGCCCTAGTTAACTTTGGGCTACCTTTCCTCATCCCCCCTTTCAAATCCCTTCCTATGCTATTAAAGGGGAGTTGCTATCACGTCGATTACCCTCGTGTAGCCTGTTACTCTATTTAAAAAATTGCATTTGTGATTCCATAATTGATTAAATTTCTCAATTATTGCTCTCAAAAAATAGTCCAGTTCTAGAGAATATCTAAAAAAAGCTCTCATAATTGTATAATTATTTTCACACATTCTCTAATTCATGCTCAGTTAAACACTCATTCTGAGATTCTGTTAATAGTTTTCTTGTTACACTTTTATTACCCATTACTTTGCTGAGTGTAATATGACATTTATTTTGCAGTTTTCTATGAGCTACTATGCTGTTGTCAAATACTAGTCAAGACCTATATTGCCGTTCTAATTGTAATTGCCTCCAAAATATCTGTTCCATAGATTTATTGCTTCATATTTTCTGCTTACAATGTAAACCATGTAATAATAAGTTACATTGAACGTAGTTTACGTTTTAATAAATCCTCATTTTGTTTCATTAGTTAGCTGATGATGAAACTAGCTATCGAAGTTTTAATAGAAGGGAAAATGATTACAGAGAATTTGTGAATTTCATTTATTAATTTTTCTAGCTGATTGCAAATTTTGCGGCAGTGGTTCTTTGATTTCCATGCCAATTATATATATAATTAAAATACATTGTATGGAAAGGAAAGAGAGAAAGGTGGCAGAATACCTGAAATTGAAGCCCAGTGTTACCACTTAGGACAGGAGGAATTTCTTCAAATTTTCATCACTTCCCATGTGCCAGTCAGCCATGGAGTGTGGAGTTTTGAGTACCGTGTTGCTAGCTGTTATATGTGAACAATAGACACCACACCAGGCCATTAAATTTATCTCTCTAGGGAAGGTCATGGCAATGGAAAGGTTCTGATATGTACTGGAAACACGTACATAAACAACCCATTAACCTGGTTCCTGTTTATAGATGACATCTTCATCCTATGGACCAGACTCCCTATCAGAATTCCTCCACGCCCTAAACTCCAAATATCTAGTTAAGTTCACATGGAACCACCCTCCAACTTACATCACCTTCCTTGATGTTGACATACACCTCAGTTCCAGCATAATTAATACATACCCCACATCAAGCCCACTAAAAACTCCACTCAAATCTTTAGAAATTACTGTAATGTCCTCCAAAACCAAATAACCTATGTGTTATCAAGTGTCCAAACACACATTCCCAACCAAAACAAAATGCGTAGTCCAACCCATCACCATAACCCACTTCCTTGGGCTACAGAAAATCAACTTGATTCTTTGCTTGGCCTACCCCAGCTTAAAAACATCCTACCATCAATATTCCCTAACTGCCTAAGGGATAAATTCAGATGCCTACCCAACCTCCACATGTCTGCCCTATCCTTTAATCCACCACAGTATTCCAGAATCACATAAAGGAAGCCAAATACAAAATTACCAAAAATATCACATGCCTCTCCTCCCATATCATCTACCAAATTAAATGCATGCTGTTCCCTGCATTCTATATTGACAAGGCCAAAAGACTGCTGTCTGAACATGCAGGTAACCACCACAGAACTCTCAAATATTTGAAATCACCATTTCCAATAGCTGCTCAAGCTGAGAGTCACAACACAAACAGTTTCAACCAATGCTTCTCACTAAACCTCCTGAAAGCCCAATTTGTAAGAGGCTGAACCCCATCTGTGGCAACTCTCCTCCCAATATGTGCAACAGTCCAGGCAATGCCTGTGATTCAATATACTCTAAATAGCGTCTTCCATAGTGGCCATTGCTATTATTACATGTGAGTATGCATGTATGTGTGGATACATATTTAGGTGTATACAAGTACGAATATGTATACGTTTTAGCAAAACTATTTATTATTCCCATCTAAGAATTTTTATGTACCAGAATTCTCAATCGTGTTAAGATTATCTATTAAATACTGCCTGTTCATTCCCATTAGAGACATTCTATTATTAATATTGCTCTTGGAGTTGCAACCCCTAATCATTAATGTCATACATGTTCTTTCTTTTTCTATTCTTTCTTGATGTCTCAACATTCAGGCCTACTGTTCTCAAGAAGGAGACTCGAGTCTTTGAAAATTTGAAATAACATTCCTTCCTAGCCTGACTGACTACCCCAACTGTTGATTTAAGGTAAGTCAGCCACTCTCTGTCTGTCTTTCCCATCCAAATGAGTTAATTAATTTGACTATGTCACATTATCCTTTCTTGTTTTTTATAGGTATGAAGCAAGTAAGGATAATGTGACACAGTCAAAATAATTAACTAATAAGGATAGAAAAGTGGGCAGAGAGCTGCTTATTTATCTTTAATTGATAGTTGGCATAGTTAGGCTTGGAAGAAATATATGTATGTTTAGGTATGTGTTTCAAGTACAGATTTAGTTTACAGGCCTTGCATTGATAAATGTTCTCATATGGCTCCAGAAAAAGAAATTAGGCAGGTCAGATATGGTGAGAGTGGTGACCACACAATCAGTCCTACACTTCCTATCCTCCTTTTAAAAAATTGTGCATAATAAACAGGACAACAATTGTGGTTGAAACCACATACGTGCTCTCTCCCCCACTGATCACATCATCAAGAATGTCTTTCGCAAAAACGGCAGGTACAAGTCACGGTTTACGCATGGCAACAATATGAATGGCCCAACTAAAACATCTCCGACAATACAACTCAAGTTAGCAGTAAGTTGTCTCTTGGAAGATGTGCATGTGTGTGACACTTGGGGCCTGCCTTAGCCCAGAAGTGTTGGTTGTGACTTTTCCACAGTCTCTCACATGAATATTTAGGCTCATCATAAAACAAAATCAAGTTTCTGAATTTGGGGTTGTTTGCTAGTTGCTGGAGAATCTATTTGTAGAAATGTGTCCAGTGAGGATGATCAGCTGGACCAAGACGGTGCCCACGCTGAAACTTAAACAGATGTTGTCTATTTGTGTGCAGCACTCTCCAACCAGACGCATGACTTAGCTTCTTCAGCGATTACTTGCTGAATCACACACATTCACATGCTCCAAAACATTATCAGATTGATGTGTGGACCTATAGGCTCAACATGGTCAGTTTCTCTGACTTGACGAAACACTACAGCAAACGTTCTTACGTTGGGTAATTGTCTATCTGTCTATTTCCTGATGCTTCCGCGTACACAAATACCATGTCCGCATACTTGTCCATAGAAAACGGCATCTTAAACAAGTGTTTCCTTTGTTGAATATCAGTGATCAATAACATTTTCACACTGATGCATTGGTACTGACGACTGCAGATGGCAGTGATGGCAAGAGCCATGCTATTTTAATTGTATTTCTCAGTTTTCTTTTCTCAAATTGCGCAGTAACGAAGTGCCTCTGCCATAAATACCACACAGGAAAAATATTGGTATTAGCCACCTTTAAGTTTGTGCACTTCTGTTACATCCTTTCAAATATATCTTCAACTTGCCTTCCAAAAAATACAATTGACTTAGTATGTGTGTATGTTCAGCATACAAATCTACAACCATAGAGTAAATTTTGTACACTTGTTAATTTCAAACCAGAAACAATACTGTGGGAGTAAGACACAAGTAACATCCCTAGGGGAAGATATGGGAATTTTCAAACATGCTAAAATGGTCAATATTTGTGTGTAATAAGTATTTTTCAGGGTCAATAAGATTTGTAGTGTTTCTGTATAATTTCAACCCCTTTCAGCATAAGAGTGGAGGATCCTTAGTGGTGGAGGTGGAGAGGCAGTACATTACATGAATACAACTGAGATTGGAGTTATGGATATCACTGTATTAAATTATGACATGTCACTTGCTGGTTAAGTTGTACGTCAAGGGGAAAACAGCGTTTTGAATACAATCATAAACATGTGCAGCAAATCCATATCAAAGTGTACTGAGTATATTTTTAAGTCTCTAAGGTTCCAAGAATATTTTTGACTTTCTCAACACACCAGGCATATATTAAACATTTTTATATATATATTTGGAATCAGGAGTATTTATGTTTCATACAATTTTACATATTATTTATTCCCAGCCTGGCTGCACAAACTGTTGATTCAAATCAGCAGTTCTCTGTCCCCCTATCCTATCCAAATGAATTACACTTGGAAACACTTCTTCTTGAATCTCACAATATTTGTCTTAGACCACATTTATTATGGAAGAGGTTAACACTTATTGGATAACACGTTATTGTAGAGTTGTGTGTCTTTCTGATTAAGATTTTTATTTCTCCAATACAAATTCATGATGGACGACATATTAATTTTCTATTCTAACTATTTCTTTGCTTGTTTATCTCAATGTATCTCTCCTGTGTGGGTCAAATATTTTCATTCTTTCCTCCTCCTTCCTTCCTTCCTTCTCCATGCATTCAACATATGCTTTTCTTTGTGTGTGATTCATTGCCCAAGAATATGCCTTTACATAAAGCATATTCCCACCTTTCTCCTATTTATTTCTATCCTTCCTCACTATATATATATATATAAAGTATCGCTGGATTTACTAGGTGTATTATTCCTTTTAGGAGTGATCAGATTCATGTTCCAGGTTTGATTGTTGATTGCTTTTCTTCCCTGAAGATGAGCAGAATTCTTAATATTAGCATGCCAGTGTTAAAAATACAAATCTAAAATAAAAATTGAATAGATTTGATACTGTCATTGCAGCATAAATTCTGAAAAATATAAATTAAATTAATAGTTCATTTTGTTTTTGAGATTTTAATTTCTTCTCACTTCCTTTCTAAATATTAACAGAAAGAACACACATCATTCTAAGCAAGTTGTAAAAAGTCGCAGAGACCTGTGTAATGGTGATGATGATGCTATGCATTTGTCAGCAAGGAAATACCAAAAAAATGAATTTGGGTCAAGAAAAAGTATGTACCATGACAAAAACATTTCCCATGATGGGAGTCAGACTCAACAGCAAAAGGGATATTGGCATTAACCAAAGATTAAAAGGTATTTAGTTCGTTTAATCATACAAGGATTTATTGAAATTAAAATTATTATTCTCAGTACCGAGTTTTACATATATTTGAAATTTTATCAGTTCAATGTTTTTAATAAAAATTATGATAATGATAATTTTAAAACTTTATTTTTCAGGTCTTTTATGATTCCGTGGTTATGTAAATATGTGTATAGTTATCGAGGAACAGGAAAGCTGAACGACATTGTCTTATTGAGCTTGTAATTATATGCATATTTATAGGGCTGTGTATAAATATTAATGGAATTGTAAATTTATATTTATTTGTATATTTTTGTATGTATGTATTTATTGAAATTATATTTTTGTTGTCAAAAAATTTTGTCACTTCTTTCTCTACACGAGATTCTGAGGCAAGATACTGTACTAAGGTTAACAACATTAAAGTATAAATCCCTGCATATGTGAATATTCTATTTATTGTAATGACCCTTTTCACTTTGTTTGTTTTTGTCTACCTAATAAATAATTTGCATAATGTCAGTTTATTTTTTGATTAATATTAATAGACAATTCTTAGTAACTGCATATTTAAATTGTCATTCATCAAAACTAATAAAGAGATTTTAGTTTTCCTCAGTAGAGCATCTTTGATCTTTCAATTAAGGTGACACTTCAAGTTGTGATTCATTTTAATATTAGAAGAGCTGAAGGGTAAATTCTGATTCTTGTATCTATTTCTGAATAGGTTACAACTTTAGATAGGAAACAAAATTAAGTTCAGTAATAATAATGTATGAAAGTTATTTAATCTAGCAATAAAAAATCCTACAGCATTGCTAAAAACAGTTTGTCCATTAATATTAATTTTCACAGATGATAAACAATGAACTCCCACCCATATCCCTCGCATGTCTCCAACTAACGGTCAACCTACATAACAATACCTGCATTGTCTAAAGAACGAGTCGAAGTAAACCTGAGAAACCGTAAGTTGGAATGAATAATATTAACAGATGTAAACGTTATTAAAGGATAACAGTCAGATGCGGTTCTCTTCTTTTGATAATAAAGTTAGAAGCAATCTATAGGTTAAGTTCATTAATAAATTTAGTAGATACTTTTGTTTAATTTAAAACATAAATGTTGGGTCTTTTTAATAGTTCGATTCTGTCCGTTGTCAAACCCAGTAGAGACCCATGAGAGCAAGAGTTCTTATTATAATAGTAAAATATTAAATTCAATTGTAATTGCTGATGAAGTTTAATAAATTTGTGTGTTGAAAATGAAGCATATATTTTTATTTATTTATACCCTGTGTGGTTATTACAATATACTGTAACATTCCAGCAGTTGGGAATGGGAAGTTCAGATAGATCGTTCACAAACAGAGCTTTACATCCGTTAGCTCACCTGGCTACCCATCTAGAGGATAAAGGAAGAATTAAGAACAGGAAATAGGAAAGTCGGTAACGTGAGGGTTCGGGTTCAACTAATTGAACCTAGGCGTAGTGTTTGGTGTTTCGCTGCACTTCAGTCAAATAAGAGTTGATGAAGAATAAAGAGATTTAATAGTCAGAAATAAAATAAAGAAAGACAAACTGGTGGATAGCACCAGGAGCCACCGACCCGTCAGTAGGTTGGATCACGACTGCCGTTCCCAAGAAGCTCTGAACAGTTGGAAGACTCCTTTTCCCCTCCCTGATGATTTTAAGTCTCCAATGAGAGCTCTTAGAGAAAGGAAGATTTTTGCTGCCGTGGGCATCGTTGCACACGGCACCTAAGGTGCTGAATTGCGCTAGACTCAGATTTCTGACAGCTGCGCCCACGTATGTCCGCTATGTCCATTGATTTCTGCTGCCGTGGGCATCGTTGCACACGGAACCTAACGTGCTGACTTGCGCTAGACTCAGCTTTCTTACAGCTGCGCCCACGTATGTCCGCTATGCGGAAGAGACGTTATAATAAGATGGCACGTGTAGAATATTATATTACAATACATTGGCGGTCCGTTGTATGTGCTCAGTTCCTTGCTGAACACATCTGGAAATTCTGCTAGCCGTCGAGGTTGAGACCCAGGGCAGCAAACCAACTCAGTCCCAACAGAATTCTGCGTTCCTTTTTGGAGATGAGCAGGGGAAGTTTATCACAGAATTGTCCGTATGAGACTGGGACGTCTAGCGCGCCCACAATCTCTACAGTACGCTTATTGTAATCACGAAGTATATACGACGATTTCTTCAGTTGAGGTAATTTACCTCTGTAAACGCAACGAAAAGTGTCCACATCAACCTTCGGCCCAGAGTCTACGTCCATTTTCTCATGCTGTCTCATTTATTCGTACGACCGTTTGAAGTTGAGTTGCCTCTGTAGACGCTTCGCAAATCTGGATATACTGCTGATTATAAATGCCCGTTTTTGAATTTTGTGGCGTGAAGGGTGGGAGACGAGAAAAATGTCCACTGTCCCCTTGTGGCGAATCTGCAGATCTAGAATGACTTACACGCTCGATATGCCATCTTTTATGGCAACGGCCACACACGGCTTTCCAGACTTAGCATTCGTTTCGTATGTGATTTTCCCCACAGCTTGCGCAAGGTCCGGTCGAACCTTTTCCTCCTGGTGATTTCCCTGAAATCTTGTGCGACGGTTGGCGTCGATGCTTATCTGTCTTAGGATCGGCTCTGACTTGATTCACGTTAGTTGGAGCAGCACCTCGGATTTCTATCGTATGTTTTGCTGCCAAAAATTTTTCTTGGGCCTCAGTGAAAGTCGAGGGAGATTCAGCGAGGAGACCACGTTGTAGTGAGTGCTTCGTCTCGAATGCCGCAGGCGAATCGGTCGCGCAACGTCAAGTGAAAAGTTACAGTGTTCTGGTAATCGCCGAAGTTTTGTAATGTATGTGTTGATTGATTCATCCGCGAGCTGGTTCCGTCGATGGAATTGGAAACGTTGAAAAATTCATGACAGTTTCGGTGAATAAGAAGCGACATAATTTCATCGAAAGTATCTTCGACTGAGCATCAGGTGACTACAGCGTACGTGTTTGCACCGCACACACTTAAAAAAAACGGCTCTCATCTTGACTAATCTCCGTATCCGTCCCATGACTGCGATTGCCACATCGAAATCTTCTATCACTCCTTATGTAGGTCTTTCGTCGAATTAAAATGATATTTTTTTTATTGAAAGTTTATAATGGTCGCGTTAACAACTTGGTCATTGGCGACCCATAAATAAGTTACAAATAGCGCTTGTTTACGTAAGTATGATGCGATTCACATTGATTCCAATAACATACATACAATTGAACAGTTTGGAAAATTAATTATACATTTCAAATGTGGGTTTCTTACATTTACATTTTACAATTCGGATTTGTTAATTATTTATCATAATAATAGGATAATTAATTATATTAACTTATTTGAAGCTGCGACTGTTGGAAATTCCACTGTTCTGTAGTCATAGTTTGTTTTTATTAGGAAGAGGCGTCTGTTTCTGAATATGTATCACTCTCTTGTTTCTTGACTAAATTTATGAGCCTTTTTATTCTACTTTTTGCCGTTTTATCATTTAAGTGTGGGTACAAAGAGTCCAATACATTTATGAATGATGTAGAGGATATTTGGTAATCTCTAGTAATGGTTCTTGGGTTCTTTGAGTCCGTAGCATTTAGTATAAGAGTCTTTAACTGTTCCAAAGGGATAGGTGGAGCACTGGTTTCTTCTTCATATAATATTCTTAGTGGGCCTAATGATTGACTAAGCGCCTTATATTAAATGATCCTGAATGTTTTGTTTTGTTTTCTTGGGTGGATTAGTGCTTGTCTTATGTTCAGGATTACTGTCGTCTTTATTATCAGCTTGTCTCGTCGAGCTCGTAGATGCAGTTCTTTTTTTGTTTGTTAGTTGTGAATTATCCATGTCCGTTTTTTGAAGGTTAATTATTTGAATTTCGGGTGCCGGGTTCTTACACTGAATTTGGTCATAATTGTCATTTATTATTCTTCAGTATTTCATCTCTATTAGGACAATTTATCGCGATATGGCCGGGACTTTTACAATGATAGCAGTTCTCGTTCTCCGCTGCTAGATACTCCCTATAGCTAGTGTCTTCATGTTGCACCATTATCGAATCCGGAAGGGAATTTAGCTTATCTGGGTTATTGAAGAATTGTCTTCTGAAACTTTTAATGTGAGAAAATCTTAGGTCACTAGTACTTATTCTAATATCCGATATTTTAGAGTCTGGAATTATATTTAGCTTTTCTAATTCTAGCACAATAATCTCGTTAGGGATAACTCGGCATACACTTGACAAGATTACACGGCAGTATTTTTGCATTAACGGTCTTATATTAACCATCTCACCCTTCATTGTTATTGATTTATGAACTTTTATTAGGTTTTCGACATCCTCCTTAGATGTTAGAAATGCGCATATTCTGGAATTGGCTATTTTAGAGATTTTAGAGATGATGGGGTCACTAAAATTAGATAAACCTATTAGGTACTCATCTGTATTTAAACTTGCAACTGCGTCGAGAATTATGGCATGCATTTTATCCGGTTTATGCTCCGTGGCCATCACCTTCGAATACAATCTAACCTCCATATTCTGTGTGGACGTCATCTTCAGGTATTCCTCTTCTTTACACTTTCTGGGATTAGTGGACTTTCCTTTATATAGCTCAGATACTTATACACTCCTTTACACGATAATAGCTAGCCGGGATCCGCCGGCTACTGATGTAAACACACACAGGCACTGGAAGAGTTCTAGATACTGTTTACCCTACCATGGCTGGAAACGAACTCGAAAATGTTATTGTTCTTAACAAAATTGGTGATTGAAATTTACGACCGTAGAGTCTTAACGGTCACAACTTTCCGCACACGAGAATGACAGCCCAACGTTCCAATATTTCAAGTTCAACTACTCACACCGAAATTGTTGAAGTAAATTCGTCTATATTTAGCACTTGAGTCTGTGGATTTCGAACGTACACTACATAGACTTATATTATAACTTATTACAAATTTATACTACAGCAGAAGAGTGGTTCAATCAAATCAATCGCATTATCAGGTCAACAGTCAACAACCGCCGTTGCAGAGAAGCCACAGAGATATTGCCGTGCGTTATATTGAAATAATCCGCGTTGATTCCACGTCGTACAGGCTCCGCGGAACTCCACATTCTCCTCTGCTCGTAGCGCAATCTGATCGCCACACTCCTCCGAACTCCGAAAGCGCGCACGAACGCAACATGGTTTTCGTCCTAGATACTACTTCAAAAGTCAGAGAGTTACAGGACAAAAAGCACCCATAAAAGAATTAAACGCAAGCTACCACAAGACTTACACAAATAATTGCCATCTTGTAAAATACCTCAACCCAAGGTAATAAGCCAAAGGTGTGAAAATATTTTCACATAGCCCTCTCTCCAAATTCTCTTAGCCATATTATTATATCATAGCAGTGAATTGCGTTTTTACCTGCAGGCCCAACTAAATAAAGTTAAAAAAAAAGGATGCCAAAAAATTTGCTACAAACTTAACGATGCGGTAATCATAATTTTTTTTTAAAGTTTTCGACTTAGAACCACATCAGCTTCTAATACACAAATTAAGCGTCATGTGGATTGGTACTCGCATCCTCAACTGGATTTGGAACTTTTTGAATGAACGTAAGCTCAAAGTTGCAGTGAATTCTGAACTTTCCGATCCTTTTGCAATAACTTCCGGCGTGCCCCCGGGAAGCGTTGTAGGGCCTTCAATGTTTTTAGCAAATAATAACGATTTGCCAGCCGGTATCCGGGTCAATATATATCTTCTCGGACGCCTGCATTATTTGTAGGGAAATTAAACAGCCAAATGACGTTCAAACGAATTTAGACAAAATACTGATCTTTGGAAAGTAAACGCACCCAAAAGCAAGACTATTAGCTTTACTAAGCAGAAAAATGTTGAGGATACAGGTTACAAAATAATTGAAGTATCAAATAGTTGCAAGTATTTGGGTACAACGTTTAGTAAACGCCTATCATGGGAGAAAGATGTAAATTCGGTGGACAAAAAGAGATGGTATGCACTAAACTTAGTACGCAGAGTTTCGAAGAATGTTTCAGAAGTCTAATACCGTTGCTTATAGAACTTTTAAAGATTCCTTCACAAACTATGCCTGTCAATGGAGAAAAATATGTTCCCGAAGTGAACATAAATAAGCCTGGAGAACCATACTTGTGTATGCCCAAACAGCTTCATATGACGACGAAAATTTTTAAAAAAAATCTTCCGCTTTAAAGTGTGTACTGCAATTCAATGCCATGTATATTACAGAAACCGTAAGGGTTGATTTTACCAACTATGTTCTGTAAATTATATAAATAAATAGCCAAGTAAAAGAGAAAAATATACGCTAATTAAATACCACACAATGTTCCTGAAATCCTTGTTGCTTTCATTAGAAGATTCAAAAAACGCAAGAGGAGCCGCAAGAACACACCGCACAAACCAGCTAAGGTTTTTTAGGCAAGATACTTAAACCATAACACGGGGGCCCAACTTAACCCTTCCACATTCTCTATTTCAAATATCTTCCTACGTTATTTCTTAAAGGGAAGTTGCTACCATGTGGATTATCCTCATGTAGCATGTTAACCT
The DNA here is from genome assembly GCA_037074705.1 of Zhengitettix transpicula. Classification (NCBI taxonomy): domain Eukaryota; kingdom Metazoa; phylum Arthropoda; class Insecta; order Orthoptera; family Tetrigidae; genus Zhengitettix; species Zhengitettix transpicula. The sequence continues at coordinate 71,851,200 of CM073590.1, read as the reverse complement.
ATAAAAATTAAAGAGATGCAGATCAAACACAAGTACGAGGGTGAATCAAATATAAACGAGACTTTTGGACCTGCGCGCGCAATAGTGATGGAAGAACGTTCCGCTGTTATTGGCTGTTAGGTTGGTTTGTCAGGAGTGGGGGAAGCACGTGACTCATCATCATAGACTCGCTCAGTGTCCATCGTTACGATGTCCGAGCAGGAGGTACCTCCCTCTATTGCGCAACGTATTGTTATCAAGTTTTTAGCTGCAGAAGGTGTAAAACCGGCCGAAATCTTGAGAAGATTGACTGCACAGTTCGGGGAAGAGGCGCTGTCGCGAGCTAGAGTGTTTGCTTGGCATAAACAGTTCGTGGAGGGCCGTGAACGTGACCGCAGACCCCGCACCAGCATTACAGCGGGCAACATCGACAGTGTTCGTCAACTTGTTGAAGGTGATACGCGTCTAACAACTTCGGATATTGCAATTGAGGTTGGAATAAGTTATGGGAGCACTTACTCTATACTCTCAGAGGAGCTAGGGTATCGCAAGGTGTGTGCCAGGTGGGTTCCTCGCCTTCTCACAGTTGACCAGAAACTGAATCGTTTTCAAGTGTGTGAGCGTCTTCTTGCACGATTTCGGGAAGAAGGAGACCCATTTCTTTCTCACATTGTCACCTGTGATGAAACGTGGGTGCATCACTACACCCCTGAGTCGAAACAAGCGAGTATGGAGTGGAGGAAGAAAGGAGAAACCGGACCAGTGAAAGCCAAGTCACGATTATCGGCTGGCAAGGTTTTGGCTTCCGTTTTTTTTACCAGCGTGGCCTGCTGCACCTTGATTTTTTTCATGAGCGCAGAACAATTAATGCGGCATACTACTGCCAAATTTTGACTGAGGTCAGACTTGCATATCGCCGCAAAAGACGAGACCTTCCGATGAGAAAAGTGATTCTCCTCCATGACAATGCACCCCCCCCCCCATACAGCAGCCCTGACCGTACAAAAATTGGAGCAACTGGGTTGGGAGACACTGGAACACCCTCCATACAGGAGGAAGCTTTGGGAGGGCAAAAATTCCACAGCGATAATGAGGTTGAAGCATATGTGCGCAATTGGCTACAAACACGACCTGACTCTTTTTACGTGGAAGGAATTAAAAAATTACCTATACGCTGGGAAAAATGTGTTTATAAATCAGGAGATTATGTAGAAAAATAAACTATGATTGTTTGTGCGTTTAAAATCAAAATAAATATTTAAAAAAATAAGTCTTGTTTATATTTGATTCACTCTCGTAGCTATTCCTTGTGTTCCAAGTTAGTTTAGTAACAGCACTTGCAGAGGGGGTGTAGAAAGTGGTAGTCCTCAAGCTCGTGGTGTGTACTGTCTAGGAGGTTCCGCCCTTAATGTAAAAAAAAGGATTCCGATACGGCGCCTGGAAGATGAAGACACTGCAGTAGATCGCCGAAACGTCGTGGTTTACTGTTAACTTCGAAAATTTTGATACCAGAACTTACTGATGCTGCGTCTTTACCAAATTCAAAGCAGTCTCGAATATCTCTAATGTTTCATGTGTGATTTTGGATGGACTGTTCTTGTTCTCGGTTTTCAGCCACCATTTCGCTGTCGCCCAAAATGTGTTCGCCGTCGTCTTTCGACTTCAATTTATTCCCGACACACGTCTAACCCAGGAACAGTCACGCACGGAAGCTTCTTTTCCGTCTACTGGAATTTCGTAGGATTTAAATTCCATTCAATGTTTTTTAATGCTGACAAAAGGTGGTATATAGTGACGAAACAGTCAATTCCGTCAGTTTTATTTGTAACTAGCTGGGTGCCCGGCGTTGCCCGAGATGTCATTTATCTATAACCCCCGATATGACTCCAATTTGCGCTATTTTTATGTAACGCTCCTCGAACCCTATCCCTAAATGTGCTCACCTCCCATGCCGAAGTGGGTTGAAGTCATTTTCCAAATATATCGGTCGTTTTTACATGTTAGAAGATGACCACCCCCACAAATGTGTGATAATCAAAAAATATTTATTCCACTCAAAAATCGGCCGATTACATTGTCTGAAAATTTCTACCCCCGCCCACCACTTCCCGAACCCGCCGCGTTACCCAGGTTGTCACAGGTTGCGACATTCATAGTCTCTGAATTGGTTCGAATCTCGGTTGTTTTGCGTTTTTTAAATTAAACGTACCACCACCCCACCCCTATCCTTTCTCCCCTCACAGGGGTTGAAATTATCCACAAACAGCCTCGGTATAAATACTATCAAAGTAATTAACCCAGGGAAATAATTATCGCAAATATCGACCGTTTAACATGTTTGAAAATTTCCACCCCAGACCACTTTCGCTTCGGGGATTTAAACGGCAAGTTTAATGTCGTAATTAAACTCAATGACAACTATATCCCCGGATTCGACTCCAATCTCAATGGTTTCTGCTTTCTTTTTATGTAATGCCATTTCACGCCCACCCTTAAGGGTACACCCATCCAAAGCCCGAAAGGGGTTGAAATTATACACAGAGAACATGTAGAGAAATTTTATGAATCTCATTGATGCCGAAATATATTTATTCAAAGCAAAAATCGGCCGGTTAACATGTTTGAAAATATACTCCCACACCCAACTCCGCCAAGCACCTCACATCCCCGCACACCACCGCCAACCCCCGTGCATTTCCCATGTTGTCATAAATACATTCACCTATATCTGGAATCTGGGAATTATTCGCTTTATTTTCTAGTAACGTCCCTCCATCCCCACCCCCAATTGTGATCTTTCACGTGTGTCAAAGGGTTGAAATTAAAAGCAAAATCGGTAGAAATCTTGTCAGTGACATTGTCCCCGACAAATATTTATTCGCTACAATAATCAACCGTTTAACATGTGGAAAAAATTTACACCCCCGCCAACCCTTCCTTGGGGGAATTAAACGGTTAGTTGAATGTAATAATTTAACTCATTGACATCTATGACTGTGGATTCGACTCCAATGTCGATTGTTTTTAATCATTATAATGTAATTCCACTCCACCCCCACCCTTAAGGGGAGCTCCATTCCGAATCCCAAAAGATGTTGAAATTATACACGGGCAAAAAGTAGACAAATTTTATCAATCTAATTGATAAAGAAATATATTTAATCGACGCAAAAAACGGTCGGTCAACTTGTTTTAAAATTTCTATCCTCCGCCCAACTCTTCGCAAGCCAACCCTCACCCGCGCGTTGCCCAGATTGTCAAAAATAAATTCAGTGACCTACGATTTGACTCGAATCTCGGTTGTTTTTGCGTTATTTTCTTGTAAATCCCTTCCACCCCCACCCCTATCATACCTACAAACAACTTCGGTAGAAATACTATCAACGTCAATGGCCCGGGCATTTATTTATTCCACGCTAATATCGATGATTTAACATGTTTGAAAAATTCCACCCCGTCCATTCCCTGACCCAGGGGATTAAATGGGTAATTAAATATCATCTCAAATAACATCGGTTGAAACACTCTATCTTTGATTCCTAAATATATTTATCTACCTAAATATCGACTGTTTTAGCATGTTGATGTTTCCACCCTCTCCCCTAAGTGTGCTTCCCTCAAGGGGAACCACAAAAGGGTTATGTTTTACAATCAACATCGTTTTATATATTATCAATTTCATTGACCTTGACAATTAATTATTTAATGTAAATATCGACCGTTTAACATGTTATAAAATTTCCACCCCATCCACTCCCGCTCCTGGAGGTTAAATGGCCAGTTGAATGCTATAATTGAACTCGGCGACATCCATAACCTTGGATTTGACTCCAATCTCGATTGTATTCGCGTTATCTTAATGTAGATATCCTCCACCCCACCCCTAAAAGTAATATACTGATAAGCCCGAAAGGGGGTGAAGTTATACTTGCAGAACATGTAGAGAAATTTTTTTAATCTCATTGATTCCTAAAAATATTTAGTTGTTGCAAAAATCAGTAGATTAACATGTTTGACAATTTCCACCCCCAACCGCCCTCGTAGGTTAATTGTTACTTTAATGTTATAATTAAACTCATATTTAACCATAACTTTGGTTTGGACTCCAGTCTCGGTTGTATTCAAATTATTTTCTTGTAACATTCCTCCATCCCTAACCCTAGAGTTCTTCTTTCCCAAAATGTTGAAATTTTACTGACACACATTGTTACAAATACAATTTATCACTTTTACCCGGATATTATTTATCCGACTCAAATATTGGCCACGTTAACATGTTTGAAGATTTCCACCCCTGCTTGGGGAACTTAAACAATCTCAGTGAACCTGAACAATATTTATTCAACTTAAACATCGATTACTTAACATGTTTGAAAATTTCAATCCCCGTCCATCCCCGCTTGGGAAGTTAAATGTCATAATTAAACACCGTGACAAATATAACCCTGGATTTGACTCGAAACTCGAATGTGTTTGCGTAATTTCATGTAATGTTACTCCACCCCAAGCCTTAAGGGTGCACCACTCCCATGCCTAAAAGTAGTTGAAATTATACACAGATAACATATAGTGAAGTTTTATGAATGCCACTGATCCCGAATTATATTGATTCGACGCAAAAATCGGCCGATTACCATGTTAGAAAATTTCTAACACCCCCCTCTCATCACCACCAATTCCCACCAACCCCTGTGAGTTTCTCAGTTTGTTATAAATAGTCTCAGCGACATCCAAAACCCCCATTTTACTCGAACCTCGGTTGATTTGGCTTAAATTATATGAACGTCCCTCCACCCCACACATAAGGGTGCTCCCCTCGCATGCCAAAAGAGGTTGATATTATACACAAAAAACGTCAGTAGAAATACAAATATTGCTTCAACGCTAATATCTGCTGTATTTGCATGTTCCAAAATTTCCACCCCACTACCACTGCATCTGAGGGATTAATGCCAAAATGAATATCATAACTAAACTCAGTGACATCCATACCCTTCAATTTGACTCCAATCTCGGTTGTATTCGCGTTATTTTCTTGTAAAGCATCTCCACCCCAAACCATAAGGGTGCCCTTTTCTCGGGGTGTAGGGGATGAAAATTATATTCAAATAACATCGGTAGAAACACTATCAATATCTTTGACCCCTAAAAATATTTATCCGACTGAAATATCGACTGTTTTAGCATGTTTAAATATTTCCACCCCCGCTTCTGGGGGTGGTAGACGCGTCTCACCCCGACAGTATTTCTTTCCTGGTCGCAAAGAACACGTGAACTAAATTTGGTGAAATTTGCTGCAGCGGTTTAGATTTGTATAAGGAACATACAAATATATATATTGTAATGCATTGTTTTGGAACACCGTACATGTGGGGGTGAGGATGCAAGTGCAAAGGAATTACGGGTCTTGTCTCGAAGTAACAAGACAAAGCGGCAAGATATTTGTTTCGGATTAATGGTCTTGGCCGGCACAGGAAGTTGCAATGTGTACTTAGGATTTGTAAAGCAAAGAAGGGACACATGCAGGGTGGCCTGTCGCAAGATGTATCGGTTTAGGAAAGGCCATTGTCTCTGATTAATGGCCTGACCAGTGGCGTATTTACTTAGGATTTGTAAGGAGGGGTCAGCGCAAGTCGTGAGATGAGAAGTCCAGAGTAATTGAGGGTGAGAATACAAGTGCAAAGTAATTACAGGTCCTGTCTCGATGTGACATGACGGAGGGGCTAGCTATTTGCTAAGGAACTGCAGAATGTAAATCTCAGTAATGGAGAAACTGTCATCGCGCAGTTGCGACGTAGTCTTGGAACAAAGGGAAAACGAAGAGACTAGTAGTATATAAGGGAGAGATAAGCTATTGTGAGTTAGTCAATGTGCGAGAGGGGTGCTGTGTGCATCGTGAGTTGAGTTGGAATTGAGTTTCAGAGCGGAGTGGGAGCTGTGAGCACCCAGTATGGAGAAAGAAAGCAGCCTGCGAGATAAATAGAAAATTATTCAACTATAAACATTTTCATATGCAGAAGTTCAATCTGTAGTAATATCAAAATTTGACCACTGTCTTCGATGGTAGGATACCAGGACACAGCATCCAGCGTCGAGTAGTTTCAGCACGAGCAACTGGGATGTCCTTCACCGAGTATGGAGAATCAGCTATCGTCGAACCAATAATGTGTGTTAGAGTCAGTGTGTGGGTAATGAACGAGCCAAATGTTCCTGGGGAATCGTGAGTTGAAATTTATGGTATTAATATGTGTAAACGTAATTAAAAGATACGGTCAGATATCGTTCTCTTCGTGTTAATAAAATAAACTCTTTTAAATTTAGAAGCAATCTGTAGAATAAGTTCGTTAATAAGTTTCGTCGATGCCTAGACGATTAAATACTTCTGTTTAACTGAAAGATAAATGTTGGGTTCTTTGATTATTTAAGTGTTCTGTCTGTTATCAAACCCAGTAGAGACCCATGAGGGAAAGAGTTATGTTTTTATTGTAATGTAAAATTTCAAGAATTGGTAAATAAATATTGTTTGTTTTAGTCTATAATTTTCATTTAGAAGCCCGTCAAAATAAATTGTCGCTTTTTGTTTATTACATTTTGGCTACCACAATGTGGGGCGAATTAAGAAGGTGTCGCCTTTTGTTTATTACATTTTGGCTACCACAACGTGGGGCGAATTAAGGTGGTGTCATTTTTGTTTATTACAATATATACAAACAAACACTCTGCTTTATTTATTAGATGAAGAAGATTTTGTAGTAATTTATCAATTTGGAATGTTTGTTTTACATACATTGATTTGTGTATATTCGCATCCCTCAGGCCAGAGTCCAACTCACCTCACTCTAGGTGTTCCTGTCCGTTTGACTAACCTGGCGCCCGGTGTTTTCTTTAGAGATGGGAAAAACCGTTCCTTTTAGTGATAGGATCCGAACCATTCGCTCAGTCGAAAGACTCACCGCTCCTTCTATCACCGCTTCCGATTCACCGACATGAAACTTACCTAGTTTACCTGAATTTTCCAATGAGTTTAGCATGATAAATTTTGAACCAAAATTGATACACATTTTTCATATTTATTAATCAAATAATTATAAAAATAAAATAAATGTCTATACAGACTTTTATTTTTACAATTAAGTGATTTGGAATAGGTTCTATTGGATTTGGGTATTCTTTTAAAGGGGAACAAAGTTTTTGTGCATCTATCCGAGCATTTGTAACTTATTTAAAAATATTTGTGTATTATATATAAGCAATATTCATATATACACTTGCGTTGCAATTACTATATCGCTGAATAAAAATTATTGCATTAATTCACATAAGCCAAGCAAAGAAAAAAGTACTTTTCCACTTCAAAAGTTAGACGGCAAACTGAAATAGGATTTAAAAACTCATTATATTATTTCAACTGAAGTTTTAACATTGCTTGGTCCAAAAAAAACCTGTTGTCGGTACTGTTTACCTAAACTTTGGAACACAGTTCTGCAAATAATTTTCCATCAAAATTTGCATTATTTGTAATTAAATGTTTGATATATTATTATTGATAGACTTTTTGACTCAACCGATTCAATTCTAGAGTGTTTGACACGTTCTGACACTGACTAATTGATTAATTCAGTTGGGATCAAAAGAGCGTGAGCGTTTGCACCCCTCTAGGAACTAGCTCTTTTGGGTTGGGGGGGGGGGGGATGCAAGCGGTTGTCTGCTTCGAGTGATTCAGTTAGTATAAGAGCTACTGCTCTTTTCTGACGCTCCCCGTGGAGGAAACTAGTTCTTTGAATCAGTTCTGAATCATGTTAAACATGCTATTACACATTATATAACATTGTTTAGTAAATAATTTAATTAATGGATTGTGTACATTATTACTACTTATGTATATGAATATATTTTTATTTCCATCATGTGGGGTGGAGGGTCTCTCCCTGTGTCCAGCATCATAATTAGATATCCACAAATTCAATTCAGGCAATGCCCAGTTCTAATTAAGTTCCAATTAAACATTTAACTAATCCAAGGACTTGAACACATTTGTGAAGAGCAAATTTTGTTCTAAGTCTGTTCAACATTGATAATTTTAAAAAATTAGTTCATTATCTCTTTGAAATTTCATCTATTTTAAACCTCACATGCAATCTGTTTTTGCAAGACTTCACAGAACAGTATGACCTTATAGCCACAATTTCATATATTTTTTCTTTGCTCATTGTTATGCAAAAAATAATGTATTGTAAAGAGAGTTACACTCTGAATTTAAAACTTCTTTCATAAAACCAATCTGTGTTCAACAAGGCAATGATACCTAAACTTTGTATAGTACACAAACAAAGAGAGACAATATATTGTATTTGACAATAGTTGAGCAATTGTAAATAAATGGACATCATATTTTAATAATGCAGACTAGTTTTACTTCTGGCAACAATTATTAATATAAATTGGAAACAATTTTTAGTAAATCTCAGCAGGTAAATCTTGCCAGATGATGTTTTGTTGTTTTATTGTCCTTCCACATAAAAATGCTCACAATGACCCCGTTTATCGTCAATATCAATGCTGTGAGCTGCTTCCTGTGATTGTATTACGATCAGGATCATTTAGTCTGAGAACAAGAAAGAAAATCCAAACATATATTATGCATTACCAACAATTAATTTGTACCCATACAATAGTGAAACTAGTGGGTCTATAATAAACATTTTATATAAATTTTATTTTGGAAAGCAGACCAAGATGATAATGATTCAAAAAGTTACAAATTGAATAAAAGATTCTTGCCCAACAAATGCCTAGGTTGTAAGTCAAGAACTTTTATTTAGCATATTCGCCGGAGAAACATTTATTCTTTATATTACAAATTGCTTGTGACACACAAATAATGGTTTAGCATGATAATAAAGAAAGTAATCAATTTTCTCTTAATAAAACAATTTACTAATTAATTTTCTCCATACAATAATGCATAATTCTAACTGGAAATAAAATGTACGCAATTAAAGAAACAATCATTCCCCTTCATCTGTTATTATATTTAGTAATTTGTGTTTATACGTAAATATTAATTTACATTTTATTTAGTTTATAATTTGTAAATAAGGAGTAGGTGCTTTCCATTAGCTCTGACTGATGATAATGGACAAGCAGTTTCTGGAAGTGTGAGGACATTGGCAAATGATGCTATTTGTTTAAATCTATCATACTTGACAAAGGAGAATTGCTATGTTAAAGACTTGAATGGGGAATATGAGCTGTCTTGGCAATTGTGTCAAATTTGAAAAGTTTTGATGGCAAGTGTGTGAAATTTCGACCATAACAATTGGCTGATCCCCCACATGAGTAAACAGACACAACACACCCTGTCCAGGCTGAAAACCCCAATTTGTAAGGTACAAAAGAGCAAGAGGCTGAACATTTGCATGTTCAAGACACACCCAGAATAGGAAATTGTGTGATGCGTTAGGAGTATGAGCATCCAACACCCAAACCAAATATTAAAAGTGATGACGTTTAAACACTTGAAATGACAGAATATACAGAGCTATATATTGGCTACGAAGATTACACTCTCTGAATACACTCCTTACTGGTGGGAATACCTTCATTATCTGCCATATTTGGAGGACTTATAAGCTATAAAATAGTGAACCTAGAGCAGAATCGGGTCCTATTGGATCCTTTGGAGGTATTTACTTCACTTTAAAATCTTGGTTTGTTAACATAAGTTAACTGCATTTTTATGATCAGTCCAGTACATTATCATTTCATTACTTTAAACATTTCTATTTGATACCAGTTCAACCCTTGTTACCAACTGAAGATGACCCAGAATATCAAAATCTGATTGCACCATCCAGAGGATCATGTTTGTTCATTCCAATGAGGAATGAGCTACAGTAAGAGGGATGAGGACATCTGTAGATCCTCTACCTGCAGTAGATACCCTGATTGATGCAACTGTACAGGCAAAGAGTAATTTACAGAAATTCACAATTTTCATTTCCATTGAAAATTTATAATTTGGTATTATGCCCACAAAATCTCTGGTTAAATATATTTATGCTCACCATCAATAAAATTAATTATCTTGATAGATATAATGATAGAAAACAATAAATTATTTACTAAATGGTTTACGAAACCAATCACATTGAACACATTACTTAATTTTTTATCTAGCTACTCTAAATTTATGATTAAAAATGTGGCAAATAATTTAATTTATAAAATGTTCTCTGTGTCACAGATAAGGTATTTGTGCCTGAATTGAGATTAAAAGTTTATAATTTTCTCAGTAAGTTTATTTCCAAAGAATATTATAAATTAATTATGGCATATCAATTTAAATATAAGTAATTTGACCCTAACAACTGAACATTTTAATATATAAAATAATAATTTTTTAATTAAAGCTGTAACTTCTGAAAGGATATCATGAGTGAATGAGATAATAAAATTTAGACCACCTATCAAAAATACTATTATGAAATATTTGAAAAGCTCAAACAAACAGGTTATCAATTACTACTGTAATAATAAACAATCAGCTTCTATAAATATAATTAATAACCAAGTTGATATTATCACTTTCATTAGAGTATCTTTCCATTACATCTTTCAGTCCACAAATGGTGCTGTGTACTCACTACACAAAAATGTGGGATAGTCTAATCTACTGTAGTTACTGTAGACAATCATTCCCTTCATATATCCAGTATGTCTTATAAAAAGATTCAACTTAAGACTAGCAAATTGGCCACCCATGTAACTATGAAAATAAATTAAGGAATACCGGTAAACAGAATGACTGTGTTTCACAGTAATTATGACACTGATGAATAGTTATTATATATGTACATAAATAAAAAGTGTCAGAAAAACCATATGAAAAGAAAAACAATGGAAAATAAATACCAAAATAATAAAAAAAAGCTTGCTGTATATAACAATCACCTGCATTCCCCAGTTTTATGTAAAAGCTAGTAATTACATCACTAACCTGTGAATAGTTATATTCGATGTCGATTCACGTGGGGCTGTATCTTGAGGAGTGAGAAAAACAAACTGACTGCTTTTAGACTTAGCAAAAATTAATATCAAATCCATTATAAGTCGTTGATTCATTTTATCCTGGGAAAAATAGTTGGGTAGTTAATAATATTAAGAAATGTAAAATTATTTATATTCTAAAATTGCCAGAATTTTATATAACAAAGTTAACCTAAGAACACTAAGCATGTAGTATATTTAAACAGTCAGTTATAAAATCTGACTCACTAACCAGAAATACATCATATTCATCCATGAAGAAAAATGGTGTATTCACAACATCCCACAATGCTACAATAAATGCAACAGTTGAGAATGATCTTTCTCCTCCAGACAAAGTTTTTAAATCTGTATTTGCACAGCTTTGCCCTTGTGGAGTAGCAGTTACATTCATAGCACCTTTTTCCAAGTCAAATGTAATGCTCCCCTGGAAAATTGAAAGCTAATTTACAAAAAATATATGAATTATAATTGAACTATTTTGCCATATAATAATAATAATCTGTTTTATAGAGGGCTTGTAAATCCTGTTCAAGTACTTGTGCATTCAAGAATGTTTCCAATCTGCAATTATTACACTGAAAGCAAATGGATAACTGGAAGTAACCAAATGAATGCACATTTTAAAGTTTATACCTGTTAAGAATAAATATTTTGCCAATGTTGAGCATCCAAGTTACTCTACACCACCAAAAAAAATACAACAATATTTCATGTAAGATCTTGCCTTTATTACTGAATATAACAATAGATTATTTTTTATTTTTAATCACTTTAACTTTTCATCTAAATAAATTTGTAATTAAACAAAAATAATTTTAAAAATATATATAGCATTAAAAACTTACTGTATATTTACGTAAATTAATAACACTCTGATATTTAACCTGGACCCAACAACACATGACTTTAAGCATTTCCTTGTATAACTGATTTCTTCTAGCCAGCACTTTTGGAAAAATCTGTAAATGAATATTTCTTAATAAAAATGAATAATAAAATACAGCCAATATGTCAAAAAAAACATTATTAAACTAAAAGTTCACTTGAATACAATGTTTTGTGCACAATTTTTGGACTTCTTCAGGTAATAAGGTACCCCTACTGAATTCAGAGTCATAGAAAGCGCACTATGACAGTTGTAGTCCACTACAACCGGCCAGCACACAAGTCAGATCTTCCTCCCTGACAAAGGGTGCTCAGGCCCTTAAAAATTTGGAATTTTGACCTAAGCCAGACTGGATCAACTATTGATTTCAGGAAAGTAGGCACCGCGGTCTCTTTGTCCTATCTAAATGTGTTATTTAATTTGACATAGTATGGAAAGGAAAAAGAAAAAAAGAGAGAGAGAGAGAGAGAGGGAGGGAGGGAGGGAGAGAGGGGGGAGAGGGGAGAGGGGAGAGAGAGAGAGTTTGTGGCTTACCTGAAATGACGTACATTGTAGCTACAGGGAACTGAAGTTCTTCAAATTTTCGGAGGCTCTCAGCCTCCTTCAGGATGGAGTCTTACACTAGCCCCGGCTAGTTGAAAGGTCTGAACTGCATGATGGCCAGGCATGAATTGATGAATTCAAACTAAGGTGCAATAGCCATTAGACAGCAACTATCAACAACCAACAAAGCCAACAACTATCTGTCTCTCTCTCTCTCAAGGAAAGGTCACAACAGAAAAATAATGTGTGAAAAAACCGGAAAAATAAATATAAACACATTAGAACTAAAGGTAAAAAGTAAAGAAAAGTATAGGAAGTTAAAAAGTAAAAGAATGAGAATGGGGAAAAGATGAAACAAATCATTATAATAGTAATCACTGTAGACGGAAAATGAGTGTGAGCTAGCAGATAAGGTAGGTATTCTCAAAAGTGTGGTACAGCACATAATAACAGAAAACGTGGACATGAGAAACCTGTGGGTATTCAATGGAATACAAACCATGTCACGATTTTTCAATCTAGCGTTTGGTGATATTTCACAGCAATACGGCTCAGTAAAATGTCTGTTCATCTTTGTATCGATTCATAACCATGGATGAAACATTGGAGCAATACTTCATACTGGAGACAAGGGAACAGTCAAAACAGTGGACTAAAATGCTCCAAAGAAAGTGGTAAGGTCATGGCATCAATTTTTTTGGGATACATGTGAAATAATTTTCATTGATTATCCTCAGAACAGGAACAACATCAACAGACAGTTTTATGTCAACATATTGTATGAATGTATGAGTGATGAAATTAAGAAAAAACAGCTGGCAAAGAAGAAAATCTTGTTTCATTACCAGTTCAAATATCCATTATCACGATGGCCAAAATAAATGAGTTTAAGTTCAAATTGCTTCCTCACACACCATATGTATTTGTCAAATTTAACTGCCTCAGATTATTTTTTCTTTCCAAACTTGAAAAAATTGCTTGGTGGTAAAATATTTGGCTATGATTAAGAAGTGGAGTCTGCAGTTGACGGCCATTTTGAGAAGCACAATGGCAGTAACTGTAAATATGGTATGGAAGCTATTGAACATCACTGGGAAAAGTGTATTGGGCTAAATGAAGACTATGGAGAAAATTCCCCCCCCACCCCAAATTTTTACATTTTGTTTGTCAAGTCAGGTACGTTTTGGATTACCCTCATATCAATGGCCTTCTGTGTCTGAGGTTATTATTGAAGTGTTTGGCTTCTGGAGGAAAATGTTAAACTGATATCCATGTTGTGTATGTGCATTATAAGATGTTCTTTTTACATTAGTAATATTTTCCAATAAAATAGATTACCAACTTTGTTGCAGACAAACATATTCAAATGCCATTATAACTCCTAAAATGAATAGTAAAAAAATAATTGGATGAAGACTCACAATTTCTGTCAGTTTTTTCTAATAAAATATTATATAAAGCAAGACCTTTCATATACTTGTTACTCATACAAGGCAAATTACCTCTTTTGCTCTTAAAAAAGTTTCCAGTTCATGCTGAACGGTCCCATATAAATCTCTCTTCTCTGCAAGCTGAGAACGTAATTCTGCATATGTTGCTTGTTGTTCTGCAGCTTTTTTAAGATAATTATTAAGATTACTCAATTCATTACTCAGGAAGTTAGGGTCTCTGAAAATCATATATTTAATTACAATATAACTCAAAATTTAGTGTAAATAACAAAAAGATTAAGTTCAGTAATTAAATCCTAAACTACCCTTAACAAAACATTAATGGAAGACTTTTGACAAAAAATTAGTTCACACAGTATTTTAGCGATTCTACATTAAAATAAAACTTTCATTTTTTTCCATTTTCTCTACACTTATGATAACTTTAAATATTAGCTGCGTTTAAATCACTCACTCGATCTTAATCCTAACCATAGTGTAAGCTACACTTACAAAATATTTTAAAAGTTGAAGGAATAAACTAGCATTGATTATATATAATACTAATATATCTTAATACTTACCATAGTGTAATTTGGCTGTTATTAAGAAGCTGAGCCTGCAGTTGATGTCTATTTTGAGATGCACTTACAAAATATTTTTAAAAGTAGAAGAAGGAGTAAACTAGTAATTGGTTATATCTAGCATGTTTGACCAAAGATATCTGAACTGATAAAAATGAACCAACTTCAAATTAGTCACCCTCTAGTATTCAATTCCAACAATTTCTTTGCCTTTGGGATCAATATTGAAAGTTTTCTGGTTTTCATTGGGTTGAGGACTGACTGCAGTTAAGCTTGGTACTATTGGATTTAAAATTTCAACCTTTCAACTGGATTTATTTTTAAAGTAAACGCATATAAGGATGAGGGTGTACATTCGTGTCAGAATGTATGTAATGAATTGTCTATCTTTGAGGATAATTTAATTACGTATTTCCTCAGTTATGCATGGCAAAGATCAGTCTGATCATTTGTCATCCCTTTTTTAGTTCACTACCATCCCTGATATGCACAAAATATACAAATATTAAAGATGGAAGATTTTCCTGGTGTAATTGCTGTATAAAGAGTTCTTGGTTTTCACTCAGGTGCCAAGAGAGATTAAAAGTTTTTGTGGCTGAGATAACATGTTCCATAACATGTTCATAATATGGACACATGGGGAAAAAAAATTGGAACTACATTTACAACATGTGAACAACACTCATCCTAATATCAGATTCACAGGTCTTTGCCGTTAATGGATGTGATGGCGACATGAAAAGCAAACAGATTTTATGGACATAAGCTATACAGGAAGCCCATGCATACCAATAAATACCTGAATCCTATGTCATATCACCACAAAGCACTTGTAAAAAGCCTGTTTTGTAGAGCGGAAAGATTATGTGACGACCAAGGCCTGTCAGAGGAAAAAATAAATTGAGGCAGGACCTCAACCAGACTGGATACAGAAATGCAAATATATTCAGGGCATTAAACCACCTAAATTCCCAGAAAAATATACTTGGAAATTTAAAAGCATTCCTTCTGTACATAAAAGACTTAACAGAATGCATTGTTAAGAAAAAATGGCAACTCAAATATTTAAAATTACCATTCAATTGGCAGTCATTTTCCTCTAGTAAAAGACAGTCAGGAAAAATTCCTAGTAAAATGCATATATCAAATACCACGTGAATGTAGGAAGGCATACATCAGGGAAACTGACAGGTCCATGAAAACCTGAGTAAAAGAGCATGAACATCTGGTTGAAACAGTATAATATGTATGTTGTCACAGAACACGCTCTGGAGACTAATCATAAAATAACCCTGGAAGACACTACTATCCTTGCCAGGGAGAACTCTTTCTGGGCATGGAAGATTTGGGAGGCAATTGAAATTAGAATAAATCCAGATAATTTCAACAGAGTTGCAGGATTCGACCTTTGTCCACTGTGGTTTCCTTGATTCGAGAGAAATAGGAAAAATTCCTTGATACAAGTAAATGGTTGGACATGTGGAGACCTTGTACATTCAGCTGCCTATATAAGAGGGCTAACGAGGCCGAACGAGGCTAATCAGTCTAGGCCTAGCCTTAAGAATGCTTGGTGCGACCAAGCTATACGTTGGCCCAATTGTCCAAAAACCAACGGCTAACAATGAAGTTTCATCAGCCATGAAAACTATTTGTTACTTTATAAGTATATAGCATGTTTACTCAACAAGAGAAAATCAGCATACAAAGGTGCAATAAACTTTTTATTTTGGAAAGTGGAACGTTTTTAAGCTAAGTTTCAAATGAACCATTATATAGTCATATTATTCCACAAAAGAATATCAAGTGGTTTTTGAAGTCAACTACTTTGGTAAAATTTTATATATGTTTAGTTTTTGATATATTTTATTGTCAATAAGTGTCAATAACTGATTTATTTTATTTAGTGAATATACTGTGAATGTTTGATTTTTTGTGAATTCCTGTCCACAGATGAGCTTTTAGCACACAAGAACTAACTAAAATGAGTATAATTAAAAAAAACTTGCTTATTGAGTAGTTATCAAGGTCATACATTTATTTTATATTTATCTCTAAAGAGATAAAAATAAGTATTATCATATGTGCTCAAAGTATATGGTTGGAATTAATACTCCAAAATTAACGTATGTCGAGCATTAGATATATACATATTCATACCGTTCTGTTTCAACTCTGCTACACAAACTTGAAGCTTTGGCAATGCTTTCATTCAGTTTGGTCTTCCGTGTGTTTAAGTCCATCTCAATGTGTTTTATTTTTTCATTCTGATTTCCTAAGACTTGTTCCAGTTCACTCAGTTTTAATTTCATTTGCTTTTCCTTCAATTCATATGTACTTGCTTCGTCCTGTAAAATTTCACATTAGAAACAATTAAATGAAGCTGATATAGCATCTATGTAATTATATATAATGGCCAAGAAGTCAGTTAAGAATTAATTATAAACAAAAATTAGTATAGGTATAATAACAAAAACTTATAAATAAAACACCATTTTTCTTCAATAATTCACAGACTCTCAGATTGTGGAAGAAACAGTGTTTTAAAAGATATTGTTAATATACCAATGTTCAATTAAGTTTTGTTTATAATTAATTCTTAACTGAATTATTAGCCTTTATATATTATTAATTTTCAGTGTCAGTTACACCAATGTAAATTATTATGTACACAGTTTATTCTTAATATTAATTAGTGGAACAATATCTAAAAGAATAAGTAGTACAATAATTCAAATATTAAATAACTTTTAAGGAACAGCTTTGATCATTTCTTCAATTTAAAATTTTATGGTGTTCGTTAAAAGACTAAAATTTGAGCTAGCATCTAGCGAGTGAAGGAAAGTGAGTCGCAGAAGTTAGCACAAAATTTGCTACATTATGGAACCAAACAGTGGGGCTACAATATATAAATGATTAAGGCAAATAATTTATGAAATGAGTTTATAATAACTCATTTAAATTAAAATTACATTTTCAATTAAGTAAAGATAAATCGCACAACCTTTCATCCCAACATTTGAGACACCTTCAGGATTACAATATTATTAATATCCAAAAAGGAGCTCTAACAACATTGTAAAAATTATATAACACAATGATTAAATATGCATTTAATTTTAAATATTTCAAATTTAAGTCAGAAGAATAACTTATATTAAACTGAAACCCACTGAAAATTACTTCCACATATCATAATTAACAACAAAATTATTTAATGAACAAAATTGAGATCTTCTGACACAATGTTGATGACTGAAAAGAAAACAAACCATTCCAATAGTTACCATTAAAAAACTTAACTGTTGTAAGAAGATTTCAAACTAGAAAAATGAGGAAATTATTAGAAAAAATCACAATAGAGATTAATAAATAAAATTTAATTTTTTTGTATCAATTTTAACAATAATAGAATCAGTGTATTACTTATTATGAAGTATTATTAGTCTTGTATGGTAGTTAATTAATTTATACATTAATACAATCAAACTTATGGTCATTAGATAAATATGATTACTTAGGACTCGAGGATTTTTACATGTTGTTTTAAATTAGAAAATTTTTCTATGATTCGAGTTTTAAGTGTCCTTTTTGTCTAGCCAACACAGCAATCTAACAATAAATTTTATAAATTGCATTGTCTCTTGGATTTTATCTTTGGAATTTTCCATAATTTAAATGTAGATACTATCGTAATGTTCTACTTAAAAAATAGGTTAATACATTTATACTTCTCAATTATAATAATCTGACATTTTTTAATTAAATAATAAAAACAATAGCCTACTAACCCAATTTTTTTTATTATTCTATTTAAAACATAATATATATCTAACACTGCAACATGCATTCCAGGGACAAAATGTTGTATTTAATATATACTACGTTTTAAATAGAACAATTAAACATTTTCTGACTATTTTTTATTATTCATTTATACTTGTTTTCTAAGAAAGGCAAACTATTGAAGATCATAGTTGTTTATTTATTTTCATTGTGGTTAAATTATTTTGATGAGTAATGGTAACTGATATATGTTTTGTATTTATAAATAAAACTAGCTGGGTGCCCGGCGTTGCCCGAGATGTCATTTATCTATAACCATAGATAAGACTCCAATTTTGGTTACTTTTGAACTAATTTTATGTAAAGCTCCTCGAACCTTATCCCTAAATGTGCTCACCTCCCATGCCGAAGGGGGGATGAAGTCATTGACTAAATATATCGGCCGTTTTTACATGTTAGAAGATGACAACCCCCACAAATATGCGATAGTGAAAAAGAATGTATTCCACGCAAAAATCGACCGATTACATTGTCTGAAAATTTATTCCCCCGCCCAACACCTCCCAAACCCATCGCTTAACCAAGGTTGTCACAATTAGATTCAGGGACATTCATAGTCTCTGAATTGATTCGAATCTCGGTTGTTTTTGCGGGTATTTATTTAACGTACCTCCACACCACCCCTAAACTTGCTCCTCTCACAGGGGTTAAATTATACACAAACAACATCGGTATAAATACTACTAAAGTAATTAACCCCAGGAAATAATTATCGCAAATATCGACCGTTTAACATGTTTGAAAATTTTCACCCCCGACCACTCCCGCTTTGGGGACTTAAACGGTCAGGTTTAATGTCATTATTAGACTCAGTGACAATCCCGATAGTTTCTGGTTTCTTTTTATGTAATGCTACTTCACGCTCACCCTTAAAGGTGCACGCTTCCGAGTCCAAAAGGGGATGAAATTATACACAGAGAACATGTAGGGAAATTTTATTAATCTAATTCTTCCAGAAATATATTTAATCGACGCAAAAAACAGCCGGTCAACTCATCCCAACCCAGCCGATACCCGCGCGTTTTCCAGATTGTCATAAATAAATTCAGCGACATCCATTCGATTTGACTCGAATCTCGGTTGTTTTCCTGTTATTTTCAAGGAAATCCCCTCCAAACCCACCCCTATCATGCCTACAAACAACATCGTTAGAAATACTATCAACGTGAATGGTCCCGGCATTTATTTATTCCACGCTAATATCGATGATTTAACATGTTAGAAAATTTCCATCCCATCCACTACCGCCCCTTGGGGTAAAATGGCCAATTTGATGCTATAATTGAACTGGGCGACATCCATAACCTTGGATTTGACTCCAATCTCGGTTGTATTCGCGTTATTTTATTGCAGCGTTCCTCCACCCAACACCTAAAAGTGCTCTACTGATAAGCCCGAAAGCGGTTGAAGTTATAATCTGTGTAAATGTAGAGAAATCTCATTGATCCGGAAAAATATTTAGTTGTAAAGTTGATTAACATGTTTGACAATTTCCACTCCCGACCACGCCCGTCCCTGGGAGGTTAATTGCTAGTTTATAGCATAATTAAACTCAGCGTTATCCATAACTTTGCTTTTGACTCCAGTCTCGTTTGTATTCGAGTTATTTATTTGCAATATTCCTCCACCCCACCTCTACAATTCTCATTTCCCATGCTGTAAAATGTTTGAAATTTTACTCACATACATTGGTACAAACACTATTAATCACTTTTACCCGGAAAATATTTATCTGACTGTGTTAGCATGTATGAAGAATTTGATCCACCAGAATAAATTTGTATTCTCCACCCCAAACGCTAGGGGTGCTCTTACCCCAGGGTGTAGAGGTTGAAAATTATATTCAGATATCATCAGTGGAAACACTATAAATATCTTTGACCCCTAAAAATATTTATCCGACTGAAATATCGACTGTTTTAGCATGTTTAAATATTTCCACCCCCGTCCACTCCCGCTTCTGGTGGTGGTAGACGCGTCTCACCCCGACGGTGTTTGTTTCCTGGTCGTAAAGAACATGTGTTCGAAATTTGGTGAAATTTTCTTAAGCGGTGTAGATTTGTATTCTCCACCCCAAACGCTAGGGGTGCTCTTACGCCAGGGTGTAGAGGTTTAAAATTATATTCAGATATCATCAGTGGAAACACTATAAATATCTTTGATCCCTAAAAATATTTATCCGACTGAAATATCAACTGTTTTAGCATGTTTAAATATTTCCACCCCCGTCCACCCCCGCTTCTGGAGGTGGTAGACGCGTCTCACCCCGACGGTGTTTGTTTCCTGGTCGTAAAGAACCCGTGTTAGAAATTTGGTGTAATTTTATTAAGCGGTGTAGATTTGTATTCTCCACCCAAAACGCTAGGGGTGCTCTTTCCCCAGGGTGTAGAGGTTGAAAATTATATTCAGATATCATCAGTGGAAAGACTATAAATACCTTTGACCCTTAAAAATATTTAACCGACTAAAATATCGACTGTTTTAGCATGTTCAAATATTTCCACCCCCGTCCACCCCCCTTCTGGGGTTGGAAGACGCGTCTCACCCCGACAGTGTTATTTTCCTGGTCGCAAAGAACCCGTGTTCCTAATTTGGTGAAATTTTCTCCATCGGTGTAGACTTGTATTCTCCACCCCAAACGCTAGGGGTGCTCTTTCCCCAGGGTGTAGAGGTTGAAAATTATATTCATATATCATCAGTGGAAAGACTATAAATACCTTTGACCCCTAAAAATATTTATCCCACTGAAATATCGACTGTTTTAGCATGTTCAAATATTTCCACCCTCATCCACCCCCGCTTCTGGGGGTGGTAGGCGCGTCTCAGCCCGACAGTGTTGTTTTCCTGGTCGCAAAGAACACGTGTACGAAATTTGGTGAAATTTGATCCACCGGTATAGATTTGTATTCTCCACCCCAAACCCTAAGGGTGCCCTTTTTCCAGGGTGTAGGGGATGAAAATTATATTCAGAAAACATCGGTAGAAACACCATCAATATCTTAAACCCCTAAAAATTATTATCCGACTAAAATATCGGCTGTTTTAGCATGTGTAAATATTTCAACCCCCGTGCACCCCCGTTTCTGGGGGTGGTAGACATGTCTCACCCCAACAGTGTTTGTTTCCTGGTCGTAAAGAACACGTGTACGAAATTTGGTGAATTTTGCTCTACCGGTGTAGATTTGTATAACGAACATACAAATATACAAACATACAAACATACAAACAAACATACATACACTCTTTTTTATTTATAAGATTAAGTGTAATAATTATTTATATTAAGCCCTTTCGTTCTGGTTGAAAAGGGATTATTAATGGATTGATTTATATGGTTTAGGATTTTGAGAACAATTGTTCTAATAATGTATATTACGTGGATAATATTTTCATTGAAGTTGTAGTAAACTAAATTATAAACTACGTTAGCATGTAGAGTTTTTTTTACATGTATTTATCCGTGATTATTTGTTGCTTTATTTCTTCTCAATAATACAACGTCAATTACGGAATAAATGTAAAATTATGTTTATAACAATTTATAATATAAAAACTTTTTAAAAGAGTATAAAAAGCAATGGTTCTGAAACAGTTTTATTTTTGATTAAACGTCGTTATTAATGGAAACAACATAGGATAAAATAGTATGAACAACACCACCCCTAAATATGCTACTTTCCCGTGGTGGAAAGGGTTGAATTTTACTCATATCACATCGGTAGAAACACTATCAATCTAGTTTACCCATAAACACATAACATTTTGGCAGTTTTAGAATAATAGACAATTCTCACCCCCAGCCCTAAGCAAGGACACCACTAAAGTCTAAAGGGATTTATATTTTCAACAACATCCGTTGAAATAGTATTCACGTAATTCTCCTCCAAGAACGCGCAAGAACTGACTATTTATCTTCCCTCCCAACCCCCACCCTTTCGGGTTAAATGGGCAATTAAAAATATTTATCCGAAGTAAACTCACTGACATCCATAACCTTCGATTTGACTCCAAACTCGGTTGTATTCGCGTTATTTTTCTGTAAAGCAACTCCACCCCAAACCCTAAGGGTGCCCTTTTCCCAGGGCGTAGGAGATGAATATTATATTCAGATAACATCGGTAGAAACACAATCAATATCTTTGACCCCGAAAATATTTATCCAAATCGAATACCTGCTGTTTTAGCATGTTTAAGTATTTCAACCCCCGTCCACCCCCGCTTCTGGGGTTGGTAGACGCGTCTCACCCCGACAGTGTTTGTTTCCTGGTCTCAAAGAACCCGTGTACGAAATTTGGTGAAATTTGCTCCAGCGGTGTAGATTTGTATTCTCCACCCCAAACGCTAGGGGTGCTCGTTCCCCAGGGAGTAGAGGTTGAAAACACTATATTCAGATATCATCAGTGGAAAGACTATAAATATCTTTGACCCCTAAAAATATTTATCCGACTGAAATATTGACTGTTTTAACATGTTTAAATATTTCCACCCCCGTCCACCCCCGCTTCTGAGGTTGGTAGACGCGTCTAACCCCGACAGTGTTGTTTTCCTGGAAGCAAAGAACCCGTGTACGAAATTTGGTGTAATTTGCTCCAGCGGAGTAGATTTGTATTCTCCACCCCAAACGCTAGGGGTGCTCTTTCGCCAGGGTGTAGAGGTTGAAAATTATATTTAGATATCATCAGTGGAAAGACTATAAATATCTTTGACCCCTAAAATTATTTATCCGACTAAAATATCGACTGTTTTAACATGTTCAAATATTTCCACCCCCGTCCACCCCCGCTTCTGGGGGTGGTAGGCGCGTCTCACCCCGACAGTGTTTGTTTCCTGGTCGCAAAGAACACGTGCACGAAATTTGGTGAAATTTTAACCACCGGTATAGATTTGTATTCTCCACCCCAAACGCAAGGGGTGCTCTTTCCCCAGGGTGTAGGGGATGAAAATTATATTCAGAAAACATCGGTAGAAACACCATCAATATCTTGGACCCCTAAAAATTATTATCCGACTAAAATATCGGCTGTTTTAGCATGTTTAAATATTTCAACCCCCGTGCACCCCCGCTTCTGGGGGTGGTAGACATGTCTCACCCCGACAGTGTTTGTTTCCTGGTCGTAAAGAACACGTGTACGAAATTTGGTGAAATTTGCTTTACCGGTGTAGATTTGTATAACGAACATACAAACATACAAACAAACAAACATACAAACATACAAACATACAAACAAACATACATACACTCTTTTTTATTTATAAGATAAGGGAAATATGAATTTGAACATAGAATTCATTGTTCAAAAATATCCATGAACTTATTGGAATAATAATGTTCTAATTCAAAATTGAATTTTAAAGTTGAATGTTAATTATTAAATACCTGAACAATTTTTTTAAATTTATAGTTTGACATTATGCAAAAGGCCCCAATATAAACACATCTAAACAGTATAGTCAAAAAATTAAGAATGTATATAAAGGGTTAATTTGAAGACAAATTGTTCAAGGTACGCTTCACTATGTAAAGTTCTTTATTTCTAATTAATGCATATGTAATGCATGTATTTTAACTCTGATTTTATTGTAGATGCTTATGACCTGTAAATGTTTGAAAGCTCATCGATAAATTTAACTTGATCAGTGAACCTGTTTATGGTAATATTCCATCAATACTGAAATTATATTTAAAAAATTTAATTGCAGTAAAAATAGAAAACATATAGATGTGCAAGAAAATGTATAAATAAAAATACAATTTGCTTCGTTTCTTATCTGTAAATATTTAAATTATTCAATATGAATTAAAATTTTTGATTATTTGGTAAAATCACCCATGTATAAGCTGGAAACTCAGATTTGATTCCCAGTCTGTTCTGAGATTTTTTCATCCTCATACTAAACTTAATGCATGGCACATATTTACAGCATCATATTCTCAAAGTGTCATTAAACATTCTTGACAATATAAGCAGACAATTTGCGACAGACAAATTTGAGCTCTGGGGGAATCTGCTCATTTGTTTATAACAATAAAATATTGGGAAGCAGAGTTTAAATGAGGCTATATGAGCTACCAAGGCAAACATCACAGAGGTCGGCCAAATGAAGTGAATGGTTTGGATTATAGTCTACTTAAACTGTCAGCTAACATCAAAAAATGTTTGACATTGCATAATGACTGGTTGCCAAGTTTGCTTACAACTGAACAAAGCCATTACAATGTTTCAATTGAGTGTTTGGTGATTTTTCACAGCAATAAAGTTTATTTTTTGTGTCAATTCATAACTATGGTAAGAGAAGAAGTTGAGCCAAGTTGGTAAGGCACATAATATAACAACCAATTTTTGTTCAACTTGGTGATAGTTGTGAAGTCAGGAATAATAAGAGAGGGCATTTATCTGAGAAGAACGCTCAGAGAAACTCTTCAAATGTATAAAAAAAATCTCTCCCGGACATATGACAAAAGCAAACAGCAAAAACTGAAGAAACAAAAAGTAACACAGAAAATCTTCAAGAAGAGACAACTGGCACCTTACTAGTGCTGTATTAAGATTCCAGATGATTTCTTTGGAGTACACAATTATACAAAAGAGAATTTTATGGCAGTACCATAAGAGCATGAGAATTTCAACTGACAAACATAAGAACTATTGCAATGCCTTTACCCCAGTTCCATAGACTTTGTGGTTTCACTGCACCTCACACCGAAATGGGTATTGGTATTATTGACCATTCCTCACACTGGACTAAAGAGATTTAAATGGAATGTATTACAGCAGATGAAGTGGCCAATACCCTGCTCCAATGCTGGATCTCACAATTTGACTGTCCAGAACATTCCTCAACAGACAAAGCCGATAATTCCAAGTTCAGGTTATTTGAGGCACTGAGAAAGTATATAGATTGCACATCATAATAAATCCTAAGGCAAACCACTTAGTAGAATGTCAACACTTCCTTCTAGGAGCACCTACATGTATCACCAACCAGTCTGATAAATGTAGTCACTGCAACTACCCAGGGAAATCTTCACTTTGTAAAACAAGCTGGGCCCATTATCTGGCCCCTTTGTGATATCACATAAGACAATATTCGCCCTACATACTCAGGGTCCATGTCAAGGCCCAGGTGAAGTTGTGTTTTTGTGTTGCATGTCAGTCAGAAGCTTGACCACAGATTCCACCAAAATGACAAGGAACACCATGGATAATACCAACAGTCTGCACACAGTACAATAGAGGTCCCTCTCCCCAGTAGTAGTCAGATGTGCATTCCTGACCACTATTCACATACTCCACAGGACTACAACCTATCGCCAATAGGTAAGCAAAACATCCAGTTTCAGGGACAAACACAATGACTGTAGGGCTGACAGATTTCCATGGACATAATGGCTGTGTAATTTGAAAAGTTCTTGTGATTTATCTTTGAGTAGTGAGAAAAGATAAACCCAATATGGTTGTACTCATAGTAGTCATATATCACCTGCCATGTACGAAGCATGAGATGCAGGCAGAACCTGCTTGCGTATTCCAACAGGAGGATACAAAACTTCAAGTGCGTTTCTCTCAAATTATATCACATGATATCTGATGGCTTGTTTGAGCTAGTGTTTGTTGCAAAACTTTTAGCATTCTACAGAATGTCACAGAAATCTTACTTTGCACTAATGTAAACTGCAGCTCCAGATATTCAATACATGAATACAAATATGGGAGATTGATACTTACATGCTAGTAGTTTATTTATACTATCATAATGATGATTAATATAAATATATTGAAAATATAAAATATGTTAAGCATATACAATTAGATTAAGAATTAGTCAATTAAAAAACAAAACTGATATTTCTTTATAATTATGATAGGCAAACGTAATTAGTTTAAAAGAGATACATGATAAATAACTTCCCTAGGTATAAAATGATTTATTAGATTTTTGAACCAATTGTCTTTGTTATTTTTGTGTATGGAGAAATTGGGGAAACATTCTGTTAAATAGGAAATACAACTTCTTAATTTTAGCAGCCCTTAGACAAAAATGGTATCTGGGTAAATGGGAGGATTAGACAAAGAAACATTCATTAGAAATGTCAGTCACCACCATTCCAGTTACAATTTTCTCATAGAAAATAAGTTGCTTAGTTAATGAAAAACTGTGTGAATGTGTTCAATTTATTACTGTTAAACTAACTGCTCTATGTAAATAACAGATAGTTGTGTTTGTATTCTTTGGAACAATAAAGAAACATATTATTGAAATGTAGTTAATAAGTTGGAAATACATAACATTTTCTGCAATTAAGTAAAAACTCACACTGGATCCTCACAAAAACTAATTTGTTGCATACTTGCAGTCAAGTTTTGAATGAGCATCAAAGACAATATTGAGTGAAATAGAATTTAGAGGAGATAATAGTGAAATTAAGTATTAAATTATAAATAGACTAATAATATGGGTAGGCATCAATTGTTAAAATATAAAATGTATGCGTCAAAAGTATACTTATAAGATAAAGCATCAGCCAATTAACAGACAAAATTAAGTGATTATATTAAATAGGATGCAAAATTTCAGCAATCCTTGTTGCTTTTGCCAGGTGATTCAAAATACAAGAACCACAAGAATAACACACAACATACACTAGATGAAAAGCTAAAAAATCTACTTCTTTATCGAATTAGTATAAATATATTAATGCCAAGAAACAAAATTAACATCTGTAAAACAATTACACAATAAATTTCACTTTTTTCTGCATTTGTATTTTCACACTTCAGTCTGGTAATAGTACTGACCTTAGTTTGTAACAGTTGATTGAAACGTCTACTTATTTAAAAATTTTATTGTTCAAAATGAATTTCTGTGTATTGTCTGTTATATGGGTTATTAATTTTGTGTCATAATACAGTAAATTTAGCAGGCCAAGACTTACTTGTAAAGGTTTCATTCCAAAATTTATTTTTTCATTTTCCTTTTCTAAACCAATGATACTGGTTTTTAATTCAGCAGCTATTCTCTCTAATTCAAGACATTCATTTTGAAGATTAATTCCTTCTTTCTTCAATTCTTCTCTTTTTTCTTTTATATCATTCAACTCTGCTGCCTGCAAATGATTAAGATTATATATTGCAATCTATTTTACATTTATATGTACTTAGTAATAATAATAACTGGTTTAATAACTGACTTAAGTTTTTATAATCAAAGATACATAAATTAATGTGAAAGCCAGTCACCAAAAGTAAAAAAAATTGGAGAAAAAAATAATTATAATGTAGAAAAAAATAAATATCCCACAACTGATCTTTTTTCTCCCTCAATGGTATAAGGAAAGGAAAAGAGTTTCAAAAGGATACACTGTTTCCACAAAACTTGGAAGTTTGAGGGCGAGGACAAATTCACATTAAGGAGTTCAACATAGCATAAAAAAACAAAGCATAAGCAGCCTTTTTTTAAAAAAAATAACGTAGAAACCTTTGACGGGCCTGAAGTGTATCCATTTGTTTGACATCATTCTTAGATGCTAATACATATGGAAATATGACAAACTTAGTAACTGTAATGTGTTAACTAAGAAATAATAACTAATTGCAGTTTATCTAGTTAACAATGCATTCCATAACCCTTGAGAAAATTTTGGAGCTTATATCTTTGTCTTTTTGACATTAAAATTAAGCGTTGGACAGGACAGGGAGGAAGAAGGGGGAGGTGTAATATGCTCTTTTTGCTTTGGCTGGACTGCAAGATAAGGTTTGGGTACAAAGAATGTGGCTTAGCATTAGAAACATTTATCATCACATAAACTTGGGCACACTAGAGAGCTTGACTCAGCCCACCCACTTCAGGTTTAGTTTACATTCTGAGCTTGCGGCCCTGAGATTCTTCAAGTCTCTAAACAACTGCATATTGAAATACATAAAGAAGTCACTTAGTGATAATTTAGCCATTTTGAACACAATTCTTACATCCAATTCATTAATTACAGAAATACATAATACTTACAAGAGTTGTAAGACTAACTGGTTCTGGCTCAATGACATTTTTTAAGTCGATAACTTCTTTAGAAACTGTAAGCCTTTCTTTAGCCAAGGAAGAGCGCTCAAAATTCATTTTTGTCAACTCATTTTTGTTATTAGCAATATTTTCTTTAATTGTGAATAACTGCTTTTCAGCATTTTGTATTTTTTTGGTGCAATCAAAAATTTCATTCTGTAAGTCCCTACAAAGTAAACATGGCATGTAATTAGACACTAAAAAACTAATTAAATGTCTATGTGTATGTATATGTCAAAGTTATTAACAATTTAGATTTTAATACACATAAATAACATTTTCATTGTACCTAATAACATCTTCCATTGCAGCCTGCAACAACCTGCTTGATTTTGAACCACGTCCAGCATATGACTTATAATTTGGATCAGGAAAATAAATATCTCCTGATTTTGTAATGGCTTTTTTGCAGTTTCTAGGAACTTTATATTTGTCACTCATTATTTCAATAGCTTCCTCAAAAGATGGTATTAGCAATACAGATTCTATATTCCTAGTATCAATCAGAAAGTTTTCTATAACAGGATGAGAAATAATTAAAGACTTTAACAAACTATTGTATCCATCAGCAACTACAAGATTTGACTTCACATTATGAACCTGTAATTTAGAAATAATATTATATATAAATAACATAGTTTTCAATATGCCTTGGGTAGATTATTAAGTTGTGGTTACAAAATGTGATACTAACCTGATTTAAAAATTTTGTGATATATATGGCGGGCATTTGACCAACTTTAACTGAATTGCAAATTTCACGTAGAACTTTAGCATCATGTGCATTATCTACACAAAATCCTCGTAAAAATGCAAAAGAAAACCAATCTTCAATTGCTGGTGCCCATGATGAATCTCTCAGTTTTATATAGGATCCTTTGTCAACACAACAAATCAATGAACTTTGAATATACAAAACTACAATATAATTACTGACATATATTTAAATGCCTACATTACTTTAAAAAGTCAAGTTATAATTGAAAAGTAATAACTGCTAACTTATGCTCACATATGAAGATGACATTGCTATTGTGACAGAGAAGCTGGAGGACCTGGATTAGACAGGATGCATATAAATGAGAAGAGCAAACTGATTGCGAGTTGTGTAATTGTTGGAATTTACATAATTGCGAAGTAAAAACACCAAGGTTTGTAAGGGCCAGTATGCTGAGATCACTTTTAACATAAATAGTGTGTCCTTAGTAGAAACAGTATCAGCATGTAATTCGGGAAAAGATAACACGAGTGTACATTTTCAGGGGTTTTCAGGAATATGGCATGTAATAAGAAAATTAGTAATTGAATATAAGGAAAGTATAAAATAGTTTCCATACTTCAACAAGAAAAAAATTTTGGTCTTCAGGGAAAAACAGAAGGATGAAGAATCAGCTGTAATTGCAGAAATAAGCCTACTAAATTCCATATATTCCACAGACAGTTGTTGAGGTACTCTCATATCACTGTTTGAATATTGAACTATATGGATGTGAATAGTAAATAAAACTGGGTACCAAAGTGAAAATCAGTTCGAGAAAACAGTGACTAACGATAAGGTATTTAAGAGAGCTGAACCACTCAGACTGCTTAAAAATACAGATAAGGACATAAATGTATCAATCAAGCGATTGTCTATAGATAATTGAGTGGCAAATTCTGGTACATAGACATGCATTTAGAAAAAAATCACAGAACATTGGTCTCCCATCTGAAATGGGAGATTTGAGACAATTCTCAGAATTGTTAGACAATGTTGCACAATATTTTGTAGTGTGGACGCTCTTGTAGATATGGGCCTCAGTTATCCTCTAGAGAATGCTTTGTTAATTTGTTTTAATTTTGCTTGTTTATTATGTGGACAATGAAGAAATATGAACTCTTTATAGAAGATTATCATATTGTTTGTAGGAAGTGACTAATTCAGAATATAAAAATCACACTAAGAAGAAAATAGTTATTGAAGAGCTGTCCAAAAATATTAAGTGTACGTAGGTGATGTAGAAAAAAATACACAATTTGAAATCAGCTTTTCATTGGAAGCATAAAAAATTAGTCAGGCGAAGAAGATTGGAACATCTACTGTAAAAAAAATACTTGGTTTGCATATGAACACCTGATATTTCTGCTGCAATTATCTGAATCAAGGCATTCAAGTTTATACACGTGACAAAGTCTCTAGACTGTTTATATACATTGTCTATACATGTCTATTAACAATCACTTGACTTTGTATACAAGTCTATAAACAATTGATCGACTTTGTATACAAGTGTGTACTAGGCCAAAAATTTAGCTCTGTTTAGATTAATGTATCAAAGATAAAGTGCATCATCTTAATTCTATACAAATGTTATATATTTTCTCTGCAATAATGTTTTAAATAATTCTTACCAATTGGGCCAATAACTGGTTGTATTAGTTTACCCTTCCTATGAGCAGCTTCTGCAATTTTTAATATATTTGGAACCAGATCCCCATAAATACTCAGTGAATCCTCAGATTTAATACATTTAATTCTCTTTTGAATTTGATCTGAAATTTAAAATAATTATATTTTATACCACTTAACTTAAAACTTAAAAAAAAAACCTGAATATATTGTATACTTCACAATGGATGCCATTATGTAATTTAACCACAACAAATAAAGTGTACAAAAATCTTGAGCTATCATACCATACACTTCACTAAGAATAGAAATCATAATTATTTTATGTTTTAAAATAAATATTGTAGCATTTAAATTTTATGTACTTAAGTTTTGAAAAATAATACTTAACTTTCGAATATATACATAACAAATCACTGTGTCCTGCCTGGCAAAATGTTCCTGTCCCCAAAAATTTGACATATTGCTTGCTCCCAGACTGGCACTCCAACTTTTACTGTAAGGTAAGTCAATTGAATTTTATTTGACGTCATATTACCTTTACCTGCTTTATATATATATATATATATATATATAAAACTTGGATAGTGAGGAAGAATAGAAATAAAAGGAGAAGTAGCAGGATTATGCTTTATGTTAATTCATATGCTCAGGCATAGAATCATACTCATAGAAAAGCATATGTTCAAAGCAGAAAGAATGATGGAAGCAGAAGGGAAGACTGAAAATATTTGACCCAGGCAGGACTTGAACCTGCGTTTTCTGCTCAGTAGGCAGACGAGATGGTTAAGGCGGCTGTGTACTGAGCAGAAAACACAGGTTCAAGTCCTGCCTGGGTCAAATATTTTCAGTCTTCCCTTCTACTGCCATCCTTCACCATGCTTTGAACATATGCTTTTCTGTGAGCATGATTCTACACCTGAGCATATGAATTCACATAAAGCGTAATCCTCCTATTTATTTCTATCCTTCCTCACTATCCAAGTTCGAATGTGACTTTGTAACCAAATTAGTTCCAATTCCTGAATGGATTCTCCTAATATTGTGTGTGTGTGTGTGATTTTATATATATATATATATATATATATATATATATATATTTGGGTAGTGGGGCAAGTAGAAATAAATGGGGAAAATGTGGAAATTGCATTTATGTGAATGCATATGCTCTGACGTAGAATTATGCACAAAGAAAAGCATATGTTCAATGCATGGAGGAGGAAGAAGAAGGAAAGACTGAAAATATTCAGCCAGGGCAGGATTTGAACCCACCAATTATGCTCAATACACAAGACGCTTTAGCCATTTAGGCTACACGGTCAAACACCGAACTGGGCAAACATAGACAGTCTTTTTAGGTGTAGAGGAGGAATGGATGCAGTAGAGGGATTGAAGAGTCTGTGTACTGAGCACATACAATATCTTCACATCACCAGTTTTCAGCCTGAACATATCAAACGCTCCCTCCTGTACAGTTTAGGCCTGAGGGGAGCTCAAATTTTCTCTACTTGCCACCTGCACTAACTGGATAGTCAATGCTTTCATAAACAGAAAATACCCAAGTGACCTTCTCCAGAAACAATTATTCCATGCACTATGCACTGTCAAACTACCAAAACCCAATCTCAATCAACACAAGAAACCTAAGCCACCCCCTTCCAAGAACCTACTTTGCTGGACAACAAAAACTCAACTCCATTCTCCACTTTGCCTACATTGGACTACAATTCAACTCAAACCTTAAAAACATCCTTCCCACAATACTCCCCAATTGCCCAAGGGTTGCCTTCAGGTGCCCTCATAATCTTCACAATATCCTTGTCCACCCTTGCAGACCTCACCCTAAAACTCCCCAGGTTGCCAACACTGTAGTAGGAACAGGTGCCATGTCTGCCCCATCCTCCAGCCCATTACAATCCTTCAAAATCCTCTACAAATAGCCATCTCCAAAAAAATGAAAACATTACCTGCCTCTTCTCCCACATCATCTATTAAATTAATTGCAAACTCTGTCCTTCTTTCTATATTGGCTAAACCAAACGACCCTTCCCTGAATGCATTGTTAACCACCACAGCACTGTCAAACTATCCAAAACCCAATTTCGAATTGTTGATCATGCCCAGTCACAACTTCAACAATTTTGACCAATGCTACACACTGACCCTCCTTAAAGCCTTACATAGGATGTTCTTTGGGAACTCTCCTTCCAGCATATCTTACAGTTTAGGTGAAGTCCTGGACTCAACATCATCTAAATTTGTTGTAGTGGAAATTGTGGCAGTAATTATATTGTATTGGAATCTTATATCAACATATTATTACGATAATTGTTATAATGATTATTATAATAATGATCTGATCCATCATTTCCCTGTTCTCATTCTTTTACTTTTTAGTTTCATATCCCTTGCTATAAACTTTAACTTCCATTCTAATGCTTTGTTTGTATGTGTGTATGTATTTTTCAGTTATTTTTCCAATGTTGTGACTTTTCCTCGAGACAGAGAGTTTAGGAAAGCATATGCTCAGGTGTAGAATTACACACAAAAAAGAGAGAGATGGAGGGGGGGAGGGAGAGAAATAAACAGGTGGTGAAGTTAGCTGGGACAATATAAAAATTTTTATTTTAGAGAGCATGAGATCCCTTCTTTAGGATATGTCTGAATTACATGCCCGCTGGAGACAATATATATACTCATCTGGATAGGGAATATGAACAGAGAGCAGCTGAGTTACCTTACATAGATAGTGTGAATAATCAGGCTGCAAATAAATAACGTGTGTCAAATTTTTGAGGGACAATTTTGAGGATGATAGGTCTGAATGTCATGTCTCTGAAATTTTGAAAACATACGCCTGGTGAGAATGGTGACACTGAGCTTCAATTTCAGGTAAGTCAGTCACCATTTACAGACATATACTTTCTCTTTCCTTTCAGAACCAATTAATTAAATTATATATATGCCTATGTACACAAGCATGTGTTTGTGTGTCTGAACAGGAAGAAAGAGAGAGAGTGTGGCTGACTGACCGTTCATTGAAAGTTGGTACTGCCATGCTGCAAAGTAACAAGCATGTCAAATTTTCAAGGGTCTAAGCCTCCTTTCTCAAGTCAGAATATGACTACACTTTTTGAGATGACTGACCAAACAGTGCAGTCTGCTGTCACAATATATCAAAACAAACTTGGCAAGTATATTAGTAAATTTTCAATTACCTATCTTATTTGACATAATTCTTTTCTCATTAACAACTGATTCTTCATCTTTTATAAACTGAGACACAGATTCTTTAAGCTGATGGTAATCATTATCCTTGGTTTTTAATAGAGCTACAATAACTTTTTCCTTTTCTTCCTTAGCAGCTATATCAGCTAAAAGTTTCTGTTTCTTTTCGGCAAATACAAAGCCATTCCTGAAAATGTTTCATAATAATTACTCTAAAAAGTAAGATTTTAACTGCAAAACATATTAAATTCTGTAATTACGAGGGTTGTTTGACAAGTCTGGTAAAAATGTAACAAAAAAGAGGTTTTTTTTAGAAAACTTACTTCATTTAACAACATAGTCTCCTACATTGGCTATAAAATTGGCCCAATGAGTTCCCAATTTTTCCAACCCATCTCAAAAATAGATTTTGTCAAACTATGCAAAGTACTCTGTGACAGCCTCAATCACTTCCTCATTTTCTGAAAATTTCTTCCCACCAAGTCACATTTTCAAGTTGAGGAAGAAGAAGTAGTAGTCCGTTGGTGCTAGGTCTGGTTAATTGGGTGGATGAGAAACCAATTTGAATCCCAACTCATACACTTTCACATTGAGAATGCTGCTGTGTGCAATGGTTCATGGACCAGAAGTAAATTGTCTTCCATGCTGGTGCAGAGTCTTTGTTTTGTGCAACTGTCAAACCATTCAAATGAAAGTGTTTAATGACAGCAAAAAATTAGTTTTTTTTTCATTGTCTCTGCCTGACTACACATCCAACACTATAGAAGGCTGCCGAAAATAAACTATGACTAGCATATGTTTAAAACTTTTAGGAATATCTTGGAAATAACCATGTTTACAAACAATAAAACGTAAGTGAAAAATTTTCCACTCTGTCATAAAAATTTACCAGACTTATAAACCTTGCATATGTTTTATTTAAAAATATTAATTTCTACATTTTCTGAGAAGATATACTATATTTCCTCACTATCCAATTATCAATTGTGACTTTGTCACTTAATGATTAATACCCATAACATTTATATATATATATATATAAAACACTTATGTAAAATATGACGAGGTCAAATTAAATAACACATTAGGATAGGAAAGATAGACAGTGATGCCAACTTAGCTGAAATTAGTAGTTGGTCCCACTTGCATAGGTGAAACTTCAAATTTTCAAGGGTTTCAGCCTTCGTCAAGCAGGAAGATCTGAGCTGTGTGCTGGCCGCACTTTCTGAACACTGACCTTCTTACGTGATGAAGGAGGCTCAAGTCATTTAAAATTTGGAACTTTAACCAAAGCCAGACTAAACCAACTATTGATTTCAGGTGAGTCGGCAACACCGTCTCTCTTACCTATCCAATTGTGTTTATATAGATAGATTGTGTGTTTGTGTATATACACACACACACACACACACAATCTATTTCTCTTTCCTTTCCATACCAATATTGCAATTATTTTTAACAATGTCATATTCTTATTATTATCATATATATATATATATATATATATATATATATATATATATATATATATAAAATTGCAATATTGGTATGGAGAGGACAGAGAGATAGGATGTGGCTTACCTGAAAGTGAAGTGTGGTGTCGCCATAAGGAACTTAAGGTATTTCTTCAAATTTTCTGAGCCTCTAAGACCCCTTCATCAGGAAGGAGTATTATACTGTTCCTGCACCTGTCTAAGAACTGCAGAGCCTCCGAAACTTTGAAGAACTACCTTCAGTTCTCTATGGCTACACCATACTTCACTTTCAGGTAAGCCACAAGCTATCTCTCTCTTTCCTTGCCATACCAATATCACAATTTATATATTTATATATATATATATATATATATATATATATATATAAAGCTAAATGATAAAACTTACATTTGATTTATTTGATCAATTTCTTGACACAATGTAGTGATATCTGTTTCACAGTGTTCCAATTGTGTTTTCTTTACATTATATTCCTGTTGTTTTAAAAAATTAGTCTGTTTCACTTTTTTTAGCTTTTCTTTTGCTGTTCTCAATGGTTCAGTAGTATCTGTTTGCTTTGAATGCAGGTTCCGCTGTTTAGCAGTTATATTCCTCAAAAGCAAAGAAAATTATATTATGAACAATAAATTACACTCAATAAGTTTTTAATAGATTAATAGTAATTTGTTGTCCAGAGCAAATATTTTCATTCTATGGTTAAATATTGACATGCTACATGGTATCTTCCTATAGATAAACATACCTGTATCCAGCTCCTCTAAAAAATTTCTTGTCCCAAACATTTTCCTCTCCACACATGTTACAATTGCTCTCAGTCAATTAGTCCTTATCAGAAAGTCCTACTCATTAAAGAATATCTACTATCAGCAAAACCACCATGCAGTAGACATGGGACAGCTAAAATAAGACTAAATTTCTCCCAGTACAAAACTTAACCTTCTTCCTGTTCATAGCCATATATGGACCCATGGACTAGAATCCCTGTCTAAAGTACTCCAGATTTACATTATCAGTATAAAGTAATAAAGTAAGAACCCATACAGTCTCTCTCTGTGAATATCTTTATTACATTTGGGAGCTTTCAACAGAGAATGACATAATTATAATATTGTATTTATATATATATATATATATATATATATATATATATATATATAGAGAGAGAGAGAGAGAGAGGGGGGGGGGGGGGAGGAAGGATAGAAATAAATAGGAGAAATAGGAGGATTAAGCTTTATAATAATTCATATGCTTAGGCGTAGAATCACGCCCATAAAAAAACCATATGTTCAAAGCAGAGAGAAGGATGGAAGAAGAAGGGAAGACTGAAAATATTTGACACAAGCAGGACTTGAACCTGCATTTTATGCTCAGTACGCAGACGAGATGGTTAAGGCATCTGTGTACTGATATTTGTATAAATAAATATGTTCTATCCTGATTTAAATTATGTTTCAGGAAAATAGGTTGAATATGACTGAATCTGTCAAAAGCTCCTGAATGAATTAAAGATTTTATACAGAGACTGCATTGGTTCTTACTTTATACTGATAATTATCTAGCAGTTCAATTGAACAATATGTCAACAGATGTAAATTATTCAGTCTAGTTCACAACAAATCAACCAGCTGCCTACAATGCTTCACTCACCCTGAAAATTTCAAACAATCTGTCCAAAACAGTTGAGTCCTTTGTGGAGAAAATATCTGTTTCAAGTGAACAATTCGGTCAGATACACCAATATAATATTCAAAACTTTTATAAATACCTTCACACCAACTCCAAAAACAAACTGTAGTCACTGACTAACAACAAACAATTAACAAAGATAAAAAAGCCAAGCATACACCTCACCTTAACCTAATTTCCTTGACTGAATTAAGACAGCACCATTCTCTTCCTGCTTATGGAGGACTGCAGCCTAGCAAACACATGGGATGTATTTTCTTCATGAAGAAGGAGGCTAACACTTCGAAACATTTGAAGAAAGTACATTTTTCTTGAATAGCAAGCCTGGCCTTAAATTTAGTGTAAACCACCACTTTCTCTCTTCCGTTGACTGTACTGATTCAAAACACAATAGTTGTAAATTTTATATCATGGTGTCATCTTTTTGGAAGAGATATGGGCATTCTGTGGTGAGGCATTGTTGTCAGAGTTTGGGAAAGCTGTTGATATTGAATGGAGCTGTCGGCTCAGGGAGAGAGAGCATGCTCACAATATGTATTTGGCTGAGAGTGCACAGTTTTTATATATTAATCAATTAATCTAGCAAGATTTTAAGCATTAAGAAATTGGCTGAGGGAGCCTGAATATTGTATTTAATTGAAAAAACCATAAAAAAATAGTAGACAGGCACATATGTAGCAGCTAACTGGCTGAGTGAGTTTCTTTGACAAAGAGTTTAAGAGCATAATATTCTACAATATAATTAATAAATTTCTGATTATATCTACGGTAACGGTTATTTCCTGTACACCATACATGACCTGGAGGTGCAAGGGGTATCATGCGATCATATAGCTCTAATACCTAAACGTCAGCCTCACCTTCTCTTGGTGCACCCCGTTCACGACAAACAAACAAAAAAGCCGACCAAACCTTTGGCGGGATAACCAGACTATAATCATATTGATAGGAGGAAGTGCCTACCAATGGATGAAAACACCAATCACCTGGGAAGTACCTGGGCCAAGAGGTGGCACCCCCACCAGGTACTCGGATTTCATGGGACAATCACCCGTGATATCTTAAATACATTTTTTTAAAGAAACAGAAGTGAAACATAAAAGCCAGACTCCAAGAACATTGACAACTTTTGCTATGAAACAGATTACGAAATTGGGTACATGGAATGTTAGGACTTTGAGAGAGAGAGGGACCTAAACATACCTGGAAGAGGAGGCAAAGGAGTGTGGCAAGACTGGGAAAGAAGTTAAAATGTTGGCAAAGAATAGAGTTAGGTGGAAATGTTTCACAGATGCCCTATGTTCCTAAAGGAATGAAAGGATATACTACTACTATACATGACCTGGGACTGCAGTCTGAAGTTTGTGCTGCCAAGCCAAATCTGTGGGTGTCTACTGTTTAGCCTGTATATTGCATGAAAA
The DNA here is from genome assembly GCA_037074705.1 of Zhengitettix transpicula. NCBI lineage: Eukaryota > Metazoa > Arthropoda > Insecta > Orthoptera > Tetrigidae > Zhengitettix > Zhengitettix transpicula. The sequence continues at coordinate 71,812,607 of CM073590.1, read as the reverse complement.
ATGAAGCTATGATTTACTGGTGGAGGACTTATTGATATGAATTTTTTTGTTTTCACCAATACACCCATAAAGACCCTAGCATTTTTAAGCAATTTATATTGAAGTAATTGTTATAAACTTTTATACATTTTTGACACCCAATAGTGAGGCACAAGAATCCATTACAAATATATACTGCCAAAAGTGAAGCTTGATTTCTGTCGGTGAAAACAATAGCAGTAGCCAACGCTGGAAAAAAATATATTGGCATAATTTTACAGCTTTCTTTCTAAATTTTGATATATATTAGTACTGCTAGTATATGCTCGTTAGTACAACTAGACAAATGGCTATATCTTGTGTGAAAACAAAGTGTGAATTATGTGGTTCCTGTATTCAATAAGTCACAGAATTTAAATACACATGTGGGGAAATATGTTGATAATTTATCTGCAATATTAGGTGAGGAAAAATGAATATTTTGGAATGGTTGCTGAAATTAATGAGGATAGTGAGAGTATGATGCATGTACATTACAGAGTAATGTAAGAAGTAATCAAACAGAAGGTGCTAACAAGTGTAACTATTAGATAGGAATAAGAATTTGAATACAGGAAAGTAATATACATTCTCAGGAAAACTCTAATTCAATTGATGTAAAATCATCTAAATCAGTTAAGAATAATATTAAGGAAAAACAAAAAATAAAGGCAAATGAGATTATATGGAGTAATGATGACAAATATTTTAACACTCTTTGTGAAGTAGCGTAAGAATGTGACTGTAATAGTGACAGTACTAATGAAGAAGAAAATAGTGGCATTTCTGCTATATCAAAATCTGATGCCCCTTCTACCAACAAGCAAACTAAAATTTTAAATGAAACAAAAATCAAAACCATTGGAATGAAAAATAAATTCAATAATTCAGAATATCATATTGAACGAAAGTCAGATGATAACACAGTCTAAACTTAGATGTCTGAACAAGATGAAGAACTTATTGAAGCCTGGAAAACATAGGAAACAAAGTTTCAGAGGATAAAAATGGTGTTAGAGCTATAGGTCTAACATTGAAATGAGTGAAAAATACTTAACAAAAATGTATCAACAGTCAGATGATTAAATTGACCCAAAGAATGAAGATTTGCATGGTACTAAAAAAAATAAGGATAATTTGGAAGGAAACTCGCCAAAGAAAAGAAAGCTAAATTATCAGGAAAGACCCCTACAGCAAAAGGAAACAGTCTGTTAAAGGGGAGACAAAACATTCTTCATTCAAATATATTTTAGGTGGAAGAAATGTTAAAGAAAGTTAATTTTAAACAAAAGTACTATACAGTAATGCAGAAATGGATTGATCTAAAAAATTATTTAGATCAAATGAATGATTCATAATAATTTGAACTGAATTAATTGAAGTTCTTAAAAATAATTAATGTAAATTCACCAATTAACCTCAATCCAATAGATGTGAAAGAAAAATTTCAAATCAGGAAACCAATTTCAATATATCTTATTGGGCCTGGAAAACAAATGTTATTTGGGACCAAAAGTAACCGTTTCCAGAAAAGTGATAAAGCAAATCAGTGATATCATCATAAAAGAGAGTTATATTTGGCACAAATCACATACTATTTGCAGAAAATTGAATTAACACAAGGTTAAATATTCTCATTGCATTCAAAATGAATTAAAACCAATTACTGAGTTAAAACTTTTTGGAAACTGTTGAAGTTCTCCACTGGTATCACTTTAGTCGCACATATAATGTACGATTGGCTTGGTATTTTGAGGATACACACAAAATCCTATGAAGAATCACAAGAGATACTGAGAGGCAAAATGATTAACATTAGAGAAATAGATCAAATTTTCTGGATCCAGAAAAATTATGCTGTGATAGAGGAAGGACAGAAAAGAATGAAAAAAATGGCAAAAGCAATCATTAGAAGACAAAAGGATAAGGATTATACGATAAAAATAGGGAATTTGGTTTTAATAAAGAATTTGTGGATGTCAGATTTACCAAATAAAATTACTGCCTATCTATGCCCTATATGATGGACCATTTGCAGTAATAGAAAACTATTTTTTTAGTATGAGAGGGAGGACCCATTTAGGGTTTAAAATTTGTTTAATTTAGTTCCGTATTATAAAAGTGTGATGACGATGTTTTGTTAACATATATATGCTAGATAGTTTTGTTTTGTTTATTTTAATTTAACATGCTGTATGAAGTTTAAAGGTGATAGCATGGTAGTTGTGAATGTATTTAAAATTGTAATAAGAACAGGTTCATATAACGAACATGAAATCGATGTAAAAAACAATTCTACGTTTTGTAATTGAAATTAGAAACAAATATTTTGACCATTCAACCCTCTAATCTGAATTGTCAACATATTGTTTAGGGCTTCTGTAATTATTCAAAACACGGTTGTAAATTTTATACCATACCAAATATTTTCAATGAAATTATAGTTGTAATAGTCCAATCATGAGAGTTTGTAACTGATCAACAATTTTGAAATGGTTTTGTTTAATTTGAATTATTGTGATATGGTTAACTTTGTATACACAAATGTTTATAAGTATGAGTAAAGTTTTGTTTGAAAGTAAAGTGCACCTGGGATTATGAAATTGTAATAAGATTAAAATTGGACAATTATTGTCTGTGTAATAAATATAAATAAATGTTGTCATCTCTTTTAAAGAGAGATGTAATTCGGTGGCAAGGCATTGTTGTAAAATAGTTTGGGAGTCAACAGTTGTTGGAGCAGTCAGCTCAGAGAAAGCATGATTGCAAAATGTATTTGGCTGAGGGCCTGCAATAATCATATTTATCAACTGTAAGTGAGAAAGCTGGATATTATATTTAATGGAAAGAGTCATAAAAGAGCCATAGAGAGGCACAGATGAAGTATCCATCTGGAAGAAGGATTTTGTTTTTTTACTAAGAGGTTGACCTCACTTTTCCATATGTGTTTTATTTATACTTTATAGGGTGGTGTTCCTGATTCTCCAATTTCACTTTAGTATATAAATCCTTCTGATCTTTCTCCATTTACTTCCAACTTCTGACCATACCCCTATAATTTTACCCATTATGCCCCTGCTATGTACCACTTCCCTATTCTTTTTTCTCTCTCAGGTCCTCAAAAATTTGAAAGTTTATTTTGTTTCAGTTTAATGACTACAACACCTGGCGATTTATGGTAAGTCAATTTCTCACTGTCCCTCTTTTCTGCTAGGAAACAGTCTCAGTGATTTCATATGTGGAAGAGGTTGCAAAAGCACCTTGAACTGTGGCTATTCTCAGTTGTGGGAGGAATCCCACCAACAATAACATTTCAGAGACACGGGCCTCCTTGCAGTTGCGGCACGCGGGGAAGGAGGAGGTGGAAGGGAGGACGTGTGGTTCACTTGGGGGGCTTTCTGAGAAGCTGCCAACCTGTCCAGACAGCAGGTTGTGGAAACTGACTAAACCCATAAACAATAGACACCCCAACTTTCTATATCAATGGAAGGTCATGGCAAAGGAAAGGTTCTGGGAATACACCAATCATACATATATACATGCAATTGTGTATATATAGATAGATATATACATACACACACACATTGGCATGCATTAGCAAGTATACACACACCCACACATTAGCACATGCATATACTTACCCGTGCACACACATCCACATAAACCCACATGCATACACATAATCATATACATTCACATGTATTCGTGCTAATAGCAGTGGCCAGTAGGGAAGGTACTATTTAGAGGAAGTTGAGTCTAGTGCTTTGCCTGTACTGTAGGACATTTTGGAAGGATAATTGCCACAGATGGAGTTCAACCTCTAACGAATCAGAGGTAGGACTTTAAGAAGGTTTACTACTAGTCAAAATTGTTGGTATTGTGGCTCTGGAAATTTCATTCCACTATACTTCTGTTGAACAGTTAAAATGCAGCATTCATTGCCCCGACAGTTTTACTCACAGACAATGTTTATGTCAAACTTTATGGATTTGATCTAGGATACATTTGTAGGCCAATATCTTTAATCAGTGACCTTTAAAAACAGTATTTTGGTTGTGTATTATTTTAACCTTGGACATTTCTGCATGATCATCATACAAAACAAGGAACAACTGTGATTGAATTCAGCTGCCTACATCTTTAAGGTTGAAAACAGGGATGAAGATTAATTTAAAGATCAAAGGCATTCCTGGAGAATAGAATTAAAGAAATACTTCTCAGTTTTCTGCCCAGGTTGTCTACAAAGACAATAATAATAATAAATATTTGATTCCAAAAACAAGTTCAGGTTAAGCAAGCATAAAGTTTTAACAGAGTATGTGCAAGGCTATCTTAATGATCATAAACAGTACTTAGTTCCATAATAAAATTAAAATCACCAAACATTTTGATTTAGTTCAACGAATTCTTTGACACTATATACTGGTTTATTGTACAACCACCTTTTTTTACACTCCACAGTATTTTTATGAAGGGAGCTTTCTAGTATTCAGAGGCAGCCAGTATTACAGTTTCACCCTCAGGCAGACACATTTCAATGGCCAGCACTGTCTTCCAGGACGTACCAGTGTTAGCTGTTCAAATGTCATTGTTTATTAAGTTAATCCAGATGGAAACCAGAGTTTTTTTTCTTTTAAAATTAATTAATGTTGAATCCAACACAACTTTTATAGAAGTCTGGCTTAAAAGTTAAATCAAAGTATTCTATAACAGCTCAAATTAACACCAACGCCTGATGTTTACTTCTCATGATTACTACAATCAAAAATTTGAAGAAACATATTTGAAACTTCATAGTATGCCATCTAACACATATTTGAATTACGAATTGCTGCTTGGGATACTAGTGCCATCAATGCCATGCTGATTAGTTTCTTACCAACCCTGATCACTGTGTGGGAAAAAGAGTAAAAAATACATGTTCAGTATAAATCCACATCAACACATGAGCTACTGCAATTGAACTTCCATATTCCAGTACCTTCAACTTTCAAACAACAACAACAAGAATATCTGTAATGGATGATAACAATTTTGTGCAGGTTGGATGATAATGTCAGAAGGAATATTTTAATGTCAGGGTTTGTTATAAACTCTTAATATCTATTCAAATTATTTATTTCCAGTATATGTTTGCTTTAATAGTGGAACTACTACTTGAAAAAGATACATTATTTTTTCTTTATTATGAAAAAACTTAACTCCAAGCAACAAAAAAAAAAACACCAAAGACATTAACTCACAAAAACAAACAATATATCCCACCACCAAAAGATAATTATTTATGATTACTTATTATTATTATTATTAATTTTTTTACAAATGTAATAAGTTTACTGCAGGTTGAATTGCAGTCAATAGCCGGATGGTATTTGAATTTTGTAGTCAAGGAATATATGATATGGTGATACATATGTTCAAGATTTTAAGTATGTCGGGTGTTAGTTTGAGGTATCATCAGTCAGACACTCAAGATCTGATTGCAGAGAAGAGAAGAATGTGAAAGGATAGAAATCATGTTTCTTTGTATATAGTAAATATAAAAATAGTTACCTTTTTTCCTCAAGAATCTGTTCAATTTGATATTTACACTTCTCTACATCTTGTGTTTTGCTTGTTTGTTGCACCTTTTCTTTTTCATGTAGTTGAGTAGCAAGTGATATTTGGTTTTCTTGTCTTTTTACCTGGATAATGTATAGATTGTATAATTATAACCTTAAATATTTAATTACACTTACATATACTTTCTGGAAATTCTCATTTGATAAGATCAATGTGAAAAAGACAAGTGAAAAATGTATAAAGTGTATAGTATAATTTCTTACATAATAAACATAAAATATAGATTTACAAAAATATATAACTGCAAAATTAAATAAAAATTCAGTACTCAATTACTCTGTAAGAAAATTAGTGCATCTATGCACTATATAATATTTAAAATGTCTGTTACACCATATTGTAGTACAACAAATGAATTTATTTGGATGATGTTTCTTTCAGCAAGTTTCTCCTCATATTTCAACAAGGTTTTGCAAATTTGTCTTGGTATTGATATCAACATTTTGATATAATCACTATTTGCATACAGGCCTAATTAAACCAACACACAACTGTACAATTTGTCATTAAATTATATAAAACAAGACCTTTCATTGGTGTTAACGAAGCCAAGAATGCATTATAACTATCTACTGCAGCCCGAAAACAACGGTTGATTGATCTAAAATGAAAATGATTTTTTATTTAAGTGGCAAGCAAAAATATTAAAGAATTTACAGCATTTTTAATATAAACATGCCAATATAGTTACACCACATTAGGATTAATAGACTCTGATAATGCTAAGTTCTCCTTAGAGGTAGAAATTTTAGTTTTCTATTGTGTGCTGTGAAAGAGAAAATAAGTGTTAACAAGTTATTCTCAACATTTAAAATAGACAACTTATTGTGGTATCTCCCTACCAATGTGATGCTCCTAAAATCACACTTGTAAAAGAAATATTATTGTAAAATGGAAGGAAAGATCTCATTATGGGTGGCAGTCAAAATCTGTCATTACACGTTTGGCTGGTATCAGTATTAAATTGTAAAAATAATATATTCCTATTGTATTTATGTTCTAAATTGTAGTTGAAAAATTTAATCTTCTGTTCTCCAAGATTTATATATAAAAATGATTAGGTTTTTCTTAAGTGTGTGTATATAAATATATATCTACTTTCATAAGTCCTTCAGTTCCTTATGGTGACACCGCTCTTCTATTTTTGATGACGTCATTTCTTTACAAATATATATATTGTAATGCCTTGAAGGAAAGGCATTGTTTCAGATTAATGGTCTTGGCTGTCAAAGAATTTTGTAATGTTGTTTACTTAGGATTGGTCTTGAGAATTCAGAGAAATGCACATGCGGGTGGCCTGTCGCAAAATAAATCTGTTAAGGTAGGCATTGTTGCTGATTAATGGGCTCGACTATCGGAGGAAGTTGTAATGTTGTTTACTTAGGATTGAGGGTGCAGTTTTGGAGGTCTGGAGAATTTAGAACAGCGCACGTGCATGCAGGGGTGAGAAGACAAGTCCAAAGTAATTGAGGGTGCAAAGACAAATTAGACCTGTCTCAATTGTCGGCTTTGGGACAAGACAGAGTGGCTAGATATTTGCTAACTAAGGAACTGCAGCTGCATAATGTAAATCTCGGGATAATGGAGGAAACTGTCAACGGGCAGTTGCGACGTAGTTTTGGAACAAAGGAAAAAGGAAGAGACTGGGATATATAAGTGAGAGCGGCTTTTGAAAAAGTTAGTTGAGTGTTGGAGTTAGAGTTGTGAAGGCGTATGGCGAGCACCAAGGTTGAGGTTGGAGTTAGAGAGCTGTACTGCAATCATCGAGAAGTGAGTTAGAGTGGGAGAGGCGTACGGCGAGTACCGAGAATGGAGAATTGTGAGTGAGATAGTTATGCTGCAAACACCAAAGAATGACTAAGACAGACATTGTTTAAGGGAGGAGAAATAGCAAAATTACTCAATGATAAATATTTTTTGTATGCTGAAGTCTAATCTGTTGTAATATCAAAATTAGACCACTGTCTTCGATGGTAGGAGACCAGGACACTGCATCCAGCATCGAGTAGTTTCACCACGAGCAAGTGACATGTTCCTTCACCAACGGAGAACCAGCTTCCATCGGACCAACAGTGTGTGTTAGAGTCAGTGTTTAAAACGCCCAGTATATAAAGTGTGTGTGTACGAACGAGCCAAATTTTCCTGAGTAATTGTAAGTTTAAATTTCATGGTATTAATATGTGTAAACCGAATTAAAAGATACAGTCAGATATCGTTCTTTTCTTTTGTGTTAATAAAAAAACTCTTTAAATTTAAAATCAATTTTTCAACAGAATAAGTTTGTCAATAATTTAATTTCGTCTATGTAATGGACGAATAAATATTTCTTTTTAATTTAAAGATAAATGTTGGGTTCTTTGATTATTTAAATGTTCTGTCCGTTATCAAACCCAGTAAAGACCCATGAGAGATAGATATCCTTTTTTATAATTTTAAATTGTATAAATTGCTAATTTTTGATAAATAAATTATTTGCGGTTTATAAATATTAATCTTTTTATTTAGATACAAGTAAGATTATTACAATATATATATATATATATATATATATATATATATATATATATATATATTAGGATTGAGGTACTTTTGTTTAATTTAAAACTTAAATGTTGGGTCTTTTTAATAGTTTGATTCTGTCCGTTGTCAAACCCAGTAGAGACCCATGAGAGCAAGAGTTTCATATTATAATGGTAAAATAGTAAATACAATTATAAATTCTTCTTGTGTTAATAAATTTATTTGACAACAGACAGAATCGAACTATTAAAAAGACCCAACATTTAAGTTTTAAATTAAACAAAAGTACCTACTAAATTTATTTATAAACTTAACCTATAGCTTGCTTCTAACTTTATTATCAAAAGAAGAGAACAAGATCTGACTGTTATCCTTTAATAACGTTTACATCTGTTAATATTGTACATTCCAACTTACGGTTTCTCAGGTCTACTTCGACTCGTTCTTTAGACACACACTTTATAGCCTTGACATTCACTCACTGACTCTAACACAATATCACTGGTTCGCCGATATCTGGTTCTCCATATACAGTGAAATATTCCAGGTGTTCGTTGTGCCACTCCTTGACGTCGTTTGCTGCATGCAAACGCCTACCATCGCCTACCATCGAAGACAGGTCAAATTCTCGTACTCATACAGATAGAGCTTCTGTATGTTAAAAATGTTCATAGCTGTTTTAGTTTTGCTGACTGTCTCTATCTCCTCTCCCACGCTAATTGTCTCTATCTAACTGACTAACTGTCCCAACTCTTCGCTGCGTCCTCCGTCTTTCTCCCGTGTTAACTGCCAACTGTCTCTTCGCTGCGTCCTCCGTCTTTCTCCCGTGTTAACTGCCAACTGTCTCTTCGCTGCGTCCTCCGTCTCTCTCCCGTGCTAATTGCCAACTGTCCGTACAATAGGTGACTTCCCCTATATATATACCCCTAGCCTCCTTGTTTTTCACTTGCTGCAAAATTATGTCGCAACGGCGCGGCGACAGAATCCCATTACTCTAATTTATGTTCCGGCTACTGGAGTCCTTCCGAACCCCGACAATCGTGACAGGTCCAATTTGTCTTTGGACCTCTCCGCTCACAAGTGCGCGATACTAATTTCTCCAAATCCTAGGTCAACAAGTGCCTGGACCCTCATCAACCCAAGCAATTGCGCCATTATACACGCTCGCAGCTGCTGTACCTCGCCCGCGCAATTACTAAGGACTTGTCAGCTGCTCTCTTTTGTCCGACTCGCACAAAATCTTTTCTTGCAAGTCCCAAGCACTTGTCAGGTCATTCGTCAGAGACAAAAGCCTGCTCTAACATAGCCCCTTTGGGAACATCTGCTCGCCCACGTTCTGCCCTACGAATTCTTCACGCCGTTTCCTAAATCAATAGGCTACTGGACCCGCAATCCCTCTTTAGACCAAATTGTTGCATCGTCACACTCTGTCTACAAATTACGGCCTCCTCTCTGCCGCTCACCAGCACTCATCCCAAACAAATGCTTACCGCTCCGTCTTGTCACCTCGTGACAAGACCCGCGGTCCCTTTTCCCTCGCATTCACTTCACAACACGTGCGCTGCCTTCAATCCAATGCATTATATTATATGCATTACAATATATAGTTGCAATATTGGTATGGAAAGGAAATAGAGATAGCTTGTGACTTATGTGAAAATGAAGTTTGGTGTAGCCATAGGGAACCAAAGGTAGTTATTCAAATTTTCAGAGGCTCTCTTAAGTTCTCCAAGACCTGTATAAGTCTTCGGTGGTGGGTGACTTGACAGAGCTGAGCTAGGCATGCAAGGGTTGTGAGATAATAAGTTGGTGTTCCAATCTTCAATACGAGCAATGTTGAGGATAGCGAGCCCCAATACTGCCCACTAAGACAGGAAGACAATCCGACTGGATTTCTCATAAGCAAACCAGTTTCCTCAGATTGGATATTAAGCCAAGACTGCAAGCTGCACAGCCAAGCACAAAATCGTAAATAACCACACTGCTCAATTAAAAATTCAAATCTACTTTCATATGTCCTCAATTTGTGCCACCACCATGGCAAAACACAATCCATACATTCAATACTGAATAACATATACATGTAAACATATTGTTGAAATGTGTATTTAAATACAATTTAAATGATATTGTAACATAGAAATCATGCACTTTTCATAAAAAAAACAAAATGTCAAATCACACACACCCACAAGCATGTGCCAAAAATGAAGAGATAAACTATAAAAATTGTTCAAGTTGTGCTCAATGCATATTGAAACTATAGTAATAAACTAACAGATTGCGTCCTGAAAATAAACCTTTTATATGATACTGTAAATACAAAATATCTCAGAAAATCAAAATCCTTTGTACTACACTCCTCAAATTAAAAATTAATTGATAAAAATAAGTTCAATGTGGTGAATACTGCACAACTGTGGTAATTTGAGTGGTAAAACACTTGGGTACTGACATCAAGGAAAAATAATAAATAACTGAATACATTCATATTGGCCAAGTTCTTATTTATACTGTTCAAAAAACTTATGTATTTGAATAAACAAAAAAATGGTATCAAATTTCTGTAAGCAAAATCGTAAAATAGGATTGGTTTGATATTGGAGACTTAAGATCTCAAGCAACACTCCTCACTGATCAGTGAAGTAAATAGTTTCAAGAAAATAAATGTAAAACAGAGAAATGTTGAAATATCCATACCCTGCACAGAACAAAAGAATACACAGCAAAATTAAGTGCATACCCAAAAGTTCTTTTATTTTGCCAATTCCACACCCAAGAAGGTGGACACAACAAAATTTTTAAAGTGAGGTTGAGTAAATAGAGAAAAGAATGATTATGAAAGAAAAGATAGGAAATTATTTAAGGATACAATTAAATAAATTCTATTAAATGTCGATAAAAGATTAATACAAGTACTAAGTATTCATTTTGATCAGCAATAATTAATTTATACACTGACTGGATAGAATATACCTTATGACATTTTTAAGCAAATTAACTATAGTATTTCTTGAGGAAACGATCAATATAAAAAGGGAAACAGGTTGTTTACTATGACAGTTATTTGCTTCTCAAGATATTGGTATCAGTACAATTTAACAACCATTTAACTTGGGATGATTGCTGGAGCGAAGTCATGTCGCAAACATCAGTGAATTTTTTTTTTGGTGAATACATTTGTGGTTGAGACAAAATATAATTTAACCTTGTGGAAAAATCATTTGGACTCTATAAAGGTTAGGAATCAGCATAGGAATTGAATGTGTCCAACATCGAGATAATGTTTGACAACTACAGTGGGATTCATTTAGAAAGAAATGATAGATACTCATCTTCAATCGAACTCAAAAAGGATAACTTTGGAAGATGTTATCATTAAATTGAACTGTCTATTCAAACCAAACATTTGAGCTAGGTTTCAGGAAGAAGACACAAAATATTTTAGTTTTTATGAACACTGACAAACAAATAGGAATTTAACAAACTAGTATCCTATTAACTAATTAAGGAAAACAATGATGTAATCATGTTTCACTTCATAGAAATATGTATTTTCAATAATGTAAATATATACTGTATAATAAATTAAATACAATACATACCTGGGCCCATAATAATTCATTTTCTAATAATTTTCTTTGTTGTTTAATGGTATCTATGTTTTGAACCTTTTTCAACTTTTTCTCCAAAGTTTTTATTTCATGAGCAAGAGCAGACTCCGTCTGAAAGACAAAAATGTCTTGAGATTTAGAACCCAATGAAATATAATATGATCATTGTTATGAAAAGATTAAAATTAAAAGTATTAATATGATCTGCTGAAAAAACATTCTGGTTAAATTAACATATATTAAAGTAATTAATTAGAAAACAGCAAATAAGATCTCTTTTATACATAACTGTTAGTAATTATGGAATTAGCCTTTTTTTGGTAAAATGAAAACTTCTTTAACAATTATAACAATATGACTTCATACTTAAATTAAATAATAAAAAAAAGTAGCCTTTTAGTCAGAAAATTAATAATAAAATTTTAAGCATGGCATTTCGTCCCTGAATGGGACCTCTTCAGGTGTATGGTTGCATCCTGGTGATCATAAAGGGTAGAATTTTGTACACTTATTCTGAAATATTTGGTTATATGGCACATACTAAATGATTAATTTATTTGGATAAATCAATGTTTTATCCAGCTAGTAAAGTTCATCTCAATAATGTCAAATTTAGAAATGCAAAAAAGTAGGGTAACCATTGTACATGAAAGAAACTCACAAAACTGAATGGCTTCTGCATAAATTTTGGTGTGTAAAGTTTATTTGGTTCATAGTAGTGATATCTGGAACTGGAATTTCATATCTGGACATAGCACAGAGCTAGTTGTTTTCCAAATTTCAGCAGGTTATGATTTATTTTTCATCAAGATGCCCACATCCCACTGCAATTTGGGAGCAACATATTATCTAAATGACTTAATTTTTGGAAGATGGACTACACTGCCTGTGCCCTCTCAGGTAATCACATCTTACATCCTGTGATTTTTATCTGTTGGAGTACGTAAAAGTTTACGTGTGTGTACCTATGACTAACTCTTTAAGATCTGTGATTTGTTACAGCAATGATTACAGATTACAGTAATCGACAACTGTTTTCTCTCACTCACTCTCACACACAAAACACTCTCTCTCTCTCACACACTCTCTCTCTCACTCACACACTCTCTCTCTCACTCACACACTCTCTCTCTCACTCACACTCTCTCTCTCACTCTCTCTCTCACTCACTCACTCACTCTCACTCTCTCTCCCTCACTCTCCCACTCTCTCTCTCTCTCTCTCACTCTCTCTCCTATTTCTTTCTATCCTTCCTCACTATCCAAGTTTGAATGTGAATTAGTTCCTTAATGGATTCTCCTAATATTGTATTTATTCCTTAATGGAAGCTCCTAATACTTCATTCCCTCTACTCTATCCATTCCTCCACTAAAAACTATTAATTGTCCACAATAAGACTGTCTATGAAGGAAGTTCTCTCGGGATTCCAACCGGGTAGCGTAGTTTTGTAAACACGTTTCGATGGCTTGCACCGCCGTCTTCTTCACCTGAAGAAGATGGCGGTGCAAGCCATCGAAACGTTGTGTTTACAAAACTACGCTACCCGGTTGGAATCCCGAGAGAACTTCATTCAGCAACTACACCGGGAAAACCTACGTTCCTTATTAAGACTGTCTATATTTACCTGGTCAGGAACTTGACCCGGTGGCCGAGATGGTTAAGGCGTCTGTGTACTAAGCAGAATACGTGGGTTCAAGTCCCGCCTGGGTCAAATATTTTCAGTCTTTCCTTCTTCTTCCATCCTTCTCTCTGCTTTGAACATATGCTTTTCTATGTGCGTAATTCTTCGCCCGAGCATATGAATTCAAATAAAGCGCAATCCTCCTATTTCTCCTATTTATTTCTATCCTTCCTCACTATCCAAGTTTGAATGTGAATTAGTTCCTTAATGGATTCTCCTAGCCGATAAATGATTTGCCAGGACTCGTGAGTACTTGAGTCACGCACGAGACCCTCAATAATTCTATCTCAGGGAACCTGGCTTTGATCAATTAAGTGGGGAAGGAATCAATCAATGCAAACAAAATATAAACATTAAATTTAATTTAATGTACAAATGGGGTTAATACAAATACTCAGCCAAATACTCCTCAATCGCGAAATGTTGCCTTTTCACACACTTTCAGTCATAAACTTAAATCTAACAACTCTCCATAAATTTACTATTTTTGGCCAAATTTATCAAATTGAATACGTCCTTTAAGAACACTGCCGGTTATTGGACCCACAATTCTTAATTCACACTATTTTCACACGATGCTGGGAAAGAAAGGGAAGTTTGCTTACTGTGCTGCGACACGTTGTTTTCTGGTGATGTCCAGATTCAGGTACCTGGCCGGTCGGCTGACCAAATCCTCGCCGCCAATCTAGCACAGAGAGAAGTAGCTAAAACATATAGGCGTGTCCGCCTACATTTGCTCCGCAATTCACGGTTCTCTCCTCCAAGAACCTCCTCAGCAAAGTCTCCTACGCGTCCATTCCTTAGAGTTTACCGCAACTGACAAATGTTGGGTAAGAACTGTTCTGTCTCCTGGCCCACAGCTTCTCCTCGCCATCCAGGTCCCGACTTCCACTATAATCGCCACAGCTGTGTCCAGCCATGGTCACCTTTGCCCAAGCACATTCACCCCTATGGTCAGAAAATGACCTGACAAGGCATCCCTCGCAAACCAACTTCCTATCTCCGTAAACTTGGTCCCAATGACCAGTCGTGTGAAAAATTTTATCTCCAACATGCCCACGCCAAGGCAGCTACTATTAATGTTTAAAATCACTTATTACAATATATACATTTTTATTTATTAGAAGAAGATAGATTAAATGAGAACATTAAGACGCTGGCAATACTTACAGAAGCATAGGTAACATTTGTTATGAGAATTAGAAATTGTTATTTCTTTATAGAGCATTCAGAAAAAATTGAATCATTTTACTTCTCACTAGAAAGATATGAAAGCTAAATTTGAAATTAATTTAATATTATGTCCGTACTAAACCTAATAATGCATACCTTCTTTTTTTGAGCAACCATCTTCTGCCCTTTTTCATAGAATTCCAATGTTAAACCATGCAGGAAATAAATATTATCCAATTGTGTAGCTTTCTTAAAAAATTTATACTTTGTTTTGGGATCAGTATTGTGCAAAAAAGTTCTAGCAACATCTTGATTCAAAACTGATATTGGATTATCTATTTGAATATTAAGTGCTGCTATAATTGAATCCAACTCTTCACGTTTAGCTGACTTAACTTCACCTAAAATTTGTATTATCAAAAAGTACCACATTATACACACACAAACAAAATGTTTAATGTAGAAGCTCATTCAATTAAATATAATTAAATCCTTACCTGAACTTGTTTTAATTTTATATGATCCTTGACCTGTTGTTGCACTCAAAGTTCTTAATATAATTATATTGTTACCATATATATCTGGTTTATAAGCAGTAGTTCCACAATTATTCAAAGTAACTTCTATTGATCCAGTAAGTCGGCCTTTTTTTATAAATTCTATAACACCATAAGAAGAAATGATACCTTAAATATTATTTTCCAAAAATATGATATGAGATTTTCATAAATATAAGAAACTTAAACTACCTCAATAATAATAAGGCAACTAAAATCAGTTTGCATAAATATTTTGATATAAAAAAGAAGTTGTGAGTGATAATACAGATTTGGAGGATGATATAATTAGTATTAGAAATAGAACTAAGAATAAGAATTTAGATGGTTAGAATTTTTATGGAATGTCAGAAATTTATCTAAAAATATTGAAAAAATTATAAGGATTATGGTTTTTTTGAAATAAAATTAGTTTGGAAACCTGATTGTAAAATAAAGAAATGTATTAATAATATAGAGGACTGTCTTCATAAACTTGATATTAAGGATTGTATATAGAAATTGAGTTGTGTAGAATGTGAATAAATTTATATAGGTATGACAGGAATAGCCATGTTAAAGAATAAACATTAATTTGAATGGAATAATATTTTACATGTTGATAGATCAAGATTTAAAAGCAGTTTGAAGGACTGTACTTACATGATAATATGGAGAAATGTTTAAAAAAAGAGGAATTAAGCGGGAAAAATGGGAGAATTTTATGCAAACTATTTTGATTTGATTAAGAGCTTCTTAAAATGAAGATGTGAAAGTTTAAAATAGTGTTTTTAGCATGAAATAATTAAGAGACATAAAGAGTTGTGTGAAATTAAATTTTTTTTAAAAAAAAAATTAATATTGAGTATGTAAGATATATGTTTTTATGATGATGGTGGAAAATATAAAAATATATAAATACATAAGTCAGTAAATTGTAAATAAGGATTTTTTTATATGTACATAATTTAAATTGTATGTATATATGAACAGTGTAATAAGTTTGAGAACGTTAAGGAATATAATAATAATAACAAAAATTATTAGCATAATTGATGTATGATTCTGACCAAGGTTGTGGTCATGTGATACTGTGTTGTTACGTAAAGTCTTGAAATGAATAACAAAAAAAAACATAAGCAAATTTCTATACCATTTTGAATATTTAAACCTGTTAATCATTAACTACAGTACTTCAGCCAATACAGAAAGAAAATTTTGGTTTCATACTTTAATACTAAACCATAGACAATATACATATATATATATATGGTAAATTATAATCAATTGTCTTAAATAGCAATTTAATTATTTTAATTATGAGATAAGTGATGAAAATGTTCATGAAACTGCAATAATGTCAACATTACAGAATGTCAATAACAATCATAGAAGCAATAAGGGCATATAAAATGAAAAAATATAAACAATTCAAAATGTCTGAACCTGAAATGGTGAATGAGTATACCAAATAAAAAATCTTTAATTGAGTACTAAATAACAAGAATAACAATTTAACAGATATTTTACTTCAAAGAACATTACAATACTATGAATTAAAACAGTAATATTTAGTGAGATAAAAAATGGAAACTCTTGATAAAAATTGAAGCTCAGGTTAAGACAATAATTTAGACAAAACATTAAATTCATGGGAGTTAACGACAGAAAAAATATAATTTGATTAAAATTAGCATCTTTTGTAAAATTTGTGCCATCTTTGAGCACATTACGCAAAATAAAAATTAAAAAACTGAAGTAAAAAACATTTACCTTTAATAGATGTTCCCCTGTTGGTAACAGAAGCATTACCACCTAGTCCAACAACTAATCCAGTCAATATAGCACTTTTCCCGCTCCCATTCTTTCCAATAATAAAATTAATATTTTTATTAAACTCAACTTCCAAATGATCATGGCACATAAAGTTTTTTAAAACTATTTTTGCTATTGTGCCCGGCATATGACCCTAAAATTAATTTTAGTTTATTACACACAGTTGAAGCAATAAACAATTTAAAAATGTGGAAGAAATAGCATATATCAGAAACCTGTGAAGAATTTGGTTGACTTCCAGAATCATCATCAGGATTTTTCCGCTTTATTCCTCTACTTTGAAGATTTTTAAGACAATTTTTTTCTGATGAACTTAGAGACATTCTTATTTCTGTAATAAAAATAATTTTTTCTATGAAGAATAAAAACAACATACTTAAATGGAAATGGCTTATAAATTATGCAGGTTCTAGATTAATAATTACAATTGCCATATTCATAGAATATGTTTCAAACTGTGCTTCTACAATGTTATTACGTAAGTGTGAATGTGTGTTCAGTAGGAATCCTAGTAAATAAATCTTTCAAAGAAAATGTAATATCATTTTGAGAAACAACTGCAAAATCAACAAGTTAAACTATACACATATAAGAAAACTGCAAAATATTCACATAATAGCAACACGAGAAGTCACTCAGATTAAACAGTGAAATAATGATATGAAGAACTAAATAAAGACACATACAATATCAAATATATCAATCACAACAAGAACACAAAAGTTGGAAGAAAAAAAGGATTTGAAACTGTGGTGAACATTCAAGGGTTTTGATGTTGAAATAAACAAATGCTTTTAGTTCAAGAAACAAGTTCAGAAATGAATATGGAAAAGTCTGGGTAGAGGTTATATATTTATATATATAACACAATTAGATATGAAGGAGAGACAGCAAAGTCAACTTACCTGAAATCAATAGTAGGTCCAGTCGAGCAGAGGTGACAGAATAGCAATGTAACTTAAAGTTAAAGTGCTGAATAAATAAAGTAAATATTGAATCACTCTGAGACTAAATAGGTTCTCATTTTTTAAAAAATCATCTGGAACCCAATTACTAAAGTTTCCCATTGCTGAGCTCATCAGCGGGAGTGACCAGAAAAGAATTGCATACACATTTTATATGTAAATATATATCCATATATACCCATCTATCAAGTTAATTGCAAACTCTGTACTGCTTTCTATATAAAAACAACACCTTCCGGAACACATTGCTAACCACAGCAGCACTGTCAAACTACATAACACCCTATTTCCTAAAGCTGCCCACGTCCAAAGTAACAACTCCAACAATTTTAACCAATGCTACACACTGACCCACCTTATCCCCCAACACATCGAATGCTGAGCTCCATCTTTGGGAACTCTCCTTTCAGCATATTTTATAATCTAGGTGAAGTCCTGGACTCAACATCCTCTAATTTTATTGTAGTGGTCATTGTGGCATTGGTTGTGATGTTGTGTTGAAATATTGTTCAGCATAATTTTATGATAATTGTTATGATTACTATTACTCGTTCTGGTCTATCCTTTCCCTATTATCATTCTATTATTTTTAATTTTTTTTAATCACTGTGTTTGTTTGTATGTGGGAGTGTATTTCCTTTATCATTGTTGTGACATTTCCTTGAGAGGGAGACAGTGTGTTGATGACTTTGCTGGATGTCGATTGTTGCTGTCTAATGGCTAGTGCCTGAGGCCCCTTCTCAGAACAGAAGGTCTGAACTGCACATCGGAATACATATATGTAAAGCAGCTAAGGATTATGACACAGTGTCAAAATATCTAATATGTACATGAAAGACAGAGTCATTAGCTTACCATAAATTGAGAGTGGGAGTTTCAACATTTGATAGGAAGGAGCATATTTAATTATCAGCGTGCATTGTGCTGGTTTACCGGCACATAATCCTCAATTGCTGGTATACAGGAGATGAATTTAGGATATACCATTACAGCTTTCTCCCAAAAAGGTTGTTATACAAGAAGCCAGCCTGGTACCAATTACATGATCTTAAATGTAAATGGAGTAATAGTTACTGGAGAAGATAAATTGTATCAGGGCAATTAGAAAGTGTGGTTAGGATGTAATTTGATGATCTATGGACCAGAAAATGTTCCTGAGAAGCTAGACATGGATGATGTTACAGTATAAATGGACAACTTGTAGCCAGTTGATTTCAATATTTGCCATTATTTGAAAATATTTAATTATTATATTTTCACTGAAAATATACACTTACAGTGTGCTGGATAGTCCAATATTTGCTGGCTATAGCTGTACCATTTAAAATGCCTCCACCCTGATGGATAAATTCCATACATCCATAGTTGAGAAATTATATTTCATCCACCACCCTAGAAACTGAATATGTTGGCCAGGGCCTCCAAAAAAAAACATTTCCACCTGACTACACAATGTCAATTATTAAATGTTGGAGATAAACATACAAATGATTTAATTTGAAATGCTTTATGGCTATTCAGTAATCTAATAACCTTCCTCAATTAGATAGTAAATGTTATAAAGTTTTATTTTAACCCAAAATGAGAATTAGGTTTAAGTTGCTCATGGTTAAAGCTAAACAAGTTATTCATAATTAATGCACCATTTGTCTGTTTTTCAATATTTCCATTTTGAGATAATTTGTAAATATGTATGTTTCCATAAATAACCATTCATTAAATACCTTTATGCTTCAATAAAAACTGTCAGAACATGTTTGATAATTACTCTGCTTAATTAAAATCAATTGTTTACACTTTTTCAAAATCTTTTCATGTCAAAAAAATCATTCCATGGATTAGCAAATAATAAAAATACATATTTTAATTTATATCCTTCTTCAGTTTGAATTCTAAATTATTAATATTTTTAAAGCAAAGGAGTTTGAAGGTAATAAATTCAGGAGATAGATACCAACTGGCTCTTGGAATGAGTCATCTTTTACCTGATGGAGTCTAAACAACTCTAAAAAATTGAAGAACTTCCTTGTGACCTAAATGACAATGCCAAACTTAAATTACAGGTATGTTTCACAACAAAAGTTTTAAAATTAATTACAATGTCAAATCTTTGTGTTTATATAAATATATAATTCATCAGGGTGTGGATGTGTACTTCATGTTAGCATACGTATTTCAACATTTGTATTGTTCTTGTTAACAGAATCCTGATAATTTCCAAACAATAACATACTATTTTTCTAATAACAATATGAAGGAATAAAGAATATATGATTATCACCATGCGTAAAATGTTTGCTTTGATGATATTTCATTAGAATGATAGTTGAAAAATTTAGAAAACTACTATGTTACCTTTAACAAATTACTGAGTTATCTTCTGAATAATATTATTACCTTCCTCAGTTTGTCAACAAACCATTAATTTTACTCACTAAAATTTACTTTCTCAAATAAGATTTTGTGATTTTAATTTTCTAAATAAGTGATGGTACTCATCTGATACCTGAGACATTTAGGAAGATATTAATAAATTATTTACACTTAACCAAAACCATAATTTTCGTAACATACGCTTATGAATCATCCTCACCTTGATAGTTTTTAAGGTTACATATCAATAATATATTAGCAATCTCAATTAGAACAAACTGTCAAAATGTATTGCGCGAAAATTCAAAATTAAAGAATCAAAGATACTCCAGTTTAGAGAGTTATTTATATAGTATACTAGTAATCAAATATATATATATAAACATCGAATAAATCCTAACCCTTTGCGGTACTATTTCCCGTGTATGGGACACAGAGTTTTCCTCGTTTTACTCCCTTTTAATCCAAGAGATATAGAAACATAATAGAGTGGCTATAACGGCGTTACAGCGCTCTGGGTGACAGGAACAAACAACACTGACCGCCATTTTTTAGTAGGTCCACTTCACCTAAAACCCGATTTGTGGTATGCTCCTGATGGTGAAAGTTTTGAAGTTTTTGTGTTAAAATAAATTGTTTGTTATTATAAATAAGCCTACAATTGTAATAATCGTAGTTCTAAAACACATGAAGTATCGTATTTTAAGTATCAGAATAATAATAATAAGAAGAAAGATAGCCAAATACAAACAAAATAAGTGATAATATAAATACTGCACAGCGTTTCTGGGATCCGTGTCCTTTATTCAGGTGCTAAGAAGAGCCTAGAGCGACTAACTGCGCTCGTTCTTTGACAAAAAAAAAGCTTTGGCGGTGCTGTTGTGTCGCTCTAGACTAGGAACGGTTACATATTGCAAATAGAATGACGAGGCTATACATTCAGTATGAGGCACAGAAAATGAAGGACGCATTGGCTGCCCAGACACTAAGCAATTCTGTAGCAGTTGCCATGATTTTTTTGTAGAGACTTCGGTGTGTATGAATTTGTAAATTGTGAGGGCACAGTAAAGTTCATAAAAATGGTAGATAAAGCGTTTGATTTGTTGAATTTGTGCAATGTTATGAACGAGGGTACAAAAACTCCTGTGTTTAGAGGTAATAGAGTGACAATATGCAACACAATAGAAAGATCTGTACAGTGTTTTATGCATTTAAAGCTTTACAATGGGAGTTTAGTATATTTGTCAGGGAGGAAGACGGGTGTGTGTGGGATTGTTTTAGATGTTTTCAGTTTGAGGCAACTGGCAGAGAAGTATGTGTGGAACGATTCTCCAGTTCTCAAATTTATATTAATTAGGAGAATGAGCCAGGATCATTTAGAACTCTTCTTTTCTTGCATACGAAGATGTGGGGGAAATCGAAATAATCCAAATGCATTACAGTTCAGAGCAGCATATAGGAAATCTTTGATTACGCAGACAGAACCATCCAATAGTACGGGAGGAAATTTTGGAGACACTGGTTGTACCAATTGAAAAAAATAATTTAAAATCTTGTACAGATCACAATTTTGATCATGATTACATCCCTGAATATGAGAGATTAACATTATATTCAGAAAAAGTGGTAGACTATATTTCAGGAAGTGTTGTAAGGATGGTGGTAAAAACCTAAAGTGTTTAGGTTGTTTAGAGGTTCTCCTTGCTCCTCGCTCTGAAAGAAAAACAGGATTGATTAAAATAAAGGACTTTAAAGACAAGTTAATTAACCCGTCTAAAGACGTTGTGAAATTATTTACACTTGCTGAAAAAGTATTGAGGAATAACGAAACACAGGAAAGAAGAATTTACTATTAAAATTTTGTGTGGAAGTATTCCGGATGTTGGGACATAAACAAACTTTATTTTGTGAATTCGACCATTTAATAAATTCGGCCGAATTTGGTGAGGAAACTCACTACTTAATTTTAATAAAGGTTTTACTAAAACATCACTTCAATTGCAGAATTCGATATATGTGTAAAGAAAAAGAAATGGATGAAAGAGGACGCAATATTATGCAATTGTATACAAAACTGATATTGTTTAAAGGCCAATTAATTTTTCTATGCCTCAAATGTGTTATATTTTTTAAACCTTAAAATATATTGCCCGTAGAGATTTAGTTTTAGGTCATTTGTGCGACATAGTTCAAGGCTAGCAGACGATGGGGAACGCCCACCAGACATTATAAAACATGGCGGCTGAGTTTTCAATTTTCTTCAAATATGGCGGCGACTTGTACAGTCTATGTTGTTTATAAATGTCTTTGCTTTTAATCCTTACCGGTCGGCCCGTAGTGGTCGCAGGAAATTCTACCTGCATAATTTGCAGTTGCTTTCGGTTTCGACTGTGTTTCAAGGGAAATTAGTAAAATTAAAAACAATTCAGAACTTTTTAAAAATGCAAATTATAATTTAATTGCGTATGACATTTTTCAAAACGGTTCACTGGATTTAGGCCCGACTTTCCTGCAAAAGAAAACTGTTTTTTTCTTCCTTCCGGTACTTTTCTGTACTTGCACACAACACAATTTTTCCCTCCTAGATTTTCTTGCTGTCTCAGAAAGAGCTGCAATCCATTTAATGTTTCTCTTTGTTAAGACTTGATTTTCCCCCTTTTGAAACATTGTTCAGTTCTAACACATTCTACCAAATATTTTATCAGCCATTTTCTTAAGTGTAAATGTGACAATGTTTTTTCATTTCTTTGGTTCCTGACTTCATTAAAAATTATGAAACTGTTTACAATTGACTCTTCCAACAATCAAAAGAATACCTTCCGCCACCATTTCATCGACTTTCGCATAAAATTGTAGCTCGAAATGTAATGATCAGCTCGGTCTATTTTCTTCATATAATAAATTATTACTTTTGGCTTTCGACTGCCTAACCGTGTTTTTTCGCTTTCTCAGTATCATAATTAGCGTCATAACAAGTCAATATTGCCGACCTCCTGTGGTGTAGTGATCAGGGTGACTGGTTCGAATTCCGGCGAGGGCATGGATGTTTGTGTGCATGAGAGAAACTCTCGTCAAAATCAGTTCCCCGAATAAGACAATAGAGTTACATTAATTAGTCGCTAATAACCTAGCTGTTGATGCGACTGTAAACAAATTCAATTTTAAAAAAGTCGATAATAAGATCATAATTCCATTATTTGTTAACCACCCATTTTTGCGTGAAATAAATATATTTCGCGATCAATGAGTTTCGTAAAATGTCTCTACAAAGTATTACTTCAATCGGGCTTGGGAGGGTAGCGCCCTTCACGATGGGGGTGGACCGGCATTACATAAACACAACGCAAATCAATCGAGATTAGAGTCGAATCCGGCGTTATTGATGTTACTGAGTTTTATTATGACATTCTACTTGCCATTTGACTGGGGCAGGGGTGGAAATTTTGAAACATGTTAAACAGCCTATATTTTTGTCGTATAAATATTTTTCTGGATCAATAAGATTAATAGTACACATATCTAAGTTTTCTGTGTATAATTTCAGGGGAGAAAACTTAGGGGCGGGTTTGGCAGGAGAGTTACAAAAAATATAGCAAAAACAACCGAGATTTGAGTCAAATCGGGGTTATGAATGTCGCTGCGAATATTTATGACAAGATGGGCAACGCGCGGGGCTGATCTTGCGTGGGAGGGGTTGGGAAGGGGTAGACATTTTCAAACGGCCGATTTTTGAGTCGAATAAATATATTTATGGATCAATGCGATTCATAAAAGGACTTTTCATTTTTTTGTGTGAATAGGTTAAACACCTTTCGGGCTTGGAAGTGGAGCACCCTTAAGGGTACGGGAACATTGGCATAACAAAAAAATAACGCAGAAACAATCGAGATTGGAGTCAAATCCGGGGTTATGGATGTCACTGAGTTTCATTATGACAAGCAAATTGTCGTTTACTCGCACAAGCGGGGGTTGAACTTTTTAAACACGGGCGATATTTGCGTTTAATAAATATTTTGTGTCTGTGCATAATTTTAACCCCTTTAGCATGGGAGGTGCGCACATTTAGGGATAGGGGTTGAGTTGCGTTACATAAAAAAACGAAAAATCAACTAAGATTGGAGTCAATTTGGGGTTCGTGGAAATACAAACCGTGGACTAAGTTAGTTCATAATAAAGATGACATCATAGGAAAGCATATTGAAGAAGACTGCAATGCAATAGATGATGTGGGGCGTTTAAATGTAATGTATTCGAAGCCATTGATCATTATCCAGAAAAGTATGCACAGTCCCTTTACGCGTACCAACTTCTCAAACAAGTGTTGAGCGTATATTTTCCGGATTATGATTAATTTTAAGTGAAAATATGTCAATTAAGTTCGATTTGTTGTCTCCCATTTTATTTATTGACATGAACAAATAATGTATCGTATTTTTAAAATAATTTTAAATTTAAATTGTATTGAATTTTTAAATTATTTTATTGTAAAATTTTAGGTTGTATGTTATTAATAAATAAATCATTAGTAAATAAACATGTTTTTATGTTTACTGATTTATGGAAGAAAAAATTAATGTAATTCCTATAAAAATATTTTAACTGAAGCATGGAGCGGAACTTGAGCAAATACTTTTATGTCGGAACGGAGCCACTCAAATCCTGGTCGCTCCAAATAACTGATTGGTATTATAAAACTCTGGTCTGTTTTGGCGCGACGGGCCGTATTAATATGCAACAGAGAAATTTAGGTCTCGAAGGAAGCGGTTTGGTGAATGAAACACGTGGTAGATGTTGGCATTGGGGAGTAAGCCGGATTTGTGCCTTCGTAAAACGACTACTCGAGTGGACTCAAGGAAACATAAACCACACACGGTTACAACTCTAATACATAACTTTAATGACGAATTGTAAATAAGGAATACAATGGATATAAAATTGAGGTAGTACCTCCTGCGTCTTTACACTTCAGGCGTGTCGCGAATATTGTTTGTTTCGCACTTCTTCCTTATTGTCCGACTCACGGTCCGATGTTTGCCAGGTGTCGTCGATGCTGTCGAGGAATCGATCATTTTGTTCCGCCACAGCCTCTTTCACACGGCGATTTCGTGCCTGCGACTCATGTCTAATTTACACGTCGGCAGTACACAAATAAATGGCCACAGTTGCCTCCCCCACCAAACTCTCACGCGCAATCGACTATGATTTAATTGTTTACATCATGTTATAAGTTTGGATAAATCCGCGAATAAAGGAATACAAAACAATGGAGATCTTTTCAGAATAATATATATATTTAATATACGGCTACTATTTAAATTTCATTAATTTTGTTCATTTACATTGTTTAAATATTTAACCCTCCGTTAGTCGCGATGGGTCCAGTTGACCGACGCAATTTAATTTCTTTGCTATCTCCGAAGCCAGGTCAGATGCTGGGATGAACTATTCTGACACCTCAGCGGAATTGTTTTACAATAATCGGCCATGGCCGCACTCCAAAAGCAACCGTAGTTTCTCGGAAAATGACGTTAGAATAACCGCAGTAGTACGGAGTGATAATATACTTTTCTTTTCGTAAAAATCATAGACTATTATTTGTTATAAACTACATATATTACGTATTTAATTTTAAGGTTCGGAAGCCGCAGGTTTCAAGTCTGCAGCGGCATCCCTTTTTAGTATGTATTTTGAAGATCCGCTAGGGTATTGACCGATAGGGCTTTGTAATAGTTTCCGCTAAAGGTCTGTCTGCGTGAGTTACAAATTTCCAAGAACAATGAGGAACGGAATGTTTCTTTTACCTGGCTGTGCGTGCGGAGGGCACGCTAGGTGGGCACAAAGAGGAGTACGGAGAGAGACGCTGCGGCATAAACATCTCTCAGAGCCAGTCACAGCAATTTTGGAAGGCGCGACTCCAACCAGCCGTCATAACCACGAGGGTCCCGGCTTCTAAATATTCAGAGGCAACGAGGCAGCACAGCACGCCAGATACGTCACACGCACAGTAAGACCACAACCAATTGGTCTCACGTGGCACGGTATTCGGGGTTTGATACTATTCTAAAATTTCTTTGGGTGATTAAATTTGACCACTAAGAGTCTTTTTCATGGAATTTAATTTTAACGGCGCGACATTTTATTATTTTCTTAACTATGGTGTAATTTTCCATCCACGTTTAACCTGAGA
Organism: Zhengitettix transpicula; assembly: GCA_037074705.1. Taxonomy (NCBI): domain Eukaryota; kingdom Metazoa; phylum Arthropoda; class Insecta; order Orthoptera; family Tetrigidae; genus Zhengitettix; species Zhengitettix transpicula. The sequence goes on along the minus strand of CM073590.1, from coordinate 71,786,082 downwards.
TCGGTCCATTCCCAGATGGCGGAGCAACATAGATCATGATGTAAATCATTTTTATATATATACTAGCTGGGTGCCCGGCGCTGACCGAGATGTCATTTATCCATAACCCCCAATTTGTCTCCAATTTCGGTTGCTTTTGCGCTATTTTTATGTAAAGCTCCTCGAACCTTATCCCTAAATGTGCTCACATCCCATGTCAAAGGGGGTTGAAGTCATAGACCAAATATATCAGCCGTTGTTACATGTTACAAGATGACCACCCTCACAAATGTGCGATAATCAAAAAGTATTTATTCCACGCAAAAATTGGCCGATTACATTGTCTGATAATTTCTACCCCCGCCCACCACCTCCAAAACCCATCGCGTTACCCAGGTTGTCACAATTATACTCAGCGACATTCATAGTCTCTGAATTGATTCGAATCTTGGTTGTTTTTGCGTTATTTTATTTAACGTACCACCACAAGCTTGCTCCTGTCACAGGGATTGAAATTATACACAAACAACATCGGTATAAAAACTATCAAAGTAATTAACCCCAGGAAGTAATTATCGCAAATATCGACAGTTTAACATTTTTTGAAAATTTTCACCTCCGACCACTCCCGCTTCGGGGACTTTAACGGCAAGTTGAATTGTCATAAATAAACTCAGTGACAACTGTAACCCCGGATTCGACTCCAATCTCGATAGTTTCTGCTTTCTTTTTATGTAATGTCACTTCATGCCCACCCTTAAGGGTATACCTCTACAGAACCGGAAAGGGGTTGAAATTATACACAGAGAACATGTAGAGAAATTTTATGAATCTCATTGGTCCGAAATATATTTATGCGAAGGAAAAATCGGCCGGTTAACATTTTTGAAAATTTATTCCCCCGCCCAACTCCGCCAAGCCCCTCACACCCCCGCACACCACTGCCAACCCCCGTGCATTTCCCACGTTGTCATAAACACATTCACCTATATCCAATACTCTGATTTCACTCTAAACTCAAAATTGTTTTTTTTAATGGAACACACCACCACCCCTATGAATGCTTCCCTATTTTGCCGTAAGGTGTTGAAATTATACACAAATAAAATCGGTAGAAATACTATCAACGACATTGACAGCTTTAAATATTTATTTCGCACAAATATCGTCCATTTGACATGTGCGACAATTTTAACCCTCAACCATCCCCGCCGCTGTGAGGGTAACTGCTAGTTTAATGTCATAATTAAAGTCAGCGTTATCCATAACTTTGGTTTTGACTCGGTTGTATTCGGGTTATTTTCTTGTAACATTCCTCCACCCCCACCCCTACGGTGCTCCTTTCCCATGCCGTAAAATGTTGAAATTCTACTGACATACATTCGTAAAAATACTATTAATCACTTTTACCGGGAAAATATTTATCAGACTCAATTATCGGCCGTGTTAGCATGTTTCAATATTTCCACCCCCAACCACCCCCGCTTGAATATCATGATTAAACTCACTGACAACCATAGCCCTGGATTTGAGTCCAATCTCGATTTTGTTTTCGCTATTTGTATATAAATCCACTCCACACCCCCTTATGGGTGCTCCTCACAAACCCCGAAAGAGGTTAATATTAAATATATGGAACATGTAGAGACATTTTATAAATCTCAGTGAACCAGAAAAATATTTATTCGACGAAAATATCGACTGCTTATTATTTTTGAAAATTTCAACCCCCGTCCACCACTGCTCCTGGGGGTTAAAACACCAACTGATTGTCTTAATTAAACTCAGCGCCATCCATAATCCTCGATTAGACTCTAATGTTGGTTGTATTAGCATTATTTCCTTGTAACGCCCTTCCACCCCCATCCTTAAGGGTGCTCCCCTCCCAAGCCCAAAAGGGTTGGCAATTATACATGGAGAACACGTAGATAAATTTTATGAATCACATTGTTCCCGAAATATATTTATTCGCCGCAAAAGTAGGCCGGTTAAAACGTTCGAAAATTTCTACCCTCGCCCACCACGGCTAGACCCTCCCACTACTGCCCTATCCCACACGTTGCTCAGCGACATCCATTACCATTGATTAGACTCGAATCTCGGTATTTTTAGCGTTATTTACATGTAACCCCTTCCCCCGCCACCCCTCAATGTGCACAACCCTCGTGCCACAAGAGGTTAAAATTAATAAAAATCACATGGGTAGAAATACTATAAATCTAATTAACCCTGAAAAATATTTACGCAACGCAAACATCGGACATTTTACCATGTTTGGAGGATTCCACCACCGTCCACCCATGCTCCTGGGGGTGGTAGGCGTGTTACACCCGTTTAGTGTTTGTTTCCCTGTCGCAAAGAAATGTAGAGAAATTTTATTAATCTAATTGATCTCGAAATATATTTAATCGACGCAAAAAACTGCCGGTCAAATTGTTTTAAAATTTCTATTCCCCCGTAAACCTCCGCCCAACTCATCCCAACCCAGCCGACACCCGAACGTTGCCCAGATTGTCATAAATAAATTCAGCGACATCCATTACCTTCGATTTGGCTCAAATCTTGGTTGTTTTCGCGTTATTTTCTTGTAAATCCCCTCCACACCCACCTCTATCATGCCTGCAAACAACATCGGTAGAAAAACTATCAACGTCAATGGCCCTGGCATTTATTTATTGCACGCTAATATCGATGATTTAACATGTTTGAAAAATTCCACCCCGTCCATTCCCGCCCAAGGGGATTAAATGGGTAATTGAATATCATCTCAGATAACATCGGTTGAAACACTGTTTCTTCTATACCTAAAAATATTTATCTGACTAAATATCGGCTGTTTTAGCATGTTTGAATGGTTCCACCCCGTCCCCCAGTGTGATTCCCTCTCATGCCGAAAGGGGTTAAATTTTACAAACAACATCGGTAGATATATTATCAATGTCATTGACCTCGACAATTAATTATTTAACGCAAATATCGATAGTTTAACAGGTTTGAAAATTTCAACCCCCGTAAAACTGTAAGTTAAATGTCATAATTAAACACAGTGACAAATATAACTCCGGATTCGACTCGAATGTGTTTGCGTAATTTCATGTAATGCTACTCCACCCCAACCCTTAAGGGTGGACCACTCCCATGACTAAAATAAGTTGAAATTATACACAGATAACATGTAGTGAAATTTTATGAATGCTATTAATCCCGAATTATATTGATTCGACGCATAAATCGGCCGGTTTGCATGTTTGAAAATTGCTTTCCTCACCCACCCCCACTCATCACCACCAATTCCCACCCTTCCCCATGAATTTCTCAGTTTGTTATAAATAGTCCTAGCGACATCCATAACCCCGATTTGACTCGAATCTCGGTTGATTTGGCGTTAATTATATGAAACGTACCTCCACCCCCACACATAAGAATGCTCCCATCGTATGCGAAAAGGGGTTGAAATTATACACAAACAACAACAGTAGAAATACAATCAATATAATTAACCCTGAAAAATATTTATTCAACTTAAATATCTGCTGTGTTTGCATGTTCCAATATTTCCACCCCGCTACCCCTGCATCTGAGGGGTAAATGCCAAGTTGCATATCATCACTAAACTAAGTGACATCTATAACCTTCGATTTGACTCCAATCTCGATTGTGTTATTTTATTGTAAAACATCTCCACCCCAAACCCTAAGGGTGCCCTTTTCCCATGGCGTAGGGGATGAAAATTATGTTCAGATAACATCAGTAGAAACACTATCAATATCTTTGACCCCTATAAATATTTATCCAACTCAAATATCGGCTGTTTTAACATGTTTAAATATTTCCACCCCCGCTTCTCGGGGTGGTAGACGCGTCTGACCCCAACAGTGTTCGTTTGCTGGTCGCCAAAAACACGTGTACGAAATTTGCTCCACCGGTGTAGATTTGTATTCTCTGCCCCAAACCCTAAGGGTGCCCTTTCTCCAGGGTGTAGAGGATGAAAATTATATTCAGATAACATATATAACTGTAAATATACTACCGCTTATCTTTACATCTGTGTCTTGACTGATAAAACGACCAAACCTCCCTGATTAGCCTCAGGCGAACCTAACCCCCACAATACCCTCTTTCCTCAAGTTGTCTACACCTTTAAGCCTTCGAGATCGTTTCTAGATCTCCTTTCCTTTTTAAGGCCTCAAGTCAGTCTTCAACTCCAAGGAACCATGGTTTCACGGCGTGAATCTGCTTCATTTCTTGCAACGACTCCAAGTCAACCTGTATCGACGGGCGAGAACGTTAGAATATAACGTCTTAAAAAATAGATCAAAGCATCATCGCGTTCGAAGGGCGAATATCCAGACAGTTTTATTTATTTTAACCATTTACAACATTATCGGAAAGATTTATAGAAATTCTTGATAAAGATGAAATAGTTAAAAAATGTAAAAGCCTTTATTATGCGTGAGACGAGTGCTACACACTGAGAATACGCAATGAGAGCGTGGAGCGGGAACTAGACTCGGATACGCATACTCGCCATGTGAACGAGCCCATTGCCGTCAGCCGCCTCCAGACTGTAAAGACTCGAGGGGGCGCAGGTCCCGTTTCGTGAATCGCATATGTATCGACGACGTGGCCCATGGCCACTTTGACTGCTTCAGACGTGACTCACAGACACGGAATCGCTGTGTGAAAGGGGCCTTAGTGGCGGACCGGGGGTTGCCCACCGTTGGTGTAGTGTAAGCTTTTACCGATTTCTGTGAGCAGCGAAAGAACAAAAGCATGAATAGACTAGTGAAAAATTCAACGATTTTTTAACACTCCAAAAAACTTGGCATACACTACGACTTGAAACAGAGCGATTTTTATCGCGGCGGTAAATTTTCCGTCGTACTATTCTCAGTTCAGTGAGCTGCGAACAGTGTAGTTCGAAATGTACAGAGAGCAGCTTCTAGCATTACTATTATTTCGTCGTCGAATGAAAATGAGAAGAAATAAACGACTAATTTGGGTTCATCCAATTAATGAAAGAAGAGAAGGGGTTGGAGCTTTCTATACGCTGTTTTAAGAATTGAGGCAGGATGACGCGAAATTTGTTCAGGGTTTTATCCCATAACTCAGTTTTTTCTTGAATTAATGAAATAAATATTTCATTATTTATGATGCCCAAATTATTCAATTCGAAATATGCAAAAAAAGGACACAAAAGATAGGATCCAAACATCAGCCTTTCCACACGAAAATTCAAAGCAAGAAAAAAAATAACTCCAGCGGTAGAAAAACCGCCCTTTGTATTAAGTCACATTGTCCCAAATGGCAATAAATTTGTCGTCTGACGCTATAAGCACAGAGCGGCAATTTTACCGCCAAGACTATTTATCGTCCAGTGTGCAAGCTCTCATTCTCTTCACTGGACTTGTGTATATGACGGTAAAGTACCACCACGACAAAAATCGCCTTTTGTAACGGGTCGTACATATCACAAGGAAATACGATACAGTAACAATCAAACGTCGTCAAGCAGACAACAATACGGCAGATATCTAAGGGATCAAGGCAGGCTGCATCCAGACAACTGCTTCAGATGTATCAGCATGTTCACGGGCAAGGATCCCCAAAAACTCGGTAGGTGCTTGGCGAGCTACAAACTACCCCCCCCCCCCCCCCTTCCTCAAAATTCATGTTGAAAATGACTGTGATCAAATTTTTTTATTTTATAAAAGACATTACAAACCATTTTGAATTAAATTTATTTTTAAACTTTTGACTCGAACTTTAAATTGTAGAAAATCCATAATTGAATTTACTCGACAACTGCACGAACATACAACAGGGGCTATATTAAATGAAAATATCGAAAAAGGATGTTTTTGCGGTATTTATATTATCATTAATTAGGCCCTACGTTTAGTGTGTTATTTGGCTATTTATTTAATTGGTATACTTTTAACAGAGTTATTATAATCGAACAAATTCACTGGTCGAGTGCTCAATATAGATATTGCGGGAATTTTCCATTCGATTGTAGAAAGTCTCGGCTCCACATCCGTCGGGAAACTACGGAGGCTTTTGTGTGATACCTACCCATAATAATAGCAAAGTAGTAAACAATACAGGACTCTCATTGTCGCAAAGTGTCTTAAACACTTGGATACACACAAAACAAGTTAACTGAACAGGGATTCCTTATTCTCTCTTTTGTCTCGTAAACTTTCGCGACTCTTGCTCTAGGACTATGTCCGCTATATAATAAAGCATGCAATAATTATAATATTTCGGGAGGATATGTTGAAATCGAAATAAAGTTGAGCTTGCTGAAACTAATTAACAAGGAAGCGAACAGAATACGCTAGATAACATCATATTTCAATAAATAAACTTTACAATCCGCGTTTGTGCACATAAGGTTAAATATGTTGAGTCTATGGGTAATAAAAAAAATAATTATCTTTCAGTTTAAGTTTAAACATAAATAAAAACTTCACGGCTAGAATACTTATTAATAATTACAAATAATATTACTTAAATTCCTTTCATATTGTAGTATTTATTTTGTACTGCTGATAAAATATTTAAATGGTAATTGACAAAGAGGAATGATGATCGGGATGCATTATTGTTCCTTACATACGGATGCAAAATTACATTACAAACATAATATATAAATTGACAAGCATAAATAATTATACAAAAGAGATAGGTGCAGTTATTTGGTGGTATTATATGAATAAATTTAAGAGACTTATCTTTAACTTTCACGATAACGCGGAGTGACCTGATTAGCTCAGGTTTTTTCTATTTTTATTTTTTCAGAATAGGAGGCAGGTGGTCTATCATGAACAATGCATGAATATATAAATACATATGTAATATGAGTAATACTATTAAATTGAAATTAATTTAAGATTTGCTGTACAATATTTACAGTGAATTAATTTCTTCCTACACATAACATAAAAATATAATACAAGTTATTGTTTTGTGCACATTTTTATTCAGAATGATGTCCTTTTTGAGAAAATAAGTATAATCCAATATTAAGTCATTTTATATATATATATTATCTGATTGCAAATCATTACCACTTTAATTCAACAGTTTAAAAGTTGAGCAACAGTGGTGCAATTAAAATTGACATAACAATGAATGTATACTTCAGATAAAAACTGAATAATTTGTTTTACATTTACAATATATTCTACAAAACAAATATCAGAAATATTAATTGAAAAACAAAATGCAATTAAGTAAATAGCTGTATTAGAAAAATATTTGCATGTAATTCAAAGTATGATATTTTAACAAAATTTCAACTACTTTGTTTCCAATTTACATAAAGGTACAATCTGTAATTTCTTGCTACTCAATTACACACCTAGGACCTATCTATGATTTTGTGTTGGTGTCATTAAATTGTTATTTGTACACAGGAAATGGACAAATTTTTCCATAAATTTAAGAAATTAAAAATCCAAATTTGTGAAATAAGACTGCAATTGGTTTCAAATAAGTATTTTGGCAACTAAGTGAAATAAATGGCAACTAAAATTAGTTCCAAACTTAAAATAATGAGTGAAACGATTTTGTCATGTAAATAAATATATTAATTTAAAATTATTTCTTCTATGAATTGTGCATACAAAAACCATATGAGGTGAGACAAGGTAAGATAACATAAATTAAAACCAATTTACATTCATGACATGACAGAACATTAACAACAAATTTCAAATTAATATAACCTACAACAAATTTATCTGACCATAAATAATACAGAGTAACTCTTCACTTTAATGAGATAGCATCAACAGAAAACATACTACAGTGAGATTTTTTTAAGCATTCTACCATTTCTTAGGTGTGAAAGTTTGGTGTATGTTTTGAATTTTTAGATGCTGTTTTCTTCTTTACAGACTGCATCCATTTTGGAACCAAACCAAACTTCACCTAATTTTTAAACTTTTCTACAGAACACCTTAATTAGTTGGTTCTGTGTCATATGGCATACATTTCATTGTAAGTAATAACTGAGAAGAGATTGAGAATTTAGATGATGAGATATAATAGAGAATAGTTGTCCAACAAATTTGTTCAATATGTTACTGTTATGAGTTTTCAAGAATTCAGCACAAATAATTAAACTTTAACAGTATTGGAAACAGGTTAAGACAATCGTAAATTGGCATTGAAGAAACAGGCTAAAGTGTGAAGCACTTACAAAAATGTGGCTTTTGCATATGGAAATAAACAAAATATAAAAATTACAATAGCAAACAATTCATACATATTGATTATAGAATAAATGCAAAATATTATGTATTCTCTTAATAGAAAAAGTATATAATAAATGTCCAATTGGTCTTGTGAAGCATATCATACGTAAGGATATAAAAAAATTGATAAAAACACCATTTTACAGGGAAGTGATGAAAACAATGACAATCAAGTGTCTTTCATTATTGCAACAGAAGATTGCTGTTATATTTTTAGCAAACAGTTAAATATGTGTAAAATGTATGTAATTGCTATTGTTTAAAGTATTTAATTATTATTTATCTTCACTATTAACAATTTTTCTATTCTATAATATAAATTTGGTGTTGAGAAGCATAAAACAAACATGCCACCTAGCTTGAACTGGAAAAATGATCCTTTCAAAACAGAAACATGAAAAATAACTAAATTGTTTGATATATTTAAATAAAACTTACTGCACTTTCAAAATTCTTAATAAATATCAGTTTTAGAAATTTTCACTATTAGTCAACTTGCTGTTCATGGAAGTTGTATATTTATGTTGAATAAATGTTGGGTCTAAGTATTTCCTCATTTTCACTCCCCTCAAGTATTCTGAATTAAAACTGGAATGTTTGCATAAGTTAAATATTGGATAAAATTAAGGTAAAATGCCAACATGTAATAAAAAACTTGTCTCTTGAGTCATGACACTGTATTATAATACAGAATTAAGTTGAAAGCTGTTTGTATCATACGAAGATTCAAGTCATTCTGAGTGCACAGAGAATATAAAACAGGCTAACAAATTTTGTGTAATACATGTAACAATTAACATTATTTTCACATGTCTTCATAAATATATCTCCTTATAAAACAAACATTTATACAATAATTACAAAACTGTATATATTACATCGAGTTAATCTTTGGAACATTATTAAAAATTAGTTATTTATATAATACTATAAACATATAACAATATATAAATTTAAAATCATTTCTATAATTTGAATTAATCAAAATATTAAATAAAATTTACTCAACATACACTCAAATGAAAGACCATAGATATTAAAGTTAAAACTCCTCTGAACAAGTAATAGTGGTAAAATATTAATATACAAATAAATTTGTGATGCTTTATGCCATTAATTATATAAATTATATATTTACTATCTTAGATAAAATTTTAAATGGAAATGTTCTTTGGTATATCTTCATCTGTATACTTAATATTACAGAAGTTCTAATAATTACAATTATTGAGTGATTAATACACTGCTATCAGAGCCATGATGGTCTGTTCATAGAGTCATATGGCTGACGTATACCAAGTGCTGGGTGGTACCCAGCTGGAAATGCAGTGGGTGGCCCCAAAAGCCCTTGGTGTAAAACCATGGGTGAACCAGAATGTCGCAAGAGTTCATACTGCTGATATAGTGGTGGGCCTCCTGTTGCATCTACCAGACCAGGTTGATGATTTATGAATGCCTGAGCAAGAGGTGGATATGTTGGAGGACGTGGCTGAGGATGGCTTAGAAATGTAAATGGACTTGCAGCAGATGAACTCTGTGGCATTTTGTCACGCGCGGAGTCAGGTGCAGTCATATAGTATCCCGTAGGAGCAGTCCGATAATCATCAAGATAACTTGTATAACTATCTTTGTCTGCATAGAGACCTAACCCAGCTGGAGCTGGTCCAAAATTGAAGGCACTCCCTGGAACAATACTTGAAGTTTTCAGTGCTATTGGTGACGGTTCTGAAACTACAGCATCACTTTTCAGTCCTACATATTGTTGAAATGCTGTTGATCCACTAGTACTGTTCACCACTTGCACATCACTATTTGAAACTGCTACTTTTGTTTTCCGTTTACGTGAAGTCTTCGGTGCAGACGGAGCTTCAGTTGTAACAGGAGTCTTGTTTGCCAAAACTGAAAAGTCTGACATTTGATGACTGTATGTTGATGGAACACTAATAGGTGGTGTATGTGGAACTTTATGAGAAAGAATTGTAGAAAGATCAGTTACACTATGACTGAACGGTACCTGCAGATCAATAGGTGAAGTTCCTTTGTTTGGTAAAATTGATGCTAAATCTGTCACAGATCTATTAAATGCAGATTGAACATTAAGTGGGGAGGAAGTTTTGTTTGAAAGTAAGGAAGGAAAGTCGGGCATATTTCGATTGAATGCAGTTTGCATATTCATTGGTGTATTTACTTTCGGGGGTAAGACTGCACTCATGTCAGATCGATGAAATGATTGACTTTCCTCTACTTTTCCCGGGACAGGTGTTGAAATTTCTGATTGATTGTATGATATTGGTGATGAAACAATTGAATTATTTCTGTTATAAGATGAAGTCATAATGGCAGAAGAATGTTGTGGAAAAATGGTAGTCGTTACAGATGAAGGTGGAACAACATTTTGTAAAGTTGTAGGTGCACTTGATTGGAAAATATGTGAGGGTAAAGATTTATCTTCATAATATGGTGATTGAACTGAATTAACAATTCTTTCTTCTGAAGTATACCTATCAACAATATGGGACAAAGTTCCTACATTATTACGTAATGAATTTAAAGGTGAATGGGATAAAGGAGGAAATTGGCTCCTGTGAAATCCAGAGTCAACTTGAGAAACAGTCACATTACCTTGGAGCCTTTCAGTTGAGTCTGCAGAGATTGAGGATGGTTGAAGTCTGTTAGACACACTGATAGATGATTCATTGTTTTGCATATCTGATGATGCCAATTGTCTATTACGCAGTACTTGTTGTCCAATAGAATTTTCCAAGTGTTGACTTTTGTCTGTTGCATGATTACTATTTATTAAAGATATTGGATTTGCATGTGAAATTTCCTCATTTATAGTACACCTATTATCTAGATACCTGATATTTGAAGTCCTAGCCATATTGGGTTTACTTTTCTGTAGAACATCAAGAACTTGGATATCATCATCACAACTGAACATACTTGACGCTGTAGTTGGAGGTAATCTATCCGTTGGTAGTGAACCAATGCTCTTCCGATCTTCTACATGTGTTACTGTTAATGGCAATACTTGTGAACAAGTTACTGGAGATGATGGACATATATTGGAAGATTTGTGTATAACTTCAGGGACAGATAAAATACTTGTTGTAGTAGTCTGATGAGCTATTTCAGGAGAGTGTCTTCCACAACTCAAAGGTGAAGGCTGGCACAAACCCTCCATTGGTGCTCTATCTGAAGCATGTGCAGGTGGGGGTAACCTGGAAATTGTGGGTTCAATTTCACTATATAACCGTTTCTTGACTGGGAATATTGAAGATGGTTGTCTGGATACAGTGGAAGGCCTTGGTGATGGTACTTTCATATTTTGGTCAGAAGTTGAGTTTACAGCAGTATTTAATGTAGAGACAGGTGAAATTCCTTCTTCGGAAGTTTGAGTTCGAGCTGCTCTGTACTGATCTGTTAATGGTTTGCTAGTATCATAGTAATGCATAATTGGGCTTGAAGGATACAATGGAATATTGCTAAAGCTAGACTTCGCTCCAGGGCTTGATGTAGGCCCTGTAGCATGGCACTGATATGATAAATATCCTCCGGGATCATTATGTGGAGGGTACATTCTTGGTGTATACATTGGATATACTGGTTGATGCATTTGATCCCTTGGACTACTACTATTACTTTTATCTGGACTTCCTTTTTGTAAAGATGATGTATCCTGATAGAAGCCAGCTCTAATAGTACCATTGAGTGGTTGGTATGAAGAAAGCTTGGTACACTCATCTGCTCTAGGAGAAGCCATAACAGGAGAAGGTGCCACAGGAGAACGATGCAATGGTGATGGATATGGGCCTGGATAGTTATCTATACTGAGCCTAGGAGATGATCCATCTAGTGGATCCATCATATCTTGACTGAATGAGGACCTTTCTGACATACTACTTCCAGTACTAATTCTCCTCTGACGAGTAATTTGATGTGCAGGACTCATTCCTTCTTCCTGGGTGCTTCGTAATGGAGGTGATTGCATAGGCCTTTTGTCACTTTCATCTGGAACTTTCGAGAACATTGAATTTCCAGCATCATTTCCTTGCTTTGATTGGTTTGTAATCAATTTTTCTGCATTCTGATACTTATCCAAGTTGCAAAGACTGGGACTATTACTTCTCTCTTCAGCAACAATTCCAGTGTCACAGTCACGTGTCACTGGTTCCTGCTTCCGTTTTTGATTGGTACCAACTTTTGGTGCACCAAATGCTTTAAACCAAGCACTTAAGTTAGGAGTACTTTTTTCTTGATTTACACACTTTGTGTTCTTTGATTCACATTCTTCCTTCTCAACCTTCACCATAGTTTCCACTTCAATGTTTTTGCCTGATTCAGGTGATAATGGAAATTTTATATCAACATGATTTTTGTCTTCTTCAGGATATTCCCTTTTCACACATTCTAATTTATTCTCAACACCAAAATTGTGATTACTTTGTCCCACACACAACCCTAGCACATCACTTGCAAGCACAGTTCCTAAGCTAAGTTTGGGTGCTGTTTCATCTGATTTTACGGACTGTGAGTTTTTTTCTTTAGGTTTTCCTGTAAGACTTCCATCTTCAGTCTTACTTGCAGCCTGAATGTTAGTTATGAGATTTCCTTTACTCTTTCCAGGTTGTAACCGCTCTATTGTTCGTTGAATTTCTCGTCGTCGCTGTTGCTTGGCTGTGTCTTTTGTTGGTCGCCTTTTAATACTATCCTGGAATGTAAAATAAAAGTTTTAAAAATAAGATTGACTAATTTAAAGACACAGGAATTTATGTACTATGAAAAACCATATATTTTTGAAAAGTAGAAATGAAATGTGTTTCCATGAGTGTGTATTAAATGTGGTTTATTAATAAAGATACTAAAAAGCAAGAAGTGACAAATATTTTCATCTCCAAATGAAATGAATAATTTTCAAATATAATAAATATTATTTTTATTATGACTAATTCATTGTAATGAACCAAAAGTATTGGTGGTGTAACTGTAAAGGTACAAAGGTGAACACCACTTTTGTTGGCGTGACATCAGAATGAACCTGCAAGAATATTCTTGTGTCACCATCCACATGTCCAGAAACCGTTAAATAAAAGAGAAGTCTGGCATGAGAGGTGGTTTAGAGTAGTCAGTAGAAAAAGTTTGGCCAGAAAAGTGACTAGCAAATGTACACAGTCAGTCATGATGAGCGAAAGGCATGTATTCAAGAATTATTAGTGTTTTGAATTCCACTCTCACTATAAGCCGTGGGTTCAGGTCTCAATGTGTACAGCCACCAGCAATGCTGCCTGAATTCTTGCGTTGGTCATATTTCTGAGCTGGTTCTGGACCTAATTAAACAAGGAGCTGTATCATTGCCAATTAGGATAGTATTGTAAAATTTGTGTGTTTGATATTTGTGAATCATTTTGAAGTCCTGCCAAATCAAACTTGTGACACTAAGTCAATTGTTTGTTTTTCATCAGTAAGAGTTTTTGCCCCACAAAGATTCTGAGAACCAATCTTATTGCTCAGCTAGACTGCACTTAATTTAAATACTATTGTTTGTGTTAACTTGTATCAGCTAGTGATAATATAAAATAATTAAAAAACTGTAAATAAACAAATACACGGGTTTTCCTGATGAATTTGTTGTTGGAAGAGTGTAGAATAATATTACTATTATTATTATTTTCATTTTACTTAAAATTATGTATATAAATCTTGAAAACAATTTAGAAGCAAGAATTTTCAGCCTTGTCTGTTGCAATATAAATTAAAGGCATAGGTACCAATGAAATGTGGCCGAAACAATGTATTGTTACCTATATATCTCAGTAGTAAATATTCTATTTTTGGTTGAAATTGTAACTATTTTTTGTATATTCAAATTTTAGGTTTATACCTAATTTATAATTGGACATATGAAGATATAATGGCATACAGCTGTAAGCTCTTTGTACCAAAATAAATAAATGCTTGAAGAAAATGCTTAATTCGATTTAAACCCTGGGGTTTTGAATGAATTAACATAAATGAAATTAATATTAAGCTCTATTTGTAAAATATTTATGACTGAATGGAAGTCAACAAGGAAAGTTTAAATAGTACAAAAGTTCCATTATTTATTTTGAAACACTTAAAATACATCTGACAATACATTTACAATGACATTATGAAAGTAAGAAGGTAAAGTACAAATTTCAAAGTATTCATCATATGCAGCACCGCTATATATAATTGAATGAAGACACGAACAAACAAGATATTCAAGACAATAAAAGTAGTGAGAAAAGTGTTTGAAACTATAACAATCTATTCTTCTTGAACTGAAAGTTAACTTTGTGAATATGACGGTAAATAAGCATATAGACCTAACACTGTTCACAAGTATACAATGAAAAACAATACTATGCTATTCAAATTTGTAACACACTGAGCATCAGAATTTAAAGCTCTATTTTCACTGTGATATGATAGATATTAGAATGGTTGGCATTTTGGGACAAATTATTAGACGGAATGGAGAAGAATGATTTTTAAAGAAACTATTTTACATCAAATGAACAATATTATTTGCTGATGACCAGTCATAAGTCATAAGAAATTAACTCAGACTATGTTATCACATTGCACACAGGTAGAACAAAAGCATGGAAAGTTCTTGTTTTTTTTGAAGAAAGTAGCAAAATGTTAAGAAGTTACAAAATCATTGTAATAACATTGAATTATACTAATACAATATAAAATGTAACAGTTACCCTTAGGTCCCGACTGCGGTGTTGTCGTTCCGTTGATTTATGGGTACGTTTGAGTTCACTGTCCAATCGAGGGCCCATTTCATATTCATCTGTAGAATTATGTAAGTAATGAGATGGAGAATTACTTGCTGAAGAAAACTCAGAAAATCTTGGTGTATCATCCAACCATTTGTTAATATCCTGAAATACAAAAATTAACTTAAGGATACATACATATATCTTTCTATCTTTCCTCATTATCCAATTATCAAATGTGACTTAGTCATTTAATAATTAATATGCTCAACATTTGTAATTATTCCTTAATGGATGGTCCAAACTTTCACGCCCTCCGCTCTATCAATTCCACCCTCTACATCTAATAAGACTGGCTATAGTTATTAGGATGGGGGAAAGGCATTGTAGCTCAGTTTGTAGAGCATTTATGTACAAAGCAAAAGTACCTGGATTCAATTCCCGACCTTGCCGAATATTTTCAGTCTTTCCTTCTTCCTTTCCTCTCTGCACCTTGAGAACATTGCTTCCTTTGAGCATATTACTATGCCTAAAGTATATGCTTTCTTCAGAGCATATTACCAACCTTTGTCCTATATTTATAACTTTCCTCACTATCAAATGTGACTTCGTCTCTTAATAATTAATATCCTTAACATTTGTATATATTAAGGAAAATGTGACAAGGTCAAATTAAATAACAAATTTGGATATCTCCTTCTTACCCAAATGTGTAATATACATTAATTAAATAAACATGGTAAGGATGTGACATTGTCAAAATAATTAAAACTCAGGACAGGAAGAAGTTCTTTAAATTTTTGGAGGTCCTAGCTAGCATTAGCGGATTGTAGTTAAAATTAGTGGGTGTTGCTTCAGAATATTATTTAGCTTTTGCTTTAAAATTGTGTAAAAGGTAACAAGCCTGTATAAAAATAAAATTTGATAAAAACTAGATAAATAAAATCAAACAGTTTTCACTTACTCTAACATAAATTGTTACTGTTCAAGTTTAATCTATTTATTTAAAAATGAAATCTATTCCCTTTGTTTTAATCTGCACAAAGATATCAATATTTTTCTCTGTAATCTCTGGTTGACAACAGGGTTAGCACTGTCTCTTGTAGCATTGCTTGGAGCTTCCTATGTGCATATGAACACAACATTCAAAACTCACTGCTATCATTGTGATGCACACATTTCATACAAAGATTTTTTTGTATCTCTTTCAGAAACTGGGAGAGGGCTACTGACAATAAGCTTAAGGATTTTGTATTTTACAAGTATAAAGAAAGAATTAACAAAAGAAATAACTCATTATATTAAAAGTTGGCTCCACTGCTACACTTCAGTTGACCAATTGAATCTGAGTGCCTTTAATTATGTTTAAATAACAGAGATATAAAGTTTATATATTCATTTAAACTATCTTATATCAAGGCTAATAAAGGCAAGTGTGTGCATAAGTTAAAAGTTGTGAATAGCGTAATTTCTGTTTCTGGTGCCAACAAAGTGTCTTCATTCAGTCCATTTTTTAGTAAGTCACCAAGTGAAATAGAAATTATAAAAGGCTTACACAAATAGAAAGGTATCCCAAATCATTTGGTCAGGTCATTACATTAATTTTGAGGGTATGTTTGGACTGTGTTTAGTGTGTAAAAATGTTTGTAATGAGTCTGATAAAATACTTTTGTTTGGTGATGGATGCCAAAATGCAGCTAAATTTCTGCATATGAAAGATGCTTGGATTTGAAGAAAATATGATTTTAATTTTTTTGGCAAAAATTTCAAATGTTATTTCAAGAAATTTCCACTACATTTTTTTAATTAGTGATCATGTATACTAAACTTCTGGTTGTTTTAGGAGAGCAGAATTAATCAAGGCATGAAGTGGAATCTTGCTGACAATTGTTATGAAATGTAAAAACCACTAAGTACCAACTGCAGTGGGCAATAGATTCACAAACATGTAGGTAAATTAGCATAAAATCAAGTGATTTATTGTGACCAACAGTTAGAAGACTTAGTGTTGCTGCTAATCAAATATCAATTATGAACTTTTTTTAAAATTACAATGCGATCAATATTAAATTATTTGAAATAAATATTTTATATATTGTATGGTTAATTTCTTTTTATATGGAATGTGATGGAGAAAAAGATACTTATGAAATAAGAATTAATTACTAGGAGAACAACAGAATTATAAAACCACAACAAATTGACTCACAAGTGAAAATCACCTAAACTTAAAGAAATAATATCTATAAAATAAATTAAAACCATGCAACATTTGGCTATATTAATGTTTCTATACTTGATTCAACTATGTCCACTACATACTGTTTGTGGCAGTTTTAGCATTTAAAATGACTGGCAACTTGAATACAAGTTTAAACCAATTAAATCATACGGAAAAGATGTGTACTGAAATAATTTTATCGGCAGCAATGGAAATTTAAATACAATTGTTAAATATTTATTCAATCTCACAGTATGTTTATTTATATAAGGAATAAAAACTCCAACTGTTTCTCACACTTTGAGCAAAATTCTACATAATTTAAATATCCCAGTTAAGTAAACACTAAAAAAATCTATATAGAAGGAACTAACTTTCAGGGTTTGTTCTGTTGCAAGTTCTAGAGCTTGGATGGCAGCAGCATTTTTAATAATCCCCGTCTTCTTCTTTTTCCGCTTCCTTCCATTATAACTGTGTTTTTTTCCATTCTGATCATCTCTTGTACTATTTGTTTCTGAATCTTCCTCTTCAACAGATGATGCCAAAACCTTGTGCTTTACTGTATTAGTATCTTTTTCAGAATTAACTGATTCCTCTGATTCAACACTTGCAGGACTTTCACTCCTATGGAATATATATAATAATAAAAATTAGTTTAATGTAGTTTTATTATGGCAAAAAGTTCACTCAATATTTAAAGAAATACCAGTATTATGGATTTCCCAGACTGCAATATAAAAAATTAATGGAATATATATATAATTGCAATATTGGTATGGAAAGGAAAGAGAGATAGGTTGTGGTTTACCTGAAAGTGAAGTGCGGTGTCACCATAAGGAACTGAAGTTCGTTCTTCAAATTTTCGGAAGCTCTCAGCCTCCTCATTCAGGAAGGAGTGTTACACCATTACGTGCGTTGGCCCGGCTGTGGACTGCTACACCGCACTTCACTTTCAGGTAAGCCACAACCTATCTCTTTTTGATTCCATACTAATATTGCAATTATTTTTGTCAATGTCATATCCTTGCTAATATCATATATATGTCACTGGAACTACTCTCCCACCAACACCACCTTCCTTGACGTTGATATATACCTAAATTCTGGTCTAATCACCACATCAGTCCACATTAAACCCACGAACACCTTACAGTACCTTCACTTCACCAGTTGTCACCCTGAACATACCAAACGCTCCCTCCAATATAGTTTAGCCCTCAGAGAAGCTTGAATTTCCTCTACTTGGAACAGTCTTGCCACCTATATTATCCAGATCCTCAATGCCTTCATAAACAGAAAATACAACAGTGATCCTGTCCAGAAACAAATATCCCGTGCACTATCTAATGTTCAACTATCAAAACTCATCCTTGATCAACACAGTCCTCCCCTTACAACCACCTACTTTTATTGACTACAAAAACTCAAGTCCATTCTTGCTTACACTGGACTGCAATCCAACCCAGACCTTAAAAATATTATTCCTACTATACCTGCCCAAGGGATTGCCTTCAGGTGCCCTCCCAATCGCCACAATATTCTTGTCTACATTTGCAAAACTCCCCTACAGAAGCCTAGTTGACAACCTTGTGGGAGGAACAGGTGCCATGTCAGCCCCATCCTCTAGCCCACTACAATCCTATACAAATAGCCACCTATAAAATCAAAGTAAACATTACCTACCTCACCTCCCACATTATCTATCAAGTTAATTGCAAACTCTGTACTGCTTTCTATATAAAAATACCACCTCTCTGAACACATTGCTAACCACCACAGCACTGTCAAATGATCCAAAACACAATTTTCTATAACTGCCCAAATCATCGTAAGCTGAACTCCATCCTTGGGAACTCTCCTTCCAGCAAATATTACAATCTAAGCAAAGTCCTGGACTCAACATCTTCTAATTTTATTAAAGTAGTCATCATAGAAGTGTTTGTGGTGTTGTGTTGAAATCTTGATTCTGCATAATTATATAATTGTTATAATGATTTCTTTTTCATATTCTGGTCAATCATTTCTCTATTATCATTCTTTTTAACTTCTTATTCTATCCTTTTATTAAATGTGTTTGTATGTGGGAATGTATGTATGTAAGTATTTTTCTGTTATTTCTTTTTTTAATTGTTGTGACTTTGCCTTGAGAGAGAGCCAGAGTGTTGTTGACTTTGCTGGGTGTCACTTGTTGCTGTCTAATGGCTGGTGCTCTTTAATTGGAATTAATCAATTTTTTGTGCCCAGCCAGTACGCAGTTCGGATCTTCCTTCCTGACAAAAGAGGGGCTCAGGCCCTCGATAATTTGAACTTCCACAAATGCCAGACTGGACTAACTACTGATTTCAGGTAAGTCGGCATCACTGTCTCTCTTTCCTATGATGATTTAATGAAGATTTTTATCTACTTCTGAAATATATGATAATTCATTTAACTTTTTGACTTTGCAACCAGTATTAGATTGACAATACAGATAAGTATCACCCATCTCTAAATAATTTTTATATTTTCACAAATTTGAGAGATATGGTTTCAAAAAAACTAAAGAAGATTATGTTTGATTGGGATTATAACACTTGGAAATATAAAATTGGACAGTTTGAATGAATTATACCATTTATTTCAAAACATAGTACCTGGGTTTTATACTTTTTTTCTCTTCTTCCTCCTCATTTTGATTTTCTTCTTTCCTGGGGTGGGACCGAAGCTGAGATCCAAGAATACTATTTTGATGCTCTTTTGGAAATTCAACAGCTATTTCTTCATCTGATGATGGATCTGATTCCAAATACTTTTCAACAGCCACCTGAAAAGCGTCCTGTAGGTTTCCCACCATTTCAGTGTACTCTAAAAACATAAGTGATGTAAATAGTTATGAATTGCATAATTCAGATGTAAGTAAATTCTGAATAGTGAATGGTAAGTCAAATTCATGCAGAGTATACTTCACAAACTGCGGTTAGTGTTATGACTTTGTGAAGAAAAACAACACAAATAAGAAATAGACACATATACGCATTCTTTGGTACATTTTAAAAATATAATACTTTTATACAAAGTAAACAATTCAGTAAATTTTTAAAGGAAGGAATTAATTTTTTTCCCTTAGCCCCATATTTAAAAAAACAACAGTTAAATATTACCTACAGCTCATTATAATATGTACCTAAACATTTTACATTAAAAAAGGATTCTATTGAAGATGAAGACGTGAAATGTATATATGTGTTTTGTGAGAAAATAAATTAATTAGCTTCAAATTGAATCAATTAATATAAAGATTGGCAAAGATTTTTTTTGGTACAAGTAGACAATTTTTTAGTCAAAATACAACACATTAACACAAAAAAGGTTTTTCTTTAATAAGAATAACAAATTAACAAAATTAAGGTTGTGGAATACTAGTTATTACTAATTAGAACATATATAAAATGTTTTAATGAAACAAACCATTATCTGTGCCATTATACTGACGACAATTATCCACAATAAGCTGAAAATCAGCTTTAAATTCTGCAAATGAAAGATATTCCCCATAGTCTAACTTGTCCTCCATTCGTTGAAGATCCATAGGTTTAGTTATTATGGAGTAATAACGGGGTGCATATTTCTCATCTACAGGATCAACAAAAGGCCAAGCATCTTCGTGAGATTTTATGTGTTCTAAAACTTTGTACATGCCAGTTTGTAAATCTTCTTCAGTTTGTCTAAATCTGAAATAGATATTCATACAATTACTTAAGCTTTAGTATCTTCTTTAACTGCTTGGAAACAAAAACTTTATTACAATAATTGTCAACTTTGCAGAGGAAAGTAAAAGATATAAACAATATAATTTTTAGTTTATAATTACAAATTGAATATTTATCATAAGAAATTTTAGACACGTTTTAGCACTTATACATTACAGAATGTAAGTGATTATAGTTATTCTTTCCCATTTAAAATTTTAAAAAAAATTATTGGGAAATTTTCATAAAGTAAATGTATATTAAATCATCATGTAAACTTTTCAATACACCAGAATTAACAAATGTCTGTACTGAAGTATAGTAACAAGAACTTTTTCATTTCATTGTAGTACATTATAGAAAAATTAATATAGTACCTGTTTCACAGCATACAATTGAAAAAAAATTATTGATCAACTAACAAATACTTTGCAATTTAATTGTACTGAAAGGCTTTATTTTTTAAAAATATTAATCATCCATTTTCTTATAAAAGGCAATTCAAGCTTGTACACACTATTTAAGTTTTATTAAAAAAGCATAGTAAAAAATATATAGACTTGCACACATATTCCCAACAAAATCTGAGAGTATAGAAAATATTTGCGACAATGTAACATCATTCAATTCCATCTGAATATGAGCAACTACAATAATATTTGACTGAAGTAATACACATATTTTTACACAGCCCTACAGGTAAGTCGGCTACACGGTCTCTTTTTACTATCCAAATATATTACTTAATTTGACCTCGTCTCATTTTCCTTCAGTGAGTGCTACACATACCCCCAAAATTATATATATATAATAAGTAAAGTTAATGTGACACTTTCAAACCAATTTGTTTGGACAGAAAAGAGGGATACAGAGCAGCTGACTTACCTTAAATTGAAAGTTGGCATTGCCAAGCCAGAAACCAATAACATGTCTAATTTTTGAGGGCCTAAGGAAGGAGTTCCTAAGGTTAGTAGGATTGAATATTGTGCCGGCCTGCCATACAGTGACAAATTCAAACTTGGGAAGCCAGCAGTTAGACAGCATAATTGACAAGCAACAAAGCCAACAACTTACTCTCTCTAAAGGAAAGACCACAATAGGAAACAACAATATAATACATACCCATAAACATACACAATACAAGACTGGAAGTAGAAGTTAAAAAGTGAGTGAGTGTAATAGGAGTTGTTAGCGGATTTTGAGTCCAGTATGTTGGTTGGACTGTAGGATGTGTTGAAAAGAGAGTTCCCAACCATGGAGTTCAGCATGAGCAGCTATTATGAAATATGTTTTAGACAATGCTGAGGAGGTTAGCAATGAGCTCAAGAAGCAGTTGTTTTGTTGGGTTAATATGGAAAGGACAGACTTCGCTATTATACTGGTAAAGGGTTTAGGAGGAGAGGCAGGTAATGTTTTCCTTGATTTTGTAGGTGGCTATTTGTGGTGAAATATGGAGGATGGCAAGGCAAACATGACACCTTTTCATACCAAAATGTTGACAACCCAGCTTAGATAAGGGAGTTTTAGAGTAGTGCGTGAAAGGGTATCCGAGGATATCGCGGAGGATGGAAGGGTGCCTGAAAGCAGGAGGGGGTGAAGAATTATCATGGGTGATGTTTACAATATCTGGGTTGGACTGCTGTCCAGGCAGAGAATGGAGTTTAGATTTTGGAGTCTAGGAAAGAAGGTTGTGGTTAGGAGTGGACTACATGTTTTACATTGGTCAAAGATGGGTTTCGGTACACGGACAGTGGATAGGACACAGGATATTTATTTCTAAAGGAGGTCTCTAGGGTATTTTCTATTTATCACGGAACCAGCTTGTGTAGATGATCAAGTAGAGCAAATATGATTTCTACTCAGGCTTAAGCTGTATGGGAGTATTTGATGTGTTCAGGATGACAATTTGTAAAGTGAATGCATTGTAACGTGTTGGTGGCTTTAATACGGACTGATGCTGTGATAGATCAGAACTGATGTGTATATCAACATCAAGGAAGGTGATATTGGTGGGGGAGTTGTCAAACAGGGTATTTCCTGTTTAGGATTAGCAGAAAATCAAAAGGAACATTTGATTTGTGGGCCCATAGTACAAAGATATTATCTATGAATTGGTACCAGGTTAAGGACTGCAGCACATGTTATTCCAGTGATGGTGTTCCAGATGCCCAATGAACAGGTTGGCAAATGAAGGGGAAATATGTAAGCCACTTATTTGGTGATAGATGTGTTGAAAGAAAGTAATTCTTGGTGAGAACAAATTTGGTCAGGAAGGAATTCAGTGGTCTGAAAGACAATCAATATATATATATATATATATAATCATTTTAATAGAAAGGAAAGAGAGATAGTTTGTGCCTTACCTGAAATTGAAGTACAGCCACACGGGACCAAAGGAAGTTCATTGGTCCCATGTGGCCACACTGTGCTTCAATTTCAGGTAAGCCACAAAAGTATTCCTCTTTTTTCCCCATACAAATGATCACAATTATTTTGACAATGTCATATACTTACTCATATTTATATATAACACTTAAGAAAATGAGACGAGGTCAAATTAAATAACACATTTAGATAGAAAAGTGAGACAGTGAAGTTGACTTACCTGAAATCAACAGTGGGTCCAGTTGTGATATACAAAGCAGTCCAACCCTTAGTTATAAGTGTTATATATATAAATCAATTGAGAATATCAAAATAAGTGATATGGACCAGAAATAGATAGAAAATTCAGGGCTCACATGAATTTGATATGCAGTGTTGCCATGCCAGACATAAAACAGCCCAAATTTTCAAAGACGTTAGCCTCCTCCTCTAGGAGATAGTTGTTATCCTTCCGCCAGTTGACCCCACAGACTGCACATTAGTCTCCTGAAGGAGAAAGTTTGAGCCGTTTCCTGTTGACAATTTCATGTATGTCATTAATTCTCTCGTTCTTTCTTATCCATGTCAATTATTTTGATAGTGTTATATTGTTGTTTTCTCTCTCACTATTCATTATTTTTTTAAAAAAGAATTTTATCTAAACAGGGTATTTTTTGAGTCCAGAATCTTTCTTGTAAATGTCCATCATCTATAAAAGATCCATCTTTGTGGTTAGTTGTGATCACATTTCTTTACCAATCCATAATTTCCAATTCTGCCATCAACACTGCACAAAGGAATTATAGATATGGTATACCTTTATTAATGTCTGCAATTTTCATCCTACATCCCACAGTCATCAAACAGATTTTTTCTACACTCCAATGCTCATTTCATACTTGTTTTAGCCACTTGCAATTTGTATACAATCATAGAATGTATCATTCAATTTTCTGAAACTTCAATTATGGTCAAATACCACATATTCAGTTCCAAGTCATAACCAATATATATATATATATATATATACACATTTATTTTGTGATAAAAAGCACTTCAAACATATTAATAATACTGGGTTTCTTGTTGAGAAAACTACAGGAAAACAACATTTAAATGTGACAGAAATTTCTTTCTTATGTGAACTGTCCCTCTGTATGACATCCTTTATCTATCATCACAATAAAAAATTTCAAGGATGAGGTCTGGAAATACGGCCAAAATTATCAATCCACACACAAAAACATACCAATGGTCTACAATGAGCAAAACAGCATCCTTAAATTCCAAATGTATTGCTATAAACAGTATAATATTTGAGAATGTTTTGTGAAATCAATAAAGTCAAAACATTAGGCTTGCTCTAACTATTACATTTAGTAAGCGGATACCCATTAATGACATCTTACATTCATAAAACTATTTTTGTTCAACATTGCTGACACACTGATGGATCAGAATATTGACCTATGATTCTCAGACACACCCTCTGTCTATATATATGAAACATGGAGAGAGAGCGTCTGACTTACCTTAAATGGAAAGTTGGCATTGCCAGGTTGTGAAATGAAGCATGTCTAATTTTCAGGACACCAGGTCTGAATGTTGTGCCTGTCAGTCGCTCAGTATATATATATATATAAATCATGAATGGGATGCCTACAGTCCTCAGGAAGATTAGACCCTTTAATTTTTGACATGTTCATTACTATATACCCTGTCAACATCAACTATTAATTTCCTTCCTCAGGACAGAACAGAAACACACGTTGGCTGTTGAGTTCAAATCCCAGTAGACTAGCCATTGGACAGCAACCATTAACATCCAACAAGATTCCTACTGCAAGTAGGGGAGTGTGATGGTAGGACAAGGATGTTGTGGAGTTGGGAATGCATATAGACAGCCCTTTGGCAGAAGGGGGGTATTATCAGAAGAATGTTTTTTATGTGTTGGATTGCAGTCCAGTGTAGGCCAGCTGGCAAATGGAGTTGCAGTAGGTTCTGGTTAGGGGTTGAATACAGGCAGGTATCCATTATGTGGTCCCTACGACTATTGAAACAATGCCAAAAAACTGCATCTCACCAAAAATTTGGGCAGAGGGAGTAAGACATAGCAAAAAGTGACAATTCATCTATGTATCACACAAATGTTAGGTAACAACACTAATTTATAGGGAGATGAAAGCATATGGATTCAAATTGGTTGGGTGAACATTGAGTGGTTTTCGCAGCCTTCTTCCTTCCTTTGGGGCCTTCAATGGGGGTAACTAACATTGATTTGAGAATTGTGATCACCACCTAATAGTACATCCATTAAAGTAGAGTCCAGGCCATAGTCTATTTCAACTCTTATGAAGAAATGATATGATGATACCATTAATTCAGGAAATATTCAAAAATGCACCTGGATAGTTTATAAACATGTTACAGTGTGACCCTCCATGCCACCCCGTACTTATGGCAGGGAATGCTGATGATTTAGGAAACAGTCCTCCAGTTTCATGGGTTTGCCAGTATTCTCCAATATATTTGAGAATCTTGTATACAAGAGCCATCAAACACTAAAAAAATCACATAATGCTAACTCTCAATTTGGTTAAGAAAGAAATTTTCAGTGACAAAGAATTTGATTATGTTGATCATTATACTATGGAGTTGAAGGAACTTCCATTTCCTGGTGCCCCTACTCTTGAGTAATAGGAGATAAAGAGTAACACAAGGAAACATAATATAGAATTTTTTTTCAAGATGATTGGGTATAAATAAATATAAGGGTACCACATGAAACTATTTTCCTTTTATAAATAAATAATACTGCTAAACTATTCATTTAATTGGAGATAAATAAATAAAGATAAGGGTTTCCTTAGGTACTATTCTTCTACTACATAAATTATTCATATATATAAAAGAAGAATAGCACCTTGTGGAACCCTTATCTTTATTTACCCTCAATCAAAATGAAAAGTTTTACTATATTTCTGAGTTTATATTGAAGTACACTAGTAGTTTATAAATGAATAAACACAAGGCCTTAAAAGTTACCAAAGCCACATTTAAATACTTATTGCACTTGTTTTTACTTATAAGCTTACCAATTAATTTTAAGTAATTTAAAATAAAATATCTGACACTGAATTCAATAAAACTGAAGCAATAAAATAAAAGTGATATAAAATGAGAAGTTTTACATTCTAAATACTTACGATTGTATTGAAAAAATTACTCATTCAAACAATACTAAAGAAAGTATATTTACAGCAAAGTTGGGTTAGCTTAATGCCAATGTGGAGGGATGTGAACATTAGAAAATCAGTTTAATTTGCATACTTTAATTTCTTACTGACATTTGGTATACTTCAAAAGGGCAACTCTTCAGGATAGAAAATAGCTTATTCTTTACGAATAGAGTTTGTTAAACTTGTTAGTCAACTTTAATCACAACATACTAAAGCCTGAATTAAAAAACATTTGACATTTTACTTACATTTACATTTAGTACACACAAAAACTAATGCAATTTGTGATAAATAATAGTAAAATAATCACAACCAATTTAGATGTGTACTATTTTAATACAAGAAACTATTACAAACAAGGCAAAACATTGTCAAATACACAGAAAGGAATCATAGTATTAATATATTTAATACCCTCAGACATAAAATGATCAAAACATCTGAAAATCAAATGTTAAAATTTGTTGTACTAAGCCACTCAACCAATTCAATTAGACACTGAAAAATGTAATGGAAATTATAGGGCACAATAATGATTTTAGTTACTATAGTAATTACTCAAAAATTTGTACCTGGCTGGTACACATTTTGGACCTACTATTGATTTAAGGTAAGTCAGCTACCCTGTCTTTATTTCCTGTCCAAATGAGTTATACATATATAACATCAAGTCATTCCTGGCCAGCACATAGTTCATACCTTCCTTCTGGTCCTTGAAAATTTGAAACGGTTGATTTAAGTTAAGTAAGCTCCTCCCTCCTGACATTTATTAAAGGGCAACTCCAATTACGGACAAAAGTTTCATATTCAATTAAATTAAGATCTTTGACACAATTACTTTCCTTAGCAATAAATACGTCATAATTATTTTATCTTATGCAACACATATATTTAAACTTGTGTTATTTAGTTTTATTGCTCTTTGCTTGACCATACACTTGTGTTCATACATGTCCAACATTCCATGGTCACCAACTATCCGCAAATACCATGGAAGTTTTGTATGTGAAGTAAACTTGTGAGATAATTTGCTTGTTAACATCAGTACTATCATCTTTTAGTATAGAAAGAGTATTAAAAAACCAACACTCATTTATGGTACCAATATATGGTAACCAAATATTTAATCCGTAAGAAGGCCGACACTTGAATTTTTAAATATGACTTATTTTTATTCAAATTTTTATTTTGTCAAAAGAATACGGAACATACAAGATAATAGTTATCATCAAACATATCTTTACTTTGCACTTTACATTAATTGGGGTTTGAAACCATAAAACAGATTGAAAGAATGTCATGACTGTAGTAAGATCAATTTGATTAACTCATTGGGTTAATAGGTCTAAAATGTGTGCCAGCCACAATTTATATATATTATAAATTCACAGAAATGGTTTTTATAAGGCTCAATTATTTTTCTTAACTGTTACAATTTATATTATTGTTAATACTTATGAGCATTACAAAAATATTCTTCTCAATAAAAAGTATTGAAGAAAAATATTAAAAAAATATTTACATTTCTTCACATTAATCAAAATGACAATTGTTTGCTTAAAATTAGTCAACAGAACATATTTATATTACTGACTTTGGTGGATTTCACTCCAAAAGCACAGTTTCTTGTGATACATTACTATCAACTGTCCTGTACACTGTTTGGGCACAGCTGTTGTAACAAAGTTCAGAAACTCGTAAAACTACTGAGGAAAATTAAAAAGAGTTGTTTTAAAGTTGCTTATAGAATAATGTATCCCAACATTTCTATAAGCATATTACACAAAATGAACAGAGTGGATTTGATGTTATTGAAACTTTAAAAAGTTTGAAACCAATTTCATTAACTCAGTATGCTTGCTCTATATCTTTAACTCAAAATGTATCTGCTTTAATAACTTTTTCAGTATACAACTATGGACATAATTTGATTGGAGTTATTAACAGTAATGCATTAGAAGAAATTTTCAGGTACTCCAATTCTTGAAATATAGATGTTTCTTATAATACTAAAAAATGAATATACTCAATATTCTAAAAGCATAGTGCACAATCTAATTACAACAATGTATTTAACAGACATAATTAGAAATATTTTCCTCCAAAGTAACCCAGGTTCTATCTGTAAACAGTTTAATGAAGTTTTCAATACATTTCTTAAAAGGCATAATGTGTTTCTTTCTAAATTTGTATGGACACATCACTTTTATGCAGAAAAGCAGTATTATTAATTATTAGTTTATTATGAGCAACTTAACTTTTGAATCCACTAAAAATACTTTGGACATATAATAGTAAAATCAAAACATTCTAAGCCAATATGATATAGAGTTCTTATTTGAAAATATAATAGATCTTCCAAATTGTGAAATGCATTCTGTATTGCACGGAATCAAGTCGAGGAAAGTTTGCATTTGAATGAATTTATGAGTAATTAATATATTTAAATATCAATATTTACAATGTTAGGAACTTATTTGGTGACAAAGTCACAATTGATCTTAGATAGTGAGGAATGATAGAAATAAATAGGAGGTTTATGTTTATATATAACTTTAGGAAAAAGGTCGAGATTCAGGGACTCAGGCCCTTAAAAAATTGAAATATTTTCACTCCTTTGTCCAACTGGAAGTTGACTTTGGTGTCTCTCTTTCCTATCCAAATATGTTTTATTTACACACACATACATACATACATATATAAATATATTGTAATAACCAGCTAAGGACAGGAATTCTGTTCTTATTTTTATCAGATTTGTTTACCAGCTCAGACTGGGGATCCTTGGGTGGTTTGTACATATACAAGATAATGATAAAATGATGGATAAGTGGCTCTTAGTGAAGGGGAGGTATATAATTGAGCATTTTTGCGGCTCTTTAGGCTAAATGGTTGTG
Organism: Zhengitettix transpicula; assembly: GCA_037074705.1. Classification (NCBI taxonomy): domain Eukaryota; kingdom Metazoa; phylum Arthropoda; class Insecta; order Orthoptera; family Tetrigidae; genus Zhengitettix; species Zhengitettix transpicula. The sequence goes on along the minus strand of CM073590.1, from coordinate 71,756,635 downwards.
ACCAACGGAACCCTGAAAGGCATCATAACAGATGGACAACACAATTATATTAAAAGGAGATGTTTATTTTAATCGATTGAGTGGCTCTTGGAGCGGGAGAAAGCCAACAGATGGTGTTGTTTGGCGAACATGGAATTTCAAAACAACTGTGAAAACAAGGGAATATTCTGGAGCTGGGATATAAATAAGAGAGCAGATAAAGGCAGAGTTAGTCAGTTAGGGAGGAGTTAGACAGGAGTTGAAGAGGAGACAGACGTGTTAGTCAGGGAGGAACATTATGGAGGAGCACAGTTAGACAGGAGTTGGAGAGGAGACGGACGTGTCAGTAGGGAGAGAGCGTTGGTGCAGGTCCGAGGTAAAGTGGCTGAAACAATGTTATGAACAGTTGGGATGGTAAGCCAAGCTAGGTGGCCGAGAGTAATCAGTTGAACATCAGTCATCGGTAAGGGTTCATCGTGGAAATCTGTCTGCTAGCAGAGTTGGTTGAATTCGTCATGAGGGTAACGTCATCAAGAAGAGGTGGCTGTGAAAGCAGAATGTGAGCACAACCTGGTGCCTTATAAGCCTGTATGAAGTGAGTATGTGGACCAGAGAGCTTGTAAGTTTATTTTTCTGAATTCATAATTGTAAATTGTTAAATAAGGGTAAAAAGTCAGATTTCATTTCATTCATTTTTCATTTATTTTAACTGTTTTGTTTAATTGTAAAATATGTTTCGTTTCCTTATCAACCCAGTAAAGACGCTGAGGTACCGAGTCAAAGTTATCAAAATGAATAAAATTGTTTTGATTTTATAAAATTTCATTAGATTTGTGTAATTGTAAATTTGTCTTAATAAATAAAAATTAAATGTTTGTTTAAATTTTTAGTTTGTTTTATTTTATTTCAGGTATTACAATATATATATATATATATTGGTATGGAAAGGATAGAGAGATAGGTTGTGACTTACCTGAAAGTGAAGTGCGGTGTCGCCATGAGGAACTGAACTGAAGGTTGTTCTTCAAATTTTCGGAGGCTCTCAGCCTCCTTCTTCAGGAAGGAGTGTTACACCATTCCGTGCACCGGCCGGCTGCGGACTGGCGCACGGAATGGTGTAACACTCCTTCCTGAAGAAGGAGGCTGAGAGCCTCCGAAAATTTGAAGAACAACCTTCAGTTCCTCATGGCGACACCACACTTCACTTTCAGGTAAGCCACAACCTATCTCTCTATCCTTTCCATACCAATATTTTTGACAATGTCATATTCTTACTATTACAATTAATATATATATATATATATATATATATACACATACATATACTATATTAGTAAGGATGTGACATTGTCAAAAATAATTGCAATATTGGTATGGAGGACAGAGATAGGTTGTGGCTTACCTGAAAGTGAAGTGCGGTGTCGCCATAAGGAACTGAAGGTATTTCTTCTAATTTTCAGAGGCTCTCAGCTTCCAGTTTATTATGGCAACGCCACACTTCACTTTCAGGTAAGCCACGACCTATCTCTGTCCTCTCCATACCAATATTGCAATTACATATATGTGTGTATATATATATATATATATATATATATATATATATATATATATATATATAAGGATATGACATTGTCATAATTGTAATATTGGTATGGAAAGGAAAGTGAGATAGGTTGTGGCTTACCTGAAAACGAAGTGTGGTGTCGCCATAAGGAACTGAAGGTTGTTCTTCAAATTTTTGGAGTCTCTCAACATCTTCCTTCAGGAAGGAGTGTTACACCATTCCGTGCACCTGCTGGTTTCGGACTGCGGAGTTTTCATGAGGAGGCTGAGAGCCTCTGAAAATTTGAAGAACCACCACTTTCAGTTCCTTATGACAAGACAGCACTTCACTTTCAGGTAAGCCACAACCTCTCTCTCTTTCCTTTCCATACCAATATTGCAATTATATATATATACTCACACCTCAAATTGACATGTGGTGTAGTCAGCTGGGGTAAAATAAAATATCAAACTTTTGAATGCCTGACCCTTCTTCAGAATAGTATGTCATAACTGCATACTGGTTGGGTTGACCAGATCTACTGTCCTAAAGATGCGGCTCAGTTCCTCAAAAATTTTTAATTCTATTTAGTCCCAGCCCGACTTGACCAACTGTTCATTTACAGTTAAGTCAGCTATCCTCCTTTCATTTTCCTTATCCAAATAAGTTTAATATATACAGCATGTACAAAAGTAGATGGCAAAATTTCAGGAATGGATTCCTCATATTGGGAGGAGAAAAAGTGTATTACAATATTGGACCGGAAATGCATAATTGCATTGGTCAAAATCTGTGCACCAACTAGCTACAAACAGTTTGCAGTGGGCCGGTGCACAGAATGTGAGACTCTTTCTTGAAAGAGGGGACTGAGTCTACAAAAATATAAAGAATATCTTTCTCTTCTGAATGGCTACAAGCTTCAATTTTAGGTAAGGCACCAATTATCTCCCTTTCATTTATATACAAATGTATATTAATTATTAAGTCACATTTGATAATTGGATAGTAAGGAAAGATAGAAATATGGGACAAAAGTTGGGAATATGCTCTGAAGAAAGCATTTGCTTAAGGTATAGCATTATGCTCAAAGGAGGCATATATCCAAGGCATAGAGATGAAAGGAAGATGAAGGGAAGACTGAAAATTCGGCAAGGCTGGGCATCGAACCCAGGTACTTATATATGCCAGTTGGGAGTGTGAATTCTTTCCCCTGATAAAGAATGTTGAAGATTCCAAAAATTTAATTATATACATATATATATCCTGAAATAAACAGTTCATCCAGTCGGGTTAAGCAGTAAATATATTTCAAATTGTCGATTGCCTGAGGTTCCTTCATCAGGAAGGAAGATCTGAACTGTGTGCAAGCTGGGGACGAATAATGTGAAGGTTAAACTCCTGTAGTAAACTCAAAAGTATGAGCCTATCCGAACACTGTTCAGACTTTCTTGCTTCATGAAATGGGCTGAGGCCCTAGAAAATTTGAAATAATTTCACTCCTCAGCCTGACAGGACCAACTGTTGATTTCGGGGTATGTCAACTTTGCTTTCTCTCTTTCCTATCTATGTGTGTTGTATGTATGTATGTATGTGTGTATATATATATATATATATATATATATATATTAGTAAGGATATGACTGTGTCAAAAATAATTGTGATATTGGTATGGAAAGGAAAGGGAGATAGCTAGTGGTTTACCTGAAAGTGAAGTATGGTGTAGCCATAGGGAACCGAAGGTAGTTCTTCAAACTTTCGGATGCTTTCACTACCCCCTTCTTCAGAAAGTCAAAACTCCGCAGTCCGCAACTGGCTGGTGCACAGAATTGTGTAACACTCCTTCCTGAAGAAGGAGGCTGAGAGCATCCCATAATTTGGACAACTTCCTTCGGGTCTCTATGGTTACACTGTATTTCACTTTCAGGTAAGCTATCTCTCTTTCCTTTCCATACCAATATTGCAATTATATATATATATATATATATATATATATATATATATATATATATATATATATATATAGATATGAATATTTGACCTTAGGCAAATAATTGGAATGGACAGGCAAGAGAGAGATTAGATGGTTTTAAATAATTTGTCATATGGTGGTTTCATCCTGGGCAGCACAAAGTTCTTAAAATTTCCTGAGACTTGACAGAATAAATTGACATTGTCAAAGTACTGAATTAATATGGGCTGGAAATAGAGTGTCAGACAGAGAGCCATACCTAACTTAAATGGAGAGTTAGTGTCGCAATGCTGGATAGTAAGAAGTATGTGCCTCAACCTATTCCCTCAAGACAGAAGAGGATGTAACTCATGTTGTGAGTGTGTAGTAATGTGTATGTACTTGAAAAATTCTACTTTCAATTTCAATCAACTCGCACATGAATATAATGAATTGAATTCATGTTTTGTCTTTGAATAGATAAAGAATTTCTTTGCTCAGACTGTAAAATTAAAAAAAATAGTTTTAGACTACAATAAATGCTGTATTTTTCAGAAAACTAACATTTTTTATTGTCTGCCTATAACTGTGTGTTAATATACACATTTGAACTATTTGTTCTTCATTTATTACCCCAGTACACCTTACTTGTACTGTTAGTTTTAACAGATAATTATTTAAAAAGTTGTTCTAATTATGAATATATCAACAGGAATAATTGGAAATCATACATGCCAATAATCTAATCTTTTTTATTAAATTTATTATGGCTATGGAATTTTTTTAACATGCAAACAAGCCCTGACAAATTACATAATATGAATGCCACTATATATCAATTCTTGGTACTTGCATAATGAATGGAAATTAATACATTACTTGTTAATAATATTTGATGAAATGTAAATACAGTAGTATAGATCATGAGATATAACAAGTCATGTCAAATATAGATGGAAAAAAGGAGAATGTGGAGGGGAGCATTGATGTCAGTTGGAAATTGCCCCTTGTGGAGATATAACACACTCTATTAATCATCTCTTAGCTTATACGCACAAGGTTTTTCGCAAACAACATATTCTGAACTGAACACAATATATTTCCATGAGTCAATTATCAGAATAGTATTTAGACTACCAAATTGTTGTAACAAAGGGTCATGTTAAACTGAACTCCAGCTTACCCCCACACAACCTCAGGAAAGGGCAGTGACATACAGTGCATATTATCTTGACACAGGTTGCTATATCTCGTGACCTATACATATTTTTACTTCACTACTGTATTATAGAAATCCAAATCAGAATCTTAGAACTGCAAATTATATAAGGTTTTAAAGCATTTGAAATTCTATTACTTAAAATATGGACAGGAAAGAGATACATAAAGGCTTAACTAAAATTAAGGGTCAATATCACTATCACGAAACAGTTAATATTTTCAGTGGGTTGAACTACCCTTCTTTGGGAGATAGTTGTACTATTGCCTCTGAAAATTTGTGTTTGCTGCCAAACAAGGTAACCCGGACCTGAATTTCTAGTAAGCCCTTTTCTCTACAGTGTCCACGTCAATTGTTTTCACAATGTCATATTACATTTCCTTATGTGTATACAAACGTGATTTCTTCACCAACATAACTGAGGATTTAAGGTAAGTCAGCTTCTTCTCTGTTCCTCTCTGCTATGCAAATGAGTTAATTTTATAATTTATCCTTAAGTATCTTTTATATATATATGCAAAGGAAAGAGAGATAGGTTGTGGCTTACCTGAAAGTGAAGTGCGGTGTCACCATAAGGAACTGAAGGTTGTTCTTCAAATTTTCAGAGGCTCTCAGCCTCCTTTTTTGGAGTGTTACACTATTCTGTGCAGTTCACACGTGCAAGCACACACACACAAACACACAATGTTACGAACTAATTTAGTGACGAAGTCACATTGGATCTTTAATAGTGAGTAATGATAGAATAGAAATAAATACGAGAAATAGGAGTAAAATGCTTTATGTGAATACATATGCCTGGGCGTACAACCACACACAAAGGAAAGCATATGTTCAAACCACTAAGAAGGAAAGAAGAAGGATAGGCTGAAAATATTTGACCTAGGCAGAATTTGAATCTACCTGCTCAGGACCTTAACCATCTCAGCTACCGGATCAAGTTCCTGACCTGGCAAATATAGACAGTAAATAGGAGCATATACATATATAAAACACATTTAGATAGAAAAGAGAGACAGCAATGACGACTTGCATTAAATCAACAGTTGGTCTAGTGTGACAGCGGTGAGGGAATACTACATCACACAATTCATGCCTGGCCGGCATGCAGTTCAGATCTTACTTCCTGACAAAGGGGGCGCAGACCCTCAAAACTTTGAAGTTCCACCCATGCCAGACTGGACCAACAACTAATTGCAGGTAAGTTGGCATCGCTGTCTCTCTTTCCTATCCTAATGTGTTATATATGTATGTACGACTTAAAGAGTTTGAATTCGTCATTTTGTCCCTGAGCTGCACATAGTTCAGACCTTTTTACTTATGAATGGCATTCAGGTCTTCGAAAATTTGAAACAGAAATTTCTGCTCACGCCAGGTTGATTCCAGATAAGTTGACTTAGCTGAATTTAACAGTAGATCCAGACTGGCCAAGGAGTGAATATATTTCAAATTATTGATGGCCTGAGCCAGAAAGGAAGGTCAGAATATTCGCCAGGCATATATATATATATATATATATATATATATATATATATATATATATACACACACACACACAATATTCGGAGAATCCATTAAGGAATTGGAAATAATTTGGTGACAAAGCCACATTCAAACTTGGGTAGTGAGGAAGGATAGAAATAAATAGGAGAAATAGGAGGATTGCACTTTATGTGAATTCATATGCTCATGTGAAGAATTACGCACATAGAAAAGCAAATGTTCAAAGCAGAGAGAAGGATGAAAGGAAAAGGAAAGACTAAAAATATTTGACCCAGACAGGACTTGAACCCACGTATTCTGCTCAGAATATATATATAACCCACGTATTCTGCTCAGAATACGTGGGTTCAAGTCCTGCCTGGGTCAAATATTTTCAGTCTTTCCTTCTTCTTCCATCCTTCTCTCTGCTTTGAACATATGCTTTTCTATGTGCATAATTCTTCGCCCGAGCATATGAATTCACATAAAGCGTAATCCTCCTATTTCTCCTATCCTTCCTCACTATCCAAGTTTGAATATATATATAGAAAGTAAAAGTAATGTGACATTGTCAAATTAATAATGGACTTATCAGCACAGGAAAAAAGAATAAATTTCTGCTGATCTACCTTAAATTCACATTTTGCATAGCCAGGATGAGAAGTAGTCAAAAGCCTAAGCTCACATCCTCAGGACAGCAGTAGTGAACATCCTGGCTACATCAATTGTTGATTTAAGGCAAGTCAGCTGCTCTCTATGTATATGTATATATATAAACAGATACAAATAAACATATCAGAAGATTTACTTTATATATAATTGGTTTAACTTGATTATATAAAATTTATACAGTTTCCATACATCTTTAGTATTTATAAAATTGTAACATCAGTTGTATTGTGTTTAGGCTATACACTTTTGATTTACGTAAAAAAGAGAACTTTCTGTTTCCTTGTCCATATTAGGAGAAAAGCATTCCAATTTTGAAAATGAATACTGATTAAATACAAAATACAGACATTTATAATTGTAATAAATGCCACACATTTTTGCAACCATTAGAACAAAATTTTAAAGAAAGCATAAATAATATTTCCAAATATAATAGTCATGTAAGTGTGTAAATATAATACGGATAATGTGAAAGTCATGTGATTATTTCCAAAGATGACTTGTTTTTAGGAATTTCATGTATAGATATTCGTGAAATACATAGAATTGAATGTCAAAAAAATATATATATATATACACACACACATTAAGTAGGGATAATAGATGTAATGATGTCAGAATAATTAAAACAATTGGTAGGGGAAGGAATGAGGTTTTTGCTTACCTGAAATTGAAGTTTGGCGTGGTCATTCGGGACAGGAGAAGTTCTTCAAAATTAGAAAGACATTAGTCTCTTTTAGGAGAACAAAGGCAAATTCCATGTACTAGCCTGAATTTAAGGTAAGTCAGCCTCTCTCTTTCTCTTTCCCGACCATATAATTCATACATATATAACACATTTGGATAGGAATTATGTATTTAATTTGACCTCGTTACATTTTCCTTGTATGTTTTATACACACACACACACACACACAGACATACACACACACTCACACCATTAAGACATATTAATATAGGTAAGGGAGACAGTGAAGTCGACTTACCTGAAATCAATACTTGGTATAGTCTGGCTGAGGTGAAGGAATATACAATTTTTTTGAGGACCTGAGCCCCCTTCGTCAGGATAGAGGGTCTGAACTGTGTGCCAGCTGGGCACAAAGGGCGCACAGGTACTCGAAAATTCGTAATATTCCTTCACCTCAGCCAGGCTGGACCAACTATTTATTTAGGGTAAGATGAACGCTGTCTCTCTTAATGTGTTATTTAATTGACCTTGTCAGTTTTTCCTTAAGTGTTTTATACACACACACACACACACACACACACAGCATGTAACAAACCTCAATAGCAACATCTCTCATACCGAGATGAGAAAAACGTGTATCTGAACACAGGGCCAGAAATACACAATAGCAGATTTATACAATCTTTTATGAATGTTTGTGCAAGATGAAATGCCTTGTTATCTGTACTAAAATACAAGTCGCTGGTTACAATTCTTACATGAGGAAACATGTTGCAAATAAAATTTATGTTAACTACTTCTTAGTATCCACAAATGATTATTATGATGATGATGGATGATGTACTAATTCTTTGTGTACACATTGGGCCAGTCTATCAGACAGTATGTGCATTACCAAGCATGTTTGAAACTCAATGTAATATAGTAATAATAAGAATAATAACACTGAAATACAACCTTCTTACAGACTAACTTAAAATAGAGAATTAAAAAATAATAACCCAAATTTAAAAATAAGATTGAAGACTTAGGCTTTTCACAGTTAAAAACAGAAGCTACTATGTGTCTTAATGCCTAGCAGTTTTAAATTCAAATTATTAGTTTTTGTTTCTCTACTTTAAGCTTGTCTGTAAGCAGCTCATTTTTCAGTGTTATTCAAATTTCAATTTGAAGAAGAGTAGCTGTCTGTATTCAGTTAAAGGAGATCACTTTAAACATTTCAACGGATATGTTAACAGAGCACTCCAATAAGTCAACCAATTAGATAAGGAAGTTCAGATGACTGTGTAATTGTGCACTACTGGACCCATGCTTTAACACACTTTCTTCTTCTCTCAATATAAGGAATCCATTCCTGAAATTTTGCCATAGAGTTTTGTTACATCGTGTGTATGTATATATCAACACATTTTGATAGAAAAGAGAGACAAGGTAACTAATTTACTTTAAATAATTTTGGGTCCAGTCAAACATTTGGATAGGAAAGAGAGATAGTGAATTTGTACCCTGCCAGCAAGTGGTTCAGACCTACTTGTCTGATAAAGTGGGTTCAGGTTCTAAAAAAATGTGAAGTTTTAGTTCTGCACATCATGACAGTCGATTACTCTCTATCTCTCACATTCCATAAGTGTTTAATATATAATTGGAAAATGTGAGTAAAGTTATAATACTTTTTACTACAAAAGTACAACATTTTTATGTACTTACAGTCATCAAAAATGAGAATTTATAGGAACATAGAATAAGGCAAAAAAGTTGTAAGATAAATTATTTCCAACGATTACTGATTTTTAGGAATGTAATGTTAAGACATTGTATTAAAGCATGGAATTTAATGTTCAAAAATTAAGTGTAAATATGTTGAAATCTATGGAAAGCATAATTCAATTATGAAAACATTTATGTCTGATTGAAAAAATTAATAAGAAAAAAAGAAAATTCAGTCAAAAAGGTAATAAAATACCAAACAACATTTCTGGGATCCTTGTCCCTTTCGTCAGGTGCTAAGAGCCTAGAGAAACACAACTGCACTTGTCAGTTGAAAACCCTCAAAAGCCTTCTTAGCACCTGATGAAAGGGACAAGGATCCCAGAAACGTTGTGTGGTATTTATATTACTTTTTGTCTGAATTGGCTATGTTTCTTATTCATGATTCAATTATCATAAAGTACAAAGTTATAAATGTTAAAGAAGAATGATGTGCCAGATTCTTGAAGCTTGGCTTCTGTATAGGATCTACAGAATATGACATACTATTATCATTAATAATACAAATAGAAAATGACACAGAAAACTTTCAGTTTTGAAGGTTTACTGTATATCAAATAAGGTGGAATGAGTTTTTTTCATAATTACAGATCTGTAAGTATTAAAAATAATTGAAAGTTAATAGTTACACAAGTTATGAAATTCATTAAGATATTAAGATTCAAAACGTCCACAAGAGAACAAGCAAGAGTGTGCAGAAGAAAAAATACATTTAATTTTATCCGAGCAATATTGATATCTTAGTGTTAGGTACTGTTCACAAAATAGTTAAATAAAAAGCATTTCAATTGGATTCAAATTCTAATTGTAAGAATGTAAAAACATGTCATGTAACAGAATAAAAATGGTAATTCTTCTTTGTTGTTAAATGTGCTGCCAGAAACATAAAACAGTTTTATTTAGTGTTTCCTAGTTCTGAGTAATACTTATACAGTATATTGTCATTATTGTTTTACATACTAGGGCATTACATAGTGTACAACTTTGAAAATTATGCATGTAGGTTTATTACTGTGTTTTCTAATTTTATATCAAATTATAGCTCCAAAGATTCCTTCTGTAACATGTAAAAGACAATTTGAAAATATCTATTTCCCCTCAATCACATTTTGAAAGCCAAACATTACCTTAAATAAATTGTAATCATACTATAAACAAATTCAATATAATTTAAAGCAAGAAACACTTTCCATCCCAAATTGCGGCATCTAATAGATTAAGCCAGTTGCATTATAAAATAACAAAACAACTGATTTTAAAAATTACCAAAGAAGAAGAACTAATTTAAATTACAATAGAATCTCTCATCTAAATGACCAAAGTTTCCTAGCATGCAGTGAGTAAATCACAATTACTATACACACACTATTTAACATAGTTAAAAAATTTCAAGTGTGCTATCTCTTTCTTTAGAAGATAGATGGAAATCACCTCATGGTAAGTGTGCAGACATCTAGGATGATGTGTTTATCTCCTAAAGAGTTTAACAGTACTGGAAGTTTGAATAATTTTTTCTGTCTGGTATGGTGACAAAATGTGGTCAATCGGCATTTGATGCACAACTACCTATTGAAGAAGAAGGCTTGTGACTAGCAAAATATCAACCATTCCCTGTTTGTCAAGACAAGATTGGCCTTCAATTTCATTTATGTCAGTCATTCTCTCCCTCTTTCCTAACCATATAAATTATTCTTACAATGAGGATGTAACGGTGTAACAGTCCTTCCTGAAGAAGGAGGCTGAGAGCCTCCGAAAATTTGAAGAACAACCTTCAGTTCCCTATGGCGACACCACACTTTACTTTCAGGTAAGCCACAACCTATCTCTCTTCTTTCCACACCAATATTACAATTATATATATATATATATATATATATATATATATATATATATATATATATATATATTAATTGTAATAGTGAGAATGTGACATTGTCAAAAATAGTGAGAATGTGACATTGTCAAATGCAGTCCGCAGCCGGCCGGTGCACAGAATGGTGTAACACTCCTTGCTGAAGAAGGAGGCTGAGAGCCTCCGAAAATTTGAAGAACAACCTTCAGTTCCTCATGGCGACACCGCACTTCACTTTCAGGTAAGCCACAACCTATCTCTCTATCCTTTCCATACCAATATATATATATGTGTGTGTGTGTGTGTGTGTGTGGATAGGAAAGAGAGACAGCGATGCCAATTTACCTGAAATCAATTGTTGGTCCAGTATGGCATACGTGGAAGTGCCTGGCTGGCATGCAGTTCAGATCTTCCTTCCTGACGAAGGGGCCTCAGGCTCTCAAAAATTTGAACTTCCACCTATGCCAGACTGGACCAATTACTGATTTCAGGTAAGACAGCATCACTGTCTCTCTTTTCTAATGTGTTATGTAAGGATGTGACATTGTCAAAATTTTAAATATTTTGACCTTATGGCGACACCGCATTTCAATTTCAGGTAAGCCACAACCTATCTCTCTTTCCTTCCATACCAATATTGCAATTATTTTTGACAATGTCACATCCTTACTAATATCACACGCACACACGCACACTTACACACATATATATATGTATGTATGTGTGTGTAAGTATGCGACATTGTCAAAAAAATTAAGCTAATTTGTATGGGAAGGAAAGAGAAACAATTGTTGGCTTACCTGAAATTGAAGCTTGACATGCCAGTTGGAACAGAAAGAGAGCCTTCAAATTTTTGGAGGTTCTCAGTCCCCTTCTTCGGCAAAGAGATTATACTAGCTGGCTGCAGATAGGATAGGAAGTTGAAATTCTTGAAGGTGTCACAGCAGCCTCTTCCAGGAAGAAAATGCAGCCCATGTATGAGAATAATTTAATAAGACTTAAAAAAAATCCTTTTTACAGCAATTATGTAAAATAATTTCATGGAAACTGATAAAATATTTAATTTAGTAATGTACAATTTTGAATTCTGTAAGTGTTAATAATCACGGGTTACTGCAGAGGCTTGCACTTACTAACGAGTCAATGTGACTCACAATATCCAACAAAGCAATGTGCTTCTAATCCATGACAATTTAATATTTCAAATGAAGCAGAAATATTGAACTATTATACTGCCTAAGTCACTTTGCTTATCAACAAACTAATGAATTTGTAACAATACAATTGACAGTTTTGAAACATTAAATGTCATTTACAATCAGTTTATACAAAACTGCTTTCACATATCTGAATTTGATCAACTTTAAACAAATCCTACTTAAAACAGAAGACTTATAATAATTTTAAGGAGCAGAGATACTTCTCATTTAGAAATCCAAAATTATAATGCTAGAGTGTTAATATTGACGCTCTTTAACGAGTCAATGTGACTCACAATATCTTACAAAGCAATGTGCTTCTAATCTAAGGTAATTTAAACTTTCAATTGAATAATATAAGGAACAATAATATTGGACTATTATACTGTATAAGTCACTGTGCTTAACCACAAATTATTGAACTTGTGACTAAATTATCAACACCTTAATGTCATTAACAATCATTCCTAACAAAACTGCTTAGATATTATAATTAATACTTAAAATATATAATTTGTGGAGGTGTTTAAAATGTATTAATAGTAACCATATCAAGACTCAAATAACACTATTTCTATGACAAACTTTTAGAAAGAAAGGGCTAGTAGATTTAACTTTAACATATCATTAGTTAAATTGATTTATAAACACACAGTTAAATTGAATTAAAAACAATGAATTAGAAAATTAAGTTGTTAAAGATCCTTATTTACTTGTAAACAGAACTTTCTAAAAGTTATAAAATGTTTATAATTATGATTTACTTTCCCAAATTATTTTATTAGAAAACTAAACCTGGATCTGGGTATTGATATGATCTATCCCCTAACATACACTCCTTTATATGTTTAATGGCTTTACAAATAAGATTATATTAGATCTCAAGATTAAGTAGAACAGACAGAGACAAGAGAGAGACATGCAAAATAAGGGAACTGAAGTTACTCTACATATATACACATTTCATGTTTAAAGCAGTTGAGTTTTTTTTAAGCAACAAAGTTGAAACCTTTGTAATTGTCTGTAACATTGGAAAATGTGTTAATACAAGTTCCAAGTATTAAATAAAATGAAAAATTCAACTATTATAACAGGAATGAACAAATTTAAACTTAGTATGAAATACATAGAGAACCGGCAGAGAATTGTTATTATGAGATTCCCTCCCAAAGATAAAGCCAACTAAGTTAATGTAGAGTAATTATAGTGCTGATAGTTAAATATTCTTGTACTCTTCCTGATTGGTGATCTACTTACACCTGTGAACTTCGTAGTTTTCGCCGCAAGCCTTGGATCACTATTTGCCCTGTAGCAGACGATAATGAATTGTTCGTCTGTCGTCCAACAAAAGATGAATTGGTATGGTTTTCTGACAAAGAATCAGGCAAACTACCAGTGCTACCACACTCCGAGTTTGTTCTTGACAGAGAACGTAGTAATGCTCGGCTAGCACGTCCATCCTTTTGTTGTCTATGAGATAAAATAAAAGTGTCATTATAACAGCTTATCTTAAGAAACCTCAAATGTCTGACAATTTAGTAATAGAGATACCTGTTCTCATAAACTGTTAAGAAACTTATTTCTGTTTTATAAGCTGAGAAGCTCTGTGAAATTGAAAAACTACCAGCATTTAATTCAACAACAAAAATGTAGAAAATTGTTCAACTGTTAATCCTGATAATCATGAAATTTATTCAACTTGTAATTAGACAGTTTTCCATTGCTAATATTTATATTTAGCATTCTTAACAAGTAGACATCAAAGTACAAACAAAAACTTTTCTTAAGTAAAACCACAGAAAGTTATAATAAAATAAACTCAGATACACGAGTTTAATTGTTTGGAATCCGAGGGTGTGTGGGCAAAAATAAATAAATATATATATCGTAGTTCTACTTTATTTATCAATGTAAAAGTTGAGAGTACTTCTTGTTTCATAATCAAAAAATTATAAGCAATCATTTACTCCTCATATAATATCAATGTATAAAAAATGTGCCTGGTTTGAAAATGGTAATCAACTTAATGAATAAAATATTGAAGAGAACTTTTCACAGTACAGTATAAGTTTTTGCACATTCAAGTATATCAATAAACACAATGTATTGATTTAAACACTATTAAATCATATTTTATAACACATTGTTAATTAAACCAAAAGCGTATAAGGAACCATTACTTTTACATTAACACTAATGTAAAAGTAATGATAATAACCAAACTTGATCTCTCAAACTATAATGCAACACACCTTTCCCTTAAAAGAATTATCTTCAGTAAAAAGGACCTTACAAATAAAAACATTAATTATTCCAAAGAATTGATTCTTCCCTGTGATCTAATTAATGTATTCAAATATAATTAAATTATTACTAAATCTAAAAATTGTAAATTTGATACATAAGCATAAATTATGCAAACATGAAAAGTGTACTATGTTGTGAAACATTTCTTCTAACTTCAAAAACTGGTAATTTAAAGAATGAAAAAAGTAGTTTTTATATATAAATTGTGAAATATTGAACCCCACACCATAAGTAAGTTTTCAGAACTGTTTATTAGAATTTCATTCTTGCAAATGTGAGTTTAGTGTATATGGTATTTCAAACTCACATCTTATTAACAACTTATTTTCCTCCACATCACAAGGTTTTATATATTTTAAATCCTTTGGTTTCACCTTTTCTCATTTTGTTTGATACATTTTTGCATACAATGCAACTATCTCCAAAAACTTGCCCCATGTGGCGATGAACCACAACCATCCAGTGCTAGCTACACCTGACCTAATGGAACTATTATTATTATTACACCATTAGCCTGGGAGACAAAGGAAATTCTTCCCTTAGCAGCCCAGTGCACTGCCAGCCTCCATAGCCTGCTGACCACTTGCTCTCTGACTACCTCGATTGAATAAATGTGCTCTGTAGTGCACACCAATACTGTTGTATTTGTATATGGAGGAAACCATCATACCCCATATTACCACTTGTCTGGTAATTAAGTTACAGTTATTTTCTTTACATTCTTCTCGGCGTGTTTCCAAACCCTGATGCACAGAACCGTTTTAAATATAATTTTGAAGTTGCTTCTTATTATTCTTTGGCTATTATGTCAAAAAATTTTCTTTACTTTTCATATTATATTCAAATATAACATAGCTATATGTTCCTCCAAAATTCTGAAGTGTGTACAGTTCTTCATGGCTAGTAATTATTTGACCTGGAAATCTAATAACATAATTTGCAATTCTGTTAACAGTCATTCAAATCATAATTAATATTTATTAATAACACTAAAAACTCGTGCTATTAAAACAAAATAATAATGTCTTTGAGCTCTACATTGAGATGAAAACAATTTTAAATTTTAATATTCTTGAGTGTTGTATTCTTCGAAAATATTGAAACATCCGATTGCTTGACATTAAGTCTTTCTTATGAAACTATAATGCACAAGGCCACTTCAATTCATAGTCACATTCATTATTCCATCCTCAGTCAGCTAAGATCCTTCTCACGATAAACAGAAAAGAACTTCGCCATAGTGTTTCTTAATAAGCAATTCATATAAATAAACAAGATTCATCATATGCATGATCTTTCTTTGCTGTAGTCTTAAAATCAGTTGGCCATCATAGTCGATATTTAATCATACATCAACATTATTTACAATGTTTCTGACAATTTAGCATGTCGTTGGCGATTGCATAAGATATTCATTTAATTTTCTCAATCTCAATCAATTTGCAAAACTGATTTATCTTTATTCAGAAATTAATTTAGTCTTCATTGATATACAAATTGTTCTGCTCAAAGCTACATTTCTTATAACTTTCAACTCTATACATAAGTTGGTATTTGAGCACTACCTAATTGTATAAAGAATAAACTGATAATTAGGTTACTATTATGTTACTTTATATTTATTAGATATATCATTGTAATCTTCAGTTTTTAGTTAATTACAAACTGTTATATTAACATACCTATCATTAGTGCTGTTTATGTCAATTCTTTCCTATGTTTATTAAACATAGTTATTTCCTTGATTAATTTGTTGTAATGAAATAAAACCCCAGTTGATATAAATTTAGAACCAATATCATTCTTAAAATAGTTATTTATTTGCAAAAGATTTGAGAACTAACATTTTCTGTATATTCGTGTAAATTTAATTACAGATCACACTGGGACATTGCATTAACAAACCTCTCTCAACTTATAATAGGTCTCTTTCAGTAACACAAAGATTAGAATGACAGAGGAATTACTCAATTACTGTGTTGGTTACAAAATACTGGATCAGATACAAATAATGGGCTGGTAAATTATAATGCAGAAGTCAAGTTGCTATTGCTATTTACAGATCCAGTAGTTTGTGCACATTGCCACAAAAACAATTAAGGATCTCATAGTACTTCTTAGGAACATTTATGGTACACACGTTATCACTTCCCATTGGATTCAAATAAAACTGTTATGGACCTTGAAATTGCTGCTTTGTGACCTAGGTATAACAGAGGTTTGTAAGTTTCTGACTCAATCCCATATACAAATCACAGTAATCAATATTCTGGAAGTTTGAGTCGGTACATGTACTGTGTGAGCTCCACTTAATTTATGCTTCATTAGCACAAATTGTGCAATATTAAAGGATGAATTAATCAAGATCCATTTTACATCCAAATCATTAAGAAATTCTTGTTTATGTGATATTATGAACTTGAATATGCATGACCCAAATCCACAAATGGTCTACCAATACATAGTTGGCTATTTAATGATTTGCATTTCAAATTGTTACACAACATTATCTGTAAGATGCTAAAACCAACACACAGAAAGCATGTTCTGGCAAATTGTAAAGTTTTTAGCAAAATATAATTTGACATCTGTGTTCAAATTATAATTTCTTTTTGTAATGAGTAGAAAGATTGCAGGAGCTAAATACTTACTCTAAGATATGATGTTTACTTCACGTGACAACAATTAAACACAGGCAAGAGTGTTCCTATGTATTTCCACTGAAGTAATCTTGCAAAAAGCCTTTCAGTACAAATTTTCCACAAAGTATTAGCTATTAATGGGCATAAACAATATTTTCATTCTTATTTTAGTTGATTGTATTTTATTTACTGGAAAAATATTCATGTTTGCTCATTCATTACTTGAGTAATATACTAACAAACTGTCTGTATATTTTTCTTCATATAATACATTACACAACATATTAAATTGTGTAGTAGTTTTTTGCAATGGGATATATAAATAAGAAAGAGGTTATTTAATAACAACACAATTATCAAGACAATATTTTCACACATCCACCTATTATTTCTGCAAGTTAAAGAATATTCTGGATTTGGTTTTTATTAATATAATTTTATTACAAAATACATACAAAAACTTTGATTCCTCATCTAACATGCTCTTTGAATTTTTTTGAAAAATGTAGATATTTTAAAAAAAATGTATTTCTTAAGTAGACATTTATTTTCTATGAACAAAGCAGTTCAAGCATGCTTCAGTCACACATTTGCTACATATAACGTAAGTTTGCTTAAGGTAAAGTAAGTTCATTTGTCAATTTATATCTTAAAGTGATCAGTATTGTAGAAATGGTTGAAAACTTGAATATTGAGCTTCGATGAAATGATAATCTATTATCATTGCAAACTGGATTCATAAAAGTTGATGAGAACATTGCACAACCACTGAGAACCATTTAATACTCGAAAAATCCAATTGTATATCATGTGACTGTGCATGATCCTGGAATACTTGACTCTGAAGGAGGCTTGCACATCAAAATAGTGCAAGATACATAGAATAGTATTGAAATTGGAAATAACCTGCATGTACCTTATTTTGGGTAATAAAAATAGGGACAAAGACTTTCTGATTCACCCTCGAATGTGTGTGTGTGTGTGCGCGTGAGTATACATAAAATACATTTAGATAGGAAAGAGAGACTATCTAAATGTGTTATTTAACACAAAGTTAGGAACTATAATTTGGTGATGAAGTCACATTGAGTCTCAGATAGCGAGGTAGGATAGAAATAAATAGGAGAAAGGTGGGAATACACTTTATGTGAATGCATATACTTGGGCATAGAATAACACACAACTGAGCAGTTTACACAGGTTCAAGTTCTGTCGAATATTTTTAGTCTTTTCTTCTTCTTCTTTCCTTCCTTCTCCTTGCATTGAACATGCTTTTTTATGCATGATTCTATGTCTGAGCAAATGCATATTGGTATGGAAAAGAAAGAAAGAAAAGAAGGGGGTGGCTTACGTGAAATTAAAGCTCCGCATCACGATTCTGGCCAAAAGAAGTTTTGGAGGCATTAGACAAACAAAAAGACTTTTACCTGAACATGTAGCCAAACACTAGGGCACTTTTCAAAAATACAATTTCCTCATGCCCAGAGCTACATCATCAAAAATTTCAATTAATGACTTTCACTAACCCTCCTTAATGTCCTACACACAATTTGTGAGAACTGAACTCTATCTGTGGGAACTCTACTTCCAACATGCTATGGATTTAACCTTGCTAAATATTGTCTTCCCTACTAGCCACCCCGTAAATGGTAAAGGAGCACACTTAGGGGTGGAGGTGGACATGCGTTACAAATAAATAATGCAAATAAAACCAAGATTACAGTGTTTTGGAAGTTGCCGAGTTTAAGTATGATATTGAATTAGCCATCTAAATGGACAGGGGAGGAAATTTTCAAACATTCTAAATGGTCGATATTTGTGTAGAATAAATATATTTCAGGGTTATTTAGATTTATAGTATTTCTATCCAAGTTATGTGTGTAAAATTTTAACCCCATGTGGCATGTGGGGGGAGCATGCTTAGGGGTGGGGGGGTAGGTTACAAGTAAATAATGTGAAAATACCGAGATTCGAGTCAAATGTAATGGATGTCAGTGAGTTCATTTATGACAATCTGGGCAATGTGCAGGGGTAGGCTGTGTTTGGAGGGGTTGGGTGGAGGTAGGCGGAGGGTAGAATTTTAAAATAAATTAACAGGCCGTATTTTGTGTCAAATGAATATATATCGGGAACAATGAGATTATTAAAATTTCTCTCTATGGTTTCCGTGTACAATTTCAAGCTCTTTCGGTATTCGGAGGGGAGCTGCCCTTAGGTGTGCGGGTGGTGAGGCATTACATAAAAATAACACAAAAAACAATTTTGGAGTAAAATCCAGGTTTATGGATGTCGCTGAGTTTAATTAAGACTATCCACGGGCGATTTAACCCCTAGGGTAAGAGGTGGAAATTTTGAAACATGCAATCACAATCTGATATTAGCGTTGAATAAATATTTTCGAATTTAATTAGTGATAGTTTTTATACCGATGTTGTGTGTGTAAAATTTCAACCCCTTTCGGCATGAGAGGGTAGCGTGCTTAGGGTTGGGGGCTGGAAACATTAAAACATCCTAAAACAGCCAATATTGTAGGCGGGAAAAAATTTTAGGTGTCGAAGAGATTGATAGTGTTTCTACTGATGTTAACTGAGCATAATTTGAATCCCCTACAGAATGGGAAAGGAGCATCCTTAGGGGTGGGGATGGTGAGGAGTTACTAGAAAATAATGCTAAAACAACCAAGATTCGAGTCAATCGAAGGTAATAGATGTCGCTGGGGTGGAACATGTTGGGCGGGGTAGAAATAGTAAAACATGTTATTAGGCCATTTATTGCATCAAATAAATATATATCGGGAACAATGAGATTATTAAAATTTCTCTATATGGTCTCTGGGTACAATTTCAAGCCCTTTCGGGATTGGGAGGGGAGCTGCCATTAGGGGTGGGGGTGGAGTGGCATTACATATAAATAACTCAAAAACAATCGAGATTGGAGTCGAATCCAGGATTATGAGTGGCACTGAGTTTAATTAAGACAATCAATTGGCGATTTAACACCCATGGACGAGGTGGTCAGGGATGGAAATTTTAAAACATGCAATTGCGATGCATACTTGATTTAATAATTATTTTAAGCATTAATTACATTGATAATATTTTTACAACATTTCTTGTGCATAATTTCAAACTTTTCGGTATGGGAGGGGAGCTCGGGTAGGTGTGGAGGTGAGTTACAAGGAAATAACGTGAAAACAAGCGAGATTTGAGACAAATTGGGTTATGGATGTTTCTGAATTCACGACCTGGGTAACGCTTAAAGGCGAGCGTGGGTGAGTGGGGCTGGGCGGATGTGGGAGGGGTAGAAATGTTCAAAAATGTTAACCGATCCATATTTGTGTCAAATAAATATTTAGCAATTTAATGACACTAATAATATTTTTTAATATATTCTGTGTATAATTACAACCCATATCGACTTGAGAGGACAGAACCATGAAGGGTAGGATGGAGTTGCATTAAAAATAATGCAAAAACCCAATATAGGAATCGAATCCGGGGTTATGGATGCCTCCGAGATTAATTATGACATTCAATTTGCAGTTTAACCCCGATGGGTGAGGCTGAACAGAGGTAGAAATTTTCAAACATGTTAATCAACCCACATTCGCGTCCAATAAACATTTTTTTCAGTGTCATTTAAATTCATAATATTTTGGTAGATATTCTCTGTGAATAATTTCAATCCCTATCGCCGTGGAAGGGGAGCATGTTTAGGGGTGTGGTTTAGTGTTGAGTTACATGAAAATAAAACGATTAGACCAAAATTGAAATCAATTCTGGGGTTATGGATGTCAATGAGTTTCATCGTGACAAACTGGATAACGCGCGTGGTGGGAGGGGAGGGAGGGCAGAATGGGATAGAAATTTTCAAATGATGTAACCGGTCGATTTTTGTGTGGATTTTTTTTTAACACACTGTAGCAGGGGTGGAAATTTTCAAACATTTTTAAATGTTGAATGAAACTATTTCAGGGTCAATGTGTTCAAACCCCTGGGAGGTGAAAACCTTTAGGGGTAGGGGTCGAGTTGTGTTACATAAAAATAACACAAAAGCTACCTAGATTGGAGTCAAATTGGGGGTTATGGATAAACTATGTCTCGGGCAACGCCGGGCACCCAGCTAGTTTGTTAATAATTCTTAAGATGTTTCACAAGATTTGAATTATCATATTGTTGTATACTAAATTAAGTGTTTGGATTGCAAAGCTTCCAATATTGGTGAAATAAAGTGCAAGTTTTGACCCAAAATTAAAGAACATTTTGCAAATTTAAAACAACATTTGGATAAACAATCTGTTTTAAGAAAACATATATAGACAAATAATCACAAAATTAATTGGATTAATATAAAACTTTTAAATGTCAAATGTAATTACTATCCTTGCTTGATGCTACATATTAGGTCCAATACAAATTCAATAAATTTGAAAACAAAAAATTTAAATTCCATATATGATTCAGTTTTATTATGATATAAAATTATGTAGACTTGATATTTTTAAAGATTAATTCGTGTGATAAATAATCAGTTACAACAACGTAAGTTTGAAAACTTGTTTGAACAGCATTGTTTTCTCACATTTCAGCCCTGGATGTAGTAGGAAGTGGTCAAAATTTTTCTGTTTAATGGATTACACGAATTCAATTCATATTTTGTTAGTTATGTAAGTAACCATGTTATATTAAATTAAGTTGTTAGAAGAAAATTTTGTCACTTACATAATATTTCTGTTTAGATACAACTGAATAGGTCTTCTCTGAACATGGGAAGAAAACTTTTTGTGTATTGTAAAAATTGGAAATTTTAACTAATAAATTTACATACGGCCATGGTACATTAATTATACTTATTTAACTGCAGTTTGAAAAGTTTATGGAAGAAACTGCTAGGAGAAAAGAACTGCAAAGCTCAAATAAAAAAACCAGCTGAAGACTTTGAAATGGAATGCTTTTATTAGCTTGTGTTAAGCAGGTTTCTGTGTCCTTAATTTGGATTTGACAAAGTTCCAATAAATTACATTGTCATTTTTGATAAAGTAATAGTGAATGATAATGAATAATATGGAATCGTTTCACAGATTTCATATATAATACATGATGTATTTTGTTTCTGTTGAAGTTAGAAAGTACCCTATATTTATTAAATAAGGGCTATCACACACTACAATTGCAATACTTTATGCAAACAAAATATGTTGTTAAAGGTAGATATGCATACAAACTACCATTTTCATAATTGTCCTGGGAGAAAGTCCTCACCTTTTGATATATCTTCTGTTAGTTTTCATTTCCAGAAATAAAAGATAAAAGAAACAGTTTCGTGTATTCCAATAAGTGATTACTTTTCTTAAAACTCCATTTAACACAAATGTTGAGAGCTGGGCAACTTAATTTCTTGTTAAAACTGGATTTTTTATAAATTCAAACTGATATTTAAAGATCAGGAGGTAAACCAATGTTTGCACAAAATTCATATCAATCACATAGTTCAAAAATTGTATCAAATTATTTACAATAAAATGAAAAGCAAATCTTCCACCCTGAAACAAATTGGTTCATGAAATGATGTTTTTCAAAAGCAGTCTATCAGGATTTATTACTGAAAGGACTCACACACAATAATGTAATATAATTAAATACATAATATTGAGAGTTCATATTGTCTTTATGTAGTTATATGTTGAATTAAATTAAAATAATTTAACTATAAGCATGAGTATTACAAACAAAGACTGTGCCAATAGTACAAATCTCTAGTTTGCTTGGAATGTAAAACAAGAAATATTTTAATCTTAAAATGAGTAACAGAATAATTGAATCGGTCTGTCTACTCTTACCACACAAATATTGTTTACAAATGAATATCCATCGAGCTGTCCTAAACATTTAAGCACAACCAACAAACTTTTTTTTTAAAAAAAGTAACTTGAATAGTTATATATGATAGGTACCATTACATGGTTGGCTCATGAAGCTCATTATTATATCTATTGGCATACTCTTTCAAGTATGAAAACTATAATAATAATAATAATAATTTTTGCAAATTAAAGTATTGAATGTTAAACTGTTGTGATTAATAACTAATTATGAGTATGATTAAATTAACAGATAATGAAGTAGCTAATGAACATACAAAATTAAATGATAAAATACCACTCATTTTTTTTGCAATGCTTGTTGCTTTCAACAATGATGAAAAATTGTAAGAGCAATATGAAGGACAAGACACAGAAACAATGTGACAAACTCAAAAGCTTATTGAGGTTGTCAGCTGGATGATGCAACATACTTCTTATATCGTTTAAGATTTTTCATCACCTGACAAAGTCACAAGGATTACAGAAACATTGAGGGGTATTTTAACACACAATGTTGTCAGTTTGCAAGCTACTTTATTACCTATAAGTTAGTAAAGCCTTTTAATATATACAAAAATATTTTTAAACACTCCACATATTTGCTAACTTTCTTGCAGTTCAAATGCTTAAATGTAAACATGAAATTTTTCCAAACAGATCATGTCTGGTGAGAGATGTTGTTGACTTCTCCTTTTAGGAGAGATAGAGAGGGCTACCTTTCACGATGCCTTCTTCTCTCTCAGCTTTTGAACTAAGGTTCCCATAAGCCAAGGCACCTCGGCCTGTTCTGAGAGATGTATGTTCTGGGGGTCAAAGATGTTGGATATATGGTAAGAGTAGTCCTCTATTCCCATTGGAATAGTTGGCCATCTGCCTCCTAAAACTGGTCGAGGCATGGAGATGGGAATGGTGCAACCCCACCTATCTACCACCATCGGAAGGGCATGGGGCAAGTACCCATGGCCTGACCTACCTTTTAGGCAAATGCTTGGTAGGATCCTTAAACTACAGCGCTAGTTAACCCTTGGCTACCTTCCTTTACCCTTCAAATCCCTTCCTATTCTATTAATGGGAGTTGCCACCACTTGGATTACCCTCATGTAACCCGTTACTCTAAAAATAATAATATAATTTTTCAAGTGGTCTAGGATATTTCACTAAATTTCAAGGACCCTTTTATAAATTATTTTTGGAACAAACACACATAGCATATTGTTATAAATTGAAAAAATACTAAATTTAGGAGAGAAAACATTATACTCGTATTATTAAAAACAAATATTAACAAATGAACAGATTAAGAGGTTTTTCTAACCAATAAAAGTTGTCCAATACAAACAAATTTGTTTATACAAGAGCTTTAGATCATTTGATCTTATTCATTTGTCCCTTAATCATTTACCAAAAACATTACACATGGAAAATGTCTTGGGTATTTAGTTATAACTTATAATAATTACAAGTCAAAGGACAGATCTGTACTTACATCTGCTGAAATAGCAAATCTTTTAGTTGTACATAATATCTTTTAGTTGCACATAATATCTTTTGTATATTCACAATATTGTCACCCATTTTAAAACATTCGCCTCACAATTATACATAGCAGATTGCTAAAACAGGTAAAACGTGATTTTATTCAGTTTTGCTTTGATTTCTTATTCACTAATATACCTGAAAACTAGCCACGAAGTTTATTAATGATAATTGGGAGAAGATTGTGAATAATACGGTAATTAAGAGAAAACACTTTATAAGGCACTATGATAATCTTGGATAATGGATATTTCACTCAACAGGGTGGTTATTATAAACAACTGGTTGGGGGATGTTATTTCAGGAAATATTGTGAGAATAACTATGAATTGTACTATCTATGATGATCAAATACTAAACTGAAATTTATTTTATCAAGTACACAGATGAAATTTTAATAATAATAACAGGAAACTGATTCTGATATTAAGAAGAAGACAAACTGAACAAATGCCTGTTAATATGGGATGTAAGTACAAATGTTAATTCTAGAAAACAAATTAAATTGGCCTTTTGAATAAGCTTTACTGAAGTGGTGTGTACAACAATGTTCTCTTATGGGGTTCTGGTTAGAGCAGTTGAACTAAAATCTGCTGCAATTAAATTAGCAGATCACATGAATATAAATTCATTTAAAAAAGTGAAGGAATTTTCACAAAAGGCATGACATACCTAATAAACAAATCTATGGTGAAGCTTCAAATGCACATCGAGTGGAAAATATTCTACGGTCTGAAGATGGTAAGTTTAGATGTATCTCCTAGCCAAAAGATACATCAATTATTCAACCAATGGACGAGGGTATAAAGAATATACAGGAAAAGGTTTTTAAATGGTGCTACAGTAACACAACTTGAGTTTGCATTGTGCAGTAGCACACGTGACGCCACTCCGCTGCCAATATCAGCCAAACTGTTGTACTAGCAGCATTGCTAAAAACATTTGCTTTGTTTTGGTTGTATTCTGTCAGATGGTAGTTATATCTAAAGTTTGCACATATTTATTATTCTGCTTCTGACGAAAATCTACCAGCTTAAATAATTGAAGTGTTCATGTGAAAAATGCTCTGTGTGATAATTTAAAATGTTTATTATGGAACACAAAAATAATTTTAAATTGAATAGTCAAAATTCCTCAGTTGTGTCCAAACATATATACCTCTATAATCACAAAATTGATTGAGATAAAGTAATAATTTTAGATGAAGAATTAAGATATTTTCCTAGATTTCTGAGTGAGATCTTACACATCTGTTCCACTGTTTACTTTAAATGTAAAATCTCACGATAATTTAAACAAAATTTATGAAGATTTCTTAATTTAACATTTTAGACATTTTGGTAACATAGTATATAGTCATGAAATAGAAAATTTTAGAGTATTTTTAAGATACACAGGCAACAATACATTGTTTTTGGCCACACTTCAGTATCACCTAAAAGTTTCACTTTGGTTACAACAGGAAAGGCAACAAACCCCTTGTGTCTATAGTTTTTTTTGTATGATTTATGTATCAAATTGTAAATCAAATATATGAATAGTTAACATACATTATATTCATTTCACAAAACTTTATTACTGGGCTGGGTAAAGGCCGTAGGAAAATATTTTTGGAATGTGCACTATACAACCTCTGCTGAACCTCGTGCAGATCATAAGTGCCGACAATATTCGAGGAAGATGTGCTTCAATGGTGAAGTGAAGATAAAGGAAAATGAGAATGAAAGTGAAGACAGCGAGGAGGAGGAATCATGCCAAAAAATAAAATTATCAGAAGTCAAAACGCATCTTGATGTTGCAATATCCCTTATTAACGATTCATCGGATAGCAAATGTAGTTATATTACATGCATTTTTGTAATTTTAGAGTTCATGATTTTAAAAAAACTGCAAACGTATAAAGAAAATTAAAGGATTTTTTGAAAGCATTGTCACTTGCACAGGCGTATACTGACATCGTCTGAAGACGAGTAAAGTGAAATTTATTTTCTTATACCTAATACAAACAAAGTTTAACACGGAAACAAATATTTGTTTATATGTTTTTATTCAATAGTAAAGAATATTTCTTATTAAGAAAATTTACTTTTATATGAAACTTTCGGCTACATCGGACACAACCTCCCCTGTATTAGTCCGTTTATTGTGTTTATATTGATTGTATATTTTTAAAAATAGTACTTATTACAAAAAATGGATGTATAATTCTGAATGAATGTCAGATTAAAATATAATATACCTTACCAGGGATAAGCACACGTGAGGCCAAAATAGCCAATAGTGTATTTCTAACTCCAAAGTATTTTTCCTCAGTAAATATTTTAAATAAAGCATTTTCGAAACAAGCCACTGAGCAAGGTCATGTGGGAGATTTTCGCATTATGAGCCTCTTAAATGTTATCTTCAAAATAATATTAGATTGTGTTTTGTTTTATTTTTACCAAAAATGCACAAATATTATTTTTGTTTTGAAAATATAAACTATTATAGAATAAGATTTATAATTTGTGAATAGTTCAAATTTATTTTGATTTTGTTGGTTATGCAGCCGTCTCTCTGTATCACAGGAGCTGTTTCGTTGTGCTGTTAACATAGCAACACACAAGGCAAGCAGTTTGTGGAACTTTACGGGTGGAGCAGGAGGTCATGAAAAGGTATACAGAGCACGCACAGTTGTCAATAAAGCTGGAGATCCTGAGTTTATGCTGGAATAGCACTCAGATGGCCAGCTGGCTGCTTTAGGAACGATGTACTGCAATGTTAAGAGTTTAAATTCTTTGATATCAAAGCATAGATTTGCAGTGTTACAACACAATTATTATGAAGGTACATAAAATTGAGAAAAAATAATTCTTACTAAATTAATTTATGTGGTGTAGCACACGAGTACAAACGCAAGAAGCCATCACTGCAAAATAACCTTTGGTTCTATTTTTTCCAAAAATATTACACAAACTTTACGTATCTATTCATACTTTGAAAATATAAACTAACTTAAAATAAGATATTTGATTACTGAATGGTCCAAACTTAATTTGATTGCCCTTTTTATGCCCCTCTCTGTATAGCATGGCATGGACATGTGCTTAGATAAAATGTTCACTGTGACATGGCAGTTTGTAGAGCTTTACGAGTAATACACAGGGGTTCAGCGTATTCCCAATTCCAGTGTAAATTCCGTGCTGTGAGTAATGATATTTTAAGATCATTATTAAATTTTTATAGTAAATTTGTATTTCTTCGGCGAGGATGAGTATATAAGATGGCACTGTCTGGTGGTCACTGTCTTGCTTACCTCATCTAAAATCACAAGTAGTGTCTCATTACATTTTCCTCTGGCATGTGAATGCAAGGCGACAGAAAAACCTAACTATGTTTTAGTTTTTGGCGACCATTTTGTAATTACTATTGGGCTCCTACTTTGCGTTTGATATATTGAAGGAATATCCCCTCCGTAAGAAGGTCTGAGAAATTGGCAAAGTCACTCCTCAAAGTTTTAGCCAAGACAGTTGGCTCTTCGTCTTTCCAAATCCTTTCTCATCATTAAATTTTATCATTATACCACAAGTGTTGTGTTCTACACTGAGTGCCGAGGCATTCACGAACTACAATTCTTTCCTATTTCCTATCCTTTCTCCTGGTTGTCTTGATTAATTAACTTGTGAGCATGGAAGAAGTATCGGTGGGTCTCAATGTTAGGGTACATATTCTGCAGCTAATTCAAAATCACAAGAAATTGTATGCATTTGGTTGCAAATTTAAAATTAATTAAAACATTCTGATATAGGTAGCCATGAAAATGTTCAATAATAATTGCACAAATTTATGAAAACAACTTTGGTGAAGTTTCTGTTATGGCTTTAAATATAACAGGTGTCTTATTAGAATTAACCTAATTTTCTTGTACTTGCATTTTTTAAACATCAGCATTAAATATGTTATTATTACAATTATATAATTAGGTTAATAAGTATGTCACAAATTAGTTGACAAAGTAAAAACACTCACTCAAAGTAAAATAAGTAAAAAAGTATAACACACTTTTTGATATGACAATACAGAAATTCAGTTCCATGATTAAGATTTGTCAGTTTTATTTATACCACAGTAGATTGGTCAATTTATTTCATACCACCCAAAATATTTCTCAAAGCAACACACTAATAATATAACCCTCACATTGCATTATTTTTCTCGGAACGCATTTTATTTGCATCTTATTTTACAGGTGATTTCAATACTACGAATTGTATGCTTTCTATGAAAATATTTTGATTTATGTAATTATAACTTCTAAATGCAATTGAATTGAAAGTTGGTGTCACCAGTAGTTTGACAAAATTTCAACGACTTGTGTCCCTTCTTCAGGAGAGGAGGTCAAAACTAAGTATGCGGCTGACAAGTTAAGTCAGCCTCTCTCGTTCCTCTTCCTATACAATTCAATTGTGTATATAGACATACACAAACATTTGGATAAGAATGAGACTGGGTAGCTGACTTACATGGTCCAGTCAGACAGTGCAGAAATAAAAATCAAATTTTCAAGAACCTGACCTTCTTGGGATAGTAGGACTGAACAGCTTTCTGGCTGGGCACTAATTGACTAATTAAAACTGAGGTGCATCAGCTGTTAGGCAGCAACAAATTACACACAACAAACTGAACTCTCTCTCTCAAGGAAATGTCACAACAATGGAAAATAGAAATACATACAGACACATAAGTTAATTTTCCATTGTTGTGATCTATTCCTTGGTTGGATGTTGATTATTGCTGTCTAATGGCTGGTGCATCACTGTTTGATATAATCAATTTGTGCCCAGCTGGCAGTTCAGACCTACTATTTTGACAAAGGGTGCTTTGCTCCTTGAAAAATTGATTTTTATTTCCTCACAATCCAACTGCTGATTACAGGTAAGTTAAGTACAGTCTCTCTCTTTTCTATTCAAATATGTTAATTAGTATGACCTTGTCTCATTGTTCCTTCATTGCTGCAATCAACAGTTGGTCCAGATAGGCCATTAAGAAAAATATTTTTTCAAATTATCTGATTCAACTTAAACAAGTATAAAAACGCATACCTATTAATTTCAACAAAATTTTAGCTATAGAAATAAATATAAGAATTGCAATTCATTTACTATTACTGTCATTACAAATAATCTTCTTGAGCCAAATGTTGGATGTCTGGTCATTAAACATCACCACTGTGACATACATTTTGTAAACACCAGTGTCCTGCTTCAACTTATTCACCATCAATATATCATATTTTCTATTAAATATCTTTGCATAGGTTAAGTAACTTGTAAGAAATTTATTTCAATGGTAATGATTTTTTTAGCACATTAACAATCTGATCATATTGATAAAGTTGGCTTGGAGTTAACTGATATTTTTAGAATTGAGAATACAATATTCTTCAAATTAAAAAAGTTATAGCTTCAATTCTATGTATATAACATAATTTAAGGTCCTTATATCTTATCTTGGATCCATTGGTTATCAAAGTACAATGTAAAGAATACAATTCACACAGTCACTTGTTTGATGTAGTACTTATGATTAATCCATAAATAATCAATATTATATACTGTTCCTAGCTAAAAGTATTACAGTTGTGTGAAGTATGATAATACTGATTTAACACTTTGATTCTTTTTAACTAACAAACAAATCAGTGTTTTGAATTGATATCTTTGGAGACTACAGATTGTTTAGCGTTGGGAAGTTTGATATTAGATACGGATATTAAGGGAACTTTTGTTTGCCGTAAGGAGCAGCAATTACAAAAGGAAGACATTTTGTAAACTACACAATGTTTGCTGTATCAAGTGGGTACTTGTGGATTTTAATCAAGAAGGAAAGAGTATTAGTAGATCGGTAAATGTTCTGGACAATATCTATGTTTTGTTGATGAAACTTGGAGTTAGAAAGTAATATAGCTCTGACTACAACATTGTATACCATAGCTCTTTTCTGTATGAGGATGATCAGAAAAAAAATTGAGAACACACCCTGAGTTTTCTGAAGTAAATGGTGAGAAAGGAAGTATTGTTAATGGATACAGTGACATCAAGGAAATTAAGAGAATGATTCAATTCAAGTTTATGGGTGAATTGTAAGTTGGATTAATCATTATTAAAAGTATTGACTAAAAGGGTGTTTTGAGAGGACTTAACAATACAAAAAATGTTTTCTACATATCTGATGTAGCAAAGGGGTTGGACAGGAAGTAGAGAAAGACAAGAATTCTCTTAATCACACGTGACTATCTCAACAAAAACCTAAGGGGGCTTCCCATGGGAGAAACTCTGATTTGATTATAGTGAACCCGATAAGACTAGAAATAAGTATAATTGGCTACCTTTCTTATGATTAGCAAGTAGATCTGCCAGCAGAATGTGTTAATTTCGAATATATCAGTTTTTTATATCTTCAAGGAATGTTTTTCTTAAAGAAATTCTTAATTACAATGCCTTACCATAAATTTAGAATTAACGTAAATATAGTTGACTCACGAGTATAAAAACAAATGTTTGTGGTTATGTACACAGGAAATTACTTATAATTTGCTATTTATGTTAATCTAACATGATACATTAATGGTTCCATGAATTCCGTCTTCAAATCGTCGTAATCTACACCATGGGAGCCTTTATATTAGTAATGGTTGGTCCGGGCAAAAACAATTGTAACTTCCCAGCATTATGATTCAACATCCATTAAAAATTTAACACAGTACCAACAAAATTAATATATTAATTTACAGTTGACATAAAATATTAGCTTGTGTACGATCTTGCATTGTGAAAATATCTCATAATAAAATGCAGAAGAGTGGAAAATAAAAATCAATTTAGATTGTATGGTAATTGTAGTGAGACAATTCGTCTGATACTTGTGTTACATAATTCAGCTTCCCATCCATGAGAAAGTAATGAGTGTTGTCTACTGAGATCACTGGGCCATGTTGTTTAATACATTTACAATTTTGATAAAAAATAAAATTGCAAGACACTCTTGTGGGCACTAATATTTTTTATTTAATTTTTTGTCATTAAATATGCTCTTATGTCCCAGCTATCTAATATGGGACTATCAGAATAGTGCCTTGTAGTTCCCTCTGAGTTACAACAGCTTATTACCTCTGGGATGATAATATTAAGTTAATACACAGTGGGATGATCAGTTATAAATATATCATAGTCTGTAAATGGTACAAATGTGGGAGTTTAGGTAGCATGTTGGCAATACAGTCACAAAGATTTGTTTAAAGAAAGCACAACACACATTTTTAGAAACATGTAACATCCTTGTGTCATTATTGATATACCTTAAACTTAACTCTGAAAAGATTCAAATGTTACCGAAATGTACACTGGATTATATGAATTACGCCATCTTTGTGTTAAAATCATGTTGGAGCACTGACAAATTCTTATATGAATTACGCCATATTTTTTGTTAAAATCATGTTGGGGCACTGACAAATTCTATCTTCATTTTCCTTTTGAAGTTCATTTTCATTGAGCATGTATTAATACTTCAAAATTATCAGCATTGAGCCCAGAAAAATCAAGAGAAGTAGGCTCTACATTATCTGAAAGTTGAAGTATTTCACCTAAGTGCAATATTATAATTTTGGCTACATTTATTCTTTACTGTATATCGTCTTACTTATAAGCCACAGGAAATGAACAGCTAGCATAAGTCTTTTGTGTAGATGCATGTGCGCTATGGCCTGATCCAAGAATTTGCTGATGCGCTGCAGTTCAATGCTAAGAATTGGACTCAGAGTGAAGATGACAGAGGAACACCACACTATGAACGTTTTCAATATTACCACGCTAAATATCTGTAACCGCACTGGTTATTTCTTGGATGAAGTCGCAACCTTTGGATGGGAGAGAGACACTTCGTGTTTCTCTAAGTGCACATTTCATATCAGTCTCATCTTAGGACTCACTAGGATTGGTCACCTATCCTTCTCATACTTGTATCCCTTAACTTCTATAATGTCTTCTTTCATCAAACTTTGTGTCTGAAGGTTTGAACCTGATTCACTGTTCAACCTATTCTGAGTCTCATGTGATCTTGACATCAAACGTCCCTCTTTCCAAATCTTTCCTATAAATTCTTCCTGTTTTCCTATTCCTGGTAATAGCTTGTACCAATTTGAACTGGTGGCATAGGTCATGACGAGAGAAAACATTACATAAGGGCATTATTGGCCCAAGTTTCTTTTAAAACAAGTGAGATCTCAATAACTCATACCCAAGAATGTTTCACACTTGTGTTCCCGAAATGAATAAGATTTTGAAGCACATGCTTTTTACAATATGGTGTAATAACCAACCCGACTAACAAATAATTTATAGGAAAATATACTTTATGTAAAACGGGTATTCCATGGCCCCCCAGAAGTCCTGATTTGGTTAATTCTGAATTAATTTTTCTGAGGAGACTGAGAAGTAATGACTGCTATTCCTCAGCAAATTTGATATCTGGATTTCACAAAGTCCAGAAGTGTAGTATGTTTTGTAACATGATAATGCACACTTGAATAATGTTATATACTTAAGAAATGTGTTCCTAAATTCTTACTTTGATACAAATAAAAAGAAATTTGGATAATATTAATAGTTTTCTTTAAATAAATAGTTGAAATATGGTTATCTTTATGACCTACCCTGAAATAAATATGCTAAGTAAGAAAATTGTGACAAAATTATATACAGAAGAAAGAAATATGAAAACAACAGATCCGAAAGAAAATTAACAAATTTTGGACAGGAATCAAGTTGTGAATGACTGTGATGAAAGTTAAATTTCATTGACAGCTCAAATATTTGTGATTTAAAAAAATCAATATGAATATCAACTTGTTTTGATATATTATTGTCTTTAAACTTAGATAAAAAAAACATTACATCTTAATATATTATATCTTAATATCTTGCAAATTTTTAGAACTTATCCCCTAAATAAAACCACAATTAAAAAGTAAGTTAACCATAATTGAACCCGAACTACTCATGAAAATTAACAGCCTAATTTGCTAACTGCTGATGAAGGAAAAGCATTTTGAAAAGAATTTCTGCAAAATCACTCAATTGTTATTGCCTCTATACCCTTTTAAGCAAAAGGACAAAGCTCAGCTTCAGTGAAAAATATGGAAAGTAATCTCTACTTTCCAAGTCAGTCTTCATGTGGAACTCAGCGGGTGTGTAGCTCAGTATCCGAGAGAAAAGAACAATTACGGATTTTGTATTGTTTTGATAATTTCTTTATAATAAAAAATTATCTGGCGTCATAATTATTGAGGAACTTTAATAGGACTGGACGAATCGCCAAATTTAAAGCAGAATAATGTAAAGAGGCCAAATTTTGAATGCCTCAAACATAGTTTGAAAATTAAATAAAATTGTCAAGGGCTTAGAGCATTTTGGAAAACACGCAAAATGGGGGTTGCAGGGGTGTTATAACAACAGCTGGCATTTTGTTGTGATGGTTTGTGCTTGTAAATTTATGACGGTCACTTTCACACATCTGATTGACATACCAATGGAGTGAGACAGTAGCCACTATGTGTCCCTGCTGGAGTCCAAATCTATCACTACCCCTTACCATGCTCCTCCCTCATGCCGCATGAAGGGTAAAAATTTTACACACATATCTTAGGTAGAAATACTATAAATCTAATTAACCCAGAAAAATATTATTCAACTCTAATATCGGACGTTATTTCTTGTTTCAATAATTCCACTCCCATCCATCTCCACCCCTCGGAGTTAAATGACCAATTAAATGTCATAATTAAACTCAGCGAAATTCATAACCCTGTATTTGACTCTAATCTCGGTTTTAATCGCGTTATTTATTTTTAACTCCCCTGTCCCCCATCCCTAAAGTGTGCACCCTCCAAATCCCAAAATGGGTTCAAATTAAGCACGGAGAATGTGTAGTGAAATTTTAATAATCTCATTGTTCCCGGAATATATTTATTTGAAGCGAAATTCGGAGATTCACTTATTTTAAAATTTCTACTCCTTACCCACCTCCGCCCAACTTCTCTCACCTCAGTCCACCCCCGCGGGTTGCTTAGATTGTCATAAATAAACTCAGGGACATCCATTACCTTTGATTTGAATAGAATCTCGGTTTTACTAGCGTTATTTTCTGGTATCTCACCCCCACACCCACCTCTAACCGTGAACTCACTCATGACGCTAGGGGTTGAAATTTTACAAACATAAAATGAGTGGAAATACTATAATTGTAATTATCCCTGAAAAATATTTATTACACACAAATATCGACCGTTTAACATGTTAGATAATTTCCATTCTTCTGCCCTTGGCTTTTAGATGGCCAATTGAATATCATAATTAAACTCTGCGACATCCACAACCCTGGATTTGACTGTAATCTCGGATTTATTCACGTTATTTATTTGGAAGGCCAGTTTACCCTCACTCCCTAAGAGTGCTCCTTACCCAACCTGTAGGGGATAAAACTATACTCAGATAACATCGGTTGAAACACTATCTCTTTGATACCTAAAAATATTTATCTGCCTAAATAATGGCTGTTTTAGCATGTTTGAATGTTTCCACCTCATCCCCTAAATGTGATTCCCTCTCATGCCGAAAGGGGTTAAATTTTACAAATAACATTGGTAATATATTATCAATGTTATTGACCTCGACAATTAATTATTTAACGCCAATATCGATTGTTTAATGTTTAATGTTAGAAAAATTCCACCCGTCTACCCCATCCCCTGTTAATAACCTTGGGGTTAAATTGCCAATTGAATGCTATAATTGAACGCGGTGACATCCATAACCTTGGATTTGACTCCAATCTTGGTTGTGTTCATGTTATTTTATTGTAGCGTTCTTCCACCCCACCCCTAACAGCGTTCTACTGATAAGCTTAAAGTTATAGTCCGAGAACATGTAGAGAAATTTTATGAATCTCATAGATCCTGAAAAATATTTAGTCGTTGGAAAAATCGGTAGATTAACATGTTTGACAATTTCCGGCGTCGAACCGCCCCCGTCGCTGGAGGTTAATTGCTAGATAATGTCATAACTAAACTCAGCGTTATATATAACTTTGGTTTTTACTCCAGTCTCAGTTGTATTAGAGTTATTTTCTTGTAACATTGCTCCATCCATACCCCTAGGAATCACCTTTCCCGTGCCGTCCAATGTTGAAATTTTTCTGACAAACATGGGTACAAACACTATTAATCACTTTTACCCGGAAAATATTTATCCGACTCAAATATTGGCCGTGTTAGCATGTATGAAGATTTCCACCCCTTCTTGGGGGACTTAAACAGCAACTTGAATATCATAATTAAACTCACTGATTTGAGTCCAATCTCGATTGTGTTTGTGTTATTATTATATAAATCTACTCCACTCCCACCCTTAAGTGTGCTCCACTCGAAATCCCAAAAGAGGTTATATTAATTATATGGAACATGTGGAGAAAAATAATAAATCTCAGGGAACCAGAAAAATATTTATTCGACGCAAATATCGACTGCTTAACAGGTTTGAAAATTTCAACCCCCGTCCACCACCGCTTGGGGAATTAAAACTGTAAGTTAAATGTCATAATTAAAAACAGCGACAAATATAAATCCGGATTCGACTCGAATGTGTTTGCGTAATTTCATGTAATGCCACTCCACCCCAACCCTTAAGGGTAGACCACTCCCATGACTAAAATAAGTTGAAATTATACACAGATAACATGTAGTGAAATTTTATGAATGCTATTAATCCCGAATTATATTATATACAATCAATATAATTAACCCAGAAAAATATTTATTCAACGTTAATATCTGCCGTGTTTGCATGTTCAAATATTTCCACCCCGCTACCCCTGCATCTGAGGGGTAAATGCCAAGTTGCATGTCATCACTAAACTAAGTGACATCTATAACCTTCGATTTGACTCCAATCTTGATTGTATTCGCGTTATTTTACTGTAAAGCATCTCCACCCCAAATCCTAAGGGTGCCCTTTTCCCAGGGCATAGGGGATGAAAATTATGTTCAGATAACATCAGTAGAAACACTATCAATATCTTTGACTCCTAAAAATATTTATCTGACTCAAATATAGGCTGTTTTAGCATGTTTAAATATTTCCACACTTGTCCACCCTGGGGGTGGTAGACGCGTCTTTCCCCAACAGTGTTTGTTCCCTGGTCACAAATAACACGTGTACGAAATTTGGTGAAATTTGCTCCACCGGTGTAGATTTGTATAAGGAACATACAAATATATATACAAAGATACAAAAAAAACTCTACTTTAATTATTATTATTAGAAGAAGAAGATTAGATTGCTCAAAATGGTCTCCATTTACATCTAAACAAAGTTCACTAATAAATAAGTGTTCCCATATGGCCTCAGAAAAAGAATTGGTGATCTGGTGAGTGTGGTAACCACGCAATAGATTCTGCACTTCTTATCCACGTATCAGGAAATTGTTTATTAAGAAAGTTAAGCATGGCACACGTGTAATGAGCAGGACAGCCATATGTTGAAACCACATATGGGCCATCACTCCCCAGTCTCATCTTCATGAGTATTTATATTTGCAAAACATGTCACCATTTAGGTGTGGCGACAAGAAGAATGATCCAATTAAAACACCTCTAACAATACCAGAAAACACATTAACTGAAAATGTCTCATGGAAGTTTTGTGTTTGTGTGATACATGGGTTTGTTTCCGCCCAAGAAGTGTTGGCTGTGACTTTTGTCAGGCCCTTGTGTGAAAATCTGGCCTTGGCAGAAAACAAACTGAAGCTTTAGAATTCGGGGTTGTTTGTTTGTTCGCTGGAGACATCTTTGGCAGAATTGTGTCTGGTGATGAAGGACCAAGCCACTGGATTAGAGAAGAAATCAATAGAAGAGGTGTTGAACTTATTAAAATTTCTAGATGATATAGAACAGAAGGAAAGACAAAGATACTATTTGGGAATATCTTGGGAACAGAGACATCAGGAAGGCAAGAACTACAGAAATCGACAGGAAAGTGATAATAAAGGCATAGCTATAATAACCACGGGAGAAAAAATGATAGGTAGGGAGAAGGGAGTGGAACAATAAATTTAAAAATTATAGCAGGGGGAGGAGAAAAAATAGTCCAAAAAGAAAGGAAAACAGAAGATTTCTTCACTGATAAGTCCCCTAAGTTCAGGACGAGAATAGTGACTGTAAAAAGGTCAATTCCTGCCAAATTTGTAGATGGGCAAGATCTGAAAAGTGAAATTATTACTAAAGGTGGAGAGGAGTAAGATGAGAACGAATTGATGCACACAGGAGATTGGAAATAGAAGAGTTGCTACTGATACTACAGCTACTTCTACATTTATAAATAAAAAGTTATATGAAGAATTAAAACATAAAAAGGTAATTGAAGAAAGCTTACCGGTTATGGGGGTGGAAGTGAATGCAGGAGCCATTAGGAAGAATGAGAAAATGAATAAAAGAATTCTAATGAAAATTGGTATTCAATGGCAGGTGACCGTTTGTTTCAATGGTAGGCTGGACTGGATTACGAAATACAAGGTAATACTAGAATTTAATAAGATGATGTTACACGTCTCCAATGAACAGTAATTCTAAGAAAATGAATGGGATCAATGGAAGTAAATGAAATGAAGGAATTCGTGTGATAAAAATGGAAGATAAAATGAGTTGAAATGAAGATTAACATCTGTATCAAAAACATGGTTTAAGGTTATAGTGGAGGAGGTATCAGGACTGAGTGAAGAGTAGAGAGATAGTTGATGGAAAATTTAGTGTAACATCAAGTTTTTAGTGATGGAATATCACATCGAAATGATGGAACACAAGCCTTTTGTAATGAACAATTTTCATATTCCCGAATGTTATAAGCTGGAAGTGAATAGAGGAAAATGGTGAAGATGTATATTACATAACACTGTGACAGTCTCTATAATAATGTGGTAATTGTACCTAAGGAAGGGCATTTGAGATTGTGTCTGGATGCGAGAAGGCTCTACCAAGTTATTCTGAACACACATGGATATCCTGAAAAACATAAGAGAATTTAGTAAAACAGTTGGTTTTATTGAGAAAGGTGGCTACATCTATGGACAGGGAATCTCGAAAGTTAACTGCATTTACAATAGGAACACAACAATATGCATTTAAAAAGAAAACTTACATGTTTACATTGAATATTTTGTGTTGGCTGATGAAGGGTAATCGGAGGAGAGCAGGATTGATCAACAATTTAGAAAAGGCCAACATTGGTAAACAAGAAATTAAATAAGTGGGTCATTCAGGGTTCAGTGAGGGAATAAGGTCATTTCCCAATAAGCTAAATGATATAAAAAAAATTACCTGCACCAAAGAATAGGAAAGAACTGCAATGTTTCATAGGATGCTCTGCAATTTATCAAGGATTTATTTTTAATTATGTAGGAAAATTTATTCCTCTGGACTAGCTGTTGCAGAAGAATGTTAAATGGAAATGGGGAACCAAACAGTAAAAGGCATTCAAAGGTATTAAGGAGGTGTTTGTAAACAATGTAGTACTTGGTCAAGATTTGCTTTTAACTTCTGAAAGGAGATTGTGTATGATATGATGAAATTAGTTTTGGATATTTTTAAAATTGTAATTTGGTTAATCTCTTTTTTCTTTAAGTTTTAACTTCAAAGTACAAGTTTTTAGTAAGTGTAGTGT
Source organism: Zhengitettix transpicula (assembly GCA_037074705.1). NCBI lineage: Eukaryota > Metazoa > Arthropoda > Insecta > Orthoptera > Tetrigidae > Zhengitettix > Zhengitettix transpicula. The sequence goes on along the minus strand of CM073590.1, from coordinate 71,717,188 downwards.
AGAATGACAGATAATCGTCTGATGAACAATATTTTTGACTATACTGGAGTTCAAGTCTGTCTCCCTGCAGCTAGTCCTAAAAGTTGGACTTAGCTTCAACTCAAACTTATATCCCGAAGAATCACTTTCCTATCATCTGTCCTATAGTCAATCCTTGACATCTACTCTTTCTTGAGGTAAAATCAACTCTACAAGGACTTCAAGATAGCAGCAGTTCCAGCCTAAGTTCATCTCTTACCTTACTTGTAAATAAGCGCAGTGAATACACTTTGCCATTAGTACATCATGGCAGACGATGCTATCACGTGACGACAGTCCCTAGTACAAAAATTCTTATTACAGTTGCTTGAGGAACCCTAGTCCCTTTTTTCCAAATTAACAAAGAATTATTTTACTTAATTACCTTAAGTTCTATCATTTATTGTTAATAATCCATTAAAACCTAACCATTATGAACTCCTGATACATCCATCATATCTGATGGTCACTCATCACACTAATTTCTCATAGAAGGAAAGTTGTAGAGAATTAAATTCTCTTTTTAACATACTATCGGGATTCAAAAAATCATCAATAATTAACGAAAGTACACATAAATACAAATGAAGGAAATAGAAATACAGAATTTATCATTATTTGATCAAATTTGAAATCTATCGACCCTACTTTATCACATTTTATTTTATTTTCTAATTTAATTATTTGATTGAACTCAAAATTTATCAGCCTGACTTACTATCTCAGTCAGGTCCTTTTATTGTTATTTAATAACGCCAAATAAGTCAGACGTATCTAAGTACGTGGACTTAAATTTTTTAAATATCCAGTATCATATTTAGAATCATAGACACGTTTGTAAATGTATATGGTTGTAATAAGGCCATCTTCAACATTACAATACAGAATTATTCTTACAAGCCAAACAGAATCTGTATAATATTTTATACTATATGTTACTCTCTCTAGTGTTAAGACTTGCAGGCTGCTACAAACAGAAACAATACTTGGTTTTTCTGTTACAGTATTAGATTTAGTTTTCCTGGAAGAGAGCGGTAATCTATGGTGGATAGGTATACTGGTTTATTTCGTTCAGTAGAGCTTAGAAATTTGCAGTAAACACCAAACACTACATTCTGCTGACACTTATTAAATCAAACTATTTCTTTCCTGAACATGATGCTGTCTGCAGTCATGCTCCAAATTTCTATCTGTCACGTGACAGTATGTAATACCCAACCAATCAATCATGAGTACCATTGGCTCTGCAACGTACCACCTGGCCATCCTACGAGAAATATGTATTGGACATCATGGTTAGTTTTGACGTAGTATCCCTTTCCACAAGGGTTCCAATAGTCGACACATTGCAACTGCTAGATGAGCACTTCGTAATAGGGGTTACGAAGCATTTCTGACACATTCAGACCACTACATACTTACAGTTTGGTGGATATGAGCAAGTTGATGGCGTGGCAATGGGTTCACCTCTGTCCCCAGCCATTGCCAACTTTTATATGGAACACTTCAAGGAAGAGGCCTTGAAAACTGCTCACTTGAAACAGAGTTGCTTTTTTAGGTACACGGACAACATATTTGTTATCTGGCTACACTGTACCAACGCATTACATGACTTTATTGTATTCATGTGATTACTGCAAATACTTCACTACACTTTATGCTTTGTTTCAACAATACTAACTACAGCTGTTTCAAAGATTACCATTTGCAAAGATATACTAGTCATTCAAAGATTGCAAGTTACATAGATATTCTACTGCTTCATTTTGTAACATCCTTCCCACCCTAGTCGACCTACAGAGATATGACTAGTTGGATTGGCCATATCACTAGTCTGCCGTCACTCATTCTCAATTCAACAGTACTGACCTTGCTATCCCGACCTAGAAACACAGTCACAAAGAAAACCCGTGTACATCTTCGTGTATCAGAACCAGGTCCCTGAAGCAGATTTTGGTGTTTTTATTTCCTGGACGTTGAACTTTGTGGAAACTCTTCAGATGAAAAAGGTATTCCTTGGTCCAATGACTGCTGAAGTTGTCTCCATTCAATTTAGCCCAAACTTTCTTTCTTTACTGCCTTGTGTGGAAGATAAAATGATTCTCTATTCGAGTCTTCCACAGGTGGAACCTCCACTTGTCTGTCTATAATGAAGTCTAGCATTTGGCTGTAGTGCACGTCCTTAAAGGTCTCATTGCTATCCAGTCTTTCCTTTAAATAACTAAGCCATATTTCTGTTTGATCTATTGCTCAGAAGCGTGATGTTTTCTTTCTTAGGAAGACAAAACACAGCACATTGATCCTCCACTAAGAATGGAGCTTGAAATTTCCTTCACGTTAAATTTCACAAGTCTGTATTGTCTCAAATGTGTGTGAGACTCGAATGCACGGACAGCTAATTCTCATTGTTCAATAGAATGCAATTCCAGCTCGTCAATTAAGCTACTGGCAATAAAAGTGAATTGAATGTCCCTGTCCCCTACACAGCTCAATCCTGTTAGTCCAATGATACAAAGTGGAGCAGTCTGTAGGTATGGGACACTGGGGCACAACCTCAATTTTCCCCACTAAAGTCAAATTTGTCCTCTTCGCCACATATTGATCTGTGATGCAACCCTTTGCACTTACTGCACTGAGCTTTTATCCTTTTCCTCAGAGTTTGTTGTGATGTGTCCGCATTTTGGAAAAATAAAACATTATTGGATTTATTTAGTTTCCCCTTGCGCTCTCTGGTGTCAGTGATTCTACAACAGTCCTGAGCCCAGTGGCTGTAGAACTTGTAGAACACACAAAATGGTTCAACTCCTTTGCCACCACTCTTTCGTGAAGGCCTCGTAGCTTTAGCATGCACTTGAAAGGCGACGACGTGGGTGAGAATAATTAATAATGTCATTAGATGTGTGATGTTGCCATCCAAAATATTTTCTCGCTTTGTATAAGTGATTCATCTCCTACAGTTGTCCTCTGAAAATGCTCTTAAAAATTTTGGAGCTAGAATACAGCCATAGCTTTTGATGTTCTCTCCAAATGCTCGAAGCACTTTAAGTCTGCAGTAGCATTCAATATATGTATAGTTTAGTGTGTCTGGTATCAGAGTAAGAAGAGGTTTCAAGTTTTCCAGATAATCCAGATGACTTTGGATAATCCTACTTGTGTCAATATATCTTGAATGGAGAATTTGATAGTTTGTTCATATGTGTCTGCTGTGACCGCTATTCCATCCACGAATCATTTGGGTTCATTGTCTGAGAAACACAAGTTTGTTCAAGACCGAAACTGCAGGATTTTTATCTACAGTTGACTGGAATTGTCTCCACAATGTTGGCCATTCTTCAATATATCCCGGAAATTGATTTAATTTTACTGCTGCTAATTTAATTTCTGGTACAATGGTGAGTCGTACAAATGTGTCAGATGGTGGAGGCGTAGCATTTAAATTGTGTACTGATATCTTCTTCTTTACAAAAGTCCTGGCTTTTCAAATAACCCATTTTTGCAGTTATCTGTACATTCTTTGCAAGTTTGCACATCCTCGTCATACTCTGTGTCATCCAGAATGTCCTCAATCATCAACTCATCTAAATAAATTAAATTTCGTAGTGTCTCCTGCAAGTGGTCGTGATAATGTTACAAGTCATCCAAGGAGGTTAAGTTGTTGATATTATTTCGGAGACCTATAAATCTTGTGGTGTTCTTGCCTCGAGTGGTACGCTTACATTTAAACTTGTGTAAATGAAAATCTTTCTTTGCCATTGGCATTGCGTATGCATGGTATTTCTCAAAAAATTAAATAAAATGAGAAAGATTCACAAATATGCCGGAAAAGTGTGGATTATGCCGCTAGGTGGTACAGAACCATATGACAAAATATTTAATAGGGTTCACAAATTGTTATTGTAATCAGCATATACTTTTCAAAATACAGAATTCACTTTCTTGTTCCAAAAATTAGAGGAAACGGCTAAACAGATACAGCAATGTAAATAGTTGGCAATTCCCGTAACAAATGTGTTGAGCAGGATTTTCCTCTCCTGGGTTTTAGCACCAAAAAATATATACCATGTTTCATGTACTAACTTAAAAACCTCACTACACTTTGTGCTTTATTTCAACAATACTAACTACATATATAAATATATATTCCGACTATTGAGAAAACAAATTTTGAGTCAGAAAAAAGAATTTATTAATGTAAAATAAAGCAATGTTTCATCGCTTTTTTGAGACCTCATCAGGTTCAAATTATTTTTGATAGATAGGTAATTTTTCTTGGCCATGGCTGTTAGCAGAGTCCTGTCCATCAAAACAAAAATTTAACTTGAACTGATGAGGTCACAAAATAAGCAACAAAAATTTAACATTAATGAATTATTTTTTCCAACTTAAAATTGGCTGATGTTTATTTAGTTATGAATACTAACTACAGCTGTTTCAAAATTTGCCAATTACAAAGAATTAGTGTTTAGTTGATAAAGCAAGGCAAGAATGGAAATTGATATAGATAGACTGATAGATTGTGTTCAAGCAAAACAACTCTCTATAACCATAATTACTAGGAGCATTCAAAGAAATGTATTATAGATCAACTGTGGTTAGAAATTGGGCTGCTATGAGCTTTATTAGTAATGATCAGATGAAATAGCCCAATGAAAGCCAAAAATGATGATATAAATACAACACAACAATTCTGGAAACTTTGTTTCTTTCGTTAGGTGAGCAAAAGACTTTCAGTTTGTTAGCTGTACCATGCGGTTGTGTTGCTCCTGACTTGTGATTTTCAATCACCTCACGAAAGGAGCAGAGTACCCAAGAGTGTTGTGTGGTATTTAAATAATCAATTTTCATTGTCATTTGGTCATTTCATCTAATTATTACAGTTTAAAGAGACTTTTTTCATTTATTGATAACTATCTAATCCAGAACAACAAAAGTGCTGGTAAATATAGTCATGGAAGAAGAGTGCAGCTGGGATTGAAGTGGAACATATCTATCTCATTTAGAGAATTCAATTACCTCTCAATGGCCAAGTTAACTTCATTCACAATCTCACCCCCCCCCCCCTCACCCCTAAAAAAAACCCAAAGGAAAACTGCAGTAGAAATTTTAGCATTTGTTTAATAATTAAAAGTTGCCATAAAGGCAGCAAAGAGCTTTTAAAGCAAAGTTGCTGGAACTTGTAAATAATCTCGCGGATGAGGAAGAGGCAGAAGCTACAGAAATCATAACATACCCTTCCACAGTCTAAGCTGTCTCTCTGCAAGTTAAACTCTTCAAAAATTTAGTGTCTTGCTTTTTTCACCAATTAAATCAAAAAGAAAATCAAAACATTTTGTGCTTATCCTTGACAAATTTTGTTCATCAATTTTGTCATCAATGGAGATTCGGAACATGTCATGGTGATTTGAGGATTGAAGTATATTGGCCAAACCCCATGGACAGTTGAGAAAAGGAGGACTGAACACCAGTTAAAGCAACGGTTAAACCAAGCATCCAAGTCAGCTGTTCGGAACATATGCTAATGATGGATCACAATATAGACTTTCAGAAGACCAAAATACTGAACCTAGTTAGCAATTTCAGGAACAGTATTACACACACACACATGCACACACGCACACACTCTCACACACACCCTCTCTCTCACAGACACACACACACACACACAAAATAGATTTTGTTCAAAAATGACAGCCAAAAATTAATCTAAATGCTGAAGTACAAGTTGTTCAACTTCATCTCGAAGTAAACTGTTCCTGAACAGCATGGTTTATCATGATGGGTGAGCAAGCAGATTTGGTAGATGAAGAAATGTATATCTTCCTACCATTATCACTGGAGATAAAAATACAGGCATTAAATTTTGATGTATGTCACCTTGGATGAAAATCTGGCTGTGTGTGGGGATATTTCAAGAGAGAGAAAAAGAGTTTGTGGATTAAATTATGTAAAACAATCAAACGTTCTGCACTTAGCCAAATTTTAATTAAATGAATTATAGGGTAAAATGTGCAATCATCATGTATTCTAAAAAGTACTATTTTTTTAGTTGTAAAAATAAGTGGAGTACTGTATAGCCTTATTTACTAGTAAATAAATAAACATCAGCCAATTTTAAGTCAGAAAAAAGAATTTATTAATGTAAAATTAAGCAACATTTCATCCCTAATTTTGCAATATTAAACATTGTTTAATTTTACATTAATATATTATTTTTTCTGACTTAAAATTGGATATGTTTATTTATTGGGTCTCTCAATAGTCAGAATATATATATAAATATTATTGATATATATTGATTATTGATTACTAGTAAATATTAAAAAATACCCATTTAAAATGTAAATTTCATTATTTAAATTTTTACCCTGTCTGCCCAGCAATGAATTATCAGATTTCAACTGCATTTGTTACATTGCCAAAATATTAAAATAATTTTTAAGGAAAGAGAAACAGGGTGAGAGGAGTAATGGAGAATAAAAATAGCAACTCAATTAAAAGTTGTTGAAAGATAACTTTATAGTCTAATGTCCATGGTGACCACAAATGCAAAAAAATACATATTTAGGAAGTCAAAACACATTCTTCAAATTTATTGAATTGTGATAGCCCTCTGTACCCTTTATACCAATAGAACAAAGTTTAGCTTCAGGTAATTATTCCCAATACAAAAAGTAATAATTAATTCCCAGTTATGAAATGTTTCTTAAAATGAACCTCTCCATTTTAAAGACCTGCCTATTGTGGGAAAAATATTGATGACATCAGACCAAAACTTTCCAGCGAGTGTGATGTACTTTTACATTTCTGTTGTTTTACAAACTTATTTAGATAGTATTTTCAAATTGGTCTAAATATACCTCAATTCAAGGTAGTCTCATGTTTGTATTAACAAAAATTCCAGAAATAATTTATTTATAAAATATAATGATCAATATAATTAATAAAACTTCTGAAAAAAAGTTTTCATGACATTGAAACCTATAATAATTAAATAATTACAATGTGGGGCTATATTTGTTACATTTTTGTTGCCTTACATTGCTGCTTTACATTGTAAAATGAATGAAGCAATGAATTAAATATATGTCATGATTATACGTTTAATGAAACTGTATGGCAAATGTAATGAAAGTTTGCATTACATATGGCAGTGGCAATTTTCAACCCAGTATTGTGATTCAATGTATAATTTTGTGTTGACAAGGAAAGTACATAAAAATAAAAGCCATTATCCAATGATCTCAGACTTTGATAATTAAATATGTTTACTAGGTATTAACACCCCATAAATAATACATAATAAACAATTTATACATGGAAAAATGAATATAATAATGACAATTTTGTAGAAAATTAATTCCAGTATCAAAATATTTTTGTGGAATATTCAAGCTGATTTTATCAACAAGATCTGAATCTCCAGAAGAAATTAAAATAAATAAGTATATTGAAACTGAAATTATTTCCTGTAAATAACAGTTATTAATTAGTCAAGTGAAATCAAACACAAGACTTTTACGATTTTAAATGCATGTGGAGAAAAAGTTTCATTTGAGATTAACACAAGCAATTTTGACAACCCCAGAGCATAATGAAAATTAAATGTGATTACAAACAAAATTAGTACTTACTTGGCCCTTTCAAACTCCTTTTGTTGTGTTTGCATAGGCTGTTGTCTGTGGTCTTTCAGATCCTTCTTTTCCTTCAACTGTTTAATTTCTTCCTTCAATTGTTTAATCTTTTCTAATCTACTAGACTGGCGTCTAGGTTGGTACCCAAACATACGCTTTCTGAAATTAATTAGATATGATGAAACCTATTCAGTTAATAGATGTGAAAAATTAGGTGTATGTAAATATAAATAACCATAACAAAATTTTAAAACTGGAATTTAAATGTTACCATAAAATTATAAGTATTTTCCAAACATTCAGGCAATATAAACATATTTTGATAGAGAAGAAGCATACTGGCCAGGCTCGAATATATATATACATAGTCCGCAGCCAGCCGGTGCATGGAATGGTGTAACACTCCTTCCTGAAGGAAGCCGTATGACTACACTGTACTTTACTTTAAGGTAAGCCACAAGCATCTATCTTTCCTTTCCATACCAACATTGCAATTATTTTTGACAATTTCATATCCTTATTAATATCATTTATATATACAATATTAGGAGAATCCATTAAGGAACTAATTCACATTCAAACTTGGATAGTGAGGAAGGATAGAAATAAATAGGAGAAATAGGAGGATTGCGCTTTATGTGAATTCATATGCTCGGGCGAAGAATTACGCACATAGAAAAGCATATGTTCAAAGCAGAGAGAAGGAAGGAAGAAGAAGGAAAGACTGAAAATATTTGACCCAGGCGGGACTTGAACCCACGTATTCTGCTTAGTACGAGATGGTTAAGGTGTCTGTGTACTAAGCAGAATACTTGAACCCATGTATTCTGCTTAGTACGAGATGGTTAAGGTGTCTGTGTACTAAGCAGAATACGTGGGTTCAAGTCCCGCCTAGGTCAAATATTTTCAGTCTTTCCTTCTTCTTCCATCCTTCTCTCTGCTTTGAACATATGCTTTTCTATGTGCGTAATTCTTCGCCCGAGCATATGAATTCACATAAAGCGCAATCCTCCTATTTTCTCCTATTTATTTCTATCCTTCCTCACTATCCAAGTTTGAAGATATATATATATATATATATATATATATATATATATATATATATATATATAGTAATAGTAAGAATGTGACATTGTCAAAAATATTGGTATGGAAAGGATAGAGAGATAGGTTGTGGCTTACCTGAAAGTGAAGTGCGGTGTCGCCATGAGGAACTGAAGGTTGTTCTTCAAATTTTCGGAGGCTCTCAGCCTCCTTCTTCAGGAAGGAGTGTTACACCATTCCATGCACCGGCTGGTTGCGCATATATATATATATCATCCACGTGGCTATAGAATCAATTTAAAATATGGGTGCCAAGTAATTTTTTGATTGAAATTACCAAAACAATTTTTGTATATAATTAATTTATTTCTCGAGCATTGAGAACATTTAATATCTGCAGGGCGTGGTTATTTATTACATTTTTGTGTTAAACCACTGGGACCTCTGTCCCCTATTGAGTCCTAAGTGGAAGTGAAGAATTGCCTCGCCACGTCTCGGCACATGTCTTACACCAACAATACTATATACGGCGCAGCAAAGGGACATCGACAAAGACATTGACAATGTAACATAATCATGTTACAATATATATATGTCATTAGGAAAGATAGAAATAAATAGGAGAAAGGTGTGAATCCACTTTATGTGAAAGCATATGTGCAGGTTGTAGAATTGTGCAAAAACAAAAGCCTGTACAAGGAAGGAAATAGAAGGATAAACTGCCAATATTCAGCCAGATCAGGACTTTAACCCATGTATTCTGTTGTGTGTGCAGATGCCGTAATTTTGTCACCTAATTAAAGTTCCTAGCACCACATGGATGTGTGCACACACGTGTGTATGTTTGTAAACAGTTGGTATTGAAAGGAAAGAGAGAATGATATTGTCTTGCCTGAAATTTATTTACACATATTGGCACACATTTAAGACATTCTATCTTGATGAAGGAGTGTGCGTGCATGTGTGTTCTTCAGGAGAGTAAGTCTGAACATCTTGCCACTAGCCACTTACAGGTTTATATCTACAGTCTCCTGAAGAAGGGAGCTCAGGCCCTTGAAACTTTGTCGATTCTGGTATCCTGCATGGCGACCATGACTTTTGATTTACAGTCAATACTTTTACCAATTATCATCCCAATGTACAATTCACCCATGAACTTACATTGAACCGAAATGAGAATATAATACATCAGTATACAATATAATAATTAAGTGAGATAGCCAAATGCAGACAAAATTAAGTTATGATGTAAATATCACACAACATTTCTGGGATCCTTGTCCCTTGAACCATTCCCTTAAAATCCTTGATGTCACTGTTTCCATTCCCAATACTTCTATTCTCACCAATTGGTTCAGAAAACCTAGATATTCAGGACGAGTACTCAATTTTCCTTATTATCATCCTCCTAACCAAAAGAGAGCTGTTGTAGACAGAGCAATAACACCAATTTCCATTAACATAACATAAATATTGTCAATAACATTAAAATTTCTAAAGAGTACCCTTTAAATTTTATTAATAAACTCACAAACATTAGATTGAACAAAATTCCATATATCATCGGCAATCACACCAATCCAAATTTTTCTCGTACTCCCTTATTACAAATTTTTACATCATAAGTTAGTCCAAAATTTAAAGAATATCAATCATTAACAGATCTAATAATACTCTTTCCTTCTTGACACCTAAAGCAAACATTGTGTAGTTTACAAAATCTCTTGCTCTAATTCTAATTTATGCTACATAGGGCAAACAAAATGTTCACTTAACACCTGTAGTCTCCAAACATATTATCAATTCGAAACAGTAATTGGATTGGCAAAATGCTAAACATGTAAACATTGACACCAAGTACAATTCCAGAATTATGTCAGAGATTGTTCACATTAAATCAAATGGCACAGCAATTAACATAAAACTGATACTATGAAATTCAATAATAGCTATTATAGCTGATTGTTACACTAACACCTCTGCTTTACCATTGTCATTCTGTTTTGATTCGCTTTTGAGTTTGTTGACTGTATACTTATGAAATAAACAGTTTCCATTGTATGGTATTTAAATCAGTTGCGCCAGAGAGAATAAAAAATATATATTACGATACTTGAAACAAGAACAAATAAGACTTCTGACAAGTGAATTGTGCAGTGTTAAGGATTAAACAAACTCATGTGTTGTGTTAGTCTGGCTGAGCAGACATGATAATTAAACTGAACGTAATCTGTTAAAAAGTTAAAAGAAAAGTTGAATTTGGATAATGAGGTCAAAAACTGTTAACAACATTGTTATTTTTATGTATTGTTTATAATTTTTCCATTAGAGTAAATTTTTACCATATTGCCGAGTACTGTCATATCATGAATAGTCAATGTTACGGAAACCTTTGTTTAATATCTATTCATATCTAGTTTCAGATAGAATATAAATGTTTGTATGGCTAGAGAAATTTTTTATTATTATTGGTGTATTGTCTTATTGTTTATGGTTACTAATGTTATAGAGGTATTTTCCTATTGTTTATAAATCTTTACTTATGGTTTCAATTTTTAGAGTATGGTTAGAGAAAATTTATTACTATTATCATTTATTTTGTGTATTGTTGTATCAAATCAAGTAGTTGGTATTTTATGGAGATCTTTTCCCATTATTACTACATTTCCTTATGGTTTCTATTTTTGTTATGGTTAGGGTAAACCAAGTTAGTGCAATTACAGGTAGTAAATACAAAATTAAAATCAACCTTCTAGAGCCAACTGGCAATACAATAAATGTGGATGAAACAAAATATAGAAAATTTATGTTTCAAAGATCTCTTAACCTTCAGTTAAAAATATTATCCCATAAATTTTGGGGGTCTATGTAACATTTCTGTAAACACACGTTATTTGGAGGTGGAAGCCATTGTTTGGTCAGCTGCAGGACGATGGTCTCAACCCCTTCTGGGGACAAAGCGAGCGCATGACAAAGAACCAACAAACGACAAAAAGGCCTTAAGGGGTGGCCAGCAGCTACAAGGAATGCCAAAATTATTAGGCCTAAAAAAATCGAGTTCCTAAAGCATATATTTAGCTGATGGGCATACAAAAATGAAAAACATCTGGAGGATGAATTTGGGGATTTCAAGAGTTGAAATCTAACAGTCAGTAACCAACCACAACATTGCACGGTCGGTGACTCATAAGTTTAAGTATTACAGGCTATTTATGTTATTACAATATCTCCTATTCTATATATGTTCAAACAACGGATAGTTTATATGATCTATATGTCCTCACAGGCAGTCACTGTGCCGAAACAGTCAGTGGTCATTTGCTTTGTATGTCGATCTCATTTTAAGAAGCATCACCAAACCCATTAAAATGCAGTCACATGAATGAATGGTCCATCTCTCTCTCTCTCTCTCTCTATCATCAATACTGACAATGAGCAACCACTGCCATATATTCTCCATGTAAAATTTTTTTTGTACCATGAGAGTGTAAAATATACTCCCAATACATTTACAAAGGCTTTAACACTCCCTGTACCCTAATAAGTAAAAAATATTTCTCATAACTTAAGAGAGAGAATAAAAATTCCAGTACCGTATGAGACTCAAAAATACTCTAAGCTAAATACTCTAAAATAGTAAAAAAAAGAAGTAAAAAAGGTATTTTTACGTCTGCTTTTAATTAAAAAAATAATGCAGTTTTTTGACCAATAAATAAAATATCCTGATATTGGTTGAAAAACTGCATTATTTTTTTAAAAAGTTATGTTATGAGAGAGACACTTTCAATTAAGAGTCAAAATATTCCCCTTTACCCCAAGAAGGACAAAGACTGTCAAAAATAATCATTTAGAAGTTAAAAAATATTCCTGCTGCATAAGAGATTCAAAAGTACTTTCAGTATCCGAAGGACATGAAAAATATTCCCGGTTCCCTAATATAACAAAAACGACTCTGTGTACCTTAAGAATGTCAGTAATATTCAGGTACTTAGAGAGCAAATATAATCTCGGTATCGTTAAGAGATTCAAAAATATTTAAGTAATAGAGTAAAAATTACTTCCAGTACACCTTAATGAAATCAAAAATACTAATCGTACACAAAGATAACCAAATTTTCTTCCCAGTTCTGTAAAAACAAAACTTTTCAGAATGTATAAAATATTTCCAGTAACCAACAATTCATTAATATTTCCCTCACCCTAAGAAAATGAAAAATACTCTTTGTACTTAACCAGTATGGTGAATATCATAATTAAACTCGGGTACATTCATAAACCCGTATTTTACACTAATCTCTGCTGTTTATGTATTATAATTTCAGAATGGCATTTTACACTCCTGAAAGCATTTCCATTCTGGCACACACATGGGTGGTCCCATTCATTGGCACTAGGGGTTAAAATTGGTAATTAAAAAATTCAAGAATGAGACTATTAAAATCAGTGATCCAGCAAACTTTACATTCATTTCTAATTAATAATTTCCAATTTAGAGTGCCTTTAGAAAGCCCCTCCGTACTCTCCCGCCCTTATAGATGATGGAGTAGTTTGATTCAGATTGCAAGTAAATTCTGTAAAAAATTAGTTGAATATGCTTGACATGTTTAGGATTGTACGTAGAACTTAGTTATTCTGTTCTACTCCCACTACTAATGTCTGAATTACCACTCAACTGGCATGCTGTATATCATAACTAAACTAAGGGACTTGAAAAACCCAGAATTCAACACCAATCTAGAAGGTTTTTGTGATAATTTTATTTAACACTTATCCACCCTCAATCTTAAGGATGATTCTCTCACATCCCTAAAGAGGTTAAAATTAAACACAAACAATATTGGGAAAAATACTATAATTCTGATTAACCCCAAAAAATATTTATTCAATGCAAATATCATGTTTTTTAATGTTTTATAATTTCCACCCCTGTCCGTATTGGTAGTGGGAGGTGTGTCTTATCTGCACAGTGTTTGTTTCCAGGTCAAAAGGAACATGTTCAAAGTTTGGTTGAAATTGATCTTCGTGTTCACATTTGTATGCAGAGCAAGCAAACATACATACATACATACATACACACGAACAAAAATCAAATTTTATTTATTCCTACGTAAGTGCCTAGTGTTGCCCATCTATTTATTTATGTAAGCACAAAAGAAGTATTTAATTCTAGATTAATATATTAATCCCAGTGCCTTTAGAGAAGAATAAAAACTCCTGGTACCAAATATTATCAAAATTACTCTTAGTACTGTCAGAGTGTCAAACTCCCAGTTAGTTGGGAGTCAAAAATATTCTGGGAGCCCTAAGAGACTTAAAAATATACTTACCCTAAAACAATAAAAAGTATACAAAGAACATCCATAACCCTGGGTTCAACAATAATCTTGGCAATTTTCATGTTATTTTTATGTTATGCCCCTCCAGTCCTATCCTGAAAGTGTCCCCTTCCCATGCTGAAAGGGGTTGAAAATATACACAAAGAGAATTTGGAGAAATACTATCCATCTCACTGCCCCCCAAAAACATTAATGTCAGCAAATATCAGTCATTTGTGAATGTTTTAAAATTTCCACCCACACCCCTTGGCTTAACCCTACAATATTGTTTCCTGGTTGAAAGGAAGGTGTCCAAAAATGTTGTAAAAATTGCTCAAAGTGTCTAAGATTTTTCTATTCCACAATAGCTCTAGGGGATGAAAAACAGCTTAACCGGCAAGTTGAATATCATAGTTGCATGCAGTGATCCCCTTAACCATGAATTTAACACCAATCTCAATGGTTTTCACGTTATAGCCACTGTAGCCTATTCCCCCCTGCCCATAAGGGTGCTCTACTCCTATGCTAAAATAAGTTAACTATGCATGAACAATATTAGGAGAAATATATCAATCTCAGTGCCCCAGAAAAATATTCTGTCTATTTACACAAATTATCAGACATCCCACCTACCTAACTAGCTAGCTAGCTGTGGTAGTGATGTATTACTCTGACAGTGTTTGTTGTACCTGGTGTCAATGTCTAAAATCTTAGCATTTTGCCAATCCATTAACACCAGGTACAATACCAGACTCATTTCAAAGATGCTTCACATTAAATGAAACATCACAGCTATTAATGTACAAACAGACACAATGAAACTCAATAATTGCTATGATCCCTTATTATTACGCTTAAAGCCTCTGTTTTTCCATTGTCATTGCTCCCTTATTGTTATGGTAACCCTTCAGCTCTCCCATTGTCATTGTGTTTTCGTCGCTTTTGAGTTTTGTCAACTGACAAGTGCAGTTGTGATTCTCTAGGCTCTTCTTAGCACCTGATGAAAGGGACAAGGATCCCAAAAACATTGTGTGGTATTTATAATACCTTCTTTTTTTTTTTGCCTGTATTGGCTATCTTTCTCATTCATTATTTTCAAACAGATGTAAATTTTTCATTTTTTACCTTAAAAAAGTTGGTGTAGCCATACTGGGAACCAGTAACATATCAAATTATTTTGAGGGCCTCAGTCCCCTTAATTAGGACAGTAGGTATGAATGTTGAAAGAATGGCAATGGAAAGAGGAAATTGAGGTGGATTTTTTGAGAATGAAGTTGTAATTTCAGGTTTGTTTATTAAATTTTACTTACTCTTTGACAACTTTTAACTGACTGAAGTGCAGTAAAAGACCAATCACTGTTGATGGGTTTAATTAGTTGAACCTAAATCCCATGCTAGCTTTTATTTTCAACAATGAGCCTTTAGATCTATATGAGCCAAGAGAAGTATAGTTAAATTAGAGATAAATCTAATTCAACTGTTTATTTGCGAACAAGATGGAGTAATCAGAATAACTGTAAATTTATTAAAAATCTGTATAATTTGAAAACTGTACACTGACAAAATTCTGAAGTCTTAGTTTAACATGAAAGCTAAAATGATTTATTCAATTTGGTTAGCTTCTGATAAAAATAAAATTACACAATAACCACTTGTAGACTATTTCTAATAATAATAATGATTAAGTGAAATGTGACCACGAAAGAAGTGTTATAAACAGGTATTGTTGGACATTATGTTTCATACAGCATAGTTTAGAACTGGACTGTAAAATATTTTTGATAATTTTGATAAACAAGTATCAAAATAAGAAACAAAAATTAAATGCCACACAATGTTGCTGCAATTGCTGTTGCTTTCATCAGGTAATTGAAATAAAGGAAGAGCCATAAGATCGACACACCACACAAACCAACATTTATTATTGTCCGTTATTTGGCTACTTTAAACACACACATTTTATATTTTCATTTCAAGATGGCATTACTATGTGTACAAAGTTTAGCTGCAATATGTCCATGCATTTAAATTTGTATGATTACAAATTGTAAATTAATTTTTTATTAGCCAAAATAATCTAATACAGGTTATTACAAATATATGTAGTATTATACAGTGATTTCTACATTTTCAGACCAATGAAGATGTTCCTGGCAAAAAAGTGATTCACAAAAATGAAGTCAAGAAAGAAGTCCAATGGTGGTTCCACAATCAGCTGTACAAATTCTACCACAGGGACATCTCAAATTTAGTGTTGCAATGTGACAAATATCTGAACCAGGGTGGGTACAATATATATAGTTTTTTAATTACCTGTATGTACCTTATTTTGGCTAATAAAAAATAAGGGCAAAGACTTTTTGCTTCACCCTTGTATGTATCCATTAAGGAATTGTAACTAATTTGGTGACAAAAGTCACATTCAAACTTGGATAGAGAGGAAGGATAGAAATAAATAGGAGAAATAGGAGGATTATGCTTTATGTGAATTAATATGCTCAGGCAAAGAATTACACACATAGAAAAGCATATGATCAAAGCAGAGAGAAGGATGGAAGAAGAAGGAAAGACTGAAACTATTTGACCCAGGCAGGATTTGAACCCACATATTCTGCTCAGTACACAGACACCTTAACCATCTCGCCCACCGGGTCAAGTTCCTGATCAGGCAAATATAGACAGTCTTATTATGGACAAATATATATATATATATATATTGCTTTTTTATTTCAAGATGGCATTAATAAACTGAATAAAAACTGATTATTAATGTGAAATCCCAGTAGTATAAAACATTGATAAAAACTCAAAATTATATAAAATATAATTATATTATTATCAATGTATTGTCACTACGTCCATTTTTAATGGAGCTCATATGAAATTACATGAGAGAGAAAAATAAAACAATCAATAATTGGAAAATAAAGCAAAAGTTCAAAATACTCACCTTTGCAACCTCTCCTTTTCAGAAAATAATCTAGGAATTTCAGGAAGAAAATCTTCAGATAAAGTATGATAAAGTGCTCTTTCAACTTTTGATGAGGAATCTCTAAATCCTTCTGTCACCTTATCCCAATCTTCTTCAGTAAAACAAACAACTTTCCATACACTTTCCTCACAATCTTCCGATTCTGATTCAAGAGGTGAACGGGAGTGCTTCTTTTTGCGCTTTTCATCTTTCAATTTTTTTCGTTTGTCTTTTGCTTTTTGTTTCTTTAAATGGAAGAAAAATTATTTTTAAAATTAACCCAAACGTAAAAACATTAATGTTAAAACTTGTATCAATCAATATAATATATATCTGGTCCATACTTAAATCATATTAATTACATAGAAGATAAGTAAATTCACTTTCTATTTACAGTACAAATTTTAAAGGGTAATTCACAAGACTTTGTTTCACAAAGTTATTGGAATAAAATAAATAAATTTTTGGAATTACTGGAATAAAAGGAATCAATTTTTTAGATGGAAAATATGAAAAGTATTTTACTTACAAGTTTAGGATAATCTTCTCTGTATAATCGCGTACCATAGAAATACCAGTAAGCAGAATGATTTTCATCGTGCCCAAGAGGTTCAACTCGCAAGCTATCTGATTCTAAATTCTGCAATACATGACAATTTATTTTATTTTATAGTTTATAAGTAACATTACACATAGATACATTCATTTAAATAATTGAAGTAGTTCAATAACAACAGGATAACAAATTTATGCTTTATTTATTCACTAGATAAGACTAAACACTTAAACTTCTTTAGCAATTCTATGACCCTCACAAACACTGGTACAGAATACCCTATATTCAGGACAGATTCTTAAGTATTTTTGAAACCACCCATTGAACAATGTTATTTTACATTGTTTTACAAGCTACATAATGTTCCATTCATCAAATTTCATATTGAAAATGCCTCAGTCAATTATTTTGTCTAGGTTATATGGGCGTCAAATTTAATTAAAGATGTAGACATTATGGAAAGCACTTTATTTATAAATCAGTTACTTCACAATGAAGCTTATAAACATTTAATTACACTTTCATGGCAGTTCTCACATTTTAAGTTACACAGCATTAAAACTTTAGTTACTTTTGAAGAATAGCCTAACCATAACTGCATCTATGTTAGACAGGGTTTTACTGTCTGCTTTCACAAATTTGCTCTTTATTATACAAAAATGAGAAAATTAATACTTTGTTACAACCAATTTAATCACTAGCAATCATAAAATACCGAAAAGTGATAGATTAACTGGCACCTTAGAGAAACGCTTTGAACTTCATACATCCTCACACAATGTTTACTGGCATGTAACATCACTAAGCTTTCAGCCAATCACAATGTGTTTTCCATCACGTGGCTGAGCTCCAAAATTCAGTTTTAATTCATAGTTTATTGCACTTTTTGGGAAAATTGATAGAAAAAATGGATTCAATATGAAGAAATCTTGTTGGGTGACTGCAAGCTTATGTATATATATAATACAGTTAAATAGCCTATTTACTCTCCTAGAGAATTGCAAAACATATATTGTCTCGTTTATCAGTATTTGCCTCTTAATGAGATTGAACTGCTTTCCTAGTCATTAATTTCCATTTTCTTTTCTTTAGCCCAACTATTGACCTTATCCAATTCTTCCTGTAACTAATATACCTGGGTCAACCTTTATCATTCTACAGATGATGTAGTCATCGGCAAATGTTTGTATGTAAGTGAGTAAGCATTATTCTGTTATTTTTCCATTTTTGAGACCTTTCCTTGGGTGTTGATTTTTGCTGTCTAGCAGCTGGTGTGCCAGGGTTTGAATTCAACACTGAGTAGCCAGTGGGGATAACATTCAGACCCAGATAGTTGAAAATTTGACGTATTTGTTCCCAACTTGGTTGATTTAAGGTAAGTAAGCTGCTCTCTATCCAAATTCCTATCTAAAGTAGTTAATAAATATAAAGTTTTGCTAGTCAGTTTATTTGAAAGAAAACAGAAGTCATAGCTAATATCCCACCTTCAAGAGATCCTGAACATCATCAGCATCCAGACGAAAATCACATAAAGCGTGAAGAATTTCTACCTTTGTGCGCAAAGGTAAAAACTGGAAATCAATATCAGTATTGAAAGGGTTATTTCGTCCATACTCCTGAAAATTAATAACATAATTTCATATATACATAACAATTTAATAACTGTTGTGAATACAAATATAAAACCATTAGTAACTAAAATAATACAAGACAATGAGGATACTAAATAAATTTATATGTAAGGAAGAAAACGAAATACAAATTTAAACACTAGAAGCAATTTCAAACAAGTTACTTATAACTTGAAAACAAGCACTGTTGGGGGTTAAATTCCAAGCTGCCCTATGGATAGAGTTGGTTTAATTTCGCTATAAAAATTACCAAGATTGGTGATGGCCATTCACCATTATGGTTAATCAGCATGTAGAAAAGGGTGTCAAGAGGTTAATTATGAAACATTTAATATGATAAGGACTGGAGTAAAATACAGGATTTTGGAGGTCGCCAAGTTGCATATTGACATTCATTATGCTAATTATATTGAAGTTCAGTCTCCATCTGCATTTAGGGTCGATGAGGAAGCATGAGGAGAAGGGGACAATTTTGCAAAATTGCCTATATTAAGATTGAATACATAATTTGTTGAATGATCATAGATGCCACCAATTGTTAAGCCTGGTGGGCTTAATTATAAAATATTCTGAAATAATGAGGAGATTAATGATTTACTGATCTAATATACATACCCAGGAAACAAAAGACTTTCACTGAGTGTGTGTTTCTGTATATGTAAGGATATGACATTGTCAAAAATAATTGTGATATTGGTATAGAAAGGAAAGAGAGAGAGATCTTGTGGCTTAGCTGAAAGTGAAGTAAGGTGTAGCCATAGGGAACGAAAGGTAGTTCTTCAAATTTTAGGAAGGAGTGTTACTTCACTTTCAGGTAAGCAAAAACCAAACGCTATCTCTCTTTCCTTTCCATAACAATATCGCAATTATTTTTGACAATGTCATATCCTTACTAATATATATTATATATATATAGATAGATAGATATATATATATATATATATATAGTTGGTCCAGTCTAGCAGCAGTGAGTGTATTCTCCAAATTTTCAAGGGCTGGCCAGACACGAGGGGGCTCACATAAGCCATACTGGATCAACTATTAATTTGATTGTTCAGAATCACTGTATCTCTTTCCTATCTAAATGTGTTGTTTAATTTGACCTTGTAACATTTTCCTTAATAGTTTTGTATACATATTTGCACAAACCAGAACCCCTTCAATTGCCTTAACAAGACCCCTTATTTTTTTTTCATGTTTAATGTCTGCATGTATCTGTACACACTCTTCTCTTGGAATTACATTTCAGATTCCAAAAGGATAATGGTGCAGATTGATCAAAGAAAGAGGAGTCATAAAATGATTGAAGCTATTGATGCATTTCAGAAGAAGAACGGTTGGAAGAAAGCAAGTAACAGTTTAATTTTCTGAAAACAACTATTATGAAGTTATCCAACATGAATTACAAATCACCTGAAGAAGTAAAAAAAAAAAAAGATATACCTACAATTATTGGTAACAAACATGGTTCACTAATGTCTTGCTATTTGTGGTGACTTACTCATGATTAATGAAGAATGGTCATGAAATTGGCAGAGCATTTAACATTCTTCCAAAGACAATTTTTTTGTTGGGGAAAAAGTGAATTCGAAATTTTCTTTAACACCACATAACCAAACTGTCTCAAATGAAACCTACTTAAACATAATATATAGCAGGCTCTTGGGTTCTGCAATGAAAATGTATAAAGATTCTATAAACTTATGGAAGATATTTATGAGAAAGATAATTTCACTCCTGACAAAATATAGAACATTGACAAAAGTAGCATTACTATGGTTCAATCTAATTAGACTCAAAGGTAAAAAGCAGATGGCCACCTTGATATCAGGAGAAAGTGGGGTACTAATAACAATTTTATCTTGTATGAATGCTATTGGTTCATTTGTCCCCACTTTAGTAATTCTTTCAAGGAAGAATATGAGTGAACAGTTGAAAAAAAGGAGCTCCACCAGGAACAATCTTTGAAGCACACCGTTCTGAGTGGATCTAAATCAAATCCTTCACTCAGTGGTTTCGACACTTTTTCAAGTTTTCCAATCCTACAAATAACAAACCTATGCTGTTACTCTTAGATGGCCACTTTAGCCACACACAGAATATTGGTTTGATCGATTTGGCAAAAACAAATAATGTAACCACTATGACGCTGCCACCTCAGCTCTTCACACAATTTACAACCTTTAGATAAAACTTTCATAGGATATCTCAAAATTTATAACAGAAAAGAAATCTGGCAGTGGTTAAGGCATAATTAACGTCACATAAGTGCTTCTGATGTAATGGCCATGTTTGGAAAAGCCTAAATTAGTTGTTACAACTCAAGAAAGTGTAAGGTGTTTTGAAAATATTTTTTTACACTAATTTTTTTAATACTATTCTAAAAAGTAATACAAGGAGTCAGTGCCACTAGGGAAAACGGAATACCTGCAACAAATGATAAACAAAGTACAGAGCTAATAAAAGTATTGTAACATAACAATCTCTTATGTTACATTTGCCTTTGGTAGCATCTGTTCTACCATGCACAGTATAATTGTGCTGACGACATGCTCATTGGCGATCACAAATTTTCAACCCAATTTTTGTAGAACCCTTTCAGATGGGGACGGTGGCACATTTTCGCATGGGAATTTAGGGACTGTACATAAAAATAACGCAAAAACAACCCAGATTGGAGTCAAATCCAGGGTTATGGATGTGGCTGAGTTTAATTATGACATTCAACTTTTTTCTTATTTAGACCCCTAGGATTGGGGGTGTAAGGGGAAAACAGACTTCTGCATAAAATCTTCTAGATGTGGAGCAATTTCAATGAAAGTTTGGGCGTATTTTTGTCTGGCAAAAATACCGGAATTATTATTGACGTTTTTAGATGCGAGCGAGTATTTTTCTCTCTTAAAGAACCGTGATTATTCTTCACTCTGAACGTATTACGAATATTTCCAACTCTCTTAAGATACCAGGAGTATTTTTTACTCTATCAACACACCAGGAGTATTTCTGGCACTCTAAGGTACTGAATTATTTTTTTTGGTATCAGGAGTATTTATGGCTCCTAACTAGAATTAAATAAAGAGATATAATGTGCAAAATAATTTGCATATAAAACACTACTTCACCCTAAAATGGAATTGGCACATATTTTGCACCTGTATGGAAAAATCCAAGTTGAGTCAGTAGAGAAAATACAGATGCAAGTGGCTAAATTTGTGGTCAGGGGGCCAGGGCGCAGACATGAAAAACTCAAGTCTGTTGAGGTGAGAAGCATTAGAAAGGAGAAGAAAAATGTCAAGCTCTGTGAGTTCTTTCAAACTTATAATGGCAACAAAGTGTAGAAAGAGGTACAGGAAAAACCAAAAAGCCAGCTTACTTAGGCAGAGGGGACCATGAATTTAAAACTAAAACTAGACCACAGAAAACAGATGTGGGTAAATTTACTTTCCTTGACCAGAACTATCAAGGACTTGAACAAGTTGCCTGAAGCATGGTTTGTGGAGTCCACTTTCTGTCAGTTAACACCTTAAAAGACTAATCAAATGAAGTGAAGTGGAAATTTAAAAAGGAAAAGTTCATTCCAAATTCGTATTTTGTACATAGCGGATAATTTAATTTTTCTTATTTTACATATTGTGCTCAAGTAAAATTTATGTAATTTAATGTAAATAGCACTGGGCTAGTGCCCATTTGTAGTTAATAGAAATACTGAACACATCATAGGTTGGTGACAAAATAATTATTTTTTATACTTTCTTACAAAGTACAGCATATTCTGGTTGTGCAAGAAGCAAACCTTAATTTTTTCATTTTCCTTCCACAGAATTTTTTTTTAAAAATGTTGTTATTCATACAAGAAATAAAGTATCTATCTCAATTCACAAATTTTGCTTACACATTATGTTAACAATAAATGTGTCCAAGATTAGCAAAGAAACAGTCATATGAATTTAATGAGCAAGAAACACTGACCTCTGTCTGACAGGGATTAAATCTCCACCCCCCCCCTCCCTCCCTCTAGCATAAAATACAGAAAAACATACCCTTGTGCCTTAACTGCTATTCACGGAAGAATCACTTTACAAAAATGCATGGGAATCATGTAGATTTTGTACATTTAATAAACATAACATCAAAATTGAGAAGGAAGGGATGCCCATCCAGGTGTAGCATGCAGCATGTACAGTGACAGTGAAGGATGTGTTCTTCTGCGCAGGTGCCAACCCCCTCCCCACGCACAGCCAATCTGCTTAAAACAGCGACTAGAGGTTGACCTCATCAGATCACTATTGTGTGTGTGAATTCTGTGTGCATCATGGTAATTTTGGACTTGATTTCCCTTCAATCTGCTCCACCCACCTTTGTTCATTTCTCATGCTATACCTCTTTGGGTTTTCCTGTACTTGATTTTAAACCAAGGAATTTAGTTCCAATAGAGGTGAAACCATGAAATCTGGGGTAGCTTTGAAGAGTGTACGCTCAACAGTTAAGATATTAGACATAGTTAGGGTTGTCTTCTGTTCCCATTGGAAATCAGCCAGCTATCCCCCAAACCTTATTGAGGCATGGAGATAGGAATGCTACATTCCCACAAGAAAAACCTGCACCTCTATCATTGCAAGGGCATGAGACAAGTACTAGCAGTCCAACCTAACCATTGGCTAGCTTGAAATCCTTTGTGCATCCACCTTTCTATCCATTCTTATGCTGTTATAGCGAACAAAGATCACCACATGGCTGACCCTCATATAGACTAACACTCACAAAGGTAAATATTGGCACACATGCAAACATTGTGTGTGACCAAGTGGCACAAAATAAAAATTATAGACTTTCAAATAAATTTTATTACTGTACTAGCAGGGTGCCCGGCGTTACCCGGAATGTTGTATATCCATAACCCCCAATTTGACTCCAATCTCTGGTGCTTTTGTGTTCTTTTTATGTAATGCACTTTGCCCCATATCCTTATATGTACCTCCCATGACAAAAGGGGTGGAACTCCTTGACTCTGAAAAAGTTTTTCATAAATCATATTGTCCATTTCAACATTTTACAAAATTTCCAGTCACATCCCCAATCTACTTTGGGTTTAAAAAAAACGTGGAATGTCATAATTAAATTCAGAAATATCGATACCCCCGTATTTGATTCCAATCGTATTGGCATTTTTTCATGAAACACCCCACCAAACCCCAACCCTAAGTTTTCTCCTTTCCATTCTGACAGGGATTGAAATTATACACAGAGAGCATCTTAAGAAATATTATGAATTTAATTTACCCAGAAAAATATTATTGTGACACTGCTATCGGCCGATTAATATGTTTTAAAAATACCACCCACACTTGGGCGAGTTAAACAGCAAGTTGAATGTAATAATTAAACTCAGTGACATATAAAACCTAGGATTCAATTCGAATATCGATTGTTTTGCATAATTTTAAGTAATGCCAAACCAGCCCCACCCTTAAGGATGCTTCCCTCACAAACCCAAAAGGGGTTGGAATTATAAATGGAGAACATATAGAGGGTTATTATAAGGCTTATTGATGCCAAATATGCCGTTTGAAATGTTTGCAAATTGTTACCTACGCCCAACACCCTCCCAATGCCGCTAACACACACGCATTGACCAGATTGTCATAAATAAACTAAGAGACTTCCATATCCTTGCATTTGATTCCAATCTCGGTCGTATGGGTATTATTTTGCATTAACACACCCCTAAGCGTAATCGCCTCCTAAGACCGAAATGGGTTGAAGTTATACACAAACAACATAAACCAAATAATCTGAATTAAAATTGATTGCAAAAAATATTAGCAAACAGCGCCAATGGGAGTTAAATGTCATAATTAAAATAGGTGACATCCATAACCCCCAATTCAACCCCAAACTCAAATATGTTTGCGTTAATTTTATGAAACGTCCCTCCACCCTTAAAGGTCCACCACTACCAATGACGAACGAGGTTGAAATCATACAAACATCATCATTAGAAATATTGTCCAGATTGTCATAAATAAACTAGGCGACATCTATTACTTTCGATTTGACTCGAACCTCCGTTGCTTTCACATTATTTTCTTGTAAATCCCCTCCACCCTCACCCCTAACAATGCTCCTCTCATTCTGCAAGAGGGGTTGAAATTTTACACACATAACATGGGTAAATCTAATTAACCCTGAAAAATATTTATTCTATCTAATATCGGTCCTGATTTCTTGTTTCAATATTTCCAAGGCGAGCTCCCTTCCAATCCTGAAAGGGATTCAAATTCAACACGGAGAGCATGTAGTAAAATTTTAATCATCTCATTTTTCCCTAAATATATTTATTCAACACAAAATTTGGAACTTCACTTATTTTTAAATTTGCACCACCAACCACTTCCGCCCAACTTCTCCCACCCCCACAGGTTGCTCAGATTGTCATAAATAAACTCAGGAACATCCGTTACCTTCGATTTTAATCGAATCTCGGTTGTAGTAGTGTTATTTCCCGTTAACTCCCCTCCACACTCGTATCGCTATAGGGTTGAAATTTTTCATACATAAAATAGGTAGAAATACTATAAACATGATTAACCCTTAAAAATATTTATTCGACACAAATATTGACCGTTTAACATGTTTGTAAATTTTATTCCCCAGTCCAACCCTGCCCTATGGGTTAGATGACTAATTGAATATCATAATTAAACTCTGCGATATCCAGAACGCTGGATTTTATTCATGTTATTTATTTGTAACGCCTGACCACCCTCACCCCTAAGAGATCTCCTTTGCCATGCTGTAAGGGGTTGAAATAATACTCAGATAACTTTGGTTGAGACACTATCTCTTCGATCCCTAAAAAGATATATCTGCCTAAATATCGGCTGTTTTAGCATGTTTGAATGGTTCCAAACCCTCCCATAAGTGTGCTTTCCTTTCATCCTGAAAGGTGTTAAATTTTACAAAAAACATATGTAGATATATTAACAATGTTATTGACCTCGACAATTAATTATTCAAGCAAATATCGACCGTTTAACGTGTTAGAAAAATTCCACCC
The DNA here is from genome assembly GCA_037074705.1 of Zhengitettix transpicula. Classification (NCBI taxonomy): domain Eukaryota; kingdom Metazoa; phylum Arthropoda; class Insecta; order Orthoptera; family Tetrigidae; genus Zhengitettix; species Zhengitettix transpicula. The sequence goes on along the minus strand of CM073590.1, from coordinate 71,690,965 downwards.
CTGTTCACCTTGTCTACCCCTGCCCTTGGGGATTAAATGGCCAATTAAATGTCATAATTAAACTCTGCAACATCCATAACCTGGGATTTGACTTCAATCTTGGTTGTATTCATGTAATTTTATTGTAGCGCACCACCACCACCTAAGGGTGCTCTACTGCTAAGCCCAAAAGGGGTTGCAATTATACTCAGAACACACGTAGAAATATTTAATGAATCTCATTGACCCCGAAAAATATTCAGTTGTTGAAAAAATTGGTAATTAACTTGTTTGACAATTTCCACCTCTAACCACGCTCATCCCTAATTGCAAGTTGAATGTCATAATTAAACTCAGCATTATCCATAACTTTGGGTTTGACTCCTGGCTCAGTTTTATTAGAGTTATTTTCTTGTAACACCAGTTCACCCCCACCTCTACAGTGCTCCTTTCCCATGTTGTAAAAGATCAAAATTTAATCACATACATTGATACAAACACTATTAATCACTTTTACCCAGAAAATATTTCACCGACTCAAATTTCAGTTGTGTTAGCATGTTTGAAAATTTCAGTGACATCCATAACCCTGATTTGACTCGAAACTTGATTGCTTTAGCGTTAATTTTATAAAACGCGCTTCCACCCCACCTTTAAGGATGCTCTCCTCCCATGCCAAAAGGGGTTTAAATTATACACAAATAACATCAGTAGAAGTACAAACAATATAATTAACAATGAAAAATATTTATTCAACACAAATAGCAGCAATGTTTGCATGTTCCAAAATTTTCACCCTTCCCACCCCTGCCCCTAGGGGTAAATGCCAAGTTGAATGACATAATTAAACTCATTGACATCATAACCCCCGATTTGACTCCACTCTCAGTTGTAATCGTGTGATTTGATTTAAAGCATCTCCAACCTTATCCCTAACACTGTCAGAAACACTATGAATCTCTTTGACACCAAAAAATATTTATCCGGCTCTCAATTTTCAACCCCCGTCCACCCCCACTCCTGGCGGTTGTAGGCGTGTCTCACCCTGACAGTGTTTGGCTCCTTGTCACAAAGAACACATACAAAATTTGGTGAAATTTGCTCCACAGGTGTGGATTTTTATACTGAACATACACACCCTCATTTTTATTTATAAGATGAAAGATTACCTGCTATTTTTTTTTCATGGAATAGAAAAGTTTGGTATATTGAAATGAAAAAATATTTTAAATGACATGACAATATGACGACATACCATTTGGCAATGAATATTAATAGAAAGTAAACATTTACAACTCACAATAAATTTTATTTTAACAACATTTAAGAAATGAAATCGTGAAGGCATTTAAATATCAATTTATTATTGTAAATTTGCCATACATCAACATCTCACTGAATAATTCATGCGGTAAAGAATAATAATCAACTATATGTTTAAAATAGCTGTTCTTAAATATCTGAATTATATTTTGTTTAGTCATTAGACAGATGGTACTAAATAGCCATAATACGTATTTGACTTAAGGATGTACATACATATTTTACATAATTTTTTATTTATATACAATTAAATAGTTACCAGTCACAATATGTTTACTTTTTGAGCCAACTAATGAAATTTTACCTTAGTAAGTCGCAAGAAATATAGAAAAAAATACCTAGAACATGTTATGAAAACATAGAAAGGCACAAAGAAAAATTACCTATAATTAGCCGGAAATCTAACCGCAACTCTCCTATAATTATAGAAAATAACAGAATATGAAACACTAATGTGTGCCCATAAAATCTTCTAAATTCTTGCAACATTAAGTATTGGCTATCTTTCTTATTATTAAATGTTTGTAAGGTAAATATTTACAAACCTGACACTTTTGTCGAAAGAGACGACGAAGAAACATTTGATAATTGAAGGTAGATATATCATTATTTCCCAAACAGCCACATAATAGTCTAACAATTAACTCTTGTAACAAAGAGCTACCAGCATCTTCAGTTCCATCAGTTAAAAGTGCTTCCTCCAATTCCTGTTAGAAATATAAATATTAAAATAATACAAAAAATGCTTTCATCTGTAATATCTTGTTCTCGTAAGTGCATAGTGGCCCTCTCAATCTCACACAAGCTTTTACTGTCCATAATAATAAAGTATGTGTATAGGTGTCTCTCTATACCATGCCAAGATCACAATTATTTTTGACAATGTCATATATATATATATATATATATATATATATATATATATATATATATATATATATATGTAAGTAAGGATACAATACTGTGAAAAAAAATTGTGATTATTGGTATGGAAAGGAAAGAGAGACAGAGATGATTTACCTGAAATCCAGTCAGACTTGCGTGAGATAAATTTCAAATATTCTAGGGCCTGAGCACCCTTCTTCAGGAAGGAAGATCTCAACAGCATGCAGAATATATATATATATATATATATATATATATATATATATCACTTAAGATTACATTATAATAATCACTTTTGAATTATTTTCAACTTTATAACCAGGTTCATTTCATTTGAATACAGGTATACATGTTAAATAAATTATTTTAGTCTCCTTTGATAAACAGCGAAGTTGACTTACCTGAAGTCAATAGTTGGTCCAGCGAGCAGAGATGAAAGAATAGTACAAATTATCAAGGGCCTAAGTCAGGAAAGAAGGTCTGAACTGTGAGCTGGCTGGGCATGAATGCATGCTCGGTCTGCACGCAGTTCAGGACTGCCTACCTTCCTTTACGAAGGGGGCTCAAGCCCACAAAAACTTGTACTATTCTCTCACCTCTCCTCGACTAGACCAACTATTTATTTCAGGTACTGCCCAGTACTGTAAGCCAACTTCGCTGTCTCTCCTTCCTATCTTAGTGAGGAAAGAAATAAATATAGGAAAAAGTATGATGAGTTCAAATAAATAAACACTTTTTTCCAAGAACCTGTGGCCCTTAGTTAGAAGAGAAGGTCTGAACAGTGTGCCGTCTGGGGACAAATTGAAGAATTCATACTAAGGTACAACCCAGCAACAAAGCCAACAACTCTCTCTCTCAAGAAAAGATCACAACAATGGAAAATTACATACATGTATTTTCACAAACACAGTACAGTTATGAAGGTAAAAAGTAATAAAAGGAAGATAAAAAGTAAAAGAATGAGAATGGGAAAAGGATAAAATAGATCATTATAACACTTATCAGAATATTATGTTGATAAAAGATTTCAACATATTATAACTACGGCCACAGTGACCAATATAATAAATTAGAGGATGTTCTGTCCAGTACTTTGCCTAGACTATAAGATGCTGTAAGGGCAGTTCCCAAATATGGAGTTCAGCATCCAATGAGTCTGGGGGTGGGTTTGGTTTGACTGATATAAAAAGCTATGACAGAGGATGTAATTAATTTAATAGATGAATTGGGAGAAAAGGCAGCTAATGTTATCTTTGATTTGTGTAGGTGGATATTTGTGCAGGATTTTGGAAGAATGTAGCGGGATGGAGGATGGGGCACGTGCTCCTACTGCAAAGTTTGCAACCCAGCTTAACTAAGGGAGTTTTAGGGCGAGACCTGCAAGGGTAGACGAGAATATTGTGGAGATTGGATGGGCTCCTGACGGCAGGTGGGTAGCATTGTGGGAATGACGATTTTAAGATCTGGGTTGGATTTCAATCCAGTGACGGCCAGACAGAGAAAGAGAGTTCAGTTTTTATAGTCCAGGTAAGTAGTCAGTGGTAAGGGTGGACCACATTTCTTGTGTTGATCGAGGATGATTTTGGGTAGTTGGGCATTGGATAGTGCACGGGATAATTTTTTCAGGTCACTAGGGTATTTTCTGTTTTATGAAAGCATTAAGGGTCCAGTTAGTGTAGGTGGCGATGATGAAGGGATGTTATAGGAAACCTATTTGGGTAGGAATTTACATGCGAACCCTCGCAGTGTTACAAACTAGGTTACGGAATTTATGTAAGAGACCTTTATCCGAGACATGCTGAAAATTATTTGCATTATGGGGAATGCTGGCGAAAATTATCATCTAGAGAGGGAAAATGGAACAGAATTTCATTGTGAGTTTGGAAAATGTTTTTGGATTTTAGGCATTCTAAGTGTGTATTCATCACATATTAATATAGCGAATAAAAAAGAATGATATGTGGCTTTTCACGAAGACAGCGATTGTAATCGGATACAGGGAATTTGACAGTTAACCCATTCGGAGGAAAGCTAACCCTCAAACAGCAGTTAAGGAACGCAATATAGGACTGAAGTTTAGCCAAGCCAAATTTCCAATAGCTGCTCATGCCCAAAGTCACAACTCCAACCATTTCTACCAATGCTACACAATGACCCTCCTTAAAGCCTTGCTCCAAAACTACTGGCGTGCAAAGAAGACAGATAGACCGAAAACCACGTGGCTGGGTGGAGTGGAGGGAGATGTACAAATAATGGGATACAGGGAATAGAAAATGTTGCCTCAAGACAGAGATAGGTGGAAATAGTAGTTGAAGAGGCCAAGGTTCACCTAGCCAATAATGAAGAAGACATAAAAAAATACCTAGGTAATGCTGAGCTCTAACATAGTCACATATAGAGATTTATGAAACTAGTAATTTCTGACAATATTAAAAGCAAAGTTTTAGCATTAACATCTAAAAAATCATTAGCCACATGTTAATAGAGTAATGGAAGTATTCTAATTTTAAAAAACCATAAGGCCACAAGTTGTTCTGGTATATTAATGGCAAGTTTAATTCTAATGTTCTTTATAAATTGGAGAATAGACTTGTGAAGAAAAAAGGACTATAGCTAGCAACAAGTGTCTACTTAAGATTTGTAGTGGTCCATGCATAGTCCAGGACTCAGTATTTGTTTCGGACACTTAGTAGTGTAAAAAGTATTCTGAAAACAATGATGCAAGGAAATATATTGTGTTCCCTTCAGGAACTAAAAATCTATTACAGAGTGTGATAAAAACACTTTTCTGCTGTCTGTATATCCCCTTTGCAAGCAAATAAAGAATGTTTTTAAGAACAGTAATTGTGTTGGCCAAAGATAGGGCTCCATCTGCACAATGCTTACCTCCGTTTTCTCCCTTTTTCTATTGTACTACTTGCTATACCTCTCCATCTATATGTAATGGTGTAAATAGGTGTGGGTGTTTATAATGGATTATAAAGATTATTGCAAAAAAAATATCAAATACATGATGTTTCGTCGTCTTCTATGACCTAATCAGGAATTCCCATTTTTTATTTTTTTTCATATAATCAAAGTAAAATTTGGAGGTATGGTCCTGCTGCCTTGCCTGTTGTAACTGAAAATAATTTTTTAGATGACATCCTAACAAAGGATGAAGAAATGTGTATTTAATAAATATTTTTGAAAAAAAAACTAATAGTTTTTCTGACAAAATTTTTAATTAAATATAAAATCTGATAAATAAAATAGATTCTTTGAGGGTGTCATAATAAAGTGAGTTATTTTTTCTTCATTGTTGTAATGGAATAATGCAAAGTTAAATTATGGACTTACTTAACATAACTGAGAACTAGAATGAGGAATGAATATTGTATAATTGCTGTGTAATATACTTAATGTAAAGGACGCATAGAATATTTTAATTTCATAAATAAAATTGACTATTTGTGTGCAGGTGTATGTTACACATATAAATTTGACCAAAATTTGTATGCATTCCTTTCGAACCAGAAACTCTGTGGGGGTAAGATACAAAGTTTTAAACATGCTAAACAGCTGATATTTGCCTCAAATAATTATTTTTCGGAGTGAATGAGATTGATAGTGTTTCTCCCCATGTTGTTTGTGTATATTTCAACCCCTTTCAGAATGGGAGGGAAGCACCCTTAGGGGTGGAGGCCTGTTGCATTAAAACAACTAAAAACAACAGAATGCTGTATAATTATGGCATTCAAATTGCCAGTTAAATTGTCCCTCCCTTCAACCTCTAGGAGCAGGGGGTGGGGGTGGAAGAGGAAAAAAACGTCTATGCCAGACTAGACCAACTACTGATTTCAGGTAAGTCAATACAAGCTGTCTCTCTCTTTCCTATCCAAATGATGTACATATATAATATGAATGTTAATAATTATGTGAATGATGTTTTAAGGGATACACACTTTGGCTTTGTACTTTTTTAATAAATTTAAATGAAAACTAATATTCTTTTATCCATGTTCACAAATAATATGCTGTATAATAATGGCTGGTAGTTATAAAATGTTATAAATGTTGTATTTAAATGATTGTGTATCACTGTAAATTTGGACCACCAGTCCCATCCTATCTTCATTCTTAGACAAGCCATGTAACTACCCTTGCTCTCTTCCCTATCCATATCAATATAAAAAGTATGCATATTCCAGAATTCACTTCACGTCTGCTTAATGTCCATTCAAAACACATTATAGTTCATTTAAACTCTTATAAATCTTGAACAAATTGTTACAAATTTTCCTTCTATCAATTTTATAAATCCTGAAAGCTATTTGAAAAAAAAAATAGAATTGTCAATGGGACATATTAGGAAGGTGAAACTGTTCTTGTATTTCAGTTTTAGTACATCAGCTTTGTCCTATCTGCTGGCAATTTCTTTCACCCTTCCTGTCCTGAAACACAGTTCATGGTTCTAAATTATACCACAATTAGTTTCATCCTTGAAACTTGAAAGAACCTTTACAGACTTTTAATAAAGAATGTACATCCTGCACAATAATAAATGTTAATAAATAAATGGCATTCACAATTATAAAAATAAACAAATACACAGCATTATGTCAAAAAAGTATGTTTATTGCTTATGAATGAAGTCTTTCGGTTTAAAGAATAATAAAATCTAGACATGATTAACTACGCTATCCATAAATGACACAGGAAGCAGCAATGGAAATGTAGATAGGTACATATCTGTTTTGTTAAACTGGAAAGTGCACCCATGCTCAATATGTGAGAAAGCATTTTAACATTAAAATCTTTAACAGACATTAGAAAATTGATCATTTTAATGTTATTTTGAACAAAATATCAAGTAAAAAACAAGAAAGAAAAACATACACTTTCAATAATAATTAAGTCAAAACCAGTATATTCGTAACTGTCAGGGTAAAATATTAACTCCAGATGTGCACATCTATTGCTCATCATATGTTAGCCTTCGAGTGAGCGGGTCTATTTTTGTAACGTAGGCAAGCACATGGGCAAGAATTGCCCCACACACTTTTTGAAGTGATTATTGGCTTATTTTTATTGTTACAATTTTAAATTCATTATTTCCAACATATTTACATGCATTAATGTTTACTTGTACTTATTTGCATAACAATGAACTAGACTTTTTATTGCTGGTTTTTACTTCTAACTCTAATTTTATACAGAATCCAAAATAGGTTTTTAAAAAAATTTATTTAATATACTTAAGGATGTTTATGATAAAAATGAAAAATTCATCTAATTTTTTCTATACATCAATAATATTAACGATAAAAAACAACAAAAATTAGGTAAGATTGATAACGTAAAACAAAAGCTTGATTACAAAATAATGTAAGTTATGTAAGCCAGATATGAAAAGCAATTCGAAAAAAGAAAATGTATAAACATCATAAATGTAAAAAAGAATAAAATTATTCATCAGAATCAGATTCAACTTGCACACAGGCTCAATTAAAAAGTGAGCATTGCAGGTATATTTTTTACACTTGGAACAAATTTTTCTTGTGTTGGTGTTCTGTTTACTTCCACACACATGGCAGCTTCCATACAGTTTCTCCCATTTTTCGGATGGACTAGCTGTATCTTCTTCAGAAGGGAACATACTTTTTAAAATTAGGGAGATATCCTACAGCTAAGATGGTACTTGTAACTTTTTTCATTAGTTCCAACTCAAAGTTCTCAAGAAAATATGCCTAAATATCAGTGCATCATCTGTTCTTGAAATAGAGTATAAAATTTGGGAACTTATTATGGCAATATTCAACATATGATAGAACTTAACCATAGGCCATCTTCTTGTGATTCTTGACACAGAAAACACCACTATCATTCTGTCAACTGTATTAACTACTCCCTTGGTATTGTTCTAGTCTATTATCATTAGCGGCTTCTCCGTGCCAAGGTCAATATTGGCTGTATTGGGCATCGTAGAGAATAGTGTGACAGATCAATTCCTTTTAGTTGAATATGACACCAATTGTTTTGTAATCTGAAACCCCAACAGCCTGGTTTTTTTGTACCAAAAAATTGGTTGGGATATCACTTACATACCAAGGAAAGGTTAAATTTTCTGTAGAATATCTTCAGCTAATTTGCAGCTTGTGTACCAATTGAGAAAAAAAATAACATAAGCAGTCACGCAGGGCATGGAATGCCTCACAACTGTTATCCACACAATTTGAGACAATACTGAGGGTTCTAAGCATCAGTTGCTGGTAAAAAGGTAGCAGGAGGGAGTGAAGGGTTAGATAAAAAAAAACTGTGACTACTAAGTTACTCGGTCACTTTGCGAGGGTTACTGAGGGTTCTAGGCATCAGTTGTTGGTAAAGAAAGAGGTAGCAGGAGGGAGTGAAGGGTTAGATAAAAAAAAATACCTGCGACTACTAAGTTACTCAGTCACTTTGTGAGGTTTTACAGCCTGAAAACTGTGGCTGGGACACTCAGTGGTTAAACATGTTTTCTTCCATCCTTTTATTACAAACAGAACTTATTTAATCTTAAACATATTGATGCTATTTTGTTTCATTAACATTATCATTATTAAATGTAAGTTTAGAATTATCAATCAAATAATTTAAAAGATAAAATATGTAAGCAATATAGGGAATTTACGACAATAAGATCATTGATTATTCAAAATACTGCGACTGAATGTCGAATATAAAAGATTATTAATTAACGGATCAGGATCAAAAACTCTCAACAATGATGGTCCTTTAGTTTAAAAAATATTTAATGGCATATATGGCTTCTATACGACAGATTTTACATTCCCAATTTCCAAAGTGAATTTTAAAATTATTTCTAAAAAGAAAATATTTACTAAATGTTGCAAAAGAATTGCAGTATTATACTATTCAAATATTCACTCTAACTGATGATAAGTTGACATTTGTACTCTTTTGATGACTTATTCACAATTTGTTGCAACAATTAAGTACAAACTTGTACCTGAATACAACATAAAACATTGTGACATACGTTTAGTGCACAATACAAAGTTCTTTTTAATATTTGAACAATGTATCTTATCCAGAGGAAGGATTACATCATGAGTTGAAATATCACTACTATTTAAATGATAAAAATGTGTGTAAAGACACCTATACAAAACTTACTTCAATATCAAAGTCAAGGAGGTTAAAGGCAGCCCTAAATAAGGAGCAAAAATGGGCAATACTTGGAACTTCCCACCATGACTGAATATCTGAAATAGGAATAAATTTTGTTTACTACAATAATACAATTATTACTAAAGTCTAAAAGTTTATATTACAATTATTTCTTTCACAAACTGAAAAGAAGCATATTTGGCGAAAATATTGTTGTTTAGTTAATGTTATTATACACTAAAACTACGCCTGGAGCAAGTAGTATAGTGAATGACTTCTAGATAATAGGCAATTGAGCATAAACCACCCATAGATGTGATCTCCGTTCGGCTTACTTTAAGCAATTCATTCCAGGGTGAACATAAGTTTGATTGACAATAGAATATACATATTCAAATATTTACCATCCATTTGAAGCCTAATCGATTATAAAAAGTTTGCACTTAAGGGGTTAGATGTAAAAATCCCTCCACTGTTTGGCTGTTTTGAATCACCGGAAGTACTTTAAACTCAGGGAACTTGGGAATATGAACAAGTGAAAAACTAATTTCTAAGCTACATCCGTCATTTGTTTCTCGTCTTTCAATATTTCCCGCCATATGATTTAATATCCTTCGTTTTATAACTTATCAAATTCATTCATATTTATATCCTAAAATAAGCACGAACTAATGATGGTATTAATAAATAAAAATTAAAGTTTCCGTTATTCATTGCTCTCAGAAGTATTTAAGTCAAGAAATTAAATAATTTTGTAACAAGATTAAACATCCACTGGAGCTCTAAATTCAAATAAAAGAATACATCAATTTTAAGTCATCTTAAAATTCTATTATAAATTGTTCGGTGTACTATTCATTCAATTCATTCTTTTAGAATTGCATGCAATTTACTGAATCTAAATGTTCATTCGCAGTAGAAACCAGCTGTTTATCTGGCAACATTGCCGGTGAACTTTACTCCCTTAAATTTATTATCAGGACGAAGTTTAACCAAGTTTGCTTATCAGAATATCACGAGTATTCATAGATAACTAATTTCACTCAGTCATTTTGATAGTCTTTTCATATACCGAAATATATTTCGTGGGAAACTACCATGGGGTTATCGGATGTACTGCAAATCTTATTTGCGTAAGTATTTATCAACAATTGTTTTTAGTTACACGTTTTAAACAAATAATTTTTGGAAATTCAACTTCTCCATAGTCTAAAGTGCTTTATTTTATCCGATCCAAATATTTTGCATACAGAATTCCATAATAAGATTACCACCTTAAATGTATATTTTACCGTTGATTTTAAATTTGTATATGTTGTGTATATAATATATATTCTGATTAATTTATACAATATTTTGACTTGTTCTACTCTGTTCTGAAAACATTTTTGAACCAAATAAAACGACTACCATATTAGGAGAAACCTAAACCAGCAAAGTATTAATTGCTCACTCATTCTGCAAATTTTTCATTTGATTCGAAAATGTACATTTCAGATATTTTGTTGAAAATATTCTGCATGTTAGTGATATGCAGTGTCAGGAAATGAGACGAGCCATTCCAAAGTGCACCATTAACTACAGAACTGGGATATTAACAGAAAAAAAGTACATGAAATTGAATTTTGCTGTTGATATTAATCTGGTTAAGAAACAACCTCTTCTACATATTTTTAGGCTTTCAAAGCTCGTCTATTGATACTTTTATTTGATACAACATACAACTCATATCGAAAATTTGGTGATTCACTGTTGGTAAAGGTAGAGAATTGAAACTTTTTATGTTAGTAATCTTGTGTGGATTCTGATGCAGCATGATAGTACCTTTAGTTCCATAACTTTCCCCTGACAATAGACGACTAAGGTTTCAATAAATAGTTCTTGGGTTTCAATTCAGGTTAAGGTAAGCTTAAGCGTATTCTGCCATATTTTTCAAGTGAAGTGCTGTCTTGTTGTTTGTGCATCACCTTTATACTAAATCCCTCACCAGTGAGCTGTGTGCAGTGTCCTGATTGGCTCTTGGCCTAAGATGGTATTCTTAGTGTTCATAAATTTCCAGGCCTAATTTACATTGTTGTAAGTATATAGTTATAGATAAAGTTAGCCTCAGCATGCCCAACTTTGCTGCGAAAAACCTCACCCCACTACACCCTGGCTTATAGGAACATTAATGTTTGCATACTTAATTCCACTTCCTTGTTTTCAGACTAATTCAAATTCTTTTCTCCAACCTGCTGATTCATTATAAAAGACTTGTAGTACTTTCCCAAGCTATCCCTCGGAGAAAGTTGGGAACAGAAGTGTCTCCCTGGTCACTGCTGCATGCCAGCTGGGGTCCCAATGAAGGGGACTCAGATCCTTGAAAATTTGAATCTTTATGTCTGCACAGCCTGACTGTTGATTTAAGGTTTGTCAGTTACCCTGTGTCTCCATCCTATTCAAATGTTTGTGTATATATAATTTGTGTCCAGCTGGTACAAATTTGTCGATTATTAATTGTTGTATGGACATTGTACTCACTAATGACAGTACCAAAAAGGAGATCTTCTTCATTTAAATTCTTCAATTCAACTTTTTTTTGCCGCCACTTGTGATAATGCTCTTTTACACATTCTAGCCAGATGTCTGCGTCTCTCACATCTAAATCATGTCACTTTATTTGTGGGACAACTTCATGGAGTATGTCTTTCACCTCCACATTTTGTACATTCAACATTGTTCAGATTTCATATTATCTAATCTTGCCCTACGATTATTTGTTTCTCTCTTTTGTCAGAAAAATTCTTGGTTATGCTGTTTACTTGTTAAAACTCTCTGTACTTCAATTTTTTGGGTTTCACCTTGAATCAGCTGCATTTGTCACTTAACTAGTTCACTCTGCTCAAGATTTAAATCCATAATCAATAGCATTCATTCAGTTAACTTGATATCTCGCAAGCCAACGAAAATTTTATCCTGAATTAATTCCATAATAAACTCATTCGTGGTTTCTTCTTCACCATGTATCTTCATATTGAACATTGGCTGCTCATAAATAATATTATGGTTCACAACAAAATAATACGGGAAAACCTTTTTTACATCTTCGTATTTGTTCTTTTTGTCATCCATCATATTTAATGCCACTAAAATATCATCAGTTTGTTCGCCCATTGAGTAAAGAAGAATATTAACCTGTCTGTTGCCTTCCATTTGGTTTTTTTGGTAAACAAACACTACAGAAAATTAACTCAATTTTCTCTCCTGAACTTTCACTGCTGCCACCATATTTTATTAGTCAACTATTTTATTAATTATTGACATGGACCCATGACATCATAAACAGCGCCCTATAAACAATATATTATAAATTATACACAAATTTGCCATGGCTATTAACATGAATTTTAACTCTCAGGACCATTTATCAAGCCTTGAGAAAGGTATAGAATTGTAATATAAAATTTATAGAAAATGTTTTTATTCTAATTTATAGAAATGTAAACACAAAAATAAATTAAATTTGATGGTACAACAATTATGCAAATATTAAAATGTATCTTACCAATTTTGAATAAACACCTAACATACCATTTTATTTTTTCAATCCTCAGTTCTACATGGCTCAATTTACACAAAACCATTTTTTTTTTAAAAAAAACTTAACTTTTGCAATTTGTGCATAAAATAGCACATTCACTTTCACAAACACACTTCATTCCTTTCAGATCTCCAGACAATAGGATCCACCCAATGGACCCACTATGTTTTGCTTGTAGCCACCAGTTAATCAGTCAGTATTTCCACCAACACCCGAGACATTTTGATCATGGTCAATTTTACAGTGTTGATATAGTGGATAGATCATGAGACATTTTACCCCATAGGCACCAGTCTATTAAATGTTCCATATCCCACAACCAACAAAATTGGCAGCACTCAATTCTCATCTGCCGCCAAACTCTCTAACAACTCAACTTCAAACTATTATGTATCTCATGTTCAAAATTAAACTTGAACTCTACTTGGCCTACTGTGCCCAGTGCTGATATTCCCCCTCTACGATCACCACATATGAACTCTACAGGCAGATGAATTCTTTTACTAACCAAATCTCATCCACTCCACTTGGTCAAAGGAATCAGACTTTCAACTTTTTAATTTTACTATTTGTTGACAATTGATCACATTTGACTGTTGGAAATGTCCATAATAACAAAATCCCATCTAGGAAAGGTCTGCATTCAAAGTTCTCACACCACACACCGACAGTTCCAACATATTACATTGTTACAGCTATATTACATTGGTGTATGTGTGTGTGTGTGTGTATATATATTCTAAAGGAAATGTGACAAGGTCTAAGTTAAATAGCACATTTAGATAGGAAACAGAGACAGCAATTTCCTATTACCTGAAATCAATAGTTGGTCCAGTCTGGTAGAGGTAACAGAATACTTCAAATTTTCGAGGGCTTCAGCCCTTTTTGTAAGAATAGAGGGTCTGAACTGGGCCAGGCAGGCAAGAATTGACAAATTTAAACTATGGTGCACCAGCTGTTAGACAGCAACTATCGACAACCAAAAAATCCCTTTCTCAAGGAAAGGTTACAACAATGGAAAAATAACAGAAAAATGCATACAACCATACATCAAACGCATTAGAACAGAAGGTAAAAAGGAAAGGAAAGGTTAGGAAATTAAAAAGTAAAAGAATGAGAATAGGAAAAGGATTAAAAATATCATTATAATAGTAATGATTATAACAAGTTAAATAAAATTATATGGATACAAGCTTTCAACACTATATCCTAACTACTGCCACAATTACCACTATAACAAGATGTTGAGTCCAGGACTTTGCCTAGACTATAAGAAATGCTGGAAGGTCAATTCACAATGATGGAGTACAGTGTCCGATGAGTCGGGGTGTAACCCTTTAAGGTTAGATTTAAGGTGTGTAGCAGTTGTAATTCTTGGAATTGTGACTTATGGCATGAGCGGCTATTGGAAATTGGGTTTTGGCTAGTTTCACGGTGCTGTGGTGGTTAGCAATGTGTTCAGGGAGCAGTTGTTTGGTTTCGCCGATATAGAAAGCAGGACAGAGTATGCAATTAATTTTAGATGATGTTGCATGTACTGACAAACTATCCAAAACCCAATTTTCAATAGCTGATCATTGCCAAAGTCTCAACTCCAAGAATTTTGATCACATCTGCACACTGACCCTTCTTAAAAGCCCCCCCCCCCTATTCATCGGATGCTGAACTCCATCTTTGGGAATTCTCCTTTGATTTTCTAAATTGGAAGATGCAGTCAATGTTAGTATATTATGTTTCAATTCAGTACCCAGAAGAGCTCTCAGAAATGTGTAATGATGAGTTGGTTAAAACTCGTTCAACCTGAATAGTTTCATTCCACGAATATATCGCCGTTTGAACATGTTCTAAAATTTCCACCCCCGCTACTGTGGGTTAAACAAAAAGTATTTATTCCACGCTAAAATCGGCCAGTTACATATTTTGAAAATTTGTAATCCCTCACAGACCCCTCCCACCCCCGCGCATTACCCAGTTTGTCACAATGAAACTCAGCGCCATCCATAACCCCAGAATTGACTCTAATCTCTGTCTATTCCCTCCCCTCCCATGCCGTTAGGCCTCGGGCACGATAGAAATGGCGAGCAGTAAGCGTTTGAAAGGTGGAGGGTTGGAGGCAAAGCGATGAGCGGGACCAGGTACGATACAGAACTGCTCTGAGCGTGAACTTACTGCAATCGCAGTCATGATGTCGCGTAAGGTACCTAAGCTTCTCTTGTTGTTGAGTGAAAACAAGAACTATTAATGGAAGCGATTTTTACAGAAATCCAAGAGGAACTATGGCGTTCACCCCATAAATAGGAGTAGAAGGCATTACGGAATGTCCCGCCATGTGTTTAAGGAGTTAGGAAAAGATTAAGCAAGATTTTTTTCAATATATAAATCCTCTTTTAAGGAATTGAATACAGTTTTATATCCCCAAACATGTCAAACCTCCTTTCATTTCCGATGGTAGTACCAAAATAGATCCATGGACAACTAAGAAAGTTTCGTTCTGCCATCGTGCTATTTCTGTGCCGTTTAAGGTATGCTAAAATCCGTCAGAAATTATTCCAGAAAAACATTTCCTGGGCCTTTTAGCATCTTTGGGGAAATTCCTAAAACGCATGTTGTTACTTTCTTGAACTGTTTCAACACTTCATTCGCGTAATAATTTGATCACTCCAAGCCAAAGATAGTTGTGACAAGGATACCTCATTTAAAAATGATTTTTTATAGAGAAACGAGACGAAAATTTGTTTCCCTTACATTTTTTAATATAATAGATATTTGATGACAAAATTGAAAAAAATAATTAATTAATTATTCAATTGCGGCATGTTTCGATCCTCGTGTTGATCCTCTTCAGGCTTTTACTATGTTATCCTAGCATGACGGCCAAAACATGTCGGAATTTAATAATTAATTAATAAATTACTTTTTCAATTGGCTGTTTATCAACAAATGTAACTAACATAATTGACAT
Source organism: Zhengitettix transpicula (assembly GCA_037074705.1). Lineage (NCBI taxonomy): Eukaryota > Metazoa > Arthropoda > Insecta > Orthoptera > Tetrigidae > Zhengitettix > Zhengitettix transpicula. The sequence continues at coordinate 71,675,087 of CM073590.1, read as the reverse complement.
GATTTTATATAATGTAATAAATAATTTCAATTAATAATTATTGTCGGGCATAAATTTTGCATGAAAGAGAATTTTGTTTTACTGCAATCTGCAGTACCAAGGACTATTTTAATGTAGATTAACACACTAAAAAACCAAATAAGTCCTCCAAATTTAAGTAAAATGATTAATTTAACTTACGTCAATGTACATAGAAGCTTTCGGCTTCTATAGCAGCCATCGTCATCTTCTGAAATACAAATTAATATACATAAGTATAGAAACCTGTGTAAATAAATTAAACTAGATACATTGTTTGATATATAGAGAATTGAGGAAATACATGCATCATGTAGATAACAAGCCGTTGGCATTAAATTATGTAAGCGAAATTTGGCGGACATTATTGGTTTTTACTCTGTTATAAGGTCATTTTACATAACTATATCAAGACTCACTACGACTCGAAAATCGTCGTGGCATAGATGACTCAGTATCCAGATATTTTTTTAAAAACAAAAATTGAACAAATTTGCTTCCTTCCCTTTTTACATAATATAATAAATACATTAAATAATTAATTAATGACTGACTTAATGATATTGTCCCGTGTTTAAACGTATAAAGCATTGCACGAGTTCTTTGACGCTGGGCGATGAGAGAAAATTTAATGTCCGGGGTCAGCGAAGAGCATGGACCACTGAGAGGCAGGTGGTGTCTCCCTACCGTAGCTGCTTGTTGTAGTCCGCAGACCCCCAAACCCACTACATTCTATTGAGATATAAAACTGAGCGGAGTCTACCTGCTCCCAGACGCTCGCCGCTTGTATCGTGCCCGAGGCCTTAGATATTGAAAAATTAATCAGAGAATATCTACCTAAATATGAATTTAAATGACACGGAAAAAATATATTTTGGGCGCAAATATCTGCCGATCAACATGTTTGAAAATTTCCACCCGTGGGGGTTTAACTACAAGTTGAATGTTATAAATAATCTCAACGACATCCATAACCCCAGATTCGGGTCCAAAATCGTTTTTTTGCGTTTTTTTCATGTAATGTAACTCTACCTTACCCTGCATGGTTCTCTCCTCCCAAGCCGATAAGAATTGTAATTATACACAGAATATATTAAAAAATATTATGAGTCTCATTGACCCCGGAAAATATTTATTCGACGTAAATATCGATAGGTTAACATTTTTTAACATTTCTACGCCTAACCCAATTCCGCCGATGCCCTCCCACTCTCGCCCACCACCAGACGTTATCCATGTTGTCATAAATAAATTCAGCGACATCCATTACCTCAATTTGTCTAGAATATTAGTTGTTTTTGCGTTATTATCATGTAAATCCCCTCTATCCCCAATCCCTAACTTGCTCCCCTCCCATACCGAAAGGGGTTGAAATTATACGCAAACAAAGCCGGTAGAAATACTATCAATCTAATTAATTCTAAAAATTATTATTAAACTAGGTGCCCGGCGTTGCCCGGAATGTCTTGTATCCATAACCCTCAATTTGACTCCAATTTTGGTTGCTTTTGCGTTATATTTGTTATGCACTTCGCCCCCTATCTGTGTACTCACACCTCTCATGACGAAAGGAGTTGAACTCATTGACCTCGAAAAAGTTTATTTCATATCGTCCGTTTCAACATTAAACAAAATTTCCACCCACGTACCCACTCTACTTTGGGTTAAACAAAAAGTCATAATTAAGTTCAGAGATATCAATACCCGAATCATATTAGCGTTATTTTCATGTATCGCTCTACCAAACCCAACCCCTAAGCTTGCTCCCCTCCATGCCCCAATGGATTGAAATTATACACAGAGAGCATCTAAAAAAATATGATGAATTTAATTGACCCCGAAAGATATTATTGCGACGCTAAAATCTGCCGATTAACATGTTTTAAAAATAGGGGTTGAAATTATACACGGAGATATATATATTATAAGGCTCATTGATCCCGAAAAATATTTATTCGACGCAAAAATCTGCCGTTTGAAATGTTTGCAAATTTTGACCGCCGCCCAACACCACCCATCACCGCCCTTCCAACTACCACCGACGCGCGTTGACCAAATTGTCATAAATAAACTCTGCGACTCCATATTCCTGGATTTGATTCCAATCTCGGTGGTATGAGCATTATTTTGCTGTAACGAAACCACCAAACATCACCCCTAAGCGTGATCGTCTCCTAAGCCCAAAAGGCGTTGATATGTACATACAACATACAGACAAATATTCCGAATTGAATTGACTGCGAATAATATTAGGCGAAAACATCAGGTGATTAACATGTTTGAATAATTTCCACCCCCGCCAATGGGGGTTTAACGCTAAATGGAATGTCATGATTTAAATAGGTGACATCCAAAACACCTGATTCGACTCCAAACACGAATGTGTTTGCGTTATTTGTAATGCCACTCCACCCCCAACCCTTAAGGGTGCACAACTTCCAATCCTGAAAGAGGTGGAAATTTTACACAGAGAACATGTAGTGAAATTTGACGAATCCCGTAAATCCCGAATTCTATTGATTCGATGCAAAATCGGCCGGTTAGCATGTTCAAGGTTTGTAGCCGCTCGCTCCTCCACCCCGCCCCACAAACCCCCGCTCGTTGACCAGATGGTCATAATTAAACTAACCTAGTTCCATAACCTCGATTTGACTCGAATATCAGTTGCTTTTGCGTTAATTTTATGAAACGTCCCTCCACCCCTAAAGGTCCACTGCTACTATGAAATCATACACAAACAACATCAATAGAAATACAATCAATATAATTAACCATGAAGAATATTTATTCAACGCAAATTTCTGCAGTGTTTGCATATTCCAAAATTTCCACCCTTCCCACCCCTGCCCCTAGGGGTAAATGCCAAGTTGAATGTTATAATTAAATTCAGTGACATATATAAAGTTGGATTTGACTCCAAAGTCGGGTTTATTTGCGGAATTTTCCTGTAAAGCATTACCACCCCCACCCCTAATGGCGCTCTTTTACCATGCTGTCAATTTATGGTAAACACAAATAATACACTTTTATTTTTATACTTTGGGCGCCAATTTGTAATAAATACAAAAAAATTACTTAAATATTATAAAATGATTCGATGTTTTAGTACGAACTCAAGATTTCAAAATAAACAAACAAATCAATTTATTAATACACAATTTACATTTACACAAATAATCAAATGAATTTTTTAAAACAGTTAGCAATTAATGTTATACAACGAAATTTAATCTTTCTCAGGGCCGTTTATTGGGCCTTTAATTGAATAAATGAATACTTGTTAAACAACTTTTACAATGCAATAAAGAAAAACATATACAATAACCAAATTTGAATTCTGAAATCTGACGATTATACCTTTACTTAAAAGTTAACAACTATGAATCCTGTAAAATATTAACTTACAATCCATGCAATTTGGCTCACTCGCATACTCACTTTATACAGGCCATAAAGAGTACCAAGTTGTGCTCACACTTTACACTTCCTCAACCACCTCCCCACGATGATCTTACTCTCACGACGAATTCTTCCAAACAATTTCCTTATTTATTTCAGCCACCTAACTCGGCCCAATGTCCACAGACGATCTTTCCTGACAGACTGATGACTGATCTCTCCTTTATTCTCACGACGCCTTATATTTCTTTCTTTTGCGCACTTCACAACGAAGCCGTGTGCACTTCTCCCCAAACTCTCGTCTAATTTGCCATCTGTCTCTCAGTTATCCTATCATCACCTATTCGTTGTTTACAGCTCGTGTTTAGTCCATCTACGACTCACGACGGCCTTTTGCACACCACCCCACAAAGTTCGAGCGCATTCAGAGAGAGTTAGGATGCACTTTCGCTCCTCCCCACAGAGTTCGGGCGTACGCTTTCCCATTCTCCACAGAGTTCGGGTGCACTGAGAGTACGTGTGCAAATCTGCAACCCCTTCACACAACAGAGCCGAGCGTACTCACACTTAACTCGCCCTCTTTTAATCATCTGTCGCTCAATTATATCATTATTATATCCTTGAGTACAATCTGTGTGCCTTCTGCCGTTGACCACGCGAGTCCAAATATTCGTTCATTAATTAATGATTTCTTTAATTACTACAATATATTTATGAGCAATTGAATGTAAGCTTTATATTTTAAAATTGTACTAATTAATCATATCTGAAGAGGTTCTGATGTTAGCAGCAAACGTCGTGTATGTCTAACAAATTTGTATGAAGAATTTCTTAATTTCTTTATTATGCATTTTATTATGATTTATTTGGCCATTAAAATTTATATTATAGCTTTCAAGATTGTAAATTATATTAAAATTCTATATATGATTTACTTCGGTCGATGACTATCACTATCTGTACTTGTGAGAATAAAAGAATTCAGTTATTTATTTTCTACTAAAATCACTGATTTAGTTTATCAGAGATGAGAAAAATAATAATATACTGATTAACATATCAACGTAGAGGCGGAAATTCTGAAGCTAGATACTTGAAAATTCTCGCAACCCTGTATAAATAATTATTTTTCTGGGTGAGTTTTTTATTTGTATCTTACTTTACAGGCTATAATAACTCTACTTTACATGTTATAATAACATGAAATTTATGCATATTTTGTAAATAAAATATTGCAATCATAATAATGAAAAGTTTTATGTGATCTATTAAGTTATTTAATTACGTACAAATTAATACTATTAATTAATTGCATATAATTATTGTATTCTTAATTATTTCTACTCTAAAATTTTTGTGTTTTTATGTAATTTTAAATTTCTAAACGCTAATTAATGTAGGTTAAAATAAAATAGTTTCTAATAATTATTTGTGATTTCATAATATAACGTAAACTTTCCTTATCCGGGGACAAATGGAATTAATAACTAAATTTCAATCAAATGCTCACACCAAAATGATCAAATGCCGAAATGACTAACGCCGAAACGTCCCATTACCCATTTTAATGTTATAATTAAACTCAGCGACATCCGTAACTCTGGATTCTACTCCAATCTCGGTAGTATTCGCGTTACTTTCTTGTAACGCCCCTACAACCCCACCCCTAATAGTGCTCTTTTCCCATGCCGTAAGGGGTTGAATTTTTCACAAATAACATCGGTAGAAACACTGCCGATCTCTTTGATCCCTAAAAATATTTATCCTACTCAAATATCAGCCATCTTAACGTGTTTGAATATTATTATACACAAATACCATATATAGAAATACTATCAAAATCATTGACCCCCAAAAATGTTATTCCACACAAATATCGATTTCCCCACCCGTAGGGGTTAAACTGCAAGTTGAATGTCATAATTATGCTCAGCGCCAACCATGACCCTGGATTGGACTCCAATCTCGATTGTTTTGCGTTATTTTTATGTAATTCCACTCCACCCCCACCCTTAACGGTGCTCCCCTCCAAAGTCCGAAAGGATTTGAAATTATACACTAGCAACACGTAGAGAAATTTTATGAATCTCATTGTTCCCAAAATATATTTATTCGACGCAAAATCCGGCCTGTTAACATGTTTGAAAGTTCTTCCCGAGGAAACGCCAGCCGAACCCCTCCTACCCCATCCCAAACCCGCACGTTTGTCACAAATAAACTCGACGACATCCATAAACAGGAATTGACTCGAATCTCGGTTGTTTTCGGTTTAATTACTTGTATCTACCCTCCACCCGCACCCAAAATCGTGTGTATCACTCATGGCAAAAGGGGTTGAAATTTTACTCACACAACATTTGTAGAAACACTATCAATCTCCTTGAGCCCTAAAAATATTTATACACGTAAAATATCGTCTGTTTTAGCATGTTTGAATGTCTCAACCCTTACCCCTAAGCGTGCTTCCCACTCATGCCGAAAGGGGTTGAAATTTTACAAACAACATCAGTAGAAATACTATCAACGTCATTGACCCCGACAATTATTTATTACACGCTAATATCGACCATTGAACATGTTTGAAAAATTCCACCCCTTCCCTGAGGGTTAAATGGCCAATTGAATGTCATAATTAAAGTCATCAACATCCATAACCCTGGTTTTGACTCTAATCTCGGTTGTATTCTGGTTATTTTCTTGTAACTCACGCTCACCCCAACCGTAAGGGTGCTCCGTTTCCACGATATAAGGGGTTGAAATTCAGCGACATCCATAACCCCAGAATTGACTCGAATCTCAGTCTATTCACGTTATTTTCATGTAACGTTCCACCAAATCCCCAACCCTAATCGTGCCGATAGGGGTTGAAATTATGCACAGAGAATATCTACCGAAATATTATTAATTTAAATGACACCGAAAAATAATTATTGTATGCAAATATCAGCCGATCAACATGTTTTATTAATAAAGCAGGCCGTTTCCATTTTGTATATGCAAGGGACACGAAGTATCCCAAGTTTTCTGAAAATTGGTCGGGTAGGAGATCGGAAAGTTACGTCCTTTATCTTTTTTGCAGAGTAAATACTTTCTTGTGATGGTATCTCCTAAAAGGTAACCCAAATTATATTAGTGAGTTAACATAAGCAAAATAGGCTGTCCGAATGTCACAGATTGTATTCATGCCTCTGAATGCATAACAGATGGAGTTCAGTTTATTACTTATATATTGTATAGTTATGTAAATTATCATCTATCCCAATACCATAGAATTTAGTAGCAGGTGAGTTGTTTATTACCACAGCACCTATTTTTATACTGTCTAGTTTATAATATTGGTTTTTGGATGGATTATATTGCATAAAAATTGTTTGGTATGTATTCAATAGAAGTTTATTTGTATACCGCCAGTTGAGAAGCTGATTTTTAGTTTCATTTATGACAGAGAGTATTTTCTCTTTAGTTTTTCCAGTAAAGAGTAAATTTATGTCATCGACATGAAGAACCATCACTGGTGAGGCAATGATGATGGCAAATCATTAAAAATGTAATGAATAGTAGTGGACCAAGGATAAGTCCCTTAGGGACACCATATTTTATCACTTTAGGACTGGAGCAGGCTTTTCAGTAATGATGAATTCAACGAACTGTTTCCCGTTAGTTAGATACGATTTAAACCAGTCTTTAGAGGTCCCTCTGATTCCTATATCTTCCAGCTTATTTAGGAGTATTGAATGGTCCACTAAATCAAATGCCTTAATAAGATCTAAAAATAAATAAGAAGCAAACTCTTTGTTATTGTAGGCTTCTAATATTTTGTTCAAAAAAGTATGTAAGGCTTGTTGATTGATTTTTTCTTATGAACCCAAACTGTTTTCTGTATAATAAATTAATACTTTCAAGAAGGACAATTATATGATTGAACACAATTTTTCTAGGATTTTTGATAGGCCTGTTAGTATCGAAATAGGCCTGTAATTATTGACATAATGTTTACTTTTTTGTGTAAGGGAATAATTTGAATATTTCTAGGAATTCACCAGTGGATAGTGAGTGAGTCATTAATGATATCACATAAGGGATCTACTATATGAGGTTCCATAATAATTAACAAAAAAAATAGGTTTGAAATCTGTACCAGCTGTCGTAGAGTTTGAATCCGTCTTCAGGCAAAGTATGCCTCTATACAGTTCACAGCCTCCTTAGCGTTCTATCGTTCCCGCTCGCGAAAAGAAGGAAGCTTGATCTCTAACCCGTCGGTTGGGTTTTCCCCGCGCGACACCAGAGTCGCATACCTCAGAGATCAGACTATCAAGTCTAGCGGTCCCGGAACCTAATTGTTTTCGAAGGTCTCCTTCTACGCCACCAATGTTCTTTCGCGTATCTGCATTTGCATTGATTCGGTCTAACTCGCCAGTCTGCGTTCAGCACGTTCACTTTCCGCGCGTCGCGCTTCAACATCTGCGCTGATGGCCTCGGTCACCCCAAATAATTTCACGGCAATAAATGCCTCCCTGACTGAACCAAATCAGTTTTTTCTGCATTCTGGCGGCTTATAAGCTAATTACTTCCTCCTGCTGGAGTCGGCGAGCCGTTTTCTGAGGTGTCCATCCCACTTCTTAGTCACATCAAAAGCTCCTTCCCCATGATTATTTCTGCTATATAATAAGCATGTAACCCTGGAGTCTAAATATTCCCCCAGATTATAAAATTAATAGGATACAATAAACACGTAACATTAGGTACTACACATTCCCCATTAATATAAAATTAATTGAATCAGGAATTATTGCTGCTTGAATGGTTAACTAGCAAGTGTATATAACCTGCTAATCCCGTCTCTGAGAATTGCTCCACTTTGAAACTTCTCCATGCCATGTTGGGCGCAATTTTTAATGTGGTGGGTTTTTGTCTATTTGGGAGTAAATAATTTATTATATATTACAAAACTTGATTTGGCGCCACCTGCAAAGCAGATACACTCACTTGCAGGAAAAGTAATTTAATTTAAATTCATGATTTAAGTAATAAAAAAATAATTTATTATCAAAAAAAGGATCTGCCTGCACATTAACAAGAATTGTTAATCGCCAGAATACTCAGAACTGCATGCACTCCCTCTCCCCGTGGTTTTTGTTCTCAGGAAACGTCGCATTGCCCACAAATATTTATTGCGGCTTAACAGCAGTGTAACACAGACCGGGGGTAGTCTCTAGTCCTCAGTGGCATAGGCTGCAGCAGTCCAGACATCCAAGGCACAATGTGGGCACCAGACTGCATAGATGACGAACAAAACTGACTCTCCTCGTCCACTGATAATAACAGACACTGTTGTCTCAAGAGGTGTCTTTCGCAGACCCAAAAAATCACTGTGTAATGATTGGGTATTATCAACAAATGACCTGTAGTTTATTTAAAATTTAGGCCCCACTATTGGACCATACTCTCCCCAGTGTCTACCCTTTCTTGACCTTCCCCAGTCAAGATTTTATTATCTTGTTTGCGGGCCTGTGGATTTTCCTAATCTGGCCCACAATAGTGTACTGCGAACTCCTCGGTGCCGGCAAGCCAAGTTCCAATGTCTCCGGATATGTTTTAAAATAATATTCACTCCATTTCTTTGTAGTCTGAACTTGCAATTTGATGTCTAATATGAAAATTAGTTATTATATGGTAACAATGCACAGAAAAGCAAAGAAGTCTTACTGAAAGAAATGCTTTGACAAATGAAAAATTGAGAATATTGAAAAGCAAATACAAATTTGCATTTAAATGTGAAACTGAAGATTTTCACAGTTGCTCATTACACACATTGCATAATTATGTAGTTTAGAGTTTTGTCTGGAAATTAGCAGTTCCTATAATGAAGTTTGGAATCAAAGAAATTGCAGGATCGGGCTTTGATGAGGTTAAGGTCAACTATATTGCAACCATGTATGCTGTACTTTATTTTGTTATATATGTGTGAGCCTTGTTTTATGATTAAGGAAATAATTATGTCTATTACATTATATTATAATTTGTTTCATAATAATACATCAGAATTTCATTTATTTATTTTAGTTTTAGTTGTAGTGTTGTAATATTTATTTCTGTTATATTATTTATTCAATACTTTTGTAATATTTATTTCTGTTATATTATTTATTCAATACTTTTGTAATATTTATTTCTGTTATATTATTTATTCAATACTTTTCAGGCACATTGATGGGAAAAAGGAACAATTCATAGAACGTCTTAGAGAGGCTGTGTCGATTAAGTCTGTTTCAGCCTGGGAGAATTCAAGAGATGATGTTATTAAGATGGTTAAATGGACAAAAACTGAATTAGAGAAATTAGGAACCAAGGTGGAATTACGTGATATTGGTTTTCAGGTACATAAGTTTGTTTTCATAAATATGTGTGAGTTAATTTCCAGCAAATATTTTAGATAAATTTTCTGGATGTAGCCACCACACTTTATTTTAATTAATTTTAAGGAATGATGCAAAAAATTGGAGTTGATCGTGGGATCTTTGATATATTGTCGTTACCTTAATAATTAGACCAGGCAATATATGTAATTAATTATAATAGGATTAAGAGAGGTTTATTAGTTTATTCAAAGTACATTCAACTAAATTAAAGAATTCAAAATTGTGGGTGTGTTATCCCACTTCTTATACATTTAGCAAAACATCTCTACCATCTGCATGTTGCCATTTCCAGACCCAGGAATGGCTGGATCAAAAGTTTCAAAGCATAAAACCATTCTCTACATTTTGTCTCAAACTTAACTTCTTTCCTTTCATATGCCAGACTTACAACAGCAAAGATTAATAGAGAGCTGGCAGAGCACAATTTTAAGGCATTTTTCAACACTAAAGAGAAAATTTGAGATCTACTGTATCCTTTAAAGTATAAAGTAGGCCCCAAGACACCAGAGGTAGAAGATAAGGTGATAGGAATACATGCCTCAAATCCTTGAAGTCTGAAATAACAAAACATTATTTACATATGGGTTGCAGGGTGTGATTGAGACAATGCTTTAATGGAGGCTGTAGTCATTAAAGCTAGCAATAGCAACCTAATGAATTGTAACCAGGGATTTCAGCTCAAAAAAGCCTGCGACCCTTTTATTGGCTGAACTCTGAACACTACAAACAGCATCCTAGAACATGGTTGGGGTGGTGTGGCATATTACCATGCACTGTTGTAGCAAGCTTCACTGATACTAAAGAGAGGCCAGAACACGGTCACCTGAGGCCCAGAGCCAATAAGCACACAATATGCACCGTCTGGCAAGCAAAAGGGTATAAAGGCCATATACAAACTACTGTATGGCACTTCACATGAGAAAGATGGTAGGGTCTATCATCAGAACCTTATTGATTAAATTACTTTGACAAAGATGGATACTCTAGAACTATTTATCCAACTTTTTATATTCAAATTATATATTTAAAATTGAAACAATGGTTTATTATTATTAGTGCATTGATTATTTAATATTTAAAATTATAAGTTCAAAACAACACATTTATTATATGCAATATTTAAAAAAGATACAAATGTTGTAATTGTTCTCAATGGAAGTGTTAATTATTAACAAAATTGTAGAAGGTTCTAGTTCAGCTATACACATACATACACACATAAGTAAGGATGTGACATTGTAAAAATAATTAAAACAATTAATATGGAAAGGAAAAGTTTGTGGCTTACCTGAAGGCTTACTGCTTTCCCCATTCCAATCTATATATTTGTAACAATTCTACTGATACTCTGACTTCAATTTTCCTTTATTGTAGCCCAGAAAATTACAATTATGATTTTTGCTTTTTAAAAACTAACACATCACAAGTTTATATTTCAGCAAAATATCACTTAATAATAACAAATCCATTACCATAGCCTCTTTCTATTCATCCCCTGAAAATACAAACAACCAACACCATCTACAGACAATTTCCAATTCCTTTTCTCCGCCATACTTAATAGGTGGTGATCTTACCTTTAAACATTCTTACTTTGGCTCTAGGACATCAAACCTGAGAGGTCTTATCCTATTTAATTATTGAATCTCAAAATCACTTGAAATCTCCCACCCAACTAAGCCCACATTTTATCCCAATAATGGAGAAAACCCAGATATACTGGATTATTTTATCTCCAAAAACACAGCCAATCTAATCCAACCATCACAAGTCCTTAATGAATTATCATGTGACCACCTCCCCCTTCATAGCCCTCATATGCCAGGACACTGACTCCAATTTTTATCCTCACACAACTAATTAGGCCATTGACTGGGAAAAGTTCCACAACCTAATAAACAACTGAATTAAACCACCTCTTCCACTCAATACTCCTCAAGAAATTGACTTATCAGTAACCCACCTAACATCTATTATAAGAACTGCCATCACAGAATCCACTTCTACAAGAACTTCAAGCATCATAAGATTATCAAGTGATAATACAGAAATAATAAACTATTAATTATAAAAAAAAACTATTACAAAAAAGATGGTTTTTATTTAATTTATTAAGTTAATAAAGATACAGCCGTTGCACATATCTGGCGACACACGCCGGGAACACATCCATGTACTACGGGGACTACACTCGTACAACAATGTTGCCAAAACGAATACATATATCCATAGAACGTACATAGAACATACAAAGTTATGACAACAGAATTTAACATTCAACACTCCCTCCAATTATGTTGTCACTTGAATTTGCAAAACAAATATAAAATAACTTGCTTAGTTATGCACTTAATAGAATCATCAGTGACATAAACTAAACTGATTAAAAAAAACATAGTATATTAAATTAAGACAAGTTCTGGATTAAGTAATATCACATAAGTCAATCACACTGTCACTTGACACATGAATCAGCAGTACTTTGCTTGAAACCAAAACTGGTTAGAAATTCAGAAAATGTTTTGTTCCAGCATCTGGATGCCTGTTTTAGTCCATAAAGAGACTTTTTGAGCTGACATACCAGATTTTTAACATGGTTTAATCCTGGAGGAGGTTCCATAAATATTGTTTCATCAACTTCTCCATAGAGAAAGGCAGTTTTTATATCAATTTGTACAGCTATAGCTAACATGATCCTTATGGTGTCAAATCTCGAGGTTGGTGAAAACGTCTCACTGAAGTCGACTCCCTCCACTTGGGAAAATCCCTTTGCACAGAGTCTAGCTTTATATTTATCAATTTTCTCATTGGGAAGATATTTTATTTTAAATACCCACTTGGATCCAATTATATTGCCTCTTTCTGGTGGGGGTACAAGATCCCAAGTTTCATTCTTCTGAAGAGAATTCAATTCTTCATTTATAGCCTCTTTCCAATTATCTGCTTGAGGGGAATTCAAAGCTTCTTCATAAGTGTTTGGTGTTTCAATGTCTGCCACATTTAGCTCGTAACGTGCAGGAACTCTTAGAGTGTTTCTAGGACGAAGGCCATAATGATTAATATCTTTTTCGGGGTCAGGAGAATTGTTAGGTAAATTACCTTGAATTTTATCTGTAGACTCCATGTCACTAGCATCATTTTCATTAATGGCAAACAAGAATGTTGACTGTGGTATTTTCAATTTGGTGCTTTCTTCATTAAATATAACATTTCTAGAAACCTTGATTGCCTTAGTAATTGGATCAAAGAGACGATAGTTTTTGGACTCTTTCTCATATCCAACATAAATCATTTTCTTACTTTTGGGTTCTAATTTCTTTCGCAGGATATCAGGCACATGCATGTAAGCCTCCGAACCAAAAATTTTTAAATGATTAAGTGAGACAGATTTCCCAGTCCACAGTTCATGAGGAGTAGTATCTGGAGCTTGAACTGTAGGGGTTCTATTCAAAATGTAAACTGCTGTATTCACAGCTTCTGCCCACAGATACAAAGGAAGTTCTTTGGAATATATCATGGATCGAGCACTTTCAACAATTGTGCGCATGTCTCTTTCAGACCTCCCATTCTGCTGTGGAGTATAGGGGGCTGTAGTTTCTAACTGAATACCTTTCTTATTTAGAAAATCACTGAAATGCAAATTGATGTATTCTGTTCCATTATCCACTCTCAGTGCTTTCACTTGACAATCAAATTTATTTTCACACAGTTGTACAAAGTTCTGGAAGGCTTCTAGAACATCACTTTTATGCTTCAGAAAAGAAACAGTTCTGAAACCACTAAAGTCATCTTTCATTAGAATAAAATAGTTTGCTCCACCTACAGATTGCACAGACATAGGACCACATATGTCACTGTGTATCAGCTCTGCTGGTTTAGTAGCCCTATATTCCTTGGCAGTAAATGAAAATCTTTGTTGTTTCCCATATTGGCATCCCTCACAGAAAAATTTGTCTTTATTTGAGACATCTAATTTTTCAATAATTCCTTTGTCACTTAGTTCACACAGAGCTTTTAAATTTATGTGACCTGTCCTTTCATGCCACACTCTTAAATTATTCTTGTGCGATACATTCACTTCTGGGGAAATTACAACTTTAAATAGCATGTTATACAAGTTATTTCAGAACGCACTGCTGTGCCAACTAACTCATCTTCACAGTTGTAGATATCAGCATGATCATGCATTATTATTATCTTCATGCCCTTGCTTGCAATTACACCTTCAGAGAGAAGATTCTTCTTTAGATCTGGAACATAAAGAACACCGTGTATTTCTCCCTCTTGCCACTCTCCATGAATGAGTTTTTGTATTTTTACTTTCCCCTTTCCTTTAATGGGTAACTCTAGATTGTTGCCAAGACGAATGACTTCATTTTCATTTGATGTACTGAAATCATTAAAATAGCTCATATTGTAGGTCATGTGAGCAGATGCACCACTGTCTAGAATCCACTGTTCCTCACTTCTTGATACTGTCTTGTCTACTTCACTACTGAATGCACTGTAACTTCTATTTCTTTCTGGAAAGTCATTATACTTTTTGTGAAGCTTAGAACGACACTCTCGTGCAAAATGGCCTTTCTTACGACAGGAGTAACAAATGATCTTGGTCTTATCCACACTTTTACCTTGATTTCTAAATTTATTTTCACTTCCTGGATGATTTGAATATTTCTTCTTTTCTGATTTGGGATGACCAGAAACACAAAATGCAGATTCACTTTGTTCAGATTGCGATAATGAAGCCTCTTCATCAATTAGTCTCGCAGTTAAATTTGACAAATTCTGCTTGCTATCATCAACAGATAACCAAGCTTGTCTTAAGTTTCTGTACTTTGAAGGAAGTGTCCCTAAAATTTTTGTAATCACAGTTGCATCGCTAATGCTCTCACCTGATTCCTTAATTTGGTGAGCAAGATTTTCAACTTTTGCAATGTACTGCACCACTGTTTCATTGCAGTCCATTTTTAACTGATGAAATTTATCGAGAAGGAACATTTTGTTAAAATCTGATTTCAATTTAAAGATGGAGTCCAATTTTTCAATCATTTCTTTAGATGTGGAACAACTTTCAATGAGCGTAACTTGCGATAGTTCCATGGCTGCCGAAATCGTGAACATCGCCACCGCGTCATCTTTTTCCCATCTCTCAATATTTTCTTCATCACTGACGGGCTTCATTTTGTTGCCGTTTGCAACTGAGAATACACCCTTTGCCTTCAGGGCACAATTAATCTGAAACTTCCATTGAGAATAGTTTCGACCGTTGAACTTGTTTATTGCGGAAACATCGCAACCGGCCATGTTGACGCGTTAGGCCTAGCTCGCCGCGTAACTTTCGGATTAAGAAAAACTTTTGGAAGGTAGAACAAATCTACTCACTTTAAAAGGTGCTGTTGGGCGCGTAGTCTGGGCCCGTAACCTATTTAATTTATTAAGTTAATAAAGATACAGCCGTTGCACATATCTGGCGACACACGCCGGGAACACATCCATGTACTACGGGACTACACTCGTACAACAATGTTGCCAAAACGAATACATATATCCGTAGAACGTACATAGAACATACAAAGTTATGACAACAGAATTTAACATTCAACAGTTTTCTATTAAATGTCCTCAAACTAAAACTCAATATAATCAAGCAACTAAAACTCTTGAAGCTAAACTAAAGGAAATCAGATACCAAAAATTCCACAATACCCTAATCAAACCTAAATACCAAGGACAACTCCCTTGGGTTCAAAGCTAAGTACATCACAAAATAAAAACAACCTCTATGCAGATGATATAGCCATACTATGCCAAGTACCTGATTTCAGTACTGCTCAACCAATATTAAAATATTCACTAAATTAAATAGACAATTGAATAACAAATCTATTACAGTTCTGTTCTTCCTCAAAGTAAAATTTATTATAAGAGCAACTTAACCTCAAATAACCTACCTATGCCAAATTAAACATCCCATTCATATCTAGGAGTCATTGTAGATCATTACCTTTCCTGGTGTCCACATATTACAAACACAAAAAAAAAACTAAATAAAAGATTTAGATTATTTAAACTGTTACTATCACCCAATTCCCCACTGTCACTCAAAACCAAAAAGACTGATCTATACCTCACTAATATCCCCTATCTGACAATACTATTGTAACATCTGAGCTGCAGCAGCTAATTGTCACATTAAAAAGATTCAAACATTTCAAAATGAAGGAAGCACTAAGATACATTATCAACTGTCCCTGGTATTTTCCCAACTACTGAATCCTCTCAGACTTGAATACTCCAAAAATAGTACAAGTAGCAAAAAAAAAAAAGTTCAATAGTCAACTGCACAGATCCACCCTGCATCCTAACCCATTAATAGCACAAACAACCTCCCCCAATCAGGTATGCTAAGAAGATTGAAAATAAAAAGAACTGTAGTAGACTTACATATAGTTACAAAACTACAAAGTTTATCACAATGATAAAATCATTTATATCAAATCACTGACTAAATAACAATCATATGTCACATTGAAAAAGTAATTTATATAATAAGTTAATGAATAATATTAAAAAAAAACTCAAATAACTAATACATAAATTCATTTGTTTTTAAAATTTTGTGATTTCATGCTTTAAGGAAATAAATGGGAAAAAGATTCCTTTACCTCCTGTGTTACTTGGAATCCTTGGTCAAGATCCTAAGAAAAAAACAATCTGTGTATATGGACATTTGGATGTACAACCAGCTTTAATTTCTGATGGGTGGAATACAGATCCTTTCGTTCTGACAGAAATTAATGGAAAACTGTATGGTAGAGGTTCCAGTGATGACAAGGGTCCGGTCATTGGTTGGATTAATGCCTTGCAGTCATACAATGAACTTAAAATAGACATTCCTGTTAATATTAAGGTGAGAAACTTTATATATATATGATATTAGTAAGGATATTACATTGTCAAAAATAATTGCAATATTGGTATTGTTATGGTGCATGGAATGGTGTAACACTCCTTACTGAAGAAGGATGCTGAGAGCCTCCAAAAATTTGAAGAAAAACCTTCAGTTCCTTATGGCGACACCACACTTCACTTTCAGGGTAAGCCACAACCTATCTCTCTTTCCTTTCCATACCAATATTGCAATTATATATATATATATATATATATATATATATATATACACACACACATGCATATACTGGGTTGGAAATGAAAAAGAGATAGTTTGTGCCTTACCTGAAATTGAAGCACAGTGTAGCCGCAGGGGACTTCAAATTTTTGGAGGCTCTCAGCTGTCTTCTTCAGGAAGGAGTGTTACACCATTTCATGAACCCATCTGTTGGGTAAGTGTAGAATTATAATTATAAAATATAAATTGCCTATATTAAAAGCATTCGAATTAGATAACGAAGTAACCAAATAACGAAATATTAAGTAATAAAATAATTCTACACTTTTCTGCAACTTTCGTTGCTTTTGTCAGGTGGTTCGAAAACTTTTGATTTTGGCACCTTGTTTGTGCAATGTACTTTTAGATTTATTTGTGAAAAATAGTACATTGCCAGTAGAACTTGTACTGTAGGGCATGCACTAAGAAATATCTTAAAAAATTAAAGATGTAACATTTTCAGTAGCAGTAGATTGAATGAATGTCAAGTGCAATTGGTGTTGTGAATGAGACCTTATAAGACCAAAGCAAGACAGTTAATTTGTTAGGTTTGATATATCAGTGATTGGCATGATGAAAGCAGCACATATCTAGGGGGAACAGAAAAATGTGTCGGTATTAAATAAGTACAGTGAAATGTAAGTAATGTATGCTGTCTCATAAAGTATGGGATAAAATAAGGTATGATTCACTAATTTCAACTATGTAAATAACAAATAATGGATTATTTATTTTGTTTTTAAATTAAATTGATTTTGATCAAAATTATAATATGGTTCACAAATTCTCATTCCGAAAATGTTCAATATTTAACTAAATGGCATGTATGATAACTTTTAACAGATTTTCATTTAAGGGTTTCTTTTGAATATATAATTACTTACCACACTTTTTATTTCAGTTTGTTTTTGAAGGAATGGAAGAATCAGGAAGTGAAGGTTTGGACGAGTTGCTGTATTCCATTAAAGATGAATTTTTCAATAATGTTGATTATGTATGCATTTCGGATAATTATTGGCTTGGAACAACAAAGCCCTGTATAACATATGGATTGAGAGGTATATGTTATTTCTGTATTGAAGTAGAAACATCTTTAATGGATCTTCATAGTGGCGTTATGGGCGGCACCGTGTAAGTTCGCATTTAGATTGGATCTTTTTGTTCTTTTATGCAAATCATTAGTTAACAATATTTTCTTAAACAATCAGTTGATTAATATTAACATTGTCCCAATGCAGACTATAATGAAAACAGAACAAGCCTGATCAATAAATCTGATTTGTAGAATGAAAATTCTGGTTTAATATTAAATTATCAACAGACATTTAAATATTAATCAAATACACATTTATAATGGAGAAATGTTAACATGTTACAGTTTAAAGTACAAAATTGAAACAAAAGTAATTATATTTCACAACGACAATAACATTTTTATTGTCAGTTTCAACCTGTAAAATATTAACTTTTAAATCTTATTTTGCACAGGTATCAAATCTTTATCTTTTTAATATTACTATCCTAATATGTTGTGTCCTTTTAGTTACATGTAATCAGGAAAATATGCTACCCGTAACACATTCTGAGGAGCTGAACTTAGTTTCAGTTCTTCACAATTAGTGAACATTGTGTTTAATGTTATATATTTCACATACTTTAAGAGTGGCTTATTATTTTTCACTACCACATGTGTATTCAATTTTGCATTCACACACCGACTCGGTGTCATATCTGTATTACATATTCATACGGCAATTACTTTAATGATGTAGGACTTGTGTTCCATTATATATTGTTTCAATTTCCCTAGTTGTAATAAATTGGAAACTTTCAGGTATATAGTTTGTTTAGTATTCAATTGCCTAATAACAATTTATTTGGATAGGAAACTGTCAAAATAATTCAATTGGATACGAAAGAAGTATAGAGAATGGCTGACTTACCTTAAATTGAAAGTATGCGTTGCCAGGCTTGGAAGTAAAACCATGTCAAATTTTGAAGAGCCTAAATCCCATTCCTTAGGACAGTAAGACTGTGTGCCATGCCAGCCAACCACAGTCAGTAAAGGTGCCAGGCCTTTGTTATGTTGCTCATTATGTACCTGGCAAACCCATCTATCGATTTTAGGTAAGTCAGCTGCTCTCTGTTCCTTTGACCTAACCAGTGTCACATGACTTTTAATTGGCTGTATATATATAACACAATTAGATATTAAAGAGAGACAGCTTTCTTTCTACATCGGTCCAAACTCCCTGAATGCATTGGTAACCACCCAGCACTGTCAAACTATCCAAAACCCAATTAGACACACTATCTAATTGTGTTAATTAATTTCCTTATATATATATATTCCATACATTCCATATACCGGCCAGCTATATGTATATATATATGTAATGAATTGTTGCAATTTTATCTGGAATGTCCTCAAAGTTTGTGGGCTTAACTTCAACTTCTATATTGTCTATTTCTTTAAATTTGAAATCACTCATTTCTCATTAAATTGGAAGAAAGTGATATAAATAATGAGTATTTTAAATCTTTTTTAACTACCTTTATCTGACATTAGCAAATATCCAATGCAAAGTGCTGCATTTCCGCACATTTCAGCTATATATATATATATATATATATATATATATATATATATATATATATATATACTAGCTGGGTGCCCGGCGTTGCAAGAGATGTCATTTATCTATAACCATCGATATGACTCTAATTTTGGTTGCTTATGCGCTATTTTTATCTAAAGCTCCTCAAACCCTATCCCTAAATGTGCTCACCTCCCATGCCGAAGGGGGATGAAGTCGTTGACTAAATATATCGGCCGTTTTTACATGTTAGAAGATGACCACCCCCACAATTGTGCGATAATCAAAAAGTATTTATTCCACACAATAACCGGCCTATTACATTGTCTGAAAATTTCTATCCGCGCCCACCACCTCCCAAACTCGTCGCGTTACACAGGTTGTCACAATTAGATTCAGTGACATCCATAGTCTCTGAATTGATTCTAATCTCTGTTGTTTTTGCGGTTTTTTATTTAACGTTCCTCCACCCCACCACTAAGCTTTCTCCCCTCACCGGGGTTAAATTATACACAAACAACATCGGTATAAATACTATCAAAGTAATTAACCCCAGGAAATAATTGTTGCAAATATCAACCGTTTGAAAATTTCCACCCCCCCCCCCCCCCCAACACTCACGCTTCGGGGACTTAAACGGTCAGGTTTAATGTCATAACTAAACTCAGTAACAATCCCGATAGTTTCTGCTTTCTTTTTATGTAATGCCACTTCACGCCCACCCTTAAGGGTGCAACCTTCAGAGTCCAAAAAGGGTTGAAATTATACACAGAGAACATGTAGGGAAATTCCACCCTTAAGAGAGCTCCACTCCAAATCCTGAAAGAGGCTATATTAAACATATGGAACATGTAGAGAAATATAATAAATTTCAGCGAACCAGAAAAATATTTATTCGACACAAATATCGACTGCTTAAAATGTTTGAAAATTTCAACCCCTGTCCATCCCCGCTTGGGGAAGTTAAACTGTAACTTAAATGCCATAATTAAACACAGTAACAAATATAACCCCAGATTCAACTTGAAACTCGAATGTGTTTGCGTAATTTCATATAATGCCACTCCACCCTCAACTCTTAAGGGTGAACCACTCCCATGCCTAAAAGAAGTTGAAATTATACACATATGAAGTGAAATTTTATAAATGCTATTGATCCATAATTATATTGATTCGACACAAAAATCAACCGGTTAGAATGTTTGAAAATTTCTTTCCCCACCCACCCCCTCTCATCACCGCCAATTCCCACCCTCCCCCATGAGTTTCTCAGTTCATTATAAATAGTCTCAGCGATATCCATATCCCCCAATTTGACACGAATCTAGGTTGATTTGGCGTTAATTATATGAAACGTCCCTCAACCCCCACACATAAATGTGCTTCCCTCGCATGCCGAAAGGGGATGAAATTATACACAAACAACATCAGTAGAAATACAACCAATATAATTAACCCAGAAAAATATTTATTCAATGCAAATATCTGCCGTGTTTGCATGTTCCAAAATTTCCATCCCGCTACCCCTACATCTGAGGGTAAATGCTAAGTTGAATGTCATAACTAAACTCGGTGACATATATATCCCTTGATTTGACTCAAATCTCGGTTGAATTCGCGTTTTTTTTCTGTAAAGCAACTCCTCCCCAAACCCTAAGGGTGCCCTTTTCCCAAAGGCGTAGGAGATGAAAATTATATTCAGATAACATCGGTAGAAACACTATCAATATCTTTGACCCCTAAAAATATTTATCTGACCGAAATATTGACTGTTTTAGTATGTTTAAATATTTCCACCCCCACTTCTGGGGTGGTAGACGCGTCTCACCCCGACAGTGTTTGTTTCCTGGTCGCAAAGAACACGTGTACGAAATTTGGTGAAATTTGCTCCACCGGTGTAGATTTGTATAACAAACATACAAATATATATATACAAACATACATACATACATACACTCATTCTTATTTATAAGATATATATATATATATATATATATAGCTGGATGGTATAATATGCCTCTTTCCTAAAGAAAGGGGGGTAAGAGCCTCCAAACCTATGAAAAATATCCATCTGTGCCAAGTGGCTACGTCCTGCTTCTATTTCAGGTTAGCCATCAACTATCTCTCCTTCCTTTACATACAAATTATCTCAATTATATGTGTGTATATTTATATATAACATTAGTATAGGTAAGAGTGATAGCGATACCGACTTACCTGAAATCAGTAGTTGAACCAGTCTGGCATAGGTGGAAGTTCAAATTTTCATGGGCCTGAGCCCCCTTCATCAGGAAGGAATATCTCAATTGTGTGCTGGCTGGGCACAAATTCACGATCTTAATTCCTGATAAAGGGGGCTTATGCCCACATAAATTTGAAGTTCCGCCTATGCCTAATGTGTTGTTTAATTTGACCTTGTCGCACACACACACACACACACACACATATATATATATATATAATTGCGATATTGGTATTGTGGCAAGGTCGGTTACTGAGACTCCTGTTTCTATTGGTGTAAAATTTTTATTTATTAAAAATTTTGCTCTGGTTCATTATCCTATTTTGTTCCGCCTATGCCTATGCGTTGTTTAATTTGACCTTGTCGCACACACACACACACACACACACACACACACACACACACATATATATATATATATATATATATATATATATATATAATTGCGATATTGGTATTGTGGCAAGGTCGGTTACTGAGACTCCTGTTTCTATTGGTGTAAAATTTTTATTTATTAAAAATTTTGCTCTGGTTCATTATCCTATTTTGTGCCAAATATTGCTCCTTTCAAGCAGACATATGCAAAGTGTGCAATTGAACATGTTGGGGAGCAAATCGAACAAACTAAAATTAAAATAGCAATTGAAATATTTTTTAATAAAATGTAAAGGAAGCTAACCGCAGGATTTGCTCATGCACATGTGCCGGTGGCCTCCAGTAAATAGCAGGCAGTGTCACTTCTTTTTCTGCGGGTATCCAGGAACCTCTGTCGCCAGCCATTTGTCGTGTCTCGCTTGGTTGTTGTCCTCAATGGTCATCAGCCACCAACTTGTCTATCCGTCCGTCCTGTTACTTTTTGCGATACTCCGTCCTTGCCGTCCTCTGAGTGACTGTCTCTTAACATCTGGCTGGCCTTTCACTAAGATTCTACCTGCCGTGTCAAGAGAAAAATGTGGTTCCTTCCGCTACCTGGTGTATACCATTGTTTACACGCACTTTCTATATGCTGGTGTTAAGCCAAATCATGATGTATATATATACATATAACACATTTAGATGGGAAGGAAAGACTTATCTGAAATTAATAGTTGGTCCAGTTGAGCAGTAGTGACAGAATATTGCAAATTTTCAAGGTCCTGAGACCCCTTTGTCAGGAGGGAAGGTCTGAACTGGTTCCATGTATTATATTTTCATTCTATGGTCTCATATGGGCCTGTTACACTTTCCCAATTTTCTGCAAAGCCTAAACACCGAATTCACTCAGAACTGCCCTCCTACCATCATCTTCCATGATGTTGATATACACCTTAGTTCTGACCTCATTACAACATCGTACACATTAAATCCAACAACGTGTTGCAATACCTTTACTTCACCATTTGTCATTCTGGATACACCAAATTCACTCCTCAATACAGCTTAACCCTTAGGGGAGTTCACATTTGCTCTAACTTCAACAACCAGTTCCTCACTGCTTTCATAAATACCCTAAAGACCTCCTTCAGAAGGAAATATACACGTCGAACTACCCTAGCACACCCTTGACCAATATAAAAAACATAGCCAGCCTCTAACCACAACCTACTTTCCTGGACTACAATAACTGAACTCCATTCTTTGCCTGGCATACACTGAACTCAATAAAATATTGTAATAAACAACTTGATGACGATTAAATTACCCCACATTGGTGAAGCCACAACTGTAATAAACAACTGGACAGCTTTAATTAAATGAATCAATTAACAACATTTACTAAGCTTTAAAAGAAACTTATTAATGTTGATAAATTTTACAATGTACAAGACTATTTTCACGCCGAATTCCATCCAGTTAAAACAAATACTTTAATTTTCATTTATTAATTCGTGATATTTTTGAACATACAGTTCTTATATCATTACAATCAAATTTGTCGAATCTCTTATGTCAGGGACATAACTGGGTTTGATAATTAGAACAAAATAAATGTATAAACTGACAATTAACAATTCAAAATATAAAAGGTTAACCTAAAACAAATATGAAAATAAGTGAAAAGAAAGCTGAACTAAATCTGACTATACCCTTTTAATTATTGTTTACAAATTTGTATAAAAGTATTGTTACTCACGGCCCGTCTGACTGGTACCAGATCTCTCTTGTATCTTGAAAACTACCACACTAAAAAGCCATTTTTTACACAGACTCTACACTTCATTGAAATTTTTAATATACACGATTAAAATACTCATCCTCTGCTATCTGGAACCTCGGATGAGCCGCTCCCTTCAGTCTGCTAGTGGATGTCGGTCCCCTCTATGCGATAATTGTTCAATCAGCGTGAAGCAACCATTTGCTTCACTGTGTGCAAATTATTAAATAAATCTCTCCGTAAAATATTTGCTTTCTTTCATGTAGAAATACAGGATCTTGCCATTCGTACTTTATATTTGCAAACTTTACTGTTCGTTGCTCTAGGTGAACTGAACTATATTATCTCCCCGTCGACTTTTAACAGTTTCATCTCTCGTACACAGAATTTTCACTCCTTCACCTTTCAATCCCCGATTCCAGACTGGCTCTCCAAGTGCATACTCAGTTTAAGCGTGCACAGTCTCCATTGTTGAACACAGAAAAACCCACCTTCATTGTCACCTTTACGCATTTGTACTGCTAACAATTTAATTATATTAAAAACATTTAATAGCCTGTTTAATTGGCATTACAATATATCCTTATTATATCCAGATAACATATTCTTTCCACAATACTTTTCACCTGGCCTACAGGCACTCCAACATCCGAGTCTATCCTTGTAGGCTCCACATGCACACTCCCATTCTTGCGTCAGCTTTCCACTTGCATTAGCTTCACTCGGACCCTCATTAAAGCCCTGTTCCCCAAATTCATCAGATTCCGACTCCATCTTTCGAAACTCTCAACCGACTCATCCTACTGCCCGAGCATGGTTCTGGATTTATCATCCTCTAACAATTGGCTTCCCTAATCACACTCACTTACTTTATTGTTTACTTTCCACCTCTGGTTTGTGTATGTGTATTGTCTAAGTAATATGTTATGTATGATTCCATTTTTTTCCATTGTTGTGATTTTTCCTTGAGAGAGAGAGTTGTTGGTTTTTTTGGAGTCGATTATTGCTGTCTAACGGTTGTCCTCCCAGGGTTTTAATTTGACACTGTGACCACCTAACACAACCTTCAGCCCTACTTTCGTGAGAAGTTGTTTAGGGCCTCAGAAATTTGACATGTTATTTCTTCCAAGCCTGGAAATGCCAACTTGTGATTTTAGGTAAGTCAACCACTCTCTATCCCTCTTTCATATCCAAATATGCATATATCCATGTTTCATTGATTAAATATGTGGCAATTTTATTGGGTTCACCTTAGTTTACTCCTGAGAAACATAGTTTTCTGTTTCCAATGGATATTATTCTATTTCAGTAAATCTATTCCAAATTAAACACTTACAAAATTCAGTACAAACTTAAGGATGGATTCCACCCCCACCCCCTCATCATGCAAACAATGTATTCCATGTACAATAACACTACTTGGAATTTAACAGAGGCTGATATTATTTTTATAACAAAATTTTGTGAGTTTATCAATAACTGTATTTCATAGATATGAAGGAATGGCAGATCTTATATATATGATGAATTCATTAGTTGATACTGATGGAAAAATATTGATCTCGGAAATAATGGATGATGTGCTGCCTGTAACTGATCAAGAACGAAAAACTTATGAAAACATCGAGTTTGATGTTGACGAATATCGAAAAACTATGGGATGCCAAAAACTAAGGCACAAAGAAAACAAGGTTAGTTCAATACATCAATAATGTATTTATTAATTTCATATGAATAAGATTAAAACTTTGTTAATTAATGCTTTTTTAGTATTAAATCACTTCAAATTCTTTCTAAATTGCAGTCAGTGTATTTTGGGATGTAGGAGCATAATTAAAAACACCTGTAATAAAAATTTCTCAATTACTTTATTTCTACCTTCAATGGTTAACCTATGGCCCAAATAGCAAAATTCATCTACTTCTATCAAAGTATCATTTCCTAATCTGATGTCCTTTGAACCACCACTCTTCAATTTGACTACACTCCATTACTTAAGTTTGTTTCTATTAATGCTCATATTGTACTCAGTTTTCAAGATGGTGCTATTCCAGTTACCGAGTCTTCTGAATCTGTTGATTCTTATAAAATTACAATATTGTCAGCAAACCTGAGCATCTTAATTTCTTCTCCTTGAATTATGATTCCTTTTCCAAATCTCTCTTTAACTTCCTACATTGTTTATTCAATGTAAAAATTGACAGACTGCAACACTGTCTTACTCCTTTCTTGATTGTTGCTATCTTTTCCTGTCCATAAATTGTAATTACTGCTGTCAGACTTTTGTATAGGTTATAGGTAACCCTTCAGTCTTGGTATTTTATTCCAATCATCTTTAAATTCTAACGAGTTTCTTCCAATTGACATTATTAAAAGCTTTCCCAGATTTATATGTGTGAAAACGGGCCTGTTTTTCCTTATCCTGTCCTCTAGAATTAAACATAGAGTCAATATGGCCTCTCGTGTCTTAAAATTTTTACTAAAATCAAACTGATTTTGTCCCAACTCACATTCTGCATAGTGTTCCATTATTCAGTATTTTGCAGGCATGAGTTACTAAACTAATAGTCCTATAATATTATGTTCAAAATCTGTTGAGAACGTCTTTGTTAAAATAGAAGAGAGAATTCATTATGTCATAGGAACACAAGAATTTGATTGTAATGGGGGGATTGAAAATCAGGGATAGGAAAAGGAAGAGAAGGAAATGTAGTTGGAGACTATGGTCTTGGTGAAAGGAATCCAAAGGGAAAGGTCACAACATAAATTTTACAAAACATTTGGACTACTCTTCTCATTGCTTCATTGTCTGAGGATCACAGTATTCTGTAGGAATATCTTCACTTCCAGGTGATTTATTACTGCACATATCTGTTAGTGCTTTGTCAAATTCTGATGAAAGTATTGTCACCTACCACCTCATGAACATTATCTTCTTTTCATATTATTAACTGGTGAAATGCTCCTCCAGGAATAAATAACTAAATAACAGTATATTCCTTCAGCCTTTTATACCTTATCTAGTATTGGTTCCCCATCTGATCTCCATATGTTCATTCAATTGTTCATATTTTCTCTAAAGGATTCTTTAATTTTCCTATAAGCTGCATCTATTTTTCCTCTTTCTCTGCTGTTTTGCTCTTCCTATTTCTCAAATTCTTAAAATGTATGTACTGGTCTTTCCCTGTTACATCTCTTGAGTTTTTGTACTTTCACCATTTATAAATCACTTTTAATATTTCGTGAGTTATCCATAAATTCCTAGTAGCCTGTACTGTTCTTCCTAATTTAATTCATCTCTCAAGAGTGCCCATTTCTCTTCTACAGTGTTTCTTTATCATGTTTCAATTAATCAACACTCGGTTTCCTCTTTTAAGTTTTGTACCACTTCCTTTTCTTTCAGTTTATCTAGTTTCCATCTCTCTGGTTTCACTTGCATTTGATAACCAACAAGTTGTGGTCAGAGTCCATATCTACACCTGGTTAGGTTTGTCAGTTCATAACTTGATTTCTGAATCTCAGTCTCACCCGTATGTAATCCATTTAACATTCTCTGCATCATCAGGCTTCATTCTTGTATAAAGCCTTCTTCCGAATTTCTTTAGCAAAGTGTTTGTGGTGATTAATTTATACTCAGTACAAAATTCTTTTTCATTCCTTTCACTGAGTCCATAGTTTCCAATTACACTTCCTTTTCCTATTAGTGTGTTCCAATTCATCGTATATTTTCTAAACCTCTTTATCATCTGTGGCACTTGTATGCACATAGACTTGTACTGTTGTTGTCAGCTGAGGCTTTGTTCTTATCTTGATGGTAAAAAATCTTTCAATATGATGCTCATGGTAGCTTACACATTCGCGCGCGCACGCACACACAGAGAGAGAGAGAGAGAGCGAGATATATATATAGGAATGCATTGTTTCAGATTAATGGTCTTGGCCGTCACAGGAAGTGGCAATGTGTACTTAGGATTTGTAAAGCAGGGCAAGGCACACACATGGGTGGCCTGTCGCAAGATAAATCCATTAAGGCAGGCATTTGTGTCTGATTAATGGCCTGGACAGTGGTGTATTGACTTAGGATAATGGAGGGTGCAGTTTGGGCGATCTGAAGAATTTTGGAACACTGCACATGTGGGGGTGAGGATAGAAGTGCAAAGTAATTACGGGTCCTGTCTCGATGTGACAAGACAGAGAGGCAGGCATTTGTGTCTGATTAATGGCCTGGACAGCGGCGTATTGACTTAGGATCAAGGCGGTCTGAAGAATTTCGGAACAGCGCACATGTGGGGGTGAGGATAAAAGTGCAAAGTAATTACGGGTCCTGTCTCGATGTGACAAGACAGAGCGGCAAGATATTTTCTAGCTGGGGAGCAGCAGCTGCAGAGTGTAAATCTCGGGATAATGGAGACGTAGTCTTGGAACAAAGCAGAAGATGGAAGGGACGGTCATATATAAAGGGAGGATAAGAATTTGTTAGGGAGTCGAGGAGGTGAGTCAGTTGAGTGTGGAGGCGTACGGCGAGCACCGAGTATGGAGAAAATTTGCAGCCTGCGAGAGAAATAGCAAAATTATTCAACTATAAACATTTTTATATGCAGAAGTTCAATCTGTAGTAATATCAAAATTTGACCACTGTCTTCGATGGCAGGAGCCCAGGACACAGCATCCAGCGTCGAGTAGTTTCTCCATGAGCAAGTGGGATGTCCTTCACCGAGTATGGAGAATCAGCGATCGTCGAACCAATAATATGTGTTAGAGTCAGTGTGTAAACGTCCAGTCTATAAAGTGTGTGTGTAACGAACGAGCCAAATGATCCTGAGTAATCGTGAGTTGAAATTTATGGTATTAATATGTGTAAACGGAATTAAAAGATACAGTCAGATATCGTTCTGTTCCTTTTGTTAATGAAATAAACTCTTTTAAATTTAGAATCAATCTGGTAATTCTAAGTTCGTTAATAAGTTTCGTCGATGTCTAGACGATTAAATATTTCTGTTTAATTTAAAGATAAATGTTGGGTTCTTTGATTATTTAAGTGTTCTGTCCGTTATCAAACGCAGTAAAGACCCATGAGAGAAAGAGATCTTTTTATAATATTAAATTGTATAATTGTAAATTCTGATAAATAAAATTGGTTTGTTTGTTAAAATATAAAATATAATTTTTTTTATTTGGACACCCAGTTGTTTATTACATTTTGGCTACCACAACGTGGGGCGAATTAAGAAGGAGTCCCTTTTAATTATTACGATATATATATAATATTAGTAAGGACATGACATTGTCAAAAATAATTGCAATATTGGTATGGAAAGGAAAAAGAGATAAGTTGTGGCTTACCTGGAAGTGAAGTGTGGTGTCGCCATGAGGAACTGAAGGTTATTCTTCAAATTTTTGTAGGCTCTCAGCCTCCTTCTTCAGGAACGAGTGTTACACCATTCTGTGCACCGGCTGGCTGCAAAGTTTTAACTGCCGCATGGCTGGTAGCCCATAAACAATTCACACCCCACCAGGCCACTAACTTTCTCTCTCAAGGGAAGGTAATGGCATAGGAAAGGTTCTGATAGTGATCATTCATACAAAGCACCCTATATATACATATATGCTTAAACATACATATACATATAAACATGCACAGACATAAACACACACATGAGCATGCTCAGACATACTCACATGGTCTCGTGGGGATGGCAGGTAGGAAGGGCACTATTTAAAGGATGTTGAGTCCAGGGCTTTGCCTGGACTGCAATACATGTTGGAAAGAGAGTTCCCAAGATGGAGTTCTCTGATGAATCAGGAGGTAGAGCTTTAAGGATGGTGAGTTTGAAGCAGTGGTCAAAATTGATTATATTGTGGCTTTGGGGGTGAGCAGCTACTGGGAACTGAATTTTGGAAAGTTTGACAGTGGTTGGCTATACGTTCAGGGAGGGGTCTTTTGGTTTGGCCTATATAGAAGGCAGGGCAGAGCCTACAGTTAATTTGGTAGATGGTGTGGAGAGGCAGTTGATGTTCTCTTTGATTTTTTATGTTTTTGAGTGATTCTGAAAAGTTGTTGTGGGCTGTAAGATAGGGCAAACATGACATCTGGTCCTACCACAAGGTTTGCAACCCGACATGGGTGGGGGTGTGGGTTTTGCATGGGTGAACAAGTAATTTGAGAGATTGGGTGGGCGTCTGAAGGCAACCCTTGGGCTGGTGGGGAGGATAGTTTTTAGTTCAGGGTTGGATTGCAGTCCAGTCTATGCTAGACGAGGAATGGAGTTGATTTATTGCAGTCCAGGGAAGTACCATGTAGTGAGGGTTGGACTACTTTTTTTGGTTTTGGTCCAGAGTGGGTGTGGGTGTTTGATAGGGCACAGCTTATCTGATTTTGGAGGAGGTCGTTGGGATAGTTTCTATTGATGAAGGTGTTGAAGATCCAGTTGGTGTAAGAGGCCAGACTATTCCAGGTGGCGCAAATACATGCTCCCCTGAGGGCTAGACTGTATGGGAGGGAGCGTTTTGTGTGGTGTGGGTGGCAACTTGTGAAGTTCAGATATTGGAGTGTGTTTGTGGGTATTATGTGGACGGATGTGTTCATATCAAATGAATGTTTTGAATTTATGATATGTTTGGAGACTACAGATTGTTTATCAATGGAAAGTTTGACGTTGGATATCTATTTCTTGATATAGTGATCATTTTGTTTGTCCAGTGTAGCAGAGAGAGATATTTTTTAACTAACTATACTTAAGCTTCATTTGTGTTTTAAAAACTCGTTACAGTGTCCTGTCAATTATGAGTGTTGTCTGGCCGGCATATGGCAACAACCCGGGTTGAAACCCAAGAATTGTATTTGTGACTAAAAATGTCATCTACATATCTAATGTAGCACAAGTATTACAGAAAAATTGTGATTTAGCACTTATTTTTGTCTGTTATTTGGCTATTTATTTATTTACCTAATTGGAATTCTCACATGTTGGAGGTATTGAAAACTATTAATTTGGAATTAATGTGGCATTAATTTCTTATTAACTATATGTTAATTATATTTTTCAAACATATTGCTATGAACTCATTTTTATAACACTTATTTTTCTAACAGGTAGAGCTTTTACTTCACCGTTGGAGATATCCTTCTTTATCACTGCATGGTATTGAAGGTGCATTCAGTGAACCAGGAGCTAAAACAGTTATTCCAGCTAAAGTTATTGGGAAATTTTCTATTCGTATAGTACCCAATCAAACTCCAGAAAAAATTGAAACTTGTGTTAGAAAATACCTGCAGACACAATGGGATAAACGTGGAAGCCCCAATAATTTTTGTGTAAGTTTTATAATTTTGGATACTAAATAAATTGCAAATGCTGAATAAAGTTAATTATAGTCTTAATAATTTACGTTCTGTCATGCTGGATGATTACTTTATTTACTCCTGTATGCCATAGCATTTATATGTTGCACACCAAAATTTTTTCACCTTGTTATTGAAAATAAATTATCTGCTTAGAGGTGATATTTATTATGCAAGTAATTGTCTAATTGTAGAGGTATAATAATAAGTCAGGAGCAATGACCTCTGACTGGAATTCAATCCACCGTAGCAACAAAAAACAAGAAAAATCAAGCCTTTATGGATATTTGCAGAATAATCACTACCCAAATATACATTGGAAACACCTTTTGTTGAATGTTCTCCCAATGTAGTGTTAAATTCTCTTGGGATTCTGGCCAGAAAATTTGTCAAAAACACACTAAATTTCGATGACTGCCATTGAAATGTTGAGTGTTTTCAATGATCTTACCAGGCTGAATGCCAGGAGTTTCTTATCAACACAGTTTTCAGAGTCTATAATTCATGTATTACACACATGCCATTTTTTCATTGGAATTTTGGGTAAAAACGGTGTGCTACATATACAAGTAGATATTGTACATATCACTTATCTTCAATAAATATGTAACACATCTTTTCTATAATTTAATCCACATACTTATCAGGTAAAAATGCTTCATGGTGGACGTCACTGGCTCTCGAATCCAGATCACCCTCATTATATGGCTGCACGTACTGCGACAAAACATGTTTATGGAGTAGATCCTGACTTGACACGAGAAGGTGGTTCTATCCCAGTGACTCTTACTCTGCAGGTACAGTTTAAAATTTATGATAAATATTTTTTCTGGCCTTGATTCGACAAAATTTCAGAGTTAAGTGAATTGTGGAGAGCGAGTAAAATTTATTTAAAATTAATGGAAGTTAATCTTGTTAACTCCAAAACAATAATATAATGTAATTTTTTTAAGGTTTTGTTTTTTAAAATAGATTTGGTTTGCTTTACTATTGTTGGCCGGGAATTTATTTATGACAGACTGAAAATTGTATTAAACTGACACTAATCTCTGGTCATTAACATTTTTTTTATATTTAACCACCTACCAGACCAACTAGAACTGAATAGTAACCTAACCAGAATCAAGAGTGTCACCGAAAACCTCAACAGTTCTGAACACTATGAATTAGACACTAATATGGGCTATATTAAGCCATATTTTCTTTCCCTTTTCTCCCCCTCCCCTCAATATTCATTGGTCAACCTTAATTTCCAAATGAGTGAACTTCAAAACTTTAAATTCAACATAGTCTGTCATTTTGAGCATTTTTTTTAAAAAGCCATTTTTTTTCCACCCTCATTTTAAATAATCTGTACTTGATCACAACTACTCTTTAAGAGAGTTGGAAATGTATTGCCTATAACAGTTTCTCCCGGTACCTTAAAAATACTTACGGTACCTTAATGGAATCCAAAAAAAAATTGCTGAGACATTAATTCAAAAGAATCGTGGTACTTAAAGGATCAAAAATACTTCTGGATTCTTAAATGAGTCAGAAGTACTCACTGAGCCTTAAGGTAGTCTATGATTATTCAGTTTAATAAAAATTATTTAAGATACAACCAATTGAAATTTTTAAATTCTGAAGCTTTAAGGGTTAGGAGGAAGTCCACAATAATGCTGCATGTATCTTTTTAAATTTTGCCACATTACATAACTTTTTTGGGGGGTGACAGGCTACATCAGGATAATCGAAATGGTGGCAACTCCCCTCTAATAGTATAGGAAGGGTTTATTTTAAACATCTTACCTGGAAATTTGACTAAATGTGATGCAGGACAAACCATAGGAAACCTGCATCAGGAAAGTCGGGCTCTTCAGTACTTGTCAGATGCCTTTCTGATGAAGGGTAATGATACTTCACTATTTAAAGGCCATGCAAAGCTTACCTAATGCAAGATACAACCACAATTTAAATGTCTCAATAATCGAATATTGAAAATAAATGTGGAAGGCGTGACATGGAATTTGCAGCTATCATCAAACTAGATAAGTATTCATCAGAAGAATATTTGCCGAGAAAAAAATTTCAAAACTACAGTTGAAAAAATATAATCAAAGATTTTTAATTACCTTTCACTTTGTGTTCTAATTTTCTAAGTAGAAAAATACTTTTGTTTTCTTCTCTTGGTTTAATACACATATTCGGAGAATCCATTAAGGAATAGGAACTGATTAAGCCTGAGCATTTGAATTCACATAAAGCGTAATCTTCCTATTTCTCCTATTTATTTCTCTCCTTCTTCACGATCCAAGTTCAAATGTGATTTGTCACCAAGTATATATAAAACAGTTAAGGAAAATGTAAAGAGGACGAATTTAATAACACATTTAGATAGGAAAGAGAGACAATGAAGTTGACTAACCCTGAAATCAATAGTTTGTCCAGTCTGGATGAGGTGGAGAATATTAAAAATTTTCGAGGGCCTGAGTCCCCTTTGTCATGAGAAAGAGTCTGAACTGCACAAAATATAAATTATAATATTCTCTCCCCCCCATCCCCAGCCAGACTGAACCAAGTTTGATTTCAGGTAAGACTTCAAAGTCTGTCTTTCCTATCTAAATATGTTATGTGTGTGTGTATATATATATATATATATATATTAAATAAGTTACAAATACTCAGTCAGCCATGCACTATGCACAAAAACTCCTCTGTAACAGAAAACCTGAATCCATTCAAACCTAATTCAAATGATATAAAATAGTGATTAATTCAACCCCTATAATCATTTATTTTATAATTATTTTCCTCTTATTAATAAATACAAAAATGCATGTAATTGTTGGTTAAAAAATTATAATGCTGACTTTGCGGGAAAATCAATTGAATTTTCATGAAAACAAGATAAAATTAATTTCGGTGATTATACTGTCACACACACACATATATAGCACATATTGCCGGTTTACCTTCCCTCATACATTGAAAGTGGCTTCGTCCAAGAAGAAAGTCGTGAACGTGAAATCAGGATCAGCGACAAGATGGTCTAGCATAATATTGGTATTTTCCGCTCATTTTAGCCTGTCATTTGGCTAAGATGTTGCAGTAACTGCACTGTGTATGCCTCCAGTTTGAGACTTTTTGGACAATTTGATGCAATGCTGATTTCGATATTTGAAGTTCCTGTACAGATTTTCTTAATTATGTTTTGCAACCACGATAATGCTTCTTTAACAAAGTTCCATTAACTAAAAGTTATTGAGTTACTTCTTTATGCTTTTAGCAGTTGGTGCATCATTGTTAAAGATTCGCCAAAACTCCTTTTGAACTACAATAATTTATATTTCTTGGAAGTCTGCCCCTGAGTGCTCGGATTTCAGGGTGACTTTTCCTGTTGACAGTGTCAAAGGCCCAGATGATTAACTCCCGTTCATGTAGTCGTGAATTTTCCCAGTTTGTCGTGAAGCAAAATGCATTTGTTTCCTTTCCAAGAAATAATTGCTCAACTGCCTATCTAAATACTACATAAGACTGCTCTCTCCAAATCTTACATTAATCTGTTCTCTCCAAAATTTACTAACGAACTGTCCTCTCCAAGATCTTGTGTCGAACTGACCTGTGGAAACCTGTGTCCACCTACTAACTGGATGTTTTTCTTGCCCACCCATAGGGTAGAAATCAAGTCACCTGATCGTTCTCTGCCAATACTTTAGGATCACATTTCCCAGAGACCAGCGAGGGAGCTGAGCTGACCTTAAGAAATTTTGTGTGGTTGTTGAGCCTTCCATTCAAACTTTCACCCGTTACTCAACTCAGAGGCATCAAGTTTTATGGCTGAACATTCTAAAGCCATATCTACGTGCTATGTTTTGTTTCCCTCCATTAACTTTACCAATTAAATCTTTTATTAAATTGGTGTACTTTTGCTCTACATATGAAAACATGCATTCTTCAATTATCTCCCATTCTCTTCGTTGTGTGTATTGAATGTTTTTATAATTCTTTTTTATTGTTAATTTTTATGCTCATTTTCTTATATTTATTCACAGGAAGTGACTGGAAAAAATTGTTTGTTGCTGCCTGTTGGTGCTGGAGATGATGGAGCACATGCTCAAAATGAGAAAATTAATGTCAGAAATTATATTGAAGGGGTAATGTATCATTCATTGTTGGTTTTTATTTGATTTTTGTTTTACATTTTTCTAGATTATTTCAACTGTTTGTTACCTTTTGTGTCAAAAGTGCTGTATTTACTTGAGTACTCTCCATCTTTTTTACCCTAAATTCATTTTGTAAAACACATTACAGACTGTCGATTCTGAAAATCGTAAGTATGAATTTCTCCCTGGACTCAAGCTGTGTAATTTTGTGGAAAACACACAAAATTTTGATCATAGTACTGGAAATATCTTGTATTTTTGGCCAACTTATCTGGCAGGAATCACAATAGATTTTTCTCAACTAACTGCACTGGGAAACCCTTTGGTCTAAAATCTGAAAAACATGTTTCCTTTATCAATTTGGAAAGCCATTTGTTAGAGAATTCAATGGCTTGATTTTCCTGATTTGTTTTTGCTAGTGTGGATCTAATCCCAGCCAGAGATAACAGCCCTTGGCTCATTATTAGACCCTATGATTGATTCTTTGTTAGTCTTGGACAATTACTTGTATCATATACAAAAAATAACATAATCTGGAATCAAAATGTTGAATTGAAAACAATTATACATTCTTTGTTTAAAAAAGAAGATAATATTTTTAAAAAATCTCATATACAAAAGGATAAATTAGGACTGTGCAGCATATACTACTAATTAATTATTTACTTTAATGTTTACATAGGTAACATAATCAGAAGTGTACTTTCTGCACATTGGTATTAAGTTTCAAATTTTAATTTTCACAGAAAATTTGAATGTTTGCTTCAAGAAATTTAGATTTTTATCACAATATACACATTTTTCTATGTCAGTGCACTTATCGGAGACTAGCGGTGGACACATGGAATGGCAGTCCAACGAATTTTAGCTCCCATTGAATTTTGAATGCTTTTATTATTAAACCTAACATTCTCTGCATCTGCCCTATAATTAACCGTTGTTTATGAACTAAGAATTGTCCCTCGTACCTAGTATAACACAGTGTTAATCTAACTTTACAAAAACATTTCTATATAAGCAAAAATAATAACAGTTTATATTAGGGACATTTTATAATCTTGGAATTCTGCAAATACAATTAAAGGGAGAGAGGAGGGGGTGTTACACGAAGCATCTTCGAATCCAATTGTTGTAAGCAAGTGGCAGTCCATATTAAGAATCTTAAGATCATGCAGATCACCATTATAGTTACCACAGTTTGGAAAGTGGGTCAGTAAGAGAACAAAGAAGAAGAAAATAGGTGAACCAACCTAATTATCATTGAGTCATTTAATTGTGAAAAATAATACATCTTTGTGTAAAGTTTCATAAAAAAAAAGTTCACAATATTGTTGGAATTATGCAGATAAGACACAAGTACCAAATTAATAATGCAACTTATTGATCACATAAATCTTTTTATAAGGTTATGAACACGATTGGGAAAAATATAAATGATAGAATTATTTCAGTCGTGCCATATTTTCTTGAAATAATATCCTCAGATTAATACTGTTGTCCATTAATTTTACTTAATTATGTTCCAGACCAAATTATTAGGTGCTTATCTTTATGAAGTCTCAAAATTATGAAGAGTCAAATGAAGGTTCTACAATATATTATAAGACAAAATAATATTTACTCTTAATTTTTTCATTATTCATTTTGTTTACTTTTACAAACAATATTGTTAAAGAAAACAGTAATTTGTTGTTATTTATGTATATATTATTAAAAGTTTTATTCATTTGGTAGGAGGAAACTGAATAATTATATATTTTAACATTAGCTATGTAATAAAATGATGTAGAAATTAGTCAAAATATATCCTAAAACAGGACACAACTAGCTTTACAGTGAATTTTCAAAAGGGTTTTATTGAATTGTGAACAATGTCCAGAAATATGATAAAATTAAGTCTTATAATTGACATTCCATTATGTTTTCTAAGAATGAAACATGTATATTAATTATCACTTTTGGATTAATTACCAAGATTTAAAATGGGACTAAAATTGAAGTAATAGAAATATTTTCACATACTTTGTGCACTGTATATCCTATTTTTTCTGATAACTTCTTACTCTTTGCTTTATATTTATTTAATTATTCTTCTTACCTAACAAAATATCAATATTTATCATTTGGATATAAATTAGGGTTTTGCCAATTCTTAGCTTTTTTAAAAAAAATATTGTCTTTATTGTTTGTAATAAATAAATTTATATGGATGTATTATAATATTGTTAACTAATTGATTAGGATTAGAGATAGAGGATATGGTTTACCTGAGTTGAAAATGGTTGTTACAATATTGTAAAATAAGGAATTCAATTTATATATGCCATCAGACTAGTAGTAGGAAGAGACTGTAGAACATGAGGGTTCTTGAGAGATATTTTCACTAATCATCATTCTGTGATCATCTTCTTGTCATTTATTGTTTGTGGAAAGCAGAATGGAAGTGAATGTTTTTTTGGGAGTGTTAACTTTGTGTTTCTGTGGTAAGTGATGAGTGAAATGTTATTTCCGTTGGACTCTTCCGTGTAATTTTAGGAATCCATGAATGATAAATTAATCTTGGGTAAGAGGGTAGGTGAGATTCTTGCCAAGTGAAGTTGATCTTCACTATCAATTTTTCATTTAATGTTTATAATGTAGTTCTGTGCGAGTAAGTGGCTATATACTATTTGGATGGGTTATGCTTTCATTCCTCTAGTTAAACATGTATGTGGGCCAGGATTTTGAAGAAATTCAAAGCAGAAGTTATATTTAAACAAAAGCTGTTTGCATACTTGATCAATTTCAAGGAACCCACTATGGAAATTTCCAATTCTGTAAAATTCTCAGGTAAATCTTGTCCTTAAACCCCTTTACCTATACTTATATATATATGCACACACATTCGCACACAAGATGTTGCCATAGTAATGGATATAAAATAAGTATAAGTTATGGGACAGAACGTGAAGTAAAATTTTACATTCTGTATAAGCCTTGGTTACTTTATATTATTACTATATTGTATTCAAACTTGTTTACAGATTGAACTCAACTTTTATAGAATATTACTGTTTATAGATTGTAGCAAGTCTGACAACTTTGTCACTTATTTTTAATGTCATAAAGATACAGTATTATAATCTTTACTGGAAATAGAACCATGACGTAATGACTGAAACTGTTTAATGTGTATTAATCTATTTTCTGGCAAAATAAAAGATTTTATAACTGATTAATTATTTTTTTAATACAAACATAGTGAATCGAATAAATAAAATTGACTTCGTGTGTGTGTTCCGCATACAAATCTACATGTATGAAGTAAATTTGACCAAATTTTTCACACATGTTTCTTTAGACCTGGAAACGAAAACTTTTTCAAGTTCAGGTAGTCATTTCTCGTAGTGCTACGAGCGGCACGTCGAACACGTTGCAACTCTAATCTGTTCTCGTAACTAGTTACTAAAGTGCATAATCTGTTAATTATATATTTAACATACCAACCGGTTGGCGGCGTCCTTTGTTGACGTCACGCTTGTTTGCGATCGCGAATTTTCAAGTCAGTTGCCACGTGGCAGTCGTGCAGAGTGGATAGCAATTAGTCTTCATATAGAACTCAAGCGGTATGATAATTTAAAATGGAACAAGCACAGTTACAAGCTATGGATCATCGTCGTAAGATTGGACCACGTCCTGAGAGTTGTATATTCAGGTTTCGAACAATATTTAATTAAAGAAAACTCAAAGTTTTGATAATTTATTCAAATAAAATATTATCTGGCGCCCTATTCTTAAGAACTTTGGGAGAGTTGGAAGAGTCCGCGGATTGAAAGCAGTATCGACTAAAAAATATCGTGAAAAAAAAACTGAGCCAAAGCCAATCTTCTACAATATATATATTTATTGTAACAATCGGTTGGTATTGGGCCTTTTGTCATTCTGCATTTGCTTTGGTCAGTTTTCTTTGTATTTTGTGTACCGCGCCGACATTGTTGGGTTCCGTCACGATTTTGGCGAACGTGTCGAGAAGTTTGTCTCCTACGGAAGATTGACAAGAAAAGTTTGTCTCCAGGAGGAGCTGAAAGTGAACAGGACATAGTTTCCTATGTGAGCTCGGAGTAAGAATCATAGTCAAGACTAAGATATCGTGGCGAATATATGGGGGCTCGCGGAGAGGTCGGTCCCCGGCGATGATAGAATCTCAAACCATCTTGCAAGGTGTATGTGAGATTAATGAATTACCTGTCGTTTTATTATATATATAGCGGTATTTTATTTACGCAAGACAAACGCTCAGCTGATGGAAATAAAAGCAAAATACAAATTACGTGCAAAACATTATTTAATACAAGGATTAAACTGAAAAAGTTTTATTTATAAAAATGCGGTAAAGCACAAATTAATAGAGGCATGTTTAATGAGAAACATAGAATTTTTGTCCATACTCATAAATCTAGAGAGTATTGTGGCTAATTCCACTTGAGGAAAAAATTCCAAGATCAGATTTAAATTAAATATACTGCGACGGTCACAAGGAAGATCTTACACGGTGTTTCATTGGTAAATGTTCGTGACAGCTTATATTTTCAGCGTCACCCACAAGGCAAGTTTCTGGAATGGGGACGCGACATTCCTCCCTCGTGGGTCCTCTGAGTTGGTCCGCATTGCTGAATGGTAGGTCGACGTGGTTATATGGAGCCCAGGGGTGTGTGAGTAGTTGCTCTGGATCGCCGTTGTCGAGCGTACGCAATCTCCGGTTCTGCGCTGTACTGGGTACTAAATACTGTCTACTGAAGTACTTGATTGAAATTTTCGGCTCAGCGAAGCACTTTTTCTGAAGTTTGTAAATGTTTTACATCTGTTCAGTACGGTCAACCAGCAGCCACTGTCCACGACTCCTCTCCTAGAATGTCCGAATCTGCCACACAAAATGTTCGCGTCTTTTATCCCCTTAACTTTCCAAATTTTATGCTACCGGACTCACCAATTTTTTGCAGTTGTTAGTTACGCCCCAGCGACCCTTTGTGATTTTCTCCAAATTACGTGGCAAAAATGTTTAATTTTACTAATTAGTTAAAAGTGGGGACAAGTGTAATAGATTAAAACATAATTATATAGGCATATGCATAGGTTAACATTATATATATATATATATATATATATATATATTGTAATGCTTGTTAATTGAGGCATTGTTTGTGATGGATAGTCTGGGTTGTTGGAGGGGCATTATTTACGGTAGGACCGAGCCCATAACAACAACAAGGAAAGGGAGTATTGTTGGATTGATTGGAGGAATATGCGCGTTTCAAAAGAACGAGACAGAGGAGACGGTTTTGTTCGGCTCAGTTGGCTGGGAGTTTTGTTTAAGGCGAGTTCGTGGTACGTTGGCTGAGACGACGGTGGCATTAAAGTCGGCGGTGAGAAAGGACAGAAAAGTCGTCATCGAAATATTGCTGTGTAAAGTTGTCATGTAGAGCTTGCAGAGTAAAAGAGTCTTTGCAGAAATACAGCATAGTAAAGTCGTCGAGATATAGCAGAGTGAGTCTTCGCAGAAATACAGCAGAGTAAAGTCGTCGAGGTATAGCAGAGTGAGTCTTCGCAGAAATACAGCAGAGTACAGTCATCGAGATATAGCAGAGTGAGTCTTCGCAGAAATACAGCAGAGTAAAGTCGTAGAGGTATAGCAGAGTGAGTCTTCGCAGAAATACAGCAGAGTAAAGTCGTCGAGATATAGCAGAGTGAGTCTTCGCAGAAATACAGCAGAGTAAAGTAGTCGAGATACAGCAGAGTGAGTCTTCGCAGAAATACAGCAGAGTAAATTCGTCGAGATATAGCAGAGTGAGTCTTCGCAGAAATATAGCTGAGTCAAGTCGTCGAGATATAACCAACAGTACTTATTAGAATCTGTGAATTTAATAGAAGCTGTGAAAAACCTACCACTGTGCTTCGAAAGTTGAAAGTATCCTGGGCTGCCGTAAGTAGCAAGACAACAGTAAATTTTTGTAAACCGTCTTAAAAGATAATGTCAGAGATCGTTCTTTAGTGTTGATAAAATAAACTGTTTAAATTAAAATCCATCTTGTAGTATAAGTTCATCGGCAATTAATTTCGTCTAGGTCTAGACGAATAAATATTTTCATTTTAAATTAAATCTAAATTTTTGTGTTCTTTGATTATGTTTAAATGTACTGCCGCTATCAAACCCAGTTAAGACCTTTGAGAGATTGAGATTTTTTTCTAATTAAATTGTATAAATTGTTAACCTTTTGTGAAATAAAATTGTTTGTTTGTAAAAGTAGAATATAATCTTTTATTGTAAGCCACCTTTATTAAATATTACAAAATGGCACGAATAAATAAATAAAATCTTAAAAAAAATTATATTACAATATATATATATATATATATATATATATATATATATATATTGTAATAATCAATTTAATTATTTAAAATAAATCCCAATAAATTAATAAAATTTCTATTTAGTTTACATTACCCTTAGCTGTTCATCAGGGCTTGATCTCACTCGATTATTGTTAAACACATCACAGACAGGTCATATTTCACTGAATTTAATGTGGTTGTAGTTTTCAGACGCTTCAGCAATGTCACAATTATTGTTAGTTTCGCACTTCTTCCTTACTGTCGGATCATGCAAAGTGCAAAGTGTTGGCTCATGCCAAGTGTCCTCTGTCGAGGAATCAATCATTTTGCTCCGCTACAGTACAGGATGAATGAATGTTGCAGGCTGGGACATGAGCAGAGGCTGGTACAGGTGATAGAGACTGCATTATGCCTCGTACGCATTATACAAACTGACTTCATCTTGAATTGATGAGGATGGTGAGATAAACTCTGCTGGTAACCGGAGTGTTGAACCATACACCATTTTAGATCATCTTTGTGTGCAGTTCACAATCCCAAGAGGACTAGGGGTAATGTCTTAGTCCAGCGTGAGTTGTTATGGCACCTGAGGGCTTGTTTTAAGAAACGGTTGAAGCGTTCAACCATCCCATTACTGGAAGGGTGGTAAGGCATGGTACGAAAATGTTTGATACCCAATAATTTAGTGACAGATGTAAATAAATTTGACTGGAATTGTCGTCCTTGGTCTGTAGTGATGGTGGAAGGTACTCCAAATCTTGAAATCCA
Source organism: Zhengitettix transpicula (assembly GCA_037074705.1). Lineage (NCBI taxonomy): Eukaryota > Metazoa > Arthropoda > Insecta > Orthoptera > Tetrigidae > Zhengitettix > Zhengitettix transpicula. The sequence goes on along the minus strand of CM073590.1, from coordinate 71,632,480 downwards.
ATGTTGCACAAGGGCACTTGCCTCTGTGTCACCTGATATGTCAGTCACAGGGATGGCTTCTAGCCATCTTCGTGTACTTGTCGACACAAATGAGAAGATAGGAGAAACCTTCAGAGGGTAGTAGTGGTCTCACCAGGACAATATGTACATGGTCAAACCTATGAGCTGGTTTTAGGAAATTTTGTGTGGGTGCACGATTTTGTCGAGACACTTTAGATTTTTGGCAGTCCCCACATGCTCGTATCCAAACAACAACTCCTTTTGCAATGGAGGGCCATACATAACGATCCAAGATAAGTTTCTTTGTTGCTCATATGCATGGCTGAGATAGATTATGAAGAGAGTTGAAGATAGCGCTTTGTATAGTAGGTGGTAAATAAGGTCTCACAGTGTTGTGGATGCTGCACCAAATTTGTAGTTCAGGTGTGAGAGGCATTGATTTCAGTGATAGTGAATAATCAGAATTATTCAGCAAACACTGGAGTTCATTGTCAGTAGTTTGAGCTAGTGCCAGGGTTTCAAAGGTGGCTGGGATGTTGGAATTAATTTCATTTACTCTTCAACCACATTTTAATTTTCTGAAATGTGCCTGATGTCTGTGTTGAATTGTGCTATAAATGACAGATGTCTTGACTGCCTTGGTGACACATAGTCAATTACTTTTGTAAGAGCAAAAGTTAGAGGCCTGATATCCGTATAAATAACAAAATTCTGACCCTCCAAGGAGTGCCAGAAATGTCTTACAGCAGAGTAAATAGCAAGGAGCTTTCCGTTGAACGTGCTGTATTTATTTTCTAAAGGGGGTCAGCTTTCATTAAAAAAAAATCCAAGTGGTTGTGGGCCATGACCACTATAAGCATGCAGGACTTCTCCGATAGCGACATCTGAAGCTGGGAATAAGCCGGATTTGTGTGCCTTCGTAAAACTACTCCAGTGGACTCAGGAAAACCACGCATAACTAATACATAACTTTAATGAATTATAAACAAGGAATACAATAAATATAAAATTGAGGTAGTCCCTCCTGCGCCTCTACACTTTCACCGTGTCGCGAATATTGTTAGTTTCGCACTTCTTCCTTATTGTCGGCTCACGGTCCGGTGTTGCCAGGTGTCGTCGACGCTGTCGAGGAATCGATCATTTTTCTCCGCCTCAAGTTTGTGGCAATTATATCAAGATTTCTTTATTAATATTAATTTAAATGTCTTATCTGTGATTTTCCAATATGTAGCTACCGAAATCCCTTCTGAAATCGTCACTGATAGTTTACCTACACTTTTCACCTTAACTCTCCAAATCACTTCAAGCTTTCTTCATTAAACAAACAACATTATACTCTACTATTGACATTTATTCACTACACTTTAATTCTTAACCACTTTGACTAATTTTAACATTAAAAATACAATAAACTTGTTCCATGGAGCCCTGCAAACAACTATACATCTTATATTTTATTTTACGTCCTCTTTATACGGACACTCATACTGTTGCTCTAAAGGAGCTTCTCTGAAAACTCTATTTAACACAAAACATTAGGCCGTTCGTAGCTGACACTCGTCAGCTACTGTCTTTCAACTCCTCTTGTCTGCCAAACAGACAAACATGAGAGTGACCGTCATAAATTTCCTAAACAAAAGGCTCGCCGCTGTCACTCTCGTCCCGTCCAAGACACTCCAAATTCTTAACGAATTATATCTAATTTAGAACAATGTCTGAGGCTTTTAGAAATATGCCTCATTACTATATATATATATACATAAACATATATATATACATACATAAACATATATATATATATATATTGTAATTCCCAACTAATTGGATAATTATGATTACAGGAAATTATATTAAACACGTTATTAAATTTTATCAACAAAACAATTTTATTAATCTAGAATACATTTTAATAAATCAGACTCTGTACCCCAGGGTCTTTACAGGGTTGATAAGGAAACGGAACACAAAATTTACAATTAAACAATGCAGTTAAAATAAATAACAAACGAAATCTGACTCTTTACCCTTATTTAATAATTTACATAATGAATACAGAAAAAAATAAACTTACAATCTCTCTGGTCCATGCAATTTGGATCTCTCGCATACCAGCACACACTCTCTTTATGTAGGCATAAAGAGCCTCAGGTTGCCCTCACACTCTGCTTTCACAGCCACCTCTTCTTGATGACGTTACCCTACGACGAATTCCTCCAAACAACAAACTCTGCTGGCAGACAGATTTCCACGACGAAACTCCTACCGACTGCTGTCCAACTGATTACTCTCGGCCACTTAGCTTGGCCTACCATCCGATGATCTCTTCTGACGACTCTAAAACTGTCTCTTGAATGAATAAGACTCCTATTTATTTCGGCCACCTTAACTTGGCCCTGCGGACCTCCACCAACGCTCTCTCCCAACAGTCTCCTCCTGTCCAACTGTGTCACCACACTCCAGTCCAACTCCTTTTATCTGCTTTCCCCCTCTCCAGAATATTCCCTTGTTTTCACAGATTTTGAGTTTCCACGTTCGCCAAACAACACCAGCTGTTGCCTTTCTCACGCTCCGAGAGCCACTCAATACAATTAAAATAACTATTCCCTTTTAATATAATTGTATGTCCATAAAACTTCTGTCATCATGCATTTAGGGTTCCGTCGTCCAGATATCGGTCACAACCATTAGCCCTAAGAGCCACTAAACGCCCAATTATAGTCCTCCCCTTCTCTAAAAGCCACTTATCCATCATTTTATTATTATCTTTTTTTTCTACAAACCACTCAAGAATCCCCAGTCTGAGTTGGTAAACAAATCGGATGAAGTAAGAACAAAATTCATGTCCTTCTTAACTGGGTATTACAATATATATATATATATATATATATAAAGAGAGAGAGAGGTGACAGTCTGTTTTGTCAACAAAAATATTCACGTATTCAAGTTAAATCAAGAGATACGCTCATACATCCGACGTTCATCCAACAACGTAGATATTTATAACAGAAGAATGAAAAAATGTTAAACTGGACTGAGTTACTTTGGTTGTTACTCCTGGGCTTTGGAGCGGAGCTGGAACAGGTGGATCAACAGATTTTTCCTCGGAGCCGGAGCTCGGAAATTTGTACTGCTCCGATGTATATGTTTTATATTTTCCATCATTTATGATTTCAATGACTATGGGTACTTTCCGCGAGGGACTGTTTGATATGGTTTGTACGATTATGACACGACTATGTTCACATTAAATAATAACGGATTTCTGGCAAAATGGTTTTGAAACTGGGTGTATCGACAACACAGGATACTGTTCGTTCTTTAGTAATAAGTACAGCAGGGTCTGCTCACATAAATCTTAAACAATCTTTAAAAAGACAATTACGCTATTTAAAGTTAGTTTCTCCAACCCGCAGAAATATAATGTTTTTGCCATCAATGTACAATATTTGTATGAAAAAAACGATAAAACTTAATTAAAAATATTGGATACTGAGGCAAGGCATAAATCTTCAATTGTGAAAAGTATAATTAAAGAATCTTTAAATAAATTTGAAATTCAATAATGCAGCTAACATGGCATAAGCTGTAAATAATTTTGGCATCATAAAAATATTTCCCAGGGCAAAGTAGACGAAAAAACTGAAGATATCGATTAAATTAATGTACATATGTTGCAACTGAGGGTTAAAGATCCTTCCCTAATATTGTCAGACTAATGATTATACAAAAATTTAACTAATCTGGTGTAATTGGATCTTCAATTGGACATTTGTGATGGATTAAAGACTGAAAAAATAATAAACGTATTAGGGAAAATTAAACAGGTTGTGATAAAATTACGAAGTAAAATAGATGGAGTTCAACATGCTTAATCGTCTTTTTTTTTCTTCAAAGATTACTCCGACCAAGTAGCTTTTCCTAGGACTTAAGAACTTGAACTTATGCAAAGCAGAATGGAATAAAGTAAGACATATCAAAGCTATTTCTAAAAACCCAAATATTTTAACAATTGCCCTTAAAGTTGCCGAACTTTCTCTGGGAATGTTTAGGAAACAAATTGAAAAATTTATTACAAAATCGCTGTTCTATTATATACATGAATTCCGTGTTACAATAACACATACATTTAAAATAAATGCTGTTGTGTCGCTCTAGACTAGGAACGGTTACAAGTTGCAAATAGAATGACGAGGCTACACGTTCAGTATGAGGCACAGAAAATGAAGGTAGCATTGGCTGCCCAGACACTAAGCAAATCTGTAGCAGATTTTTTTGTAGAGACTTGGGTTTGTCTGAATTTGTAAATTGTGAGGGCACGGTAAAGTTCATAAAAACGGTAGATAAAGCATTTGATTTGTTGAATTCGTGCAATGTTATGAACAAGGGTACAAAAGTCCTGTGTTTAAAGATAATAGAGTGACAATATGCAACACAATAGAAAGATCTATACAGTATTTTATGAATTTAAAGCTGTACGATGGGAGTTTAGTATATTTATCAGGGATTGTTTTAGATCTTCTCAGTTTGAGGCAACTGGCAGAGAAGTATGTGTGGAACGATTCTCCAGTTCTCAAATTTATATTAAGAACGAGAATGATCCAGGACCATTTAGAACGCTTCTTTTCTTGCATACGAAGATGTGGGGGAAATCGAAATAATCCAAATGCATTACAGTTCAGAACAGCATGTAGGAAATCTTTGATTACGCAGATAGAACCATCCAAAAAGGCCAATAGTGCGGGAGGAATTTTGGAGACACTGGTTGTACCAATTGAAAAAAAAAATTTAAAATCTTGTACAGATCACAATTTTGATCATGATTACGTCCCTGAATATGAGAGATTAACATTATATTCAGAAAAAGTGGTAGAATATATTTCAGGAAGTGTTGTAAGGACAGTCGTAAAAAAACTAAAGTGGTTAGGTTGTTAAGAGGTTCTCCTTGCTCCTCGCTCTCAAAGAAAAACGGGATTTATTAAAATAAAGGACTTTAAAGACAAGTTAATCAACCCGTCTAAAGACGTTGTGAAATTATTTACACTTGCTAAAAAAGTATTGAGGAATAATGAAACACACACACATAGGAAAAAAGATTTTACTATTAAAATTGTGTGTGGAGGTATTCCGGATGTTGGGACATAAACAAATTTTATTTTGTGAATTCGACCATTTAATAGATTCGGCCGAATTTGCTGAGGAAACTCGCTACTCAATTTTAATAAAGGTTTTATTAAAACATTAATTCAATTGCAGAATTCGTCATATGTGTAAAGAAAAAGCAATGGATGAAAGAGGACGCAATATTAGGCAATTGTGTACAAAACTGATATTTTTTAAAGGCCAATAAATTTTTCTATCCCTTAATGTGTTTATTTTCTTAAACCTTAAAATATATTGCCCGTAGAGATTTAGTTTTAGGTCATTTGTGCGTCAGAGTTCAAGGCTAGTAGACGATGAGGAACGCCCACCTGACAGTATAAAACATGGCGGCAGAGTTTTCAATTTGCTTCAAATATGGCGGCGACTTGTCCAGTCCAAAGAGATATATAAATATGTCTTTGGTCTAGTCCAAAGACATATATAAACAACATACACTGGACAAGTCGCCGCCATATTTGAAGCAAATTGAAAACTCTGCCGCCATGTTTTAAACTGTCAGGTGGCCGTTCCCCATCGTCTGCTTGCCTTGAACTCTGTCGCACAAATGACCTAAAACTAAATCTCTAAGGACAATATATTTTAAGGTTTAAGAAAATATAACACATTTAAGGCATAGAAAAATTTATTGGCCTTTAAATAATATCAGTTTTGTATACAATTGCCTTATGTTGCGTCCTCTTTCATCAATTGCTATTTCTTTACACATATGACGAATTCTGCAATTGAAGTAATGTTTTAATAAAACCTTTATTAAAATTGAGTAGCGAGTTTCCTCACTAAATTCGGCCAAAACTATTAAATAGTCGAATTCACAAAATAAAATTTGTTTATGTCCCAACATCCGGAATACCCCCCCACACAATTTTAATAGCAAATTCTTCTTTCATATTTGTGTTTCGTTATTCCTCAATACTTTTTCAGCAAGTGTAAAAAATTTCACTACGTCTTTAGACGGGTTGATTAACTTGTCTTTAAAGTCCTTTATCTTAATCAATCCAGTTTTTCTTTGAGAGTGAGGAGCAAGGAGAACCTCTAAACAACCTAAACACTTTAGGTTTTTAACATCATCCTTACAACACTTCCTGAAATATATTCTACCACTTTTTCTGAATATAATGTTAATCTCTCATATTCAGGGACGTAATCATGATCAAAATTGTGATCTGTACAAGATTTAAAATTATTTTTTTCAAATGGTACAACCAATGTCTCAAAAATTCCTCCCATACTATTGGCACTTTTGGATGGTTCTATCTGCGTAATGCATTTGGATAATTTCGATTTCTCCCACATCTTCGTATGCAAGAAAAGAAGGGTTCTGAATGGTCCTGGCTCATTCTCCTACTTAATATAAATTTGAGAACTGGAGAATCGTTCCACACATACTTCTCTGTCAGTTGCATCGAACTGAGAAGATCTAAAACAATCCCATACACACCCAACTTCCTCCCTGACAAATTAATAAACTCCCATCGTACAGCTTTAAATTCATAAATACTGTACAGATCTTTCTATTGTGTTGCATATTGTCACTCTATTACCTCTAAACACAGGAGTTTTTGTACCCTTGTTCATAACATTGCACGAATTCAACAAATCAAATGCTTTATCTACCATTTTTATTAACTTTACCGTGCCCTCAAAACTTACAAATTCAGACAAACCCAAGTCTCTACAAAAAATCATGGTATCTGCTACAGAATTGCTTAGTGTCTACGTTCATTTTCTGTGCCTGATACTGAATGTGTAGCCTCGTCATTCTATTTGCAACATGTAACCGTTCCTAGTCTAGAGCGACACAACAGCACCACCAAAGCTTTTTTTTTGTCAAATGACGAGTGCAGTTAGTCGCTCTAGGCTCTTCTTAGCACCTGAAGAAAGGACAAGGATCCCTGAAACGTTGTGTGGTATTTATGTTATCACTTATTTTGCCTGCATTTGTCTATCTTTCTTATTATTATTATTATGCTGATACTTACTTAAAATACGATATTTCATGTGTTTTCAAACTACGATTATTACAATTGTAGGCTTGGCATGATTTATAATAACAAACCATTTATTTTAACAAAAAAACTTCAAAACTTCCACCATCAGTAGCATACACAAATCGGGTTTTAGGTGAAGTGGACCTACTAAAAAATGGCGGCCAGTGTTGTTTGTTGCTGCCACCCAGGGCGCTGTAACGTTGATATAGCCACTCTATTATGTTTATATATCTCTTTGGTCCAGTCTATGTTGTTTATATATGTCTTTGCTCGAAGCACCAAGTTCCGCAGTGTTGCCAACTACACATTTTATACACCTACATATGCATTATATATCTTCTCACGTGTGAGATGTTATGCAATCACTATTTTATTCTACAATCATATACCTGACAAATTCTATTTTATGCACTATGTACTTTGAGAGTTTTGTAAAAATAAAATGAATTGAAATGAATCGAATTCAACAAACCACTGAATTGAATGTGCCCCTCCCACTTTTACTCAGCATCCAATCAGGGCTCAGTAAGAAAGTCTGTTAGGTTTCGAAAGTTCGCCTATTTGTAATTATTGTGAATGTGTCGCTTTAATTCAGGAAGAGCGTAGGATCAAAAATAACTTATTTTTACATTAAAAAGATTTAAGTCGAAGAAAGATTTTTCTATAAATCATATAATATGACCGAGAAGAAGTTTGAAGATTTAGATTTATACAATCTATTAGGAATAACTATTACCGCCACAGCTTCAGAGGTATTTTCTGGTTACAATGGTATTGTGATGTAGTATATGTTTTACATTTTTATTATTTTTTAGGTTAAAAAGGCGTACAGAAAAAAAGCTTTGTCATGCCACCCTGACAAGAATCCTGATAATCCAAAAGCAGCAGAATTATTTCATGAGCTTTCGAAGGCGCTTGAAATACTTATTGATGACTCAGCACGGGTAAATATATTTTATATTTGTATACATTAGTTATGATTAAGCCTTTTTTTTACATTTCCAATGATTGGTTTCTAATGGGATTGTTCAAGAACATGCAAACAGCAGTTACATTGACATCAGTCACACAAATTGAACTTGCCTAAACAGGCCTTTATTAGCTCACAAACACTTCTCAATATGCATGTCAATCAATTTCTCCAATTCATTTGTAACTTTAACACTATTAGACGTTGTTTATGGATGTGTGTGTATAACCTTATACTTGATTTTGTACTGATGAGTTCTTGTTTTGTGTCATAGATAACTATTCACAATTTAGCATTTATACAACCATGAACCAACATCCTGAATACTTTTCAATTAAGAATTCTGATGTGTATTAGTATAGACATCTAGGAAATAGTTGCACATTGAAATAATGTCAAGCTGTATATAAGTTTTTTTACTGAGTATTATTTTCTAGTCTGCTTATGACAAAGTTCTAAAAAGTAAAGCTTCAGCTAAATTAAGACATCAACAGCTTGATACAAGAAGAAAAAAATTTAAAGAGGATTTGGAAGCTAGAGAGAGAGCTGCTCAGGAAACACCAGGAAGATATAGTTCAGCTTCAGAAACTGATGAAGAAAAGCTTCAGGTAAATGACTTTCACTGCTTAAGCATTCTGAAATGCACAATATGGATATAATTGTGGTGGAAATTTATTTTATGTACAGACACTTAAATTCAGTTTTATATTTCTGAATAAACTTTTGTTACTCTAACTACTTCAGTTCAGAATTTTCGGTTCTCCAAATGACACTATACCCTCTCTTCCACTAAGCATCGGCCCATTGTATTGTTTATCTCTCTCTACTACTCAGCCTTCTTCGCTATGTCAGCCTTCATTAGGAAGTACAATTGCCAAATAACTTTTTTATGGAAATGGAACACCTGTGTGCAGCTCAAAGCAAGTATGATGTTACATTGTATACATAATTGTTATGACAGTAAAGTAAGAAAGATTTATCAGCTTACCTTAAATTGAAGTGTGGAGTTTCAGGGAAGCTTTCTGTCCATATAAATTATGTTTACTATGTCACATGGTCAACATAATTACCATGTGTACAGCATTGCACTGTGTCTCAACAGCGAGGCTAAGTAGTTTCACTATTTGCTTTGGTTCATGGTCCGACCAATAATTTCTGTAATAAGAAAGATAACCAAATACAGACAAAAGAAGTGATAATATAAATACTACAAATCATTTCTGGAAGCCTTTTTACTTTCTTCAGATGCAGAAAATGTGTAAGAGCCAAGAGAGGCACTACTCAGTTTTTTCAGTTTTGACAAATCATTAGTGCAGTTGTATATCTTTTGGCTCTAACATATTTTTTGCACCTGAAGAAAGGAACAAGGCTTCCAGATATGTTATGTGATATTTATATTATCACTTCTTTTGTCAATATTTGGCTATATTTTTTATTATTAATTTTCAATCAGACATAAAATTTTTCATTTCAATAATTTCTGTCTTCATAATTACAAATATTTTTCTTCAATCATATTTTTAAAATAATTTTCTTGCAAAGCAAATATTGGATTTGTTTATTTGCATTTGATGCTGAAATTGAAATTTCCCCCCTATTTTTCATATTTCATTATTAGGAAACAATAGACAAGCCATTTTGTGTCAACCATCTGCAAGTAAAACCACAGAACAATTTTCTTATTAAAAAATAATTTCTTACTCTGAAATGACGTTTGTTGCTTAAAGATTGCAACAGCTGCCCTCAATCTCTGGTAAGGACTTAATTATTTCTATATTTACTGTCCAGTAAAGATGACAGCTCTAACTTGATGTGAATGAAATTTGGTTGAAAATATGTTACCATCATGATGAAAATTTTGAAGAAATCAGAAACATTATAACTAGTTCACAGGCCAGGGATGTTAATTTGTGGGTGTCATGGCATCGATGAAGCAAATTTATTAGGAGACTTGATATGTATTTAATTAATTAATAATAGAATACTTCCTTTTCTGTTTGATATCCGCTTTTTGTCAAGTGTGGTGAAGACATCCAATGAAAAGTGCTGTTAATAAGTGTATGTATTTTGACACATGTCCTGGTTTACTGGATCACATTTAACTTTTTCTGAAATACTATAGTATAGTAATATTCAAATCTGAGTAATTTTTTTTATTTTATTCTGGTTTTAAACTTAATTTTTGCTGACATTTTTATCTCACTTTAGGGGTAGAATGACAGACCATTACATTGATTTTAAGTATTAATTCTATTTGTTTGGAAGGAATTGGAACGCATAGCAACAATGTAAAATACCTCTTTTGAATCCATGTTTTCCACCAATATGATTTTATTTCATATGGCTGTAATGTTTTGTACTATTTTATATATGGTAGTTAAAATAAATAATGCTTGTTTCAGACAAGTTTAGTGAATTTTGGGTGTAAAATATATTTGATCTATATCTTGATTAGGGTTTCCAATCTTCACTGCCCAATTTGTAGTCCAGAGAATAGGAAAAAGAACTATAATTTCTCCAAATAAGCTTATTTAAAATATACTTTGTTAATTTACAGGCTGAAATTAAGAGATTAAGAAAAGAGGGATCAAGATTAGTTGAAGAAGAAATAAAATATGTTCAAAGTATTATTGAAGAAGAAAGAAAAAATAAACTTAAGGGATTGGATCTAGATGATAACACTGACAAACGATTAAAAATTAAATGGGATGCAAAAAAAGATGATGACTCAAATGGTGGTTATAATTATAATATCTTACACAATATGCTATCAAAGGTAATATATATAATCAAATCCAATAAATTAATTTAAAGTATTTTGAGCACCTTTGTTCAACATAAACAAAATTTACAAGCTCTTAAATTTATGTGGTTTACTCTGTTATGTTGCATTTCTTTCTTCTACTCCCTCTTAATAAATAAAATAAACTGTTTGCGTGTGTGTATATATGTTGTGCATAAAAATTACACCTGTGAAGCAAATTTATCAAAAATTTCGTACAAACGTTCAGTTCGAAACTGAAACAAACATTGTGAGGGTAAGACACCTCTACCACCGCCACCATACTTTAAACCCCTTTTGGCATGGGAGGGGAGCACTAAGGGGTTCGGGTGGAGGGGTGTTACATAAAAATAAAGTGAAAACAACCAAGATTTGGAGTGGTTATGGAATATGCTGAGTTTAATTATTAGTGGTAAATCCCCAGGGACAGGTAGAAATTATCAAACATGTTAAACAGCCTATATTTGCATCAAATATTTTTTGGCGTCAATGAGATTGACAGTATTGCTCCCGATGCTCTTTGTGTATAATTTCAACCTCTTTTGGTGTAGGAGGGAAGCACCCTCTGGGATGGGGCTGGAGTGGCATTACATAAAAATTAAGCTAAAACAACTGAGATTGGAGTCAAATCTGGAGTTATGTATGTCGCTGAGTTTAATTATGAGAAACTGGGCAACACCAGACACTCAAATAATTTCAAATAATGATGGATCTATTCCTGAAAACACATTGTTAACACTGCAGCACTGCCAAAAACAATTTTTAATGTCTTCTCTCACCTGAAGGCCCCAACAACAATTTCAGGCAGTGTCTCAAATTAACCCCTTAAGTCCTACCCCATGATTCTTTGGATGCTGAAATTGATCTTTGGGAACTCAACTTCCAACACATCCTTCAGTGAAGGCAGAATGTGGGATCAATATCCTTTAGCTACTCCCATTTTCCCTAACCACACACCACTTATACTCTGTAGTACATTTGCTTTTCTTTCTTTATATGAGTGGGTGTCTGCATAATTATATATATATATATATATATATATATATATATATATATATACATATATATATATATACATATATATATATACACATTCAAACTTGGATAGTGAGGAAGGATAGAAATAAATAGGAGAAATAGGAGGATTGCGCTTTATTTGAATTCATATGCTCGGGCGAAGAATTACGCACATAGAAAAGCATATGTTCAAAGCAGAGAGAAGGATGGAAGAAGAAGGAAAGACTGAAAATATTTGACCCAGGCGGGACTTGAACCCACGTATTCTGCTCAGTACGCAGACGCCTTAACCATCTCGGCCACTGGGTCAAGTTCCTGACCAGGCAAATATAGACAGTCTTATTGTGGACAATTAGTAGTTTTAGTGGAGGAATGGATAGAGTAGAGGGAATGAAGTATTAGGAGCTTCCATTAAGTATATATATAATCTTTGGATAGTGAAGAAAGAGAAATAAATAGGAGAAAGGTAGTAATACATATTATTTGAATGCATATGCTCGGGTGTAGAATTATGCGCAAAGAAGCATTTGCGGGTTCAAATCCCGTTCTGATCAAATATTTTCAGTCTTTCCTCCTCTCTTTTCCTTGCTGAGAACATACGCTTTTCTAAGTGTGTAATTCTATGCCTGTGCATATCCTTTCACATAAACCGTATTCCAACCTTTCTCCTACTTATTTCTATCCTATATATTGTAATATCCAACTTGGATATTTTAAATTAGCTCAGTGTTTTGGCATTGAATTAATGTAATAACCAAATTATTTTATGTAATACACAACTTAAATCTTTTTAAATATATTTTTAATTACTTTGATGAATTTAATGCAATACTGAATTTTGAAATATTTAAAGAAATTTAAATTTGCTTTACTTTACAGTTGCTTTTTTACAGAAATATTTTCCTTGAACAGTTTGGATCAAATTAATAAAATTTTGAAGTTATTAATATTTGATAAAAATTCTTAATATTTCATGAAATGAGGACTGAAATTTAATTAGTATAATATTTAAAGAATTTATTTGAAAAACAATGAATTTTGCATATAAATTTTATATAAAATAAGACTCTTATCTTGGGTTGTTTTATCACACCATGTGAAATGTACAGATTTGCAATTTACCAAATGAAACATAACATTTAAAAGAAAAGTTTGGAATTAAATTTACAGAATTAATAAGAAAGATAGGCAATTCGGACAAAAAATTATTGATTAAATACCACAATACATTTCTGGGCTCCTTGTCCATAAAGCTTTTGAGTTTTGTCAAGTGCAGTTGTGTTGCTCTAGGCTCTTCTTCGCACCTGATGAAATGGTATTTATATTATCACTTTTTTGTTGACTTGACTATCTTTCTTATTCATTATTTTACATCAGCCATAAATTTTTATTGTATTTATTTTAAATTTACAGATTTACCAACTTAGACAATCTCCCCAAAATACAAACAATTAAATTTGATGTTAGAACAATTACACAAAGTTTTAATATATATTACTAAATTTAAGAATAATAATCTACATATTCAAAAGTTTTGTTCAATACACCATCACCAATTCTTTAAGAAACATTTTAATTTTGAGAATATTGGCAATATGCATACAAGCACTTTCATGCACATACATGCCCAACTCAATTCTTTTATAGCTCCAGATTATAGGATCCTGCCTATAGACCCACAATGTTTTGCCTGCAGATACATTTCTTCCCATCAGTCAGCCAATAATGTCAAAACCTGTGATACCATTCACCATTAGTCACCACTCAATTCTAATGTTCCAGATACTGCCACCAACAACAGCAATAGAGTCAAATTATTGTCTTCCTTCCAATTATTTCAAACACACAATGTCCACCAAATTATATTTATATCGTGGATTAACTCTTTAAAATATTTTATTACTTTTACTTTTTGAAAACTTTATCACTATTTGTCCGACTTTGGATGCCCTTGACTAATGGCAACTTTCTTCCTAAACCTCCACAAGCAGACTAACTGTTTGACTCACTAAAATTCATCCCCTCCACTAGGTTGCCGCTGTGAGATTGGGCTTAGGCTGTGTCGATTGTTGCTGTCTAACAGTTTGTGAACTTCAATTTGAATTAACCATTTCATGCCTGGCCGGCACGTAGCTTAGGCCTTCCTTCATGACGAAGGGGGTTCAGTCCCTTGAAAATTTGAACTTCCACCTATGCCAGACTGGACCAACTACTGATTTCAGGTAAATTGGCATCACTGTCTTTCTTTCCTATCATAATGTGTTATTTAATTTTGCCTTGTCACATTTTCCTGAAGTGTTTTATTCCTTTTGATTGCTTCTGATTCTTCTTTCCCACTTTTGTATTAAATCCTGCCACTCTTTCTCATTTTACTTCTACCTTCTGACCGTGTACACTTATTTACCCATTTGAGCCCAACTTCTTATGAGATACGTTTCTTCTCTCTTTCTCTACTTTTTTCACTTTCCAATAGATTCACGCTAACTTTGCATTTGTAACATACTGTTCTTCCTTCCCATCTGTTTCCCAAAGATTAATTCTGCCCTACTCTTGAAATCCCTAAAGCCATATGAAGCTATGGGTTTGGCTAAACTACAATCCCATATTGCGTTCCTTAACTGCTCTTTGGAGGTAGCCCTTCCTCCAAATGGATTAACTGTCAAATTTCCTGTTTCCGGCTGCAATCTGTGTATTCGCCAAGAGTTACATTTACACGCATACCACCATTCACTCCTACTAACCAAATTAATCCGTGATGAATATGTACTTTTAGAATGCGCAAACTCCAAAAACATTTCCAAATTCATAATGAAATTCTGTCCCGTTTCTTGTATTTAGAGAATAACGTCACTACCATTCTCCTTCACACAAATAATTTTTGGTGCATCTCTGCTCAAGACCACCTGTACAAGTTTTGTAACCTAGTTTGCAAGTCCTGTCTGGCTGATATCTTCAACCTTCCTAAACCCACCATCACACTGGCTCCACACTCTCATCCAACTAGAAAAAATGTCAAACCTCCTGTCATTAGTGTCAACAATCTTTCTTCCAAAACCCTATCTAAGGATAAGCTTTTGGTTCTAGATAAGGGTCTCTTTATTCCAACTCACACATTGGACCCTTTTAAAATTATATGTGACACCCTGAAATACTGCAAAACAGTCCATTGGAACCTACATTTCACTAAGAATCCCAAAACTAGCCCAGATCTGTGCAAAACCATTGTTCCCTGCCTTTCTATATTTAAAGAACCTTCTAAAATTTCATCTCCTAACCACCCACTTCAAACCTCCCCCAACATTCTTATCTCACATGTTACTTCACCATCCTTTCTCAAATCCCTTCCCAAGCAACCCAACCTTACCTATGACAAATGTCAAGCCCTCCACAACCTCCAACACAGTATGTCATTCTTCCAGCTGACAAATGGATATGGAGAGTTACACGACTGAGGCACTTCACCAGCTGGAGGATGGCAAATTTCTAAACCTGTCCCTACTGGCCCCAATCCTTCTATAATTTCTGATATAGACAAGTTTGTTTTAACACACGGCCCCCTTCAAAAATTATGACCTCATTCTATTGAGCTTTCCCTCCCCCCCCCCAAAAAAAAAATCCCAGAACACCCACCTTCTACCTACTCCCAAAAACCCATAAACCTGGGGTCCCGGGCTGCCCAATTGTTGCTGGCTACAATTATCCCAGTGAATGGATATCAGATTTGGTGGATGAGTCCCTACAACCATTAGTAGAAAAAGTACCCTCTTTCATTAGACACGAATCATTTCCTATGCCGCCTCTGTGAACTCCCAAAACCAATCCCACCTGACACTCTCCTTGTTACTATAGATGCTATCTCCTTGTATACTAATATCCCCCATGCCAGTGACCTGTCAGCACTTAAATATTTCCTGTCATGCACGCCACTAACTTTCTAATTTCCCTTACCCAAAATTTTCCAAAACATCATTTTCCACCAAATAAATGGCACTGCTATGGGCACCCAGATGGCCTCTTCCTGTGCTAACCTCTTCATGGGACAACTGGAACAGCAACATTTATATTCCTCTCCACTGAAACCCTTAACCCGGTTCTGGTTTTTAGATGATATTTTCATATTATGGACCAGATGACCTTCTGGATTTCCTTGAAAACCTAAACACCAAATTTCCTATTAAGTTCACCTGGAACTACTCTCCCCCCAACACCACCTTCCTTGATGTTGATAAACACCTAAATTCTGGTCTACTAACCACATCAGTCCACATTAAACCCACAAACACCTTATAGTACCTTCACTTCACCAGTTGTCACCCAAAACATACTAAACACTCCCTTCCATATAGTTTAGTCCTTAGAGGAGCTCAAATTTGTTCTACTTGGAACAGTCTCGCCACCTGCACTAACAGGATCTTCAATGCCTTCATAAACAGAAAATGCTCCTGTGATCTCCTCCAGAAACAAATATCCCATGCACTATACAATGACCAACTACCAAAACCCATCGTTGGTCAACATACGAAATGTAGTCCACCACTTACCACAACCTACTTTCCAAAACTACAAAAATTCAACTCAATTCTTTGCCTCACTTACACTGGACTGCAATGCAACCCAGACCTTCCCACTATACTCCACACCTGCGCAAGGGTTGCTTTCAGGAGCCTTCCCAATCTCCGCAATATCCTTGTCCACCATTGCAGACCCCAACCTAAAACTCTCCTACTGAAGCCTGGTTGCCAACCTTGCGGGAGGAATAGGTGCCATGTCTGCCCCATCCTCCAGTCCACTACAGTCCTCAACAAATAGCCATCTAATAAATCAAAGGAAACATTACCTGCCTCTCCTCCCACATTATCTATCAAATTAATTACAAACTCTGTCCTGCTTTCTATATCAGCCAAACCATATGACCCCTCCCTGAACACTTTGCTAACCATCATGGCACTGTCAAACTGTCCAAAACCCAATTTCCTATAGCTGCCCATGCCCGAAGTCACAACCCCAAGAATTTCGACCAATGCTACACACTGACCCTCCTTAAAGCCTCAGATGCTGAACTCCGTCTTTGGGAACTACCCTTCCAGCATGTCTTACAATCTAGGCAAAGTCCTCGACTCAACATCCTCTAATTTTATTATAGTGGTCATTATGGCAGTGGTTGTGATGTGTTGAAATCTTGTTTCACCATTATATTATGATAATTGTTATAACAACTATCACTCATTCAGGTCTATCCTTTTCCTATTATATTCTTTTACTTTTTAACTTCTTTCTTTTAATTCAATGTGCGTGTTTGTATGTGGGAATGTATGTATGTATGTTTTTTCTGTTATTTCCTTTTTTATTGTTGTGACATTTCCTGGTGAGAGAGAGGGTATTGTTGGCTTTGTTGGGTGTCGATTGTTGCTTTCTAATGGCTGGTGCAATTTAATTTTAATTAATTAATTCGTTCCATGCCAGCACACAGTTCAGATCTTCCTTCCTGTCGAAGCGGGTTCATGCCCTTGAAAATTTGAACTTCTACCTATGTCAGACTGGGCCAACTACTGCTAAGTTGGCATTGCTGTATATCTTTCCTATCTTAATGAGTTATTTAATTTGACCTCATCACTTTTTGCTTAAGTATATATATATATATATATATATATATATATATATATATATATATATGATATTATATTAGTAAAGATGTGACATTGTCAAAAAATAATTGCAATATTGGTATGGAGAGGAAAGAGAGATAGGTTGTGGCTTACCTGAAAGTGCGGTGTCGCCATAAGGAACTGAAGGTTGTTCTTCAAATTTTTGGAGGCTCTCAGCCTCCTTCTTCAGGAAGGAGTGTTACACCATTCCGTGCACCAGCTGGCTGTGGACTGCGGAGTTTATATATATAATAGACTACATGAAAGTGGATGAAAATGGACATAAAGTCTGGTAGACTACATATTTCAGTCTTTTGGGATTGTTTACCCTCTTTTCTTTACCTTCAAAGAACATTCCAAGCTGTCCCTTCCGAAACTCCCACATAACCATACCCTGCAAAAATTCACCTACATTATGGTCTCCTTCATAACAACCCCTGTTTTCCTAATTTCCTCCCCATAGTATCAAACATCAATCATAGTCATGCTCTCCACAGTGTAAAATACAATGGCGAATTTATTTTTCTTCCTGTAGAAGTGTCCTTTGCTCCACCATTGTTCTCATAGACATGGATTTAATGACATCAGGAATATCATTGCTTGTCTCATTAACTCTGAAAACAATAGATTCAACACTAATATTGGGAATTTTGGCCTATATTTACTCTCACCTCTTTGCTGAGCTTGAACTCTACTTGACATCATGAATGTGATTAGAAAAATTTTCCCATCAACAATATAGAAAAATAAATTATGGATACATGAATGAAAACAAACAAATTTGTCAGAAGTAATTTAATAACAAAAAAAATTAAAGCAATGTTTCATCCTGAATCTGGTAGATAAATCAGTCAAATCATCTTTGAGGTGTTCAAAGTTGGTAAATAAAACATTTCTTGAAACACATTGTTATGGTCCTTTCAGTTACAACAGATTCAGCATGCATTTAAATTCTATACAAAATTTATTTATATAACATCGGTAATTATAGAAAAATTTGGCAATGTATAAAAATTATTTATAATACTCCTATATTGAGGACAAAATGCCTTGTTAATTTTTATGTTAATAAATTATTTCTGGCAAATTTGGCTGTTTTCATTAATTTATAATTAATATGAAGTCTGATAAATATAAGTATTAAATTATTTAAGGTTTTACATTCATATTGTAATTGTTTGCCTGCTACTTTCATTTGTCTTCCTCTCAATAGAGAATTAGTTTATTATTCATATCATCATGGTCAGATCTTATCGTTTTGAATGTCACATATAATGGGTTTTTATTTGTTTTAATTCTCATTCAATTTTTTTTCAACATATTTACCAATAAGTTCTTTTTTTTCCTGTCTTTCTCCTTGTTAGTATCAAAATTGTGTTTTGTTTGTCATGTATTGTTTGCAGAAAATGTTTCAATGATTTGCTAACAATTTATTTGTGGAATATACTTTTGAAACAATGTATTTTATTTTACATTATGTATTATTTAATTCATTCAAAGAGAAACATTTGAAAGAAACTCCAAATTATAACAAAATTGAATTCCAAAAAAGGAAGAACTAAATTTTTGTTGAAGATGTACTATTCAATTAATGAAATAAAAAATATATTTTTATTAAAATAAATTTTCTGTAAATGTAATAGAGCAAAGAAGGTCTGAGTGTTTTTAAGAGACAGAAATAACAATTTTTTCAGTTAATTTAGTATTACAGAAAAGAATTTGGAACGATATAAATAAGTAAATGACCTTGAGTCAGAAGAAATTTATTACATAAAATATCTCATTTAAAACAATACCAACATTTCATCCTCCTCCTGGGACCTCTTCAGGTATAACAATTTTTAATATACAATCTAGAGGACAATGTTATCTGTATTTACAACAATTTGTAATAAAGCATTTTATTTTATCTCTGCTTTCAAATCTTAAACCATTATAGGGCTATGCGACATCCTTTAAATTATCCCTAAATCCATGTTAAATTATTTAGTCAACACTTTCATCAATTATCATCCAAATTTAAAATTAACTTCTGAAATTGAACAGGTCCAAATCTTAAAATGAAAAATATGTCTGTTTTGAAAAATAATAATAATAAAGATAGTCAAATACAGACAAAAGAAGTTATATAAATACTACACAATTTATTTATTACATCTTTTGTCAGTATTTGGTTATTTTTCGTACTATTGAACAGGACCACTTTTTTTCTAGGTATTTTAGTTATTTTTTCAAAGAGTAGTATAATTGCCAAAAGGCAATGGTTTACTATCTTGAAGACAATGATAATTTTGATAAAGTTGTCAAAATTCTATCAATTAATTTTTATCCTGTGGGATAATTTTATCTACAAGGACATCCAAATCAGATTGGTTAATAAGTACAAAATTACTAATGTGCTTAGCAATAAAAAATATTTTCAAAACTCTACCTTTTTGTATAATATTCAACATAAATTGATAGACCTATTTAATAATTGTGGCATTGGAATCATATTTAGGTCATTTAACAATCTAAATTTAGTTAATAATGTAAATGATAAGTTAGTGATCTAATACAGCATAATTAATCAAATTAATTGTACTAATTGCAATGCACACAAAAAGAATTTTAAATTAAACATCTCAGTTGTTTACCTCTATAATCTCAACTTTGGAATAATGTAATAATTTTAGATGATGAAATAAGATATTTTCCCTGATTGTTGAATGTTCCACTCCAACAGCTTTAAATGAAAAAAACTGATACTAATAATTAAAACAAAATTTATGGTATTCTGTTAATATATTATTTTAGACTGTAGTAATGAATTTAAACTTTATAGCATTGGCAATACACTGTTCTTGGCCACATTTAATTGTTTCCTGAGGGTTTCATATTGGTTACATTAGACAAGGTAGTAGGACATTGCTCCTAAATTTTACTTTGGTCACAATTATTAATAGAAAAAAGGATTGTATACAAAATTTTAAGTGGAATTAATAACATGATTTGCATTTGTTATTAAGCAAATTATTATAAATACATATATCATTGTTCTCTAAATTGTAGATTAACAATGACCTGATGAGGTCCCGGAAGGGGGCAAAATGTTGGTGTTGTTGTAAATTAGATATTTTTTGTAATTAATTTCCTCTTACTCAAGGCCCATTTATTTGTGTATATTATCATAATAAATGTCAGATATTTCTCATAATCAATATCAAACGATAATTTTATATTAGGAAATGAGATATTTTCCCTGATTGATGACTACTCACAACAGCTTTATAGCAGTTGGAGATAATCTATAGAGCTCCAAAGAGTTGGTAATCAAGAATAATGTGGTCAATAAGTCTTCCTTGTGAATATTCTTATATAAAATAATTGGAGTATGATCCACAGTTGGTTTTGTGTTTGAAAGTAAAATAATTCACATTAGCAAATGACAAACTAGAGAAGCACAAATCCCAATACTGGATATTATACAAAAGCATAGTTCATTTGAAGAAACAAGCTAGAAAAGTTTACTGGAGATGAATGCACAGGTGATTAGTTGTAACTGTAACCAGAAAGATTAAATAACAGGAATCGATTTAGGATAACACAGGATCCTGTTGAAAGCAAGTGTTTGAATCTTGTGTAATAAATTATTTATGAAGTTATTTAAGAGAGAGAGAATTAATTTTAATTTTAAAATGTAATTTTTAACAAAGTTTGAATTGCAATATCTCTGTTGGCGGACATGATAAAAATTTCACACATGAAATATCTCTATACTATCAAAATACAGTATAAGTTTTGATTTTGAGATTCAACTCAAAGTTGGTGTAAGTAATTATAAAATATAGCTTTGATTTTCATGTGTTGGATAAGTTAGCATAAGGAGTTTTTTTTATTTTAAAGACATTTTTAACTCTGGATACTATTTTTATAAATATGTAATATAATTATGCTTGATAAATATTTTTGCACTATTATATAATATTAATTTCAAAAGCTGTGATGAATTACAAAAATTTTAAGATGACAATCAGATAAAAATTATAAATTACTTCCTGAACTACTCAAGCACTGAATTAACAATAAATTAATTGACAACTATAAAATGTATTCTCACCTTCAATTTGTTTTTAATGTTAATTTGTCAGTATTGATATTTCTTCATAAAATTTGAGTATGATATTAAAAGTGTCTGGTTAATTCCTACTAAATTAATTTATGTGCTATATACCACATACGCATGAGCCACAACTGGTTAGCTATCCACTACTTTAAATTTATTGCTTACTCTTTTCTCAGCTCCAAGAATTACTCTTTGATGGAACAAAAAATTAGTTTTTAATTTTTCTTTTAGCATTTGTAGTAGAAATTTTCTGTTGAAATAAAACTTCCAAACTTTTTCTGATTAATAGAAATTTTTTCAGTTGTTGTTTTTTGACATACAATGTATTTTTTCTTCACCAAATTTTCTAATTTTGCAAGCAGGTGATATGACTAGAATAGCACAAGCTAAATCTACTTTTTATATAGTTTCCAATGAGTCGTGAAATTCTTTATCTGAACATTTGCAAACAGTTTGGTTGCCCATAACAATATTTTAGAGTTGCATTTAGGGTACAATGATTTTCCAGGTTCTGATTGACAAGAACAGGTTTATTTTTAGAATAATGATCAAAAGTAATTTCTCTTCAGCCTTTTCTTATAGCTATTTATAGATACTATGAAACTCAAAAATGATCCCTTGTTTTGCTAACACTTCTGCTTTCCCATTTTTGTGATTAGCATTTCTTTTGAGTCTGTCAACTGTATTGTGCAGCTGTGTCACTCTTGGCTCTTGCGTTTTCTTGGCAGTTGAAGAAGGGAGCAAGGTTTCCAGATATGTTATTTATATCATCACTTCAATTATGTCACAAATATCTACTGACAGTGTATCTTAGTATCTTTGTGAAGGATAAGTCAGTTACCATTTATAGTTTATATACAGTAACTTCCCTTTTGTATGTAAATGTATAACAAAAAATGAGGCTTACAAATGGTCTTCTTGGAGAAATACACCTATAACAATTAAATTTTCTTCATTTGCCATTGATAACTTTGTGTTGCACAGAGAACATATTTGTAGGCATGTAAATAAAGGTTTGATTTATAGTTCAGAATGAACTGAACCTGATGCAGTTTATTTGAAAAGGATAAGACAACCTTTAATTTAATTTAGAAATTCGTAGATACCTGCAAACGCAAAAACCAACACGCCATATACAACAAAAATAGCCACTTTTTTTAATTGGACACAAAAATAAGGGGAATGGTGTTTTGAACTACCGACAAAAAATAAAAATTTTCTGAGGAGGTGCAGCAACCTTTTACTGATTGACCACTTGGCTTGCTAAAACAAAGTAGCTCAAGGATTTTTACTATTTGAGTTGTGGATTAACTATTATTATTTATCAGTGAGTTTTATTTACTTTTAGTATATTTATTAATGAAACTGGGGAAAAAATTTGAATATTCAAAATTTTGTTCAATTCCTTGTGGAATTTGTGGTGAGATAATTTAACAGCCTTGGCAACTATTGAAACTATAATAAACCACAACTCTTATATTGGATGGGATAATTTGAATAAAAATGTAATATTCTTCCTAAAAATAGGGAGGTAACTTTTTGTGTATTATTTGTAAATGGCAATTTTACATTAATTATAAAGGGAATAAGTTGCCAATATGCCAACATTCTT
The DNA here is from genome assembly GCA_037074705.1 of Zhengitettix transpicula. Lineage (NCBI taxonomy): Eukaryota > Metazoa > Arthropoda > Insecta > Orthoptera > Tetrigidae > Zhengitettix > Zhengitettix transpicula. The sequence goes on along the minus strand of CM073590.1, from coordinate 71,609,201 downwards.
TCTAATTCAGGCCCATAGGTTGCAAGTGCATGTTATATTTATTTTAATTATATTAAAATCTTTAATTATTTATACTATCTTTATTATATAGTAGCAAAATAATAATAGAAATTTCCACATTTTTATTTTGTATTATTATTAATAATATTTCTCTGAGGAGATTTGAGCTGGTTGAATTAATTTTTCTGAAATATACAAAATAACCCCAATATATTACTGGGGTAAAGACAAGTTAAGTAGCAGCAGTGAAGTCATGTTCCCTTCCTTCCAAGTCCAAACCCCAATACTACAGGAATGTCGCAGTATAAGTACTTACAACTGCCAAGAACACTTTGTAACTAATAATAGTGTTTACAATTCCTTCATCTATGCTGCACATTTCAAAATTAATAATTTAATACATCATTTTCTATATTGAATATGTCCATTTTTTTCATATTTAATTATTCAAATCATTTATAATTTAGCATAGCATTGTCCTTCATTTCAGCTACACTTTTAAAAGTAAAGAACAAAAACCAAACAATACATATTACATTTCCCTACTATATATATTGTAATAATTAAAAAAAACATTTATAAACATTTAATTTAATTTATTCGTGCCACGTGTTGTGGAAGCCATTTTGTAATAATTAAAAAAAAAGGTGGCTTAAATAAAAAGATTAAGTTTTAACAACAAACAAATTTATTATCAAAATTAAACAATTAACAAATTAAACATATCTCATTCTCTCAGGGTCTCAACTGGGTTTGATAACGGCGAATTGTTCAAAATAATTAAAGAACACAAAATTAAATTTAAAAGGAAAAGATTTACTCGTCAATTAACCCTAAATTTAATTGTCGACGAAATTAACCTACAAAGATTGCTTCTAATTTACAATTTTTTTATCAATAAGAAAGGAACGATATCTGACATCTATCTTTTAATTTGGTTTACATATATGAATTCAGTGAAATTTTAACTTATGGTACTCTGGAAAATTTGGCTCATTCGTACACACACTTTATATACAGGCCATTTTAACACTGTTTCTAATAACACTTTTAGTTTGACGAAATGGTTCACTGTTCATTTAGGAAATGTTATTCTCACGTTCCAAATTTTATTAGCTGCAGGATTCAGTTTCCTGGATGCCACAATCAAAGACAATGGTCTAAATAACGAATGTAATAGTTTAGACTCTGCGCTCTAAATGTTTAGCGTCGAATATTTATGTCTTTATGCCGCAGACTGCAACTTGTAGAAAAAATAGTTCTAACTGTTATACAACAAGTATCCAAATACTTTTTGGATATTTTACTTCAGGTCTGTTCACAGCTATACTTCCACGACGTCTTAATGCGAACGAACTCTGATTTCCAACTGAATTAATTTTAGTTCTGAAATCCGTCACCAACTGAACTCTCCATCCGTCTCTGTGTGCGCTATTCCTTCTTCCAACCCAGACAACAATACTCTATTTCATTGTCGCTTGTAGTGTTCTGTACTGCTGTCAATAATGTTTCTGTAACAATTCAGATTATCAATCACAATTAATGCCTTAATTAATAGGCATTACAATATATATATATATATATTCTTAAGGAAAATGTGACGAGGTCAAATTAAATAACACATTTTGGATAGGAAAGAGAGACAGAGAAGTTGCCTTACCCTGAAAGTAATAGATGGTCCAGTCTGGCTCAGTGGTTATATTACAAATTTTCTAGGGCATGAGCCCTCTTTGTCACTTCGTGCCCGGCCAGCATGCAATTCAGACCTATATATAATAACTGAGTGACCGGTGTTGCTTGGGTATTTATTTAAATTAGCCCAGAGTAGGAATTGATTTTACACTAACCTCTTGGTAAACATTTCATTTAACCAACATTAAAAGCGTCAGTGTTTGGAACATTTACCCATTTATGGTCCTCTCTCCCACCTGACCCCTTGGCAACTATCTTCAAATAAACCAGGATGATGACTGACTGTATTCGGGAATTCTCCTACTACATGAAATAAAAGTGTCAAAACAATCACAACAAGTTGAAACAGTAAAAAATTCTCGCTAACTTAATAGTCTAAAGGTGTAAAGAAATGCAACCTTTAACTAAAGACCAAAAGATAGCTAGTACCCTAAGAAAATCAAAAATTTACCCAGTAACTTAATAAGAGGGTCAAAACCACTGTGGGTAACCTTTTGTTAACCGTGTCCACCTCGACAAAGTGGTACATAAAATTTAATTAACCACCATGGAAAATGCTGGAATTACACTCAGCAACTCCTATATCCCCAGAATCAACATTAATATGTCTTTTTTGCATTACTTTACTTATATACCCCTTCCACCTCCTGAAAACATTTTATTTGACTCTAACTCCCAGAGGTGGTAGTTGTCTCAACCGTCAGTGTTTGATCCTGGATCGTAAGTCACATGTGTATTAAGTTTGGTAGAAATTAATTACGCATTTAAAATTGTAAATGGAAATTGTTTCAGACCCTTCCACCCCTACTCCTAGGGGCTAAACTACTACTTAACCTTTATTGTAAATGTCAGAATTAAAGTAAGTGACTTCCATAACCCCAGATCCAATACCAGTCTCACTTGTTTACTCATTACTTTTATGTAACGGCCTTTCATCCACACCTAGGGGCTGAACTACAACTTAAGCGACATAGTGAATGTCAGAATTAAACTCACTGGATTTGACACTAATCTCAGTTGTTTCACATTATTTTTATGTAACCCTTCCACCCCTACCTAATTGGTGCTTTAAGGGGTTGGTATATATATATATATATATATATAGATTATTGAATATAAATGAAAATATGTTGTAAACTATTTATTACCTTCTACAAAATCTTACCTGATGATGAGATCTCTTTTTTGGATAGGGGACTCACTTTCTCCCACACTGGACCCTTTTAGCCTCACCTGTGACAACTTGAATTTCTGTGAACTAGTCCATGGAAGCTTCATCTTACTAAGAACACCAAAATTAACACAGGACCATTGAATGCCATAGTTCCAAGTCTCTGGCTAACTCCACCAACTTTAAAAGGATTTCCAATTTGGTGGACAAATCCATCCAACCACAATAGTGGAAAAACTGCCTTATTTCATTCAAGACACCAATCATTTCCTTCAATACCTCGGTGAGTTTCAAAACAAACTCCTTCTGATACCCTCCTGGTTACCGTACTCGTCTCTCTGTACATTAACATCCCCCATGCTAGTAGCCTGACAGCACTTGAATATTTTGATCCCACCCATACAGTTTAGTCCTTACAGGAGTTTGAATTTGCTCTATTTGGAACAGTCTCCCCTACATATGTTATTGTGTTACTCTGTATTTTCACCTCCTCCAGAAACAAATATCCCATGCTCTCTATCCATTGTTCAACTAGCCACACCCATCCTTAATCAATGTAAAGAAAAATGTTACCCACCTCTAACCACAACTTACATTCCTGGACTACAAAAACTCAACTCCATTCGCTGCCTGGCCTAGACTCGACTACAATCCAACCAAGGTCTAAGAAACATCCTTCTAACAATACTCCCACCTGCCCAAGGGTTGCCTTCAGATGCCCTCTCAATCTCTGCAGTATCTCTATCCACCCTTGCAGGCCCCTACTCTAAAACACTGCTACTTAAGACAGGTTGCCAACCTTGGTTTTTTAGATTATAAAAGATTAGATTTATTAGTTCCATTAGTCCTCTGCTGAGGAAATAAGACAAATCTATTTAATATTGATTCCAAATATGAGTAGAATCAGTTATAAATTAATGCAATATATACTTAGAACTATACATAAATAGTTAATTTGAAGAATTTCAAAAGCACATGTATACTACATTAAATAGGAGCAATTCTATATAAGAGAGAGGGATAAGAATGATTATTTGTAGTATAAACTTCATAAGTATCACAAAATTTCTCAAGTCACTTTGCACTGCAAAAATAACACTTTGATAAATACAAGATGAAATACCAATTCAAATGTCTCCAGCAGCTTTTCCTGAGCGACTGGAAATCTAGTGAGATTGACATGAAATGAACCACTGTGAAGTATTTGTTGGACATACAAACAATAGAGATATATTAGGTCGAAAATTCATAGAAATTAGGATCCATAACCCTTCGCTGAACACGGACACTGGACTCCAATTTAGTAAAGCGTGGCCCCCCTTTGTGACTAATTTTAGCGCACAGGATAGAGAGGACGGTGGCCGCAGTCTCTGTCGGGCAGCTCGCCCCTTGAGCACCAACGTCCGAAGGCGTAACGGCCAATCAGTGTCGAGAATGGACACGCGACCGAGTTGGCCTCCACGGGCGGTATCAGTCCATCAGCGTCATTTAGCAACGATATGGACCCAGCACCATTTGTCCTACTCGATGCAGGTTTTCTTACATCATAGGCAAATGTCGAGTAGGTAAAAACAAATCGTAGTTGCGGGGCTCTAATAACCCAGTGTTTCCCTCCTCTCCAGCTCTTGTTCAGGAATAACGATGGTTACGCGCTTGGGTAGGTTCCTCGGGAGGCCGGTGCGGTGGTCAACCCATCTTCCAGGGCACTTGCATCCCACCTACACATTTTGACCTGTCTATACAGAAACCTAAACCCTTATTGCTTCGGGTCGAATTGCTGCTGATGCCTTGGTGCCGTTCATGTACATAAACTAAATAATAATTGCCAAAGAGGGCTCTCTTTCGGCTCAGGGATTTTACCCGAATAAAAACTTTTTTGTTATTATTCCCGGTAGCATCAGTAGAACTGACTTAGATGGCAGCTGTAGAAACATTGTACTTAAATTCTACACTGACCCAGGTGCAAACCAGAGAACTATTTGTGTATCATCTCCGCCAGGAAAGCCCTCATTCTGTAAGTTATTTCTTTCCAATCAGAAACATAAATATCGCCATCAGAACTATTTGTGTATCATCTCCGCCAGGAATATCAGACTGCCAAAACCCCATTTCCAATAGCTACTCATGCCCAAAGTCAGAACATAAACAATTTTGACAAATACTTCACACTGCTCCTCTTTAAAACATTACCCTGTAACTCATAAAAACTTTGAGAACAGTCCATCCAACACATCTTACAGTCTAGGTTAGACATTCTGTCTAACTGTATGCCTCACTCACTTTTTAACTTCTTTTTCTTTTCTTATTTTTTCCATTGTCGTGACCTTTCCTGTAGAGGAAGAGGTTGTTGGGTCAATTGTTTCTGTCTAACAATATGTCATAGTTTGAATCAATTCCTGCCTGGCCAGTTCACAGTTCAGACCTACTATTCTGATGAAAGAAGCTCAGCTACTTGAAATTTTGAATTTTTATTTCTGCACATCCTGTCTGGACCAAATAGGAAAGAGGGACAGAAAGTAGCTTACTTACCTTGAATCAACACTTGGTAGAGCCAGGCTGGTAAAAAGTACTATTTCAAATTTTTTAGGACCTGAGGCCCCTTGTTCAGGACACTAGGTCTGGACGTCGAATCTGGCTACACCAATTGTCAATTTAAGGTGAGCCAACTGCCCTCTGTCCCTCTTTCCTATCCAAATAAGTTAATTAATTTGACCCTGAAACATCCTGACATATATTGTATTGTCCTATTACATTTAGAGAAACTATTTTCAGCAATTTTAAATTTATAATAATATTATTATAATGCTATAAAACCATATGAATAAATACAATAATATCTAATAGTTCTTTGTATGAACAAAGCATAGTAATCATGTTAGGTTGAAGAGAGCCACATTTTAAAGCCATGTTTGAAAATGACAGTCTACACTCGGCCATAGTTGGAGACAGTTGAGGCATACTATTATAAAAATAGTTAGAGAATATTAACATTTTACAGAAATACTAAAATTCAAGAAAGATAGTAGAAGACGTGACAGTTGAGATTAAATGAGGACTTTGATAGAAAAAGTTATTAATTTATACAACGTTCAGTAAAATCTTTCATCCCTCTTTTGATCTTGTGTTAGTTAAGAACATTAAAGTCTACACCAATATAGCAAAATTGATAAATAACGGCTAGATTGAAAACATAATAGTCCAAGGTGCCAGTTCCAATTAAGAGAGCCGAGTTCGGTTACAGTCTTTGGTTGCTGCGTCTTCAGGGAGGAGTCATTCCTGGAATCGAGCAGTTCCTGCCTTTAACACTGGGTAGACTGATCAACCAAAAATTTCATCAGGCAATCTCTCATTGCAGGCTTGGTCACTGTGCTGATCTTCTGGACTACTTAGAACTAAAGGTATGGTGATTTGTATCTTTGTTAAAAATCAACTTGTGATGAAAAATTGAGATTTAACTGTGTAAATACATAAATAACACATTAATTAATGACCCATATAATGGACAATAATAGAAAATAATTTTGAATAATAAAAAATTTAAAAGTGAGAGATGTTTCGATGAATTGTGAACTTGGTCAATAGAATAGCCAGACTGAAATGATAAAGGCAAAGTTACAAAACATTACAAAGAATAAGAATATAAGATATAAACTAACAACTATTATTTAATAAACCATCATAAATAGTGTTGAAATGAGAAGAGTCTTATTTTACATTTAAATAAAAAATTTTGGACTTGGTATAGAACATTTCTGACATTTAACCTTTTGTTTAAAATCAACTTCCTTATCTCGAATATTAGTATTATCAAAATTAATGCATGATTAAGATCCAAATCATGTTTTGTTATAGGAAAATGTTTATAAGGTAGAAATTTTTTATTTTGATTTATGTTCCTTAATTCTAGTGAAAGATCGTTTTGTCTGGCCAATATGACAAAATTGTATTGCCACTAATTTTATGAACAACATTATGGGAATCCGAAATATTAAGACAGGCTTTATGTCTTTTATCAAAATAAGACACATAATTAAACAGATTTGATATTTACAGAGATATTTAGGTTTTTAAATAACATTCTAAATTTTGTGGATAATATGATAAAGTGAAATTTGCTAGTATTAGTTTCTTGATGAACAACAGTTGTTTTAAATGTAATTAATTCTAAGACTAATGAAATTGACAATAAAATCAATAGGATAATAATTAGCTGTTAAGATTATGAATATATAGTTTAATCAGTTGCTTCTCTGGTCATTGATTTGCCAGACTTGCATTCTTTAAAGACTTTGCTGATTTGACTCCAGCCAAGTCAGGTATTTGTCAGCCTTAAATAACTTAAGGGTAGGCAAGTCCAATGTGAGAGACTTTTACTGTCTGCAACTGTAAAGGAGTGAAATAATAAGTTGTGGTTGTAGGTGGAGCCACTTCAAAAAATCATAGAAAACACAAAAATCTATAAACCTAGGGTCACAGTCACTAAATTGTTGATGGCAACATCCACCACCAAATTAGTGGCACAGCTATGGGCACCCAGATGGCCCCCTCCTATGCCGGCCGGCACACAGATCTTCCTTCTTGATGAAGGGGTTTCAGGCCCTTGAAAATTTGAACTTCCACCTATGCCACACTGGAACAACTACTGATTTCAGTTAAGTTGGCATCGCTCTCTCTCTTTCCTATCCAAATGTGTTACTTAATTTGATCTTGTCACATTTTCCTTAAGTTTTATATATATAATTGCAATATTGGTATGGAAAGGACAAAGAGATAGGTTGTGGCTTACCTTCAGTTCCTTATGGCGACACCACACTTCACTTTCAGGTAAGCCACAACCTATCTCTCTGTCCTTTCCATATCAATATTGCAATTATTTTTGACAATGTCACATCCTTACTATTATATATATATATATATATATATATATATATATATATATATATATATATATATATATATATATATGCCATCCATCATAAACTCATTTTAGGTTTAAAGAAAATTATTATATCATAATTTTCATAGGGGATCCATTATTTTAGCTGCGCTTTTAAAATAAATAATAAAAATACATTTTTCATTTACATTCAATGTATCCTAATGGAACCTGCTCTGTTGTAAAAAAATATTTTATTTAAATACTTCTTTTATTGCCTTTATTTCTATTTCAGAGAGGAAATTTACGAATTTATCTTTGAATTTTTTATCGTACATATCTAATAATGTAATCTGTAAAAAAATGATGTTAAGATATACATAGATTTTTTCTTCCAATTTCAGTTCAGTTTAAATTGTTGAGCAATTTGGCTGAATTTAATGTTTTACAGAAAGTTTTCAATGACTTTTTAGACCAATATAATAATTTAAGGTTGTAATGGCAAGTAACACATTTGGATAGGAAAGAGAGACAGCGATGCCAACATGTATGGAGTAAATGTAATAGAAAATTATTGACATATTTAATTAATATTGATAGGTTGCTTCCTTTTCTGTTTCATATTGGCACTTTGGCAAAGACTTTCAATTGACTCTTTCGACATTTCCTATTAAATTGTTCTTTCTATGACTTGCGTCCATACAATTCCTCCAAACGTGCTGGTAAATTTCTTGGTTATCATTCTTGTGGGTGTCTCCATTTTGTATTGATTATATGTTGTGTTAGTAACAGGGTATGATGTCACCAATTGGCCTCTATGATGTGTTAGGTGGTTGGGCTTGTTGGAGGTATGACGTCAGTGCTGCTACCAAACTCTTATTACCGTAATTGATGTAATCTTTATAATTACTTTATATGTGGGGATTTTGTTATAGTGTTCAATTTTAAAGTGGAACCAAATGAATTTAATAATATGATAATTAATAATTAATTAATATCTCATTTTAATAAAATGTAAACTTTAACATATTTTTTAAATTAATTAATGTTGTTATGGTAACCTCAAATACATTTTACTCTTAAAATCAGGGTCATTTTGTGTGTCAGACTTGGAACGCTTATAACAAAATAAAACAAAAACTATTTTGGCAATGCAAGGTAAAATGGTTTTTAACTTACAAACCAAATCATAGTGGGTCACAACTGAAAAGATTTGGGATAGGCAGGCATTGACCCTGGATATGTCACAAAGGACTGTCAAATCTTCCCAGACACCACTTCTCATTTTGGCTTTACTGGCACAAAATCTACAATCTGGGAATAATTCCCTCTCAATGAAGGCTGCCTAACTGTTCATCCACTCCTCTCCATCACAACTGTGTCAATCCCCACATACATTTTGTTGGCTTGTGTTTTTTTTCCACGGTTTTTCACCCAAGGTGATGAAAACTCCTGAAGCCAAGACAAATGGCATTGTTCATTCTTTCTTGATCATGGTAGCTCATGTAGTGTAATAAATAGTTAGTCCTCCATGGTCATAAATTTGGTGTTAGTCCTTTATCCTTCCAGTCCATTCAGACAACGCCATTGTATAACTCAACCACCCAGCCCTGAGATGCCTCATTAGTCTTCCTAACTAAGTTTAGAAAATTCACGGGGTCGTAATTAATGCTTTACACTGACTGCATGAGTTGTTATATGTCAATAAGCAATCAAGATTCATTTTCCACGGTGACAGCTTTATTTGGTTGTGTCCAGCGACTGGTGTTTAGTTCAGAAGCCCTGCATCTCATAATCTTCAGTATCCGCTCTTTCAAATTATTTTCTGTATACAGAAATAAATAATCGTCTCTAATTTATTTAAAATAGGTATAGTGACTTGTGATGATTACTTTTACAGGGATAGTTAAATCTGATAATTTATTGATTAAAGTTATTGAATTAAATTATTACAATTTTTTGTCTAAACTCAATAATTATTTAATACTAGGCTTCAAAAGACTGTTTACATTGATGATTTATTATTTTCAGTTATATAAAATTGTATGTCTTACAGTCTACTTATGTCAGCCTTTTAAAATATAATTATAATGATTGGAAAACAAATTTCATACCCGGTTCTTATATCAACTTAATAGGAGGCTCAAGGTGACGTTACTTAGGGCCTTGCTATAGAGCAAAAGATATTACGCATAAATATAAAAAAGAATATTTTATATATATTTAACTGGGTGTTAAAACCAAAATAGTTACCATCAATGAAGGAAATTCAATAGGTTTACATAAAGGTAAGTGGTTTGATTATTACAACACCATGATTCCATCTCCACCAGTACACACTGCCATTTGCTGAAGCTGTGTAATTCTTCATCGCACCCACACATCTCAGACACCATGAATTCTAACTCCCAAGGGCAGGGTGAAGAAAATCCTAGATCCAAGAATTAGCACTCTTTACTCCAAGTCTTAGGGTAAACAGTCGATGACCAACATTCGACTCATCCATGTTGAAGAACTGTGAATTTTAACTTATTTGATTTTCAGCTTCTAATGAATGTAAGACAGTAAGAAAGCTAATGTCAGAATCTGAAATCCAGAGAGAATGGCGCTCTGGAGCACATGTCAGAATTTTAAAACTTTCAACTCATCTTCTGCCACCTCCCCATTTTTAAGTTTGTGTTGTGATTGAGTCAATATTCCCCAATCATGGTTCTGTGTGTTGGCATTTACACATTACTTTTCACCTATCTTCAATTTTGTCCCCATCATTCAAGACAACTTGCTGCAGCAAGGGTTTTTTTTACCTGTCCACTGTTTAGTGATCCATTAATTTCCCAATGCACTTAGTAAGTTCTTAATACCTTTGTCATTGATATTGGCCCCATGTTTCTGTCTGCAATAAATCAACCTCATTCCATTCCCCATATTTAAATAAATAATATGTCTGTAATTAGTATCAATATTTAACCTGTGTTTCATGCTACAGATTTGTGCATATATTGTAAACAACATAAACTTGATTCTCTCTCTCAAATATATATATATATATCAATGATTTGCTGAACACAGTCTTAGACTTGACCCAAATGTATACCTCTGGTTCTTGACTTCTATCTCTTTGTTTTTGGTTAATTAAATTTAACCATTTCATAGGTAAATATTAATTTGGATCTATCTATCTATATATGTATATGATTTGAATAAATTTCCTCCAATACTGTTTGGAAGAGTTGATGTGGAATGTCATAAATCCCAAACGTGTTACTTAATTCCCGTGTTGTTAATTCTACAAGTTATAATCTTGTCTTTTGTTTTGTTTTATTTTCATGTGTGTAATAATAACCTTAACTGTGTTTCAGTATGGTAATATTATCGTATTGATCATTTCTCCAAAGAAAAAAGGCTCAGCACTTGTTGAATTTGAAAGAGTGCACTCTGCTGTATGTATGCATGATTTTTATTTAATCTTGACAATTCCACTTTTTAAATGTATATATTATAAAATATTTTTTATCTCTTAAGTTTACTGCACAACAAATGGAAACAGGACTTGAAAGTAATCCATGCATTATTACATGGTTAGACACAGGTAATTCAAAAAGATATTGCAAACAGGAGCCAAAATTATCAGATTTGTATTCTGAAACAAACAAAAAAAATCCGCCGGTAAATGAAGTCAAACCAACTTCTTCAAGGAGTTACCCATTCTCATGTGTTGGGGTATGTATAACCTGAAGTAATACTTTTATTTGCATGTTTGAGTGTTGCCTTTTTGATAGAGTAATCTAGTTAGTGATTTGATATTAGAATAATGATAAAGTATATTAAAGGAGGATTCAACAAGATACTTAATCCAGAGAATTTTTTTTATATAGCCATTCAACTGCTCATTGTAAACATCCACTACATTAGCTTGAAACTAGAATGAGAATGGTTAGTGACTGCAACTGGGATGAACTGTTGTATTCAAATTTGATCATATTTTGCATTTGACTTCAATCTTAGTTGTATTCACATTATTTTCTTGTAGCACACATCCCCCCCCCCCCCACTGCTAAGGGTGCTCCCCTCTTATGCCAAAGTGTGTTGAAATTATACACAAAGAACAATTTTAGAAATGCTATAAATCTCTTTGACCCCAAAAAATATTAATTCTACGGAAATATTGCCGGTGAAACATTACTGAAACTAACAACCCCCGCCCCTGGGGGAAAGTTGAATGTCATAATGAAACTTGGTGACATCCATAAACCCCGAATTTGACTCCAAATACGGTTTTTGTGATATTTTCTTGTAAAGCCCCAACAACCCCCACCACTAAGGGTGCTTCCTTTCCATGCCATTAGGGGTTGAAAACACAGAAAACATAGGTAGAAATACTATCAGTCTTTTGACCTCGAAAAATATTTGACACACATATAAGACATAAAATATTTTTTAAATTTTCACTCCCACTCCTGGTATTTTCTTGAAATCTATATTTCATTTCACTTCCAAATTTATCAGTAATATGTTGTACATATGAACCAAACAAACAGAATTTATTAATTGTCTGTGTTTACGTACATTTGATGGTTTGAATATTATAAAAATTAATGTATATTAATTAAATTAATACACTGTCAATTGAAAACCAGTAGGTTTTACTCCAAGTAAAATAATAATGCAATTTATTTATTAATATATATTTAAGATTTTTTGTATTTCAATTGAGAGTATAATTTTTATCAAAATTCATAATGCCCATATGTAATATTTAAAACATATTTATATGATAATATAAAGCTCAACTATTATTATTGTATTAAAATGAGACCAATATATCTATAATGAATTCTCGCTCATGATTGGACAGAAATTTAAATGAAGTGATTAAATGCTATTAACTTAACCCTTTGCACTCGAGGGCTCCGTAGCGGACCCCTTGAGCTTGAAGACAATTTTAAATGTCTCCGCTCCGGAGCCCTCGAATGCAAAGGGTTAAACTATTATTAGGGTAAACTTCAAATAATTAAAAGTGAAAGTGGTAATCATCTTCAATATTATAACTATCTGAAAACCAATTTTTTGCTATTTTCAGAATTCTCCAAACGTGATTACTGATAATGATTTTGAAAGTCTTGTATTACACAAAATGAGACGTGCACAAGAGAGAAAAGATTTAGAAGAAAATTTTAAAAAGGATGACGAAGTTGAAGACCAAAATTAATTATATTTTATTTGTGATTTTAATAAACTATTTTATTCATATTTAAAGTATGTTTTATTAAGTGTGCCTTCGAAATTATCAGAAGGGATTATAATTTACAGAGAATGAAAAGCTATTCAAAGTTATGGTGTCCATCTTATTACTTCTAAAAACGTTTCAATGTGCCTATCTAGTTTTTCAGATCCTGATGTTTTAATGTCTTCTATATACTGTTGTTTATCAAGGAGATATTTCCTTCCCTTTGGTGTTTCTGCAATATTTGTTAGAACTTTAACACAGTTAATTTGAAGTTCAACATTAGGAGACAGAGCTGCAAGCTTTAAAAGCTGATCTGTCACTCCAAGTTCAGCAAGTTGCAACTTTGGATGTGTAGGTACAGCAACAAAAGAAAGGCAAGCGGCTGCATTATTCTGTACATCAATAGAAATGTGAAAAATTTTTTCCACAAGGTCTAGTAACAATTCTCTTTCTGCAGCTTGATTTAAACCTAATGGGTGTGATAACAAATGTGCCAAACAAGCAAGGGCATTGCTTTGTAATTCATTATTATTTGGATAGTTAATAAGTTTAATAAGAATGCCCATGCCTCCAAGCGCTAATGTTTCCCTATTGAAAGCTCTAGCCAGAAGCAACTGAAGTGTTCTCAGATTGATTATTGTTATATCAGGTTGGTCCTCAACAGATAGTCGTCCCAAAAGTACAGGAACAGTCCATGCACCGTTCATTAAATCTGCTGCTTCCCAATACAAAGCTATTACTTCAATTGCATAACAGGCTTTGTATCGCACGGCATATTCTGGATCTGCTGTTAGTTCTAGCAAATACTCGAATAACTTATTGTCCTCCATGATCGCTCTCTTCCCATCAGCTTGTTGTCCCAGAACTGCAAGAATTGAACAGCATCTCTCTCTCACAAATGCATCATGTAACTTTAATAGGTTTCTCAAATGTCTTATTAAGTTAAGTTTAATTGCGTAATATGCTTTTTCTGGGTCATAAACAACATCAGAAAGTGAATTGATAGCTTGATAAAGCTTGAACTTGTCATAGCTATGTAAATTATGTACAAGACTAGGAATTGCTCTCCTTCCAAAGCCAACCTGAGATCGTGTGACGTCCACGTGAGGTGCGAAAATGGTTGGTACCGCCGATAATAGTGTAGGATCAGGAGTCTGCAATTGCAATTCATGTCGTCTTACTTTTTGAAGCATCATACGCAGCACATTTGGTGGCAAATTTGGCAAAGCTAAATTCAAATATTCAGACTTTAATCCGTACATGTTTACTAGAAATGTTTGGCAACAGTATAAAGTTGATTTCTTAAGTGCGTCTGTACACAATCGTAATAGCCCAGGGAAAGCGAAAACTATTTACGCGATCCAATTAAGTAAAATTTATCTTTGGCCTGTTCAACAAACAAAGATAAAGTTTGTATGTAGATTGCCCGGTACTGACAAACAGAAGCTAAACGAATTCCTGAAATTAGAAAACTATGTTTCCGCTTTTATTCATCAGAAATTCGGAATATAAAGATCATTTTTTAATTGAATTTTGCCGGTTTTAAATTGTGTTTTGGACTTTTGGAATTACACTGACGCTTGTGCTGTAATTTTCCAGAATATTTCATAAACACTAAGTTGTTATATCTATTAACTTCACAAAAAAAATTATATTCGCCATTTTCTGGAGAGAATTGTTTTAAAGTACAGTAACGTTTGGATTATGACCCTAGTCGAGAAAGGATTTGAACAGGTATTAATTACGGTAAAAGATAATGTCAGTCCATTAATATACTACCAGAGATTCATTTTTATAAAAATTCCCCTTCAGCGTAACCCCGACGTTTAGGAGTCATCATTTGGTGGGCCACATATATGTACGAAGCTAGTCCCAGAAGTAGATGACCTACAGGTTTCTTCAATTACTATTAACATTGTATAATGGTCTCGGTAACTTCTTAAATTTATGTAATATTTTTGCTCATGTTGGTAGAGATTTTATTTTGGATATACGATTAATACTTGGATCTTTGTTTCTTTTTCTCCACACCTTTTGGGCTGTATTGCCTTACAAATAAAGCTCGATACCTACGACCTGTGACTTATCGAGACTGACGTGAAATTTGGTAAGAGTTGTCACCGATTCGCAGGGGGAGCGATGATACTTGATTCTGGGATTGGTCGAAATCTGCCGTTTTGACGGAGAGCTACGGCAGCAGTTTGGTCTCAACTAGTAGTTTTTCTTTGGGAGCCAGTATTGGAAGGCAACCATTTCAGGCGGAGGCTACACTTGGTGAGATAGCCTAAACCCTATATGGACAGGGAGTAACTTAATGTTGCCATGGGGGGCGTTTCGGGATAATGGGGAGCACTGGACTTTGAACACCGAAATTTCTATTTTGACCTTTTGGGTAATTTATTATCTGATTTATACTGTTCCTAGGGATGCCGGGTAGACGGATGGAATAACAGACGTTTGAGGTGTCGTTCGGGACGCTGCTCCCCGAATAGTATCCGAGTCGAGCCCAGGTGCAGACCACACGGCGTCTACCCTTAAAACTGGATCTAGCGCTTCTTATCCCATGTATGTGGGTAATAGTCTCGCTTTTTTCAGTAGTCATGTGTGGTAGATGTATGCGTGAGCAACATCGAACTGTAACTAGTCTCCCTAACACCAGTACTCTCCGGAGGACTCTCAAATGGTGCGGCATGAAGAGAGAAGTGGGTGAATGGTGGGATAACAGTCGCGCCCATGAATATGGAGGTAGTATCCGAGAGGAGCCCCAGGGCAGACCACACGGCATTTACCCGTAAAACTGGCTATCTTGTGTCCAATCCCATTTAAGTGGGTAACAGACTCAAATAGTCAGAAATTCAGGTGTGGGAGAGGCTGCGGAAGCACCCTCGAACCGTGACTATCTCGGTAGTGGGAGGAATCCTGCTGACAATAGTACTCTAGGAGAGAGGCCTTCTCACGGCTGCGGCACGTGGTGAAGGTAGTCGGAAGGGAGGGCGAGTGGTTCTCTTGGGGGTCATCTAAGAAGCCAACAACCTGTCCTGCCAGGTGGAGGTGGAGATGACTCAAGGAGGTCGTCCAGTCTCTTGGGGTGGTTGTGAACCCACCACTAACCATTCTTCGAGAGGCTAAGGTGTCGAGTTGTAGGGACTCGTCCCTACATCTTAGTTATCCGATGACGAAACCTCCTGACCATAATTCTCCTCATAGCAATAGCCGATTGCTATGGGAGGGAGATAGCCCTAACTTGAAAGCAAACCTGGGCGACCAGGGCAGCCGATAAGTTTCTTAGGCCCTTGGGCAAGTGCAACTCCTCCCTACGGGGCGACCCTGGCCGCCGAGCTAACGGAGCAATGTGCGCGGCAGACCAAAGCCGTCCTTCTATCGTCCAGAACCCTGAAGCCCAGCTGGGTGAGTCATCTCGTCCCAGGCCAACGCACACTGGAGTTGGACTCGAGGGGGTATGTGGTTTCATAGGCAACATTTCTTCAATTTTCCAGGGAGGCAGGTCCCCGTCCGCCCGAGATTTAGTTACCCAGGCATCTCCGTTCCCCCTATGGGGGTCCGAAAAAAGGTAAGCTGGAAGCGTTTCAACATCTTCCTAGGGATGATGTGTGTGTATAAATCATTTTTATTTTTCATAAAATACGTGACCTAATAAAACATTTAAATATACTAAAAATAACATTTATTAAATAATCCAACCTGATATCCCCGTTTCTACATTTTCTATTGGCCAAAATTTTTTCAAATGTCAAGAAACGGAAAAAAATGTTCCTTTTTGGGGTCAAGATCGCACACCACCGAGGCCGCAACATAAAACCATCCCCCGTTAGACATAAGCCTTCAATTTACATTACAATAAATTACATTAATTAGTTCAGATAACAGAATACCAAAAGGTTAAAATAGTAAGTTCAGTGCTCCCTCATAGCAACAATAAGTTACTTCCTGTCCATTAGGCTATCTTTTCAAAACCAAGTGTGGCTTCTACCTAGAACGGTCGCCTTCCAATACTGGGTCCCAAATAAAAACTACAAGTTTAGGGAACGGCACACGGTGCAGCCCCAAAGTCATCTGTCGCACAGCGATTCTAGGTATCCGATTTGCGTAGCATATTCAGAAAAGTATCGTCGTACAGTCGTTTGGCGGCTTCTTACCTCCCTTCCTCTCTACTATCAACATAGATACAGCCGTAGACCAACGGTGGGCATCCCGCGGGCTACATCGGGTCCTCTTGCAAGATTTGGCCGACCCGCCTCTAAGTTTCTCTGTTGCGTAATAATACGGCGCGTCAATTGCGTTTTCTATTACTAACTACTATTGTAATAATTTTAGAGTAACAGCGAATTCATACAGTGCTAAAATAGACACGAAAGTTTCTTCAGAAAAATATATTTAATGGAACTTAAGCTTCAATAATTTGAAAGATAGCCAAATAGAGACAAATAAGTGATCAAATAAATACTACACATCGTTTCTGGGATCCTTGTACCTTTCTTCAGGTGCTAAGAAGAGCATAGAGCGACACAACTGCATTGGTCAGTTGACAAAACTTAAAATCGAAGGAAATGCAACGACATACGGTTTAGCGTATTAATAAGGGATTGTTGAGTTTCATTGTGTCTGTTTGTACATTAATACTGTGATGTTTTCTTTAATATGAAGCATCTCTTATATGAATCTGGAATTGAAACGTTGTGTGGTATTTATATTATCTCTTCTTTTGTCTCTATTTCGCTATCTTTCTTATTATTAATTTTTAATCAGACGATAATTTTTTCATTTATAAATAAGCTAATTAATACAGCAAAAGTCAATTCTGTGTTCAGTTACAAAGTGAGTTGGTACGAGTAACGTTAA
Organism: Zhengitettix transpicula; assembly: GCA_037074705.1. Taxonomy (NCBI): domain Eukaryota; kingdom Metazoa; phylum Arthropoda; class Insecta; order Orthoptera; family Tetrigidae; genus Zhengitettix; species Zhengitettix transpicula. Next base: position 71,591,375 of record CM073590.1, on the reverse strand, counting down.
ACAGAAGTTGGATTATTAAGTTTTAATTGTTTTGAAAAAATTTGTGGTCCTAAAATATGTCCGGACCTTCAGGTAGTAAATACAGAAAGGCTCTCGGCTGTTTGTATAAAATTCCTAAAGTGAGTGCTATGGCGCGGAAGATCCTTTCATTTATCATGTAATTTGTCAGATGAGGCGATGGACATACGAAAATAATTGAAAAATATATGTTTTTCTTTCCCTAAATCCTCAAGTAATCTATCTTCTTCTATCTAATAAATGAAGCAGAGTGTTTGTTTGTATGTTCCTTATACAAATCTACACCGGTAGGGCGAATTTCACCAAATTTCGTACACGTGTTCTTTGCGACCAGGAAACAAACACTGTCGGGGTGAGACGCGTCTACCACCCCCATAATCGGGGGTGGACGGGGATGGAAATATTTAAACATGCTAAAACAGTCGATATTTCAGTCGGATAAATATTTTAAGGAGTCACAGATATTGATAGTGTTTCTACCGACTGTCGGGGTGAGACGCGTCTACCACCCGAAGAAGCGGGGGTGGAAATATTTAAACATGCTAAAACAGCCAATCTTTTAGTCGGATAATAATTTTTACGGGTCCAAGATATTGATACTGTTTCTACCGATGTTATCTGAATATAAATTTCATCCTCTACACCCTGGGGAAAGAGCACCCTTAGCGTTTGGGGCGGAGAATACAAATCTACACCGGTGGAGCAAATTTCGTACACGTGTTCTTTGCGACCAGGAAAGAAACACTGTCGGGGTGAGACGCGTCTACCACCCCCATAATCGGGGGTGGACGGGGATGGAAATATTTAAACATGCTAAAACAGTCGATATTTCAGTCGGATAAATATTTTAAGGAGTCACAGATATTGATAGTGTTTCTACCGACTGTCGGGGTGAGACGCGTCTACCACCCGAAGAAGCGGGGGTGGAAATATTTAAACATGCTAAAACAGCCAATCTTTTAGTCGGATAATAATTTTTACGGGTCCAAGATATTGATACTGTTTCTACCGATGTTATCTGAATATAAATTTCATCCTCTACACCCTGGGGAAAGAGCACCCTTAGCGTTTGGGGCGGAGAATACAAATCTACACCGGTGGAGCAAATTTCGTACACGTGTTCTTTGCGACCAGGAAAGAAACACTGTCGGGGTGAGACGCGTCTACCACCCCCATAATCGGGGGTGGACGGGGATGGAAATATTTAAACATGCTAAAACAGTCGATATTTCAGTCGGATAAATATTTTAAGGAGTCACAGATATTGATAGTGTTTCTACCGACTGTCGGGGTGAGACGCGTCTACCACCCGAAGAAGCGGGGGTGGAAATATTTAAACATGCTAAAACAGCCAATCTTTTAGTCGGATAATAATTTTTACGGGTCCAAGATATTGATACTGTTTCTACCGATGTTATCTGAATATAAATTTCATCCTCTACACCCTGGGGAAAGAGCACCCTTAGCGTTTGGGGCGGAGAATACAAATCTACACCGGTGGAGCAAATTTCGTACACGTGTTCTTTGCGACCAGGAAAGAAACACTGTCGGGGTGAGACGCGTCTACCACCCCCAGAAGCGGGGGTGGACGGGGTGGAAATATTTAAACATGCTAAAACAGTCGATATTTCATTCAGATAAATATTTTTTGGGGTCACAGATTTTGATAGTGTTTCTGCCGATGTTATCTAACTATACATAGGGGTGGGGGTGTAAACATTCAAACATTCTAAAAAAGCTGATATTTTAGACGGATAAATATTTTTAGGGATGTAAGAGATTGATAGAGTTTCTATCAATGTTATATGAGTATAATTTCAATCCCTTTTCACATGGGAAAAGAGCTCTACTAGGGGTGATGTGGGCCTTATAGAAATCTACACCAGTGGAGAAAAACTCTCCAAATTTCGTACACGTCTTCTTTACGATTAGGAAACAAAAATTGTTGGCGTTAGACGCGTCTACCATCCCTAAGAGCGGGGGTGGACGGGGAGTGGTGCACCCTTAAGGGTTGAGTGGCATTACATGAAATTACGCAAACACATTCGAGTTGGAGTCGAAGCTGAGGTTATACTTGTCACTGTGTTTAATTATTACATTTAACTTACAGTTTAAAATTTATATCCGCCGCGGCGGCATGAGGGGAGAGCACGCATAAGGGTGGGGGTGGAGGGGTATTAGAAGATAAATAACGAAAACAACCGAAATTCGAGTCAAATTGAAGTTAATGCATGTTGGTGAGTTCATTTATGACAATCTGGGCAACTCGCGGGGGTGTGGGCCGGAGTTGTAGGGGTTGGGTAGAAATGTTAAAATAAGTTAACCGGTAGAATTTTGCGTCGAATAAATATATTTCAGGAACAATGATACTCATAAAATCATTGTACTTGTTTACGCGTTTAATTTCCACTCCTATCGATAATGGGAGGAGAGCTTCCCTTAGGAGTGCGGGTGGAGTTACATTGCATAAAAATTACGCAAAAACTTTCGAGATTGGAGTTGAATCTAGGGTTATGGATGTCAATTATTTTAATTATGACATTAGACTTACCGTTTAACTTCCCCAACGAGGGGTTGGCGAAATTTTCAAGCATGTTACACGGTTGATGTTTACGTGGAATAAATATTTGTCGGAGTCAATGACGTTGATAATATATCTACCGAAGTTGTTTGTAAAAATTCAACCTCTTTCGGCATGAGAGGGGAGCACGCTTAGGGAAGCGTGGTATATTTAGTTTTCTACACCCTACAAATAAAATATTATCATCGTACTGTATATTACTAAAACAGATGCTGTAAAAATTATAATTCTATATACATGTATCCATTAAGAATGACGGTTTTTCGAAAACAGAACTTTTTGCACAACTGCTTCTTCAACTGTTTTAAACAAGTTTTAAATTAAAAATTGTTGCAGCTTAATATAGTTTTACTTTTATTCTGTAATTGAAGTTCGATTACAGACAAGAAATAGTCAGGGACAAAAACTCTACATGGTGAGGTAGTTTCTACCAAATAGGGTAATTTCGGTTACTACAGCTTCAATGAAAATATTATCCACGTATTTAATATTACTAAAACAAATGTTCTAATAATCCTTATTTCATATAAATTAATCCAATAATAACGACGTTTATACCAGAAAAAATTATTATACTTCATTAAAAAATATAATTACAATTATTATAAATCAACAAAAGACGAAATTTTAATTATCTTAATGTACATTAAAACATTGAATTTCTATTATAGTCAAGAAATAATGCAAGAAATAATCTACATTGTCAGGTAGTTTCTGCTACCAAACAGGATAATTTAGTTTAGTACATCTTCAATGAAACTATTATCCACGTATTGTATATTAGTAAAACAAACGTTCTAAAAATCCTCATTCCATATAAATGAATCCAATAATAACGACGTTAATGTCAGAACAAATGATCTTATCTTAATATAAATGATAATTATACTTTCATTAAAAATATAATTACAATTAATCACAGACAAGCAACAATGAAGAATATATTACATGTAACGAAAACTTTACGCAGTCTTAGTAACAATTTATGCAGCCTGAAAGAGTTTTATATTTATACAAGAATTGAAATTAAATCACAGACAAGCAATAATGAAGAACAAAGTTTTATCTTTATACAAGAATTGAAATTAAATCACAGACAAGCAATAATGAAGAACAAAGTTTTATCTTTAAACAAGAATTGAAATTAAATCACAGACAAGCAATAATGAAGAACAAAGTTTTATCTTTAAACAAGAATTGAAATTAAATCACAGACAAGCAATAATGAAGAACAAAGTTTTATCTTTATACAAGAATTGAAATTAAATCACAGACAAGCAATAATGAAAAACAAAGTTTTATATTTGTACAAGAATTGAAATTAAATGACAGACAAGCAAGATTTCCACATCATAAAATTTCCATTTCTAAGCACCGCCTTTTAAAGGGGATACATAAGTTATTTCACGGAAACAGGAATCATGATTGGGTGTTATTTGCGTTTGAATGAAATCAGCCAATGTCATTCCATATAATTGTAACTCTAAATCTGCGCACATTTACTATTTCAAGGAATCAAGAACTACAATTGGCTGATATTTTTGTGAAGCAACCCCACTCTAATCCCAATTCGCTACGAAACAGATACAGAACTAAAATTTGTCAGTCGATTGAGCAGAAGCATTCCAAACGCATCTGGTTTCGATCGATTAATTTACAGAAACTTTTTTGGACCCTTTCACAAACGGTTACATAGTAGCATTTTGTGCCAGCAAACCTCAGTTTTACTACATTTTTAATAATATATATTTTTTTCAGATTTTATTTTCTACAAGCAGCCACAAACATCGAACAATATTACCGGCAACCTATCTTTTTTTTTTCAAGCAAACAGCAAGTAGGATAACCATTTCTTATATTTTTTATCTATTTCTTTCAGGTTTTGTTGACTTTTTGGGACCTCCTAAATTCATCGTCTGCAAGTATTACGAGTTTTTCCTCCACTACAAAATTTTTTTTGTAACTAAGGAACATTAACACACTTGAGGTAATTTCACAAACATTTTACGTATTTTTCAAGTCTGTACATTATGTTTTACATGCTTTATGTTGTAAAATTACGTACTATTATTATTTTCGAGTACGTTATTTTAAAATCAAGAAAACTTTCTAAAAAAAATTCTGAAATAATTTTTATTATCCATGTAAAAAATTTCTGCAACAATTTGTTTTAAAAAAAATTCTGTATTTTCAGTTAATTTAAAATAATAATATTTTTCAAATAATTATATTTACTGTATTGTTTTATACATTTTATTTTCAATTTTAGAGGATCGTCTTACACCATCGTCAGCACCTTGAAACAAATCTCCTAAGGACACCGCCGATACACTTCCAAGGCGACACATTGCAGTGCAGCCACACTTCCTGAAGGTAGTTCAAGAAACATTATAAACATATGAATAATGTCAATACTTCCCACTTTAAATTTTATTTTAATTAATTTACGATTAAATGTAATATATTGTAGTAATTGGTAATTAAGGCAGTGTTCTAATTGAAAAGTTGAATTGTAGAGGACTCATTATTGGTGGATATAGCGGACGCCACAACAAACCGGCAATGCAAAGAAAGTATTGTCGAGAAGGTTTTACGCGATCATAATTTACGAGACGAACGAACAGTTGGGCAGCGGGCAGCAAGTAGAACTCAGTAAAAGAACGAACAGTTGGGCACCGGACAGCAAGTAGAACACAGTAAAAGAACGAACAGTTGGGCAGTAAACGGCGAGATGTACAGATGAAAATTCTAATTCACGAAAACTTGAACAATCTTTGTCAGTGAAGACTGAAAGGTCTAATTTAAAGAACGACAAAGTGTTCCAGTAACCAGTACGCTGTTATATCAAAAATGCAGAAACTGAACTAGTCTTCAGTCAACAGACAAAACCAATGAGGTGCATTTTCAACAAAATTCCACGAGATCTACAAATCCAGCTTGCAGTAAATCATCGAGAATCGACAAAGTTATTTTAAACCAACTAACAAACTACGCTAATTAGAGTCTGTGAACATTTAGAGTCTGTGAGTGCTTAGAATCAGTGATATCCCCAAAATTGTGCACGAAAAGTTAAAATGAGACCTGGGCTACCGTAAGTAGAAAGAAAACGTTAAAATCATTGTAAACCACGTTTAAAAGATAAACGTCAGATCGTTCTTTAATTATCGATAAAATGAGATCTTTAATTATTCAGATCATTCTTTATTTCTTGATAAAAATAGAAATTGTTTAAATTCAATCTTTAGTATTATTTCTTCAGCAACAAATTTCGTCTATGTTCAGACGCATTGATTCCCATATAAAGTAAATGTAATTTTTGTGATTTTGATTATATAAATTCTGCCATTATCAAACCCAGTTCAAGACCCTGAGATCCCAAATATTTTGTAATTTGAATACTTGTTTTAAAATTGTTAATAAATTTTGTTTAATAGTTTTCACGTAATAGTTCTTTTCATTTAAAAACGCCACATAATTCACATCTTGAATTATTGTAAAAAGATGCAAGCTATTTTTGTTAAATTATTACAATATATTTACATTTCACCCATTTATGTGTCCACATATACGAGTGTTCGTAAACCATGTTTCAATTTCCGTTATAAAGTGTTCGTATTGTTTCATCCTGTAGTACAAACTCTCAACTATTTATGAATTAAAAAAATTAAAATATTTGTTTTCGTATCACAAGAATTCTAAATTCTAAAAAAAATTAATATATTTGTTTTCGTTTATTATTTATTCATATTTCTGTAACGCCATTTCATTAGGCAGTAAATAATTCTACGTATGTAAATAAATATTGCGTTTTTGTTATCGACTAAACGCTTAAATATTGTAAATAAATCCGTGGTTTTGTAACACATAAATATAATAAATAAATGCGTAAAAATTTACATCCGTATTTTCCGTGTAAACAATTTCTAATACTTTTAATTAATTCTACTACTCGAATATGTAGAATTATCTTACAATTTACTAATATTTATTTCCTATATATATATGTATCTAATACATTTAGACATTATTTATTAATGGTGCAACTTATTAAATATTCCCTTCAATGTAAAACTCACTTTTCTGCTAAATCCTTTAATAATATATTATCTATTGTTGCAATTTAATATTCTTGCGTCATACTTTTGTTACTTAAGAATTTAAATTGTTTATAACTTACACATTTTTCTTTTTGTTTGTATTCCACGAATTTTATATTTCTGCATTCTTATCATAATGTTATTGTGCCAAAATTTCCTTACAATCATGATTATATCAAGATATACCTTTGGAAATAAATAATTTATTGTGTAACTTGTGTATTAAAATCAATTGTAGAATTTCCTTTTCTTAATACATACACTCAACAACTTCCTATTATAAATACTTCCTTTATAACTGCTAAACATATAATTCAAATTCTTTTTGCCTTACCGTCTCAAACAAATCATTATTTATACCCCTTCCCAAAATATTCCTTCTCTTACTAACTAATTTTCATCACAAATCATTTATCCTGGAAGTCATCAAGTGTTAAATTTATTCTCAAATTATTTTGTTGTACGATGCGTCCAGAATTCATATTCGTTTTTACAACTGAATACGGCATTATCCCAATTTTTCTAACAGTCCAAAAGGAATTTTTTATTCTTTCCACAATTTTCTTTCCATTACATTTCAGTTCATTCTTTTATTCGTTACCATTTCATTTTTCTCTATACTTCAAACTATCTCTCATTACACCAAATTTTAAGTTATATATATTTGGTGTTATTTCATAACTTCATTCTTAACTTCTTTACTTCTACATCAGTTCATTAACTTTCTAATGTTTTACTTTATTTGACTTCTTCTAAGAGTCCTATCAACTACATTAACTACTATACATTGGTACATTAAATTCCACAATGGCGATTTAACTTTTTTCAATATTGTAATGTCTTTTCGATATTCGAGTGAGTAGTCAAAGTCAATTTCCAAATATTACGTTCAGTTCTTGATGAAATTTTCTCTATTCATTTATGATATTGGACAATATCAACATTATCTCAATTTCCTTTCCCTATATTTGTGTTTGTAAGAATATTTGCCAATTACTGCTTTTTTCTGCGTGCTATCAATCGTAAGTTCAATTCTAGAATATGATTGTTGCATATTCATTACGGAGCGCTTATCAATCTCCAAACTATTTTATTACCCGTGTTTGTTTTTGAATTCATTAGCCAACTGATTTTTTGCAAGATTATTATCGCCGTTGTTTATCTATACTATTAGTCCCTATATTATTCTGAAACGTAATTCATCAATCATAATTCGTGTATTATATGGTATATAATATACTTTTATTACTTTACCTTTGTTAATACTATCTTAATTACTTCCAAAATATTTGTTTCCTTCTATATTACATTTCACATATTTTGACTCATCACACAAATGAATTTTTAAAATATTTTTCTTCACATACATTATGTGAAAAATAGATTTACGGAATTTTTAAATGTACAAATTATCAAAGTGAAGATAATTTTAAAAGCTACTTCAACATCCATTCCGGAAAAACATTCTATACCAGCAAAAAAAATAATTCATTCTATTCTCAATTAACTTATCAGTGATCTCTCTATATACCTTCATGTTTCCAATATTTTGTGTTCATATTATTTATGAAAATTATTATTACTACAAATACATCCTCTATACTTTGACTGTCGACATATATTAAACTGTATTTCGGTCCATCCAATTTATTGCTGTTTCCTATTATTAATAAAATAAAATAATTAATTCTTCAGCATAAAAAGTGAGATCCGTGCCGTTCTTAACTAATTATAATTTGAATAAATGCAAAAAATTTAAATCTACACTTAATATTTTCAATTTTCATTTTTAGTTATGTTACCCATAAATTCAGAACTCATTTTACAGTTGTTATATACGTATAGTAATATTTATCAAGTTATTGATTAATTCATAATTTCAAATATTAACATCAATAAGTTTCAAAATTAGATACGAGATGTCTCTACTTTCCACGAAGTAACTTAGCGTTCGAGTCTCTATTGTTTTAGTTTTTAGTTGTTGATTGTTGAGATAAGTGTAGCCACGAATAGACTGAATAAAAGCTTTAAACTGTGATCGACCTTGTTTTAGTGTATCATATCAATACACGACATTTTGGTGTCAGAAGTGGGATCATCGGTGAAATCATCAGATAGAAAACATCACGCAGTTCTTTCAAAAGTTTCGCTGACATCGTTTCGTCAAACGTGGACCTAACCTCACTTTCGTGGCTGCGGTGTGATCACGTCGTGCAATATTCTCGCAACTCAACATCCTGCACTCATCATTCACTGTAGGTCTGTGCTTGCTCGGGAAAAGTTTCGTGCTGGAAATAAGACTGATACAATCGTGTTTCAACCGACGAAGTGTGCCGCGCATCGCTCCCGCGGATCTCTCGCGCATCGCTTTTGCTGCTCACACCAATTCGGTACACATCGAGATTGTCGTTTCCTCGTGCTGAACGCACAAAACATATTCAACAAAGCATGGCAGAGTTAAGTGCACTCACGGAAACAGTCACCCAGTTGTTGGTCACAGCTCTGAAATCTTCACTGACTGAACTGCAAGCAGGACAACAAAACATCGATGGAAATCAGCCCAATCCGACGGGAAGACCACCACCTTTTTCTATCAGCGAATATCGATCTTCGGAAGGAGGTACAGTTGAGGATTATTTCAAACGATTTGACTGGGCGCTCACATTGAGCAAAATATCAGGAGACCATCATGCAAATTATGCTCGAGTCTATATGGGCGTTGAACTGAACAATGCTCTCAAATTTTTGGTAAGTCCTGATTTACCCGAAAACGTCACATACGCTCGAATTAAAGAAATTCTCCAAAAACATTTTGATCGTAAGTTAAACAAATATGTCGAAAGTATTAAGTTTCGTCAAATAAAGCAAGAAAAGGGAGAAACTGTGGCCCAATTTGCCCTTCGCTTGAAACAGGGTGCTTCAAAGTGCGAATATGGTGATGCTGTCGATCGTATGCTTATCGAACAGTTCTTGCATGGCCTTCAGTCTCGCGATTCGTGTGACGAAATAATCGCCAAAAATCCGGAAACATTCGATGACGCATATAACATTGCTCACACATTAGAAGTAACACGATCTTCAGCCAATGATGTGAAGAATCCAGGATTGCTAAGCACTTCGACAACAGAATCGACCAATAAATTGGGATATGGAAAACCAGCATTCAAAAATAAAAACCAAAAGTTTCAAAAGCAGCGAGCTACGAGCTACGATCGAGGCCAAACGTCAAAACCGCAAACTAACTCCAAGCTGACGAGACAAACAAGCTCCGAGAATCATAAGATGTGCAATGGGTGTGGTCAACCACATCCTCGTATCAAGTGCCCATTCCGAGATGCTGTGTGCCATCAATGCAACAAGAAGGGTCACATTGCTAAAGTGTGTCGGTCTATGACTTCAAAAACGAACCAAGTTTCAACTACGGAGAAACCCGTTGAAAATGTGGACGTGCTTCACAGATTTGGAGAAATCAACGAAATCAAGGGAACTGATAAACGCGTAATAAATGTTCAAATAGAAGGACACGACTTTAAAATGGAATTGGACACTGGAGCACCGTGTGGAATAGTTAATCAACAGCAGTATGATCTGATCAAGACCAAACGACTCCTGAAGAGAACCAATCGTAAGTTCGTCAGCTACACAGGTCATCCAATTAACTGTTTGGGGTACACATCGGTGGATGTCTCTATAGGCAAAACGACAAAAAATCTACACTTGTATGTTGTGGACGGAGATTTTGACGCATTGTTCGGGAGAGAATGGATCGAACCTTTTGTCAACGAGATAAATTTCGTCGATTTATTTTCTCCATCAGAAAAAATCAGTACATTGATCACGACCACTCCAGTACTCTTGCAGGAGCAAGAGAATCGCCTCAACAGCTTGTTATCCAGGTATGAGGACATTTTCAGCAATGTTGCCGGTAAACTGATCGGACCACCTGCAAAACTGCACTTGAAACCTGGTGCTACACCTGTGTTTTCTCGTCCTCGCGAAATTCCATTGGCATTGCGCGACGCCTATGCCAAGGCAATAGACGAAAAAATAGCAGCCGGTTTCTTCGAACGTGTAGATTATTCAGAATGGGCATCCACGACTCATGTGGTCACTAAAAAGAACGGAGCATTGAGAATAACGGGGAATTACAAACCGACTTTAAACCCGCAAATGATCGTCGATGAATACCCGATACCTAAGCCAGAACACATTTTCAGTCGCTTGCGAGGAGCAAATTTATTCTGTCATTTAGACATAACAGACGCGTATACTCACCTTACGGTCAATGAAGAGTTTCGTCACGCACTGACATTGAACACACCGACTCATGGACTCATCAGACCGACTCGAGCAGTATACGGAGCAGCTAGCATCCCAGCCATTTGGCAGCGTCGAATTGAAGCTGTTCTCAAGGATCTGCCCAACGTACTCAATTTCTTCGACGATCTGCTCATTTTTGCAAACGGCTTCGAAGAACTTCTGTTATCCCTCGACAGAACACTGGATCGTTTGAAAAAGCATGGTTTACACCTAAATCGTGCAAAATGTGTTTTCGCTACGCCAACCATCGAATTTCTTGGTCATAAAATAGATCAGCAAGGAATCCATAAATCCGATAGGCACATTGAAGCAATTCGCGATGCACCAAAACCATCATCACCCGAACAACTTCAGCTATTTATTGGCAAAGCAACGTACTATGGGGCCTACATTCCGGACTTATCGACGAAAGATCGTCCTCTTCGGAATCTACTCAAGGCGGATGAATTCAAATGGACTCCCGAATGTGATAAAGCGTACAAGGAAATCAGAGATATCTTAATCTCACCTCAGGTGCTCATACCTTATGATCCATCATTGCCGTTAGTACTGGCGACCGATGCAAGTAAAACGGGCCTTGGAGCTGTACTGTCACATCGGTTGAGTAATGAGCTGGAGAGACCGATCGCTTATGCCAGCAGAACTCTCAGCGAAACGGAGCAGCGCTATCCACAAATGGATAAAGAGGCATTAGCTATCATTTGGGCTGTCGACAGGTTCTTCTACTACGTTTATGCTCGCCATTTCATATTAATAACTGATCATAAGCCCCTGTCTCAAATCCTCCATCCATCTAAGTCACTTCCCATACTCTGTATCAGTCGTATGGCTAATTACGCAGATTATTTGACTCATTTTGATTTTGAAGTCGAATATAAACCAACAAAAGCCAATGTGAACGCAGATTACTGTTCTCGTATGCATTTACCTTCAAAAAATGACACAATCAAACAGGTGAAAACGGGAATCAAACACCAGGAAGAAGAAAGAGACGACTTTGATCAATTCATCTTGTGCCAGATAAAACAATTACCAGTTCGCGCAGAGGATATCACTCGGGAAACCCGCAAGGATCCAGATTTGGGCAAAATCGTACAGCTATTGGAAAGTGGGCAAAGTCTAAGCCATCATCGTTACAAGGCTCCTGAATGTAGTTATACACTGGCAGGAGGATGTCTTCTGTTTGAGCATCGTGTGGTTATCCCGCCATCACTTAGAGAACCAATCCTGAATGACTTGCATGCTGCCCACGTTGGCATTGTAAAAATGAAAGGTATGGCTCGTTCATTCGTTTTTTGGCCAGGTATCGACACTGAAATCGAACGTGTTGCAAAATCTTGTGCTGATTGTGCACGACAAGCACATGTTCCACCAAAATTTCGTGAGCACCATTGGGAATATCCCAAAGGACCTTGGCAACGCGTACACATTGACTACGCAGGACCGGTAGCAGGAATGATGCTTCTCATAGTCGTGGACGCTTATAGCAAGTGGCTGGAGGTTAAAATGACGTCATCAACGACTTCCACAGCTACTATCGCTATCTTAGAAGAATTATTCGCGTTGTATGGAGCTCCTGTAACCATCGTATCGGACAACGGGACGCAGTTTAAATCGTCGGAGTTTGCAGACTTCCTTCGGTCGAGTGGAGTCAAATATCATAAACTATCCGCACCCTATCACCCAGCCACTAATGGGCAGGCTGAACGATGTGTTCAAACAGTCAAGGATGCTCTCAAAACCATGGGAACTACGAAGACATCTCTGCAGCATGATTTAAACGAGTTCTTACGTCAGTATCGGAAAGCACCACATACCACTACGGGACAATCACCAGCGATGCTGTTTTTGGGTCGACAGATTAGAACAAGACTTGACCTGGTTCGACCTGAAGATATACACACGAAGATGACCAATAAACAACGGTCAGAATTTGTTCCAAAGTTCCGAGAATTCAGGACAAATCAACCAGTGTATTTCTTATCTGGAAATCCTCGTATGGACAAGTGGCTACCTGGTGTTATCATCACGAGATTGGGAGATCTACACTACGAAATCGATTTTGGTGGTAGTCGATACAAACGTCACGTAGATCAAATTCATACTCGGCATCAACCGAATGCAAATGATGATGATCTACATCTGCAAGCAACGGAGACGACCCCTCGACGTATCCGTTTCTTTGACGACAAGCGTCTGATGGAAAATCCGGCAACGCCACCACAAGCTAACTCCGGAAATCGTACATCAGCGGCAGGATCGGCGGAACCTACTCGAGAACCAACCTGTCAAACAGAACGAGTAGTTAATAGGAAATTAGAGCGAGAACTTCAACGTCCGGGTCAAGCGGAACACCTGCATGATGATCGTCCTCCAGAGACACCACGACGATCTGCTCGGAATCGGAAGCCAACTCAGAGATACTCACCTTCGTAAAACATTATATTGCAATTCACAATACTTGATATTCCCCATTGAATATCTGTTCCACATTTAGGTTAAAGTCTTTTCTGTTTCTTATTCTCAGTGGGGAAGAAATGTTATATACGTATAGTAATATTTATCAAGTTATTGATTAATTCATAATTTCAAATATTAACATCAATAAGTTTCAAAATTAGATACGAGATGTCTCTACTTTCCACGAAGTAACTTAGCGTTCGAGTCTCTATTGTTTTAGTTTTTAGTTGTTGATTGTTGAGATAAGTGTAGCCACGAATAGACTGAATAAAAGCTTTAAACTGTGATCGACCTTGTTTTAGTGTATCATATCAATACACGACAACAGTCCTTCTCATTCCCACCTGACAACAATTTCCATAAATGACAGAAATTATTAAAACATATAATAAATTCAAATAAGTGTTATATTATGCATTCAGTTTCCAGTCCTTTCCATTCACATCCAATTCCAATTAGAACAAATTACATTTTTCAGTTTATATTCAAAACTATTATCTTACCTATAATATCTGCATTCAATTTCTGTACTTTGAGATTCCTAGCTCTCTACTATTACCATAAATATAGAAATTTTAATCCACAGTGTCATTTTATCGGCTTTCAATTTATATATCGTTCCAGCCATATCTAAAATCTATTTCAACCAATTTAATACCGCAGTTAATATTTTGGTATAAGTCTTATATTATCTACCAACCCTGAATACAATTTAAAGTCCATTTCCTTCTTTTCTAATTCCAAATACCACAAATGCTACAAATTTTCTTTCCCATTTCATAATCTCGAATAAGAGTTATATTATACACCAAATCTTCATTTAATTTACAGTTCCTACCATTCGTATAAAATTTTTATGTCTATAACTTTAATATCTAATTAAATATTTTGCCAACCCTCCATTCAATTTACAGTCCGTCCCATTCCCTTCTAATTCTTTTCAAAATGCATTTAATTTAATGTGTCCTTGCATTCGTACAATTTTTACATTTCAACAAATTTACTTCCTCAGTTAATATTTTTCAATAAGTATTATATTACCTACGAAAGCTCCATTTCATTTACAGTCCGTTACAAACTTTTCTAATTCCTATTACCACAAATGCATTTATTTTACAGTTCGTTACATTCGTATAACATTTCTATTTCAAATAATTTAATACCTCATATTTGGATTATGTGTTATATTATATACTTTCCCTTCATTCCATTTACAGTCCGTTCAATTTATTTCTAATAATACTTAATACTACAAATGCATTTAATTTACAGTTATCTCCTTTCGTATAAAATTCCTTTTTCACCCTATTTAATTCCTCATGTAATAATTTGGAATAAGTGTTATATTATCTACTAACTCTTCATTCAATTTACAGTCCGTTCAATTCTTTTCTAATTCCTATTACCACAAATGCATTTAATTTATAGATCTTTCCTTTCGCATATAATTTCTATTTCAACAAATTTAATTCCTCAGTTAATATTTTGGAATAAATGTTATATTGCCTACTAACCCTCCATTGAATTAACAATCCGTTCATCATTACCTATTTCCTATTATCATAACTCCATTGAAATTAAAATTCGTTCGATTCGTATAAATCTTCTATTTCACCAATTTAATTTCTGAGTTAATATATTCGAATAAGTGTTATATTACCTAGAAACTCTCCATTTATTTTTCAGTCCGTACCATTCCTGTAAAATTCATGTTTCAGGAAATTTAATACCTCACTTAATATGATGGAATGTGTTATATTATCTACTAAGCCTCAATTGAATTTACTGTCCGTCCCATTCTTTTAATTCATATTACCACAAAGCCATTTCATTTACAATTCGTTCAATTCGTATATAAAGTCTATTTTAAAAAAATTAATACCTCAGTTAATATTTTATAATACGAGTTATTTTATCTACCACCTCTTCATTCAATTTACAGACCTTTCAATTCTTTTGTAATTCCTATTACCGCAAATTCATTCTCTTACCACTAACGCATTTCTTTTACAGTTGCATAAAGTGGTATAAAATTCTTTTTTCAACAAATTAATTAATATTCATAATAATCTATATTTTGGAATACATAATCCTCCATTGAATTAACAGTCCGTTCCGTTCTATTCTAATTCATGTTACCACAAATGCATTCAATTTACAGTGTGTAACATTCTTTTCTAATCCTTATAACCCCAAATTCATTTAATTTATAGTTCGTTCCATTTGTATAAAATTTCTATTTCAGCAAAATTAATACCTGAGATAATATTTTAGAATGAAAGTTATATTATCTACCAACCCTGCATTCTATTTACAGTCCGTTCCATTCTTTTCTACTTCCGACTGCCACAAATGCATTTAATTTATAGGTAGTTACATTCGTATAAAATTTCTATTTCAACAAATTTAATTTCTCAGTTAATATTTTGGAATATGAGTAATATTATCTACCAAGCCTACATTCAATTTTCAGTCCGTTCCATTTTATTTTCTAATTCCTGTTACTACAAATTCTTCAAATTTAATTCCTCAATTAGTACTTATTAAAAACTATTACATTACCTATAATTTCTGTAATCCTATCACAATTCAAATTACTAGCTGACTACTTTCACCATAAGTGCTACAATTTTTTTCACTGTTAATATTCTATAATAAGTGATTTATTGTCTTCCAATTCTACTTTCAATTTATGTCCAGGTCAATCATATCTAATGCCTATTTCCAGAAATGCTACAAATTTTTCCTTCACTTAATATTTCCGTAAAACTGTTATATTTTTCAGCACATAAGATTTAAATTTAGAGTCCGTCCCAATAATGTTTTATTCCTATTTTAATGAATACTACATATTTAATTAAATAATTTTTCTTTTTAAGAAACTTATATTTTTTGCCAATTATGTTTTTGATTTACGGACCTTCCCATTCCTAGCTTACTACTATTTCCATCAATGCTACAAATTTTATTCCACAATTTATATTTATGTATAAAGTTTATAATTGCTACCAATTATGTATTTAATTTACCAACCCGCCCATTCATATCTAATTCCTATTTTAGACAAATTGTCAAATGTAATACTATGGTTTCTATTATCCAATAGCTGTTGTATTACTTACAAATTCTGCATTCATTTTACATTCCATATTATAAATACTTATTTCGTATTTCCACAAATGCTACAAATTGAATTCCACATTTCGTATTATCTATCAATTCTACATTTAATATAAGATTTCCGTAAATGCTACAAACTTTACTGTTTAAACTTTATATAATAGCTTTATACTTACTTGTGCCTTTTTTCCTTACACCTGTATATAGAAAATGAATAAATTAGTACACATTTCCAAAACAGTATTGAATCACAAGTATGGTGCTTATACTTATATGAATTCTTTGTACCTTAAGTTTTAGAGGTGATACCCTATACGAAGCATCTTAATTATTTTACCATTTTACAGAAACTTATATAATTTTTGTTACCAAATCAATTTTTTAATCGCAATATGTACAATTGTGGTTTTCGTATTTTTAGTTTTATTATCAAAACAAAATGATACATTGTAATGTATAAATAGTAATTTAATATTACTCTTTAAAGGTATTCATTGGTACAAAAATGCCTCCAAGAAAACGTAAGGTCAAGTACAAATAAAGGCTAAAAGTATAAATAAAAAAAAGCGAGCTGCAGAGAGTCCTGAGGATAGAATTTCAAGGCTTCACAATCTACGCCAGACAGCTGCAGAATCTATCAGAGACTCCTCAACAGCGCGAGACGAGGCTTCGAGATAAAAAAATAAGGGCAAGTTCATCTAGAAGTTCGGAAACCGAACAGCAGCGCGAAAGCAGACTGCAAGATTTTAAAACAAGAGCAAGTACATCTAGAAGTTCGGAAACCGAACAGCAGCGCGAAAGCAGACTGCAAGATCAAAAGAAAAGGGGAAGTTCATTTAGAAGTTCGGAAACCGAACAGCAGCGTGAGACCCGCCTTGAAAATGTGAGAGTCAGAGCCACACGATCGCGGACTGCACACCATTTTACCCTAGAATTAGAAGCATTCCACTATGATCCACTTAAAGATTACATAAACCATCCAACAGTTACTATAGGTAAAATAGAAACAGTTTGTACTTACTGCCATGCAAAAAAATTTAAATCATAATCTCCTGGTATTTGCTGCAAAAATGGATAAGTAAAACTCAGCCACCTGGAAACACCACCACAAGATCTTTTGACATATACAGCAGGAAATGCAGCCGAATCAAAACATTTTCTCAATAATGAGGAAATACAACTCATGTTTCCAAATGACGTCTTTCGGAGACACATCAGTTATTGAAAATCCGGGGTTTGCAACAACATTCACGGTGCAAGGTCAGATTTACCATAAAGCGGGATAGTTGCTCCCGCCTTCTGATCAACAACCAAAATTTCTACAAATATATTTTATAGGAAACGATGAAACGGAACCTAACCAGAGGTGCGGCTACATTTCAGGAACAAGACGACATATAGTTGTAAGTTTACAAACATGTTTCATCAACATAATGATGTTATAAAAACATTCAAAACAGCTTTAGAACATATGCCAACAGATGAATATAAAGTTGTCATAAGAGCAGATCGTAGACCGGCTGGAGAACACGAGCGGCGCTTCAATACTCCTGAAGGACACGAAATAGCAGTGGTTATGTCAGCCGATGGCTTTGATCAACGAGATATCATAATTCAACGACGAGGTGATTCACTACAACGTATTTCCGAAACACATCGATTTTATGATGCTCTTCAATACCCAGTCATATTTCCCCGTGGGGAAGAAGGATATCATTTCAATCTCAGACTGGTCAACCCAAGAACAGGTCAACCAACAACAAAGAAAGTTTCAGTGATGCTTTTCTATGCATACAGACTAATGGTCCGAGATACTCAACCGAACCATATATTAAACTGCAGGCATTTGTTTCATCAATTCATAGTTGGCATGTATGCAAAAATCGAAACAGAACGTCTTATTTATATTTGTCTAAATCAACGTAAACTCAGAGTTGAAGAATACATTCACCTGAGAGATTCTGTTGCAAATGAACGCTGAAAACATGGGTTCTTTAGTCATACTACCATCTACATTCACTGGTAGTCCCAGACATATGCACGAATACACACAGGATGCTATGACGTACGTAAAGACATACGGCAGACCAGACTTATTTATCACCTTCACCTGTAATCCTACTTGGTTGGAGATCAAGGAAATACTTACCAATGGGCAATTACCCAGTGACCGGCATGACTTGATTGCGAGAGTATTTAAACTAAAGCAGTTGAAATTTATGGACGTTATAACAAAGGGTCATGTATTTGGAGTCGCAAGATGCTGGATGTACACAATAGAGTGCAAAAGCGTGGACTTCCACATTCACACAATTTAATATGTTTGAAGGACAAAATTCACCCCTCACAAATGGATGATATTATATCAGCTGAATTGCCTGACCCAACACAAGATCCTGAACTATCCATTGTCATAACCACAAACATGATCCACGGACCATGCGGCAATCTGAATCGAAATTCTCCTTGCATGAAAGACGGAAGGTGTACGAAGAAATATCCAAGAAAATTTATTAAAAACACGTAAACCGGAATTGATGGTTATCCTCTGTACAGACGGCGATCTCCAGAAGATGGCGGTTTTACGGCAAAACTCAAGATACTCAAAAATGCGGAAATAGAAATCGACAATAGGTGGGTTGTGCCATATTCTTCACTGCTTTCAAGAATGTTTCAGGCACACATCAATGTCGAATACTGTAACAGTGTGAAATCCATCAAATACGTGTGCAAGTATATTAACAAAGGTAGTGATATGGCTTCATTTTGCATTACTAACGACACAACAAATGCTGAAGTGACACAATATCATTTCGGCAGATACATTAGTAGCAACGAATCAGTTTGGCGAATACTAGGATTTCCCATACATGAAAGATATCCTACTGTTCTTCACCTCAGTGTTCATTTAGAAAATGGTCAGTGAGTTTATTTCACCACAGAGACCGCTCCGAAAGTTATTAAACAACCACCAAACAAAACTTTAACTGCATTCTTTCAACTTTGTCAGAAAGATCCTTTCGCCAGAACCTTATTGTATCCCGAAATACCTCGGTATTACACATGGAATTCATCTAGGAAAGTTTTCTCTAGAAGAAAACTAGGCCAGTCAGTACCTGGACATGATGTACATGCAAGCGATGCTTTGGGTCGTGTGTATACAGTTCATCCCAATAATGCGGAATGTTTCTTTCTTAGGATGCTTCTTCACTACGTTAGAGGACCAACATATTTTGCCGACCTAAAAACAGTAAATGGAAAACTATGCGAATCATACAGAGAAACCTGTCAGAAATTAGGTCTCTTACAAACAGACCAGTGCTGGGATGACACAATGCGAGAAGCCCAATTAATCTCCATGCCAGACCAAATAAGAAATCTGTTTGCCATAATACTCACTATGTGCAGTCCGTCGAATCCTGTTACTATATGGCAAAGTTATAAGGAGGCATTATGTGAAGATATACACCGCAAAGTCCGGAGGGAAAATCCGACGTTAGAAATTTATTTTGGTCCAGATATTTTCAATATGGCTTTGATTATTCTAGAAGATAAATGTCTGGCCATTGCAAACAAAACACTACAACAACTCGGCATGCCTCAGCCATTACGAAGTCAAGAAGACGTGTTTCACACAGATTACATCCGAGAAAAGAGCTACAATGTGGAGCAGCTTACTTCGTATATCTTGCAAAACAGACCTCTTCCAAATGAGGATCAGAGAAAAGCATACGAAATTATAATGGACAATATATTCAAAGAAAACGGTGGTATTATTTTCCTTGATGATTCTGGTGGCACAGGGAAAACATTCTTCACTAATTTAATTCTGGCAGAAATCAGGTCTCGGGGTCTAATTGCTCTTGCCATTGCCTCTTCAGGAATTGCAGCGACATTGATGGATGGAGGAAGAACAGCCCATTCTGCACTTAAATTGCACTAGACATAGCGAGACACGTAATTCATACTTGCAACATAAGCAAGTCAAGTGGTCAAGCTCAGGTACTGAAAACATGTAAATTAATAGTATGGGATGAATGCACCATGGCTCACAAAAAATCTCTCGAAGCCCTTGATAACACTATGAAAGACCCTTAAAGGAAATAAGAACATCATGGGAGGGACTCTCGTACTACTCTGTGGAGACTTTCGTCAAACTCTGCCCGTCATCCCAAACGCAACACCAGCTGATCAAATCCACGCATGTTTCTGTGGAGACATATGCAAAAAATAACGTTACACCTTAATATGAGAGTGCAGTTGGGAGATGACGCAGCACAGATTTTTTCAAACAAACTTCTAGAGATGGGAGAAGGTATATTACCCCTAGACTCTTCAGGTAACCTAAAATTCTCATCCGACTTTTGTAATCTGGTGTCGTCCATCTCAGACCTAATACAGGCGGTCTATCCAGCAGTTCGCCAAAACTATCGAAACTTGAATTGACTGCGAGAAAGAGCCGTTCTCGCTCCTAAAAACGACGATGTCCACGAAATAAACAATGAAATACTTACCATGTTACCAGGCATGGTATCTGAGGACAAATCTATTGATACAGTAATAGTTACCGACGAGGCGGTTAATTTCCCACCAGAGTTCCTAAACTCACTTGATCCACCTGGTTTACCACCCCATAGGCTCTTACTGAACAAAGGATCACCGATTATTTTACTACGGAATCTGGACCCTCCAAAACTCTGCAACGGCACAAGACAGTGTGTTAAGAAGATGCTTGAAAATGTAATCGAAGCAACTATATTAACAGGAAAAGGAGAAGGGGAAATAGTATTTATCCCACGGATACCATTAATTCCAACAGATTTGCCATTTAACTTCAAGAGATTGCAATTTCCAGTAAGACTTGCCTTCTCAATTACAATAAATAAGTCACAAGGACAATCAATTAAGCTCTGCGGCGTAGATTTGAGATCGCCATTCTTCTCCCACGGTCAACTTTATGTAGCTTGCTCAAGAGTCGGATCACCTAAGAATTTATTCATTCATGCGCCAGGAAACGAAACTAAAAACATAGTTTACAGTTTCTAAAACCATTCACTTCAGGATTTATAAACAATGAAAACTAGCACAATGCTATCCAACGTGACTCAGTCGTCACCATACGACAAACTGATGCTACATGATCCTAACGACATTTAAGCTAAGAAACAAAAATTAATAATCACCAGTATATAAAATAATAAATATAACAATAGAGTTTTCATTTAAAATATATTTCATTTTAAAATATAATTCTTTAAGAAAGTTTGTTTTCAAACCAGTACATGCACGTAATAAAAAATTAATAAATTTTTACTTAATTAAACAAATATTTATTTCAACTAATAAAAAATTACCTTTAAAAATGTTAAATATCATAAAAAAATTCAATTTCTACATAATATTACTTCCCTTAATAAATATGATGCTATATCACGACAATATTTTACAGTTTAATAACCGTTCGGATCATGCCACCTCAAATATCGCCCAGCATTCAAATTATCAGCCAAAGGAATCATAAAATGTTGCATTACAGGAAGGTAAAATAAAAAGATTTCATTCCTCAATTGCCTTTTAACAATTATGTAATAATAAGACAAACAGTTAATTGATTTGAAAATTGGTAAAAATATTTAATTTATACTATATATTTATATGCGAATAAAAAATGTGTATATTAATTAATTCTGAATCATACTTAATTTTGGAAGTTAATAATTTAATGAAATGTCTATTAACTACATAATTTTACAGTTAAATAGCCGTTCGCATCAAGCCATCTCAAATATCGCCCAGAATTCCAATTATCAGCCAAAGGAATCATAAAATGTTACACACACGACAGACAGGTAATAATAAAAATATTTCATTCCTCAATTTCCTTTTAAAAATTATGTAATAATAAGACAAACAAATAATTAAAGTGAACGTGAGTAAAAATATTTAATATATATATATATATATATGCGAATAAAAAATATGTATTAATTAATTGTCAATCATATTTAATTTTGGAGTTATTAATTTAAAGAAATGACTATTAACTACATAATTTTACAGTTAAAATAGTCGTTCGGATCAAACCAATTAATATTTCGCCCATAATTCAAATTATCAGTCATAAGGAATCATTAAATGTTACAGACATTACTGAAACATTACTGAACATTACGCAAATAAACTTTCTGTCCACAATTTCCTTTTAATAATTCCACAGTAATAACACAATAGTTTAATTCATTTGACCTTCAGTAAATAATTTATATTTATACTATATTTATTTTCGAATACCAAATGCGTATATTAATTACGTGCCAATTAATTCAAATTTGGAAGTAATTAATTAAACATAAATTAATCAATATGATATTATATTACAGACATTAAATTTTTTGCAGGAATAGGAATTGTATTAGTTTCTGGACTTGGATTTATTCTAGTCACCAACCGGTGACTTTTATTCCATTGAGAAATTTGTTTAAAGTCAGTTGCGAAAGCAACGACAGCCGACTCTCTGGAATAAGCTGAATTTAGTAGGTTTATTTCGTTACGGATTGTTCGGACTCATTTGCTCCGCTCTGATTCTAAACATTTTTTTTTCACACGTACAGTTTTTATAGTTAGTAACGATTTTCAATAAAATATATTTTTAAATAATTATGAAAATATAGAGAATTTATTAATATATATTTTTATAACATGTTGTTTTATTTAAATTTCCTAGAAATTGCTATGAATAATTAAAATTTTAATTTGATTATTGGTATTTTCATTAACAATTTCGTATTGCCCTGTATCACGTTTTAAAACTTCCTTTTCAATTCCTACAATTTTTGAAAGTGTGACCTGCTTTATTTTTCGGTTACATATATATGTATGGTATTCTTTTAAACTTAGTAAGATATCGCTACGACTTTTGATTCTTTTAAGTTACCAATAGTAATATTCATTATTTTATTGTGCCGCAGTTATGAACACACTTAAAATTCCAACAATTATCTTAAGCTACCCGGTGTATTTTTCAATGATGTCGAGATTGTTTTACGCTTTTATATATACAACGTATACATTTCATACGGTTAGAGTACTAAAGAATTTTTGCACCTCTCAAAACGTCTTCACTCCATTGACAAACACAGAGTCATCATTCCGGTTATCCTTAAATTAGCATTCCGTCATCATCCATTACGCAGGGGCGTGAGAAGCAATTGGACAAAATTTTGTCAATGTCGGTTAAATCACATCTAGACCTATAAATTAAGTTCCTATTCAATACTTTTCCAGATTTATAGAAATAAATGGCCGCAAAACACCCGGCACCCAGATATCTCATCTTTAAATATATAATATTTACTGTAGGTGTGTACGTTCCGCATAGAAATCTACACCGGTATAGCATATTTCATCAAATTTTCTATACGTATTTCTTTGTAACTGTTGGGATAAAACGCGTCTACAGCTCCCAGTGGCGTCGTGCAAAATTTTAAACATGCTAAAACGGCCAATATTTGTGTTGGATAATTATATTTCAGAATCAATTAGATTGATCTGTCTTAACGCACATAATTTCAGCCCGTTTTGGCATAAGACGGAAATATCCTTAGCGATGAAGATGGATGGGCGTAACAAATAAAACGCGAAAACAGCCAAGGTTGACGTCAAATCCGAAGTTAAGGATGTTTCTGAGTCTAATTATCACATTCATCTTGCCATCTTACCCCAAACGGAGGCGGTGCAAATTTTAGACATATTAAAACGGCTGATATATTCGTCGAAATATACTTTTCCGGGGTCTCTGACATAGATACCGTTTCTCTAAATATTTTTGTGCATAATTTCCATCCATTTCTGCATCCTTTACGAAAGCCAGTGAAGGGGCCTTTATAAAACTAATGAAAAAACACCCCAGATTACAGTCAAATCAAACCCTGTTAAACGCGCGGGACTGGGCGGAGATAGAAAATTTTATAAACAGAGTAACCGGCCGATTTCTGCGTTGAATAAATACTTTTTGTTTAACCCATAGTAGCGGAGGTATAAATTTGTAAATGTTAGAGTACTAAAGAATTTTTACGTCGAAAGAAACATTTTCAGCATCAGTAAGTTCAACCGCTTTCGACATGGGGACGAGGTGCGTTACATAAAAATAACGCAATAGCAAACTACATTGCAATCAAATCGAGGGTTGTGGATAAATGACATACCGGGCAACGTCGGCAACCCAGCTAGTATATTAAATAATCGCTCCTTTCAATGATAGGTTGGCATTTTCGCGTGTTTCGGCAAAGATTATATAAACATAATGCAATAATTTGTTATTTTTATTCAAGAATATAAATTTAAATTAAAAGACTGATAATTGATAAAAGTTTTAATTATAGTGCCTGTTTATAATCGGTAGTCAAAGCCAAATGAGAAAGTACTTCCTTTTCAAAATTGATAATTAATGGTTTGCATTAAAAATATAATTTTATGTATAAAAAATTTATATGTTAATCCTAGTTGAAATGTAAATGGTCCTGAAAATGTTTTTCTTTAAATAATTGAAACAAAAAACCAGTCCTCCAGTTAATCAGTGCTACATTAGCACATCTTTATTTTAACCAAGTTGACCTTGATGTAGTTTCTTCTACACTTTGACGTGTAGTTTTACATTTTTTTAATTTCAGTTGATGATGACTAATTGTCGACAGCTAGTTTTGAAACAAAGAAGAGTTGTTAACGTAACATTGATTAACTCGAGGGCTGATTTTTTGTTTCAATTATTTAACAACTTTTTGCAGTCCACAGTCATTCTTGTGTTGTGAATTTTTTCATTGTATCGATGAATATTGCAGAAAACTCCTCAAATTTCTAAATTAAAGATTTTGAAATTTAAGAATTCTTCATTCATTTCAATCTGATGACTGATTAAAAACATTGGGGTTAATTAATAAATATAACGTCTGTTAAAAATAATAATACTAAATACGACCTTCAAACCGACAAACTTTAAAACCGCGGCTAAAAGTCTGGCACTTTTAAATTTAAATTTTCATAGTTATTGTTTCTCTATTTATCATTAGTCAGTATGAAGGTCGTATTTAATATTATTATTGTTAATTCCTAAATTTAGGAAGAATTTGTTTACGATTTATTATAACAGCACAACCGTCAACCACCTACATCAGCTGTTGCCTTCCGAGGTTTCTGCGGAAGAATTTTAACATGAATAAAGTCGTCGCGGTTTTAAAAAGACATTATACCACCAAACATTTTCAAAAATATGGAAGTTTAACAGGGCAACTAAGAAGCGATAGAACCGGAAAGTTAAAAAATAATTTAGCCGCTCAACAAACTGATTTACTATAACGTGTGAGTTATGTTGTTAATAAGAAACTGGCGGAACAGTTGAAGTCCTTCTCAGAAGGCGAGCTTGTGAAAGAGTGCTTAATAGAATTGGAAAATATCTTGTGTCCAGAAAAAAGTAAAACGTTCACAGAACTTAGCGTATCCAGAAGAACATTCACAAGACGAATAGGTGTAATGGCAGAAAATATAAAAGTAGCGCTTGGCGAAGACACGAATGACACTACATGGGGGAAGTAATTGTTAATGTTTTTTTTGTTGTTAGACTGGTGTCGGCAAATTTAAGAGGTGTCACTACAGATGGAAATCCCGCCGATGATAAGGGAAAATGTGGATGTCGGCATTGTAATTCTTGTTCGATGTTACAAATAGCCCGCTTCGTGGCCAACCACAGGAAGTGTCATTCCCTGATGCAGAATCTGCGTCAACGGCTTGCCTGTAACCAATGGGAAGTGAAAGTTACAGAGGTAGTTGAAAAACTTTACTTCCATCATTCACCAACTGCACCGAGTGTGATTTTTCGTACAGCATTAGGACTTGAGACGAAAACAGATCTTTCCTGATATCCATACAACCCTGTAAAACTGTCGGTGCCAATGTTAAATATTCCTTTTGCAACAAATTTCTAAGAGATCGGTCTTGTCGATAGGTCAAGGATGAAAGTTCTGTGATATGCTATCTCTCCTGTGCCGACCAGAGCCTGCAATTGGTCGGCGTACATGAATATATCATGTGAATAAACGGCATTTTATACTTCCTGAAGAACTGTCACAAAGTGTCGATGCCATATAACGAGGATGTTAACTGTTCCACTCTCGCCATAAATTCCCAATAGTTGGTATTGTAACGCGTGTATTTTGGTTTAAGTTTGCTTTGTCTCGGAAGTGTTGTTTGCTGTGGTTTGGATAATTCGAAATCGTGCACGTGCGTGGGGGTGGAGGAGATAAATATTTCCATCCAAGTAATTTTCGTGTCCTGTCTCGATTGTTGGCCTCAACATGACAAAATAGTTGGGCATTGTTGACTACGGAACTGCAGCTGCGTGCTATAAATCTTGTAACAATGGAAGAATCAGTGAAGCTGACATTTCGACGAAGTTTTCTAATAATGAAAAAAAGTAAAAGAATGGAAGGTTATAATGGAGGGAACGGAGATAAGCTTCTGAAACTGGGGCAGTTGTTCTGCGCTCACCGCAGCTGGTGGATGTGATTATGAGAGGCTCCGTATTGCGTTACGTGTATACGTTTTAAGTGTCACCGATCTACAAATCTCATGAGATCTGCTGTAAACTTTTCCAAGTTGATGCCTCTGATATAGTCCGAGGCAGAATCGTCGTGAGAAAGGGGCCACAATTTGTTAGTACGACGACTTGCCAGCAATCAATCCCGGAGGCCGACGCCTTAGCCAGTGGTCAACCCCTGAGTCGACGCCCTGCAATGGTCCTGACTAAAGTCATCACTGCACTTAACCCGTTCTGCCGGCTGTAAGATACGGAGACGTCGGTACGAGAGCTACAGCAAGCAACACAACACAGAATAGCAGTACGTATTTGATACGGGCAGCAGATCTCTTCTATGTAAAAACCACAGGTGCCCGAGATAAGAGTTTCTCATGCTTAACTGGAATAAACTTATATAAAATTTATTTAATGGTCAATTATTTTTGATTTAACGTAAAAACCAAGCCCACAAAAATAATTCTTTACAGTATGTTCTGCGTTAAAGCATGGCTAATCGCATCTATTTCTAGATGGGTGTATGTGTAAACGATGCCCAGATAAAAATATAAATTGGCGAAATTCAGTAGGTTGTTTTTCGTTTGGAATAGGGTGCACGTCAATAAGGACGCTTGGGATCAAGATTGATTTATAAATACCTGTGCTTGTCGTTCTTCTTTGCTACAATGCTTGTTGTCGAAACATATTTCTTCCCAGTGATCAATCCGTTTACAGAATCCTGAAGCAAACTTGTCAATTTCCTTGGCTTAAGCGTCACATAAGACATGTGGAACGTTATTTGCTTTGGAGATGACTAGTGTTACTCCTGGTTTCAGTTTCATCTACGCTGGAGGACCAGTCAGTTTTTCGGGTTTGTTGGTAAATACGTTAGCATAACGGAATAGCAGAGTGTTTCTACTAATCTTTTTATTTATTAGACAAAACTTTTATCTTACGATTATTTGTTGTTACATAAAATATTATAGTATATACAATTAAAATTATGTACATAATTAACATGGAAACTTGGCACTTAAGTTAATCCAGCAATTAACATAATTTTGCAATTTTTTTTTTGTATTTTACTTTGGGTGTCTGAGGGGCATACTTTGTTGAGTTATGAGGGATCGCTGGTGTTGTTCAATATGATGGGATGGATTGAATTGGTGGGTGGGGTCTGCGGGTATGAGGATGGGGTGGGTTAGGAGGTGCCAGAGTGTTCTGGGGGAAGGATGAGGTCGATAGGGCGTTTTCTCTTGAGGCGACGTGCGCGTGGGGGTGGGGGAGGGTTGCAATGGAATTGCTGGATCGTGGTGTTGGGATGATTGAAGGTGCTTTTGATTAATGAGTTTACGGATTTGGTGATTATTGAGTTGACTTGGGGAAGTTTAATGTTGTGGTGGATGATGGAGTTTCTGAGGTACCAGGGAGAGTTAGTGATGGTGCGAAGGATTATGTTTTGTTTGGTTTGGATTTTGGCTGAATGGGTTTTGGCTGTTGCTCCCCATATGGATGAGGCGTAGGACCAGGTGGGTTGAATTATGGAGAGATATACTAGGCGTTTTGTGTTGAGGGCGAGTGGGGATTTTCTGTTTAGGAGAGGATATAAAGTTCTGAATTTAAGGTTAATTTTAGAGAGGAGGTGTTTAATGTGGGGTTTCCAAGAGAGTTTTGAATCGAAGAGGAGTCCTAGGTAGGTGGTTTCTGTTTTTGTGGGTATTTCGGCGTTGTTTAGATAGAGGGGGATGTGCGGAGGAGGATTTTTGGATAGTGTGAATGGGACGGTTACTGATTTGGTGGGATTTATGCTGATTCGCCATTGTTTGGACCAGTGTTCTAGGTGGTTGAGCGCTGACTGAAGAGGTTGGATATTGGAGGTGAGAGAGGAGGTTTGGTAGGAGATGGCGATGTCGTCTGCGAAAAAGATTGTGCTTGTGGCGGGATGTTGTGGAATATCATGGGAGAAGATGTTGTATAGGAAGGGGGCAATGACGCTTCCTTGGGGGACTCCTGCAGCGATGGGGTGGGGTTGAGAGATGTGGTTATTTATTTTGATGGAGAAGGTTCTGTTGGAGAGGTAGTTGAGGAGTATTCTGTAATGGGTGTCATTTAAGTAATCTTTGATTTTTGAGAGAAGGGAAGGATGATGAATTTTGTCGAACGCTTTTTCTATGTCAATAAAAGTGGTGATACAGGATTTACGTTGTTCGAAGGAGTTGTTTATGAGGTTGGAGAGGGAGTATAATTGATGGCAGCAGGAATGTTTTGGACGAAAACCGTATTGTGTGTCAGGAACTAGGAAGGAGAGTTGGTTGATTAGATGAGGGAGAAGTAATTTTTCAAATAGTTTGGAGATTGTAGGAAGGAGACTTATTGGTCGGTAATTTTCAGGGTGGGATTTTGGTTTGTTGGGTTTTGGTAACATGATTATGGTAGCATGTTTCCATTTGGTTGGGTAGTAGGTGGTTCTGAGGATGGCGTTGAAGATATAGGTGATTAGGATTATTGTTTTTTTGGGGAGATGTTTTAGATGGCAATTGGTGATGTGGTCATGTCCTGGGGAGGCTTTGTTTTTTAGTTTTTTTATTGCGGTTTTGATTTGGGAAGGGGTGAAAAGTTTAGGGAGGGGTGATAGTTGTAGGGGCTGCTGGAGTTTTGTTGCTATGGTGTGATTGTGATTGGTGTAAAAGGAGGAGTTTGGGGAAAATTGGTTGGTCAAAATTTGGGCGAATATGTTCGCTTTTTGTGAGGGGGTGGTGTGCCATTGGTTGTCTTTTTTAAGTGGGGGAATGTCAGTTTTCTTTTTGGTCAGATATTTAGTTTTTTGCCATAGTGATTTGTCAGCTGCGTTGAGTTGTTGTCTACTAATCTGTAGGGAGTATCCTGGAGATATATATTTAGTGCACCGATGAAATAATGAAAACTTTGCAAAATATATCTCATTAGATACTCTTTCGCTATGGAAACGAATCGAAATAATCGTCCACATCGTTTAAATTAAGCTTATTCGGTGTAGCTCCTATCTTGGCGGTGACAAGTGAGCAACAAATACAAAATTTACGTCTATTATGGTGCAGCGTCGATTTGCTTAGTTAGGCCCTCGATTTCCATTTCTGACACCACTTTGTTTGTGGGTTGATAAATCATAACGTAAACAACGCTGCTTTCAATTGCCCCGAAATATTTGTTGATTATTTACAGATCGTGCTAACTGATATGTACTGTCTGTGAAGAAATTATTGAATGTCGTTCGGCGCTAGTGAAGCTTCAACCGTCTACTGTTGCTGTTAAACGTTTAACAGTGTCCAGTATTGGACCGCTGCTACTTTCACGTGGTCGTGAGGAAGAATATAGCTTATATAGACCAATGTTCTGTCTTACTTGTATTCTTATTTGTATTTAAAATATGTAGTAAAAAATATGAATTTTAAATATAATCTTATCTTCTTATAAATAAAAAAGAGTGTATGTATGTTTGTTTGTATGTTTGTATATTTGTATGTTCGTTATACAAATCTACACCGTTAGAGCAAATTTCACCAAATTTCGTACACGTGTTCTTTACGACCAAGAAACAAACACTGTCGGGGTGAGACATGTCTACCACCCCCAGAAGCGGGGGTGGACGGGGGTTGAAATATTTAAACATGCTAAAACAGCCGATATTTTAGTCGGATAAAAATTTTTAGGGGTCCAAGATATTGATGGTGTTCCTACCGATGTTTTCTGAATATATATTTCATCCCCTACACCCTCGGAAAAGGGCACCCTTAGGGTTTGGGGTGGAGAATACAAATCTATACCGGTGGATCAAATTTCACCAAATTTCGTACACGTGTTCTTTGCGACCAGGAAAACAACACTGTCGGGGTGAGACGCGCCTACCACCCCCAGAAGCGGGGGTGGACGGGGGTGGAAATATTTGAACATGCTAAAACAGTCGATATTTCAGTCGGATAAATATTTTTAAGGGGCAAAGATATTTATAGTCTTTCCACTGATGATATCTGAATATAATTTTCAACCTCTACACCCTGGGGAAAGACCACCCCTAGCGTTTGGGGTGGAGAATAAAAATCTACACCGCTGAAGCAAATTTCACCAAATTTCGTACACGGGTTCTTTGCGACCAGGAAAACGACACTGTTGGGGTGAGACGCGTCTACCAACCCCAGAAGCGGGGGTGGACGGGGGTTGAAATACTTAAACATGCTAAAACAGCAGGTATTAGATTTGGATAAATATTTTAGGGGTCAAATATATTGATTGTGTTTCTCCCGATGTTATCTGAATATAATATTCATCTCCTACGCCCTGGGAAAAGGGCACCCTTTATTCAGAACCCTTAGGGTTTGGGGTGGGGTTGCTTTACAGAAAAATAACGCGAATACAACCGAGTTTGGAGTCAAATCGAAGGTTATGAATGTCAGTGAGTTTATTTCGGAAATCCCTTTAGACATTAGCGGTGAGCTTGCTTAGGGCTGGGGATGAGAATTGTCTATTATTCTAAAACTGCCAACATGTTATGTGTTTATTGGTAAAATAGATTGATAGTGTTTCTACCGATGTGATATGAGTAAAAATTCAACCCTTTCCACCACGGGAAAGTAGCAGATTTAGGGGTGGTGTTGTTCATACTATTTTAACCGATGTTTTTTCCATTAATAACGACGTTTAATCAAAAGTAAAAGTGTTTCAGAACCATCGCTTTTTATACTCTTTTAAAAAAATTTATATTATAAATTGTTATAAACATAATTTTACAGTTATTCCGTAATTGAAGTTGTATTATTGAGAAGAAATAAAGCAACAAATAATCACGGACAAATACATGTAACAAAAACTCTACATGCTAACGTAGTTTATAATTTAGTTTGCTACAACTTCAATGAAAATATTATCCACGTAATCTACATTATTAGAACAATTGTTCTCAAAATCCCAAACCATATAAATCAATCCATTAATAATCCCTTTTCTACCAGAACGAAAGGGCTTAATATAAATAATTATTACACTTAATCTTCTTATAAATAAAAAAGAGTGTATGTATGTTTGTATGTTTGTATGTTTGTATATTTGTATCTTCGTTATACAAATCAACTCCGCTGGAGAAAATTTCACCAAATTTCGTACACGTGTTCTTTGCGACCAGGAAACAAACACTGTCGGGGTAAGACGCGTCTACCACCCCGAGAAGCGGGGGTGGACGGGGGTGGAAATATTTGAACATGCTAAAACAGTCGATATTTTAGTCGGATAAATATTTTTAGGGGTCACAGATATTGATAGTGTTTCTACCGACTGTTGGGGTGAGACGCGTCTACCACCCCCAGAAGCGGGTCGGGATTATCAGTAGAGCACTTTTAGGTGTTGGGTGGAGGAACGCTGCAATAAAATAACGCGAATTCAACCGATATTGGAGTCAAATCCAAGGTTATGGATGTCGACCAGTTCAATTATAGCATCAAATTGGCCATTTAGCCCCGACGGGCGGGAGTGGATGGGATGGAAATTTTCTAAAATGTTAAATCATCGATCTTAGCGTGGAATAAATAAATGCCGGGACCATTGACGTTGATAGTATTTCTACCGATGTTGTTTGTAGGCATGATAGGGGTGGGGCTGGAGAGGATTTACTTGAAAATAATTGGAAAACAACCGAGATTCGAGTCAAATCGAAGGTAATGGATGTCGCTGAATTTATTTATGACAATCTGGACAACGCGTGGGTATCGGCTGGGCTGGGATGAGTTGACCGGCTGTTTTTTGCGTCAATTAAATATTTTTCGGGATGAATTAGATTAATAAAATTTCCCTAAATGTTCTCTGTGTATAATTTCAACCCTTTTCGGATTCATAAGGGTGCACCCTTAAGGGTGGGCGTGAAGTAGCATTACATAAAAAGAAACCAGAAACTATCGGGATTGTCACTGAGTTATATTAATTTCCTTGAAAATAACGGGAAAACAACCGAGATTCGAGTCAAATCGAAGGTAATGGATGTCGCTGAATTTATTTATGACAATCTGGACAACGCGCGGGTATCGGCTGGGTTGGGATGAGTTGACCGACTGTTTTTTGCGTCAATTAAATATATTTCGGGATGAATTAGATTAATAAAATTTCCCTACATGTTCTCTGTGTATAATTTCAACCCCTTTCGGACTCGGAAGGGTGCACCCTTAAGGGTTGGCGTGGAAGTAGCATTAGATAAAAATAAACCAGAAACTATCAGGATTGTCACGGAGTTTAATTATGACATTAAACTTGACCGTTTAAGTCCCCGAAGCGGGAGTGGTCGGGGGTGAAAATTTTCAAACATGTTAAACGGTTGATATTTTCGATAATTATTTCCTCGGGTTAATTACTTTGATAGTATTTATACCGATGTTGTTTGTGTATAATTTAACCACTGTGAGGGGAGCAAGCTTAGGGGTGGGGTGGAGGTACGTTAAATAAAATCCCGCAAAAACAACCGAGATTGGAATCAATTCCGAGACTATGAATGTCGCTGAATCTAATTGTGACAATCTGGGTAACGCGACGGGTTTGGGAGGTGTTGGGCGGGGGAATAAATTTTCAGACAATGTAATCGGCCGATTTTTGCGTGTAATACATTCATTTTCATTATCGCATATTTGTGGGGGTGGTCATCTTCTAACATGTAAAAACGGCCGATATATTTAGTCAATGACTTTATCCCCTTCGGCATGGGATGTGAGCACATTTAGGGATAGGGTTCGAGGAGCTTTATATAAAAATAGCGTAAAAGTAACCAAAATTGGAGTCTTATGGATGGTTATAGATAAATGACATCTCGGGCAACGCCGGGCACCCAGCTAGTCTTATAAATAAAAGAGAGTGTATGTATGTTTGTATGTTTGTTTGTATGTTTGTTTGTATGTTTGTTTGTATGTTTGTATATTTGTATGTTCGTTATACAAATCTACACCGGTAGAGCAAATTTCACCAAATTTCGTACACGTGTTCTTTACGACCAGGAAACAAACACTGTCGGGGTGAGACATGTCTACCACCCCCAGAAGCGGTGGTGCACGGGGGGTTGAAATATTTAAACATGCTAAAACAGCCGATATTTTAGTCGGATAATATTTTTTAGGGGTCCAAGAAATTTATGGTGTTTCTACCGATGTTTTCTGAATATAATTTTCATCCCCTACACCCTGGGAAAAGGGCACCCTTAGAATTTGGGGTGGAGAATACAAATCTATACCGGTGGATCAAATTTCACCAAATTTCGTACACGGGTTCTTTGCGACCAGGAAAACAACACTGTCGGGGTGAGACGCGTCTACCTACCCCAGAAGCGGGGGTGGACGGGGTTGACGGGGGTTGAAATACTTAAACATGCTAAAACAGCAGGTATTGGATTTGGATAAATATTTTCGGGGTCAAATATATTGATTGTGTTTCTACCGATGTTATCTGAATATAATACTCATCTCCTACGCCCTGGGAAAAGGGCACCCTTAGGGTTTCGGGTGGAGTTGCTTTACAGAAAAATAACGCGAATACAACCGAGTTTGGAGTCAAATCGAAGGTTATGGATGTCAGTGAGTTTACTTCGGATAAATATATTTAATTGCCCATTTAACCCGAAAGGGTGGGGGTTGGAAGGGAAGATAAATAGTCAGTTCTTGCGCGTTCTTGGAGGAGAATAACGTGAATACTATTTCAACGGATGTTGTTGAAAATATAAATCCCTTTAGACATTAGTGGTGAGCTTGCTTAGGGCTGGGGGTGAGAATTGTCTATTATTCTAAAACTGCCAAAATGTTATGTGTTTATGGGTAAACTAGATTGATATTGTTTCTACCGATGTGATATGAGTAAAAATTCAACCCTTTCCACCACGGGAAAGTAGCAGATTAAGGGGTGGTGTTGTTCATACTATTTTAACCTATGTTGTTTCCATTAATAACGACGTATAATGAAAAATAAAAGTGTTTCAGAACCATTGCTTTTTATACTCTTTTAAAAAGTTTTTATATTATAAATTGTTATAAACATAATTTTACATTTATTCCGTAATTGAAGTTGTATTATTGTGAAGAAATAAAGCAACAAATAATCACGGACAAATAAATGTAACAAAAACTCTACATGCTAACGTAGTTTATAATTTAGTTTACTACAACTTCAATGAAAATATTATCCACGTAAACTACATTATTAGAACAATTGTTCTCAAAATCCTGAACCAAATAAATCAATCCATTAATAATCACTTTTCTACCAGAACGAGAGGGCTTAATATAAATAATTATTACACTTAATCTTATAAATAAAAATGAGTGTATGTATGTATGTATGTTTGTATGTTTTTATGTTTGTATATTTGTATTTTTGTATATTTGTATGTTTGTATATTTGTATGTTCGTTATACAAATCTACACCGCTGGAGAAAATTTCACCAAATTTTTTCGTACACGTGTTCCTTGCGACCAGGAAACAAACACTGTCGGGGTGAGACGCGCCTACCACCCCCAGAAGCGGGGGTGAAAATATTTGAACATGCTAAAACAGTCGATATTTTAGTCGGATAATAATTTTTAGTGGTCCAAGATATTGATGGTGTTTCTACCGATGTTTTCTGAATATAATTTTCATCCCCTACACCCTGGGAAAAGGGAACCCTTAGGATTTGGGGTGGAGAATACAAATCTATACCGGTAGATCAATTTTCACCAAATTTCGTACACGGGTTCTTTGCGACCAGGAAAACAACACTGTCGATGTGAGACGCGTCTACCAACACCTGAAGCGGGGGTGGACGGGGGTGGAAATATTTAAACATGCTAAAACAGTCGATATTTCAGTCGGATAAATATTTTTAGGGGTCTAAGATATTGATGGTGTTTCTACCGATGTTTTCTGAATATATATTTCATCCCCTACACCCTCGGAAAAGGGCACCCTTAGGGTTTGGGGTGGAGAATACAAATCTATACCGGTGGATCAAATTTCACCAAATTTCGTACACGTGTTCTTTGCGACCAGGAAAACAACACTGTCGGGGTGAGACGCGCCTACCACCCCCAGAAGCGGGGGTGGACGGGGGTGGAAATATTTGAACATGCTAAAACAGTCGATATTTCAGTCGGATAAATATTTTTAAGGGGCAAAGATATTTATAGTCTTTCCACTGATGATATCTGAATATAATTTTCAACCTCTACACCCTGGGGAAAGACCACCCCTAGCGTTTGGGGTGGAGAATAAAAATCTACACCGCTGAAGCAAATTTCACCAAATTTCGTACACGGGTTCTTTGCGACCAGGAAAACGACACTGTTGGGGTGAGACGCGTCTACCAACCCCAGAAGCGGGGGTGGACGGGGGTTGAAATACTTAAACATGCTAAAACAGCAGGTATTAGATTTGGATAAATATTTTAGGGGTCAAATATATTGATTGTGTTTCTCCCGATGTTATCTGAATATAATATTCATCTCCTACGCCCTGGGAAAAGGGCACCCTTTATTCAGAACCCTTAGGGTTTGGGGTGGGGTTGCTTTACAGAAAAATAACGCGAATACAACCGAGTTTGGAGTCAAATCGAAGGTTATGAATGTCAGTGAGTTTATTTCGGAAATCCCTTTAGACATTAGCGGTGAGCTTGCTTAGGGCTGGGGATGAGAATTGTCTATTATTCTAAAACTGCCAACATGTTATGTGTTTATTGGTAAAATAGATTGATAGTGTTTCTACCGATGTGATATGAGTAAAAATTCAACCCTTTCCACCACGGGAAAGTAGCAGATTTAGGGGTGGTGTTGTTCATACTATTTTAACCGATGTTTTTTCCATTAATAACGACGTTTAATCAAAAGTAAAAGTGTTTCAGAACCATCGCTTTTTATACTCTTTTAAAAAAATTTATATTATAAATTGTTATAAACATAATTTTACAGTTATTCCGTAATTGAAGTTGTATTATTGAGAAGAAATAAAGCAACAAATAATCACGGACAAATACATGTAACAAAAACTCTACATGCTAACGTAGTTTATAATTTAGTTTGCTACAACTTCAATGAAAATATTATCCACGTAATCTACATTATTAGAACAATTGTTCTCAAAATCCCAAACCATATAAATCAATCCATTAATAATCCCTTTTCTACCAGAACGAAAGGGCTTAATATAAATAATTATTACACTTAATCTTCTTATAAATAAAAAAGAGTGTATGTATGTTTGTATGTTTGTATGTTTGTATATTTGTATCTTCGTTATACAAATCAACTCCGCTGGAGAAAATTTCACCAAATTTCGTACACGTGTTCTTTGCGACCAGGAAACAAACACTGTCGGGGTAAGACGCGTCTACCACCCCGAGAAGCGGGGGTGGACGGGGGTGGAAATATTTGAACATGCTAAAACAGTCGATATTTTAGTCGGATAAATATTTTTAGGGGTCACAGATATTGATAGTGTTTCTACCGACTGTTGGGGTGAGACGCGTCTACCACCCCCAGAAGCGGGTCGGGATTATCAGTAGAGCACTTTTAGGTGTTGGGTGGAGGAACGCTGCAATAAAATAACGCGAATTCAACCGATATTGGAGTCAAATCCAAGGTTATGGATGTCGACCAGTTCAATTATAGCATCAAATTGGCCATTTAGCCCCGACGGGCGGGAGTGGATGGGATGGAAATTTTCTAAAATGTTAAATCATCGATCTTAGCGTGGAATAAATAAATGCCGGGACCATTGACGTTGATAGTATTTCTACCGATGTTGTTTGTAGGCATGATAGGGGTGGGGCTGGAGAGGATTTACTTGAAAATAATTGGAAAACAACCGAGATTCGAGTCAAATCGAAGGTAATGGATGTCGCTGAATTTATTTATGACAATCTGGACAACGCGTGGGTATCGGCTGGGCTGGGATGAGTTGACCGGCTGTTTTTTGCGTCAATTAAATATTTTTCGGGATGAATTAGATTAATAAAATTTCCCTAAATGTTCTCTGTGTATAATTTCAACCCTTTTCGGATTCATAAGGGTGCACCCTTAAGGGTGGGCGTGAAGTAGCATTACATAAAAAGAAACCAGAAACTATCGGGATTGTCACTGAGTTATATTAATTTCCTTGAAAATAACGGGAAAACAACCGAGATTCGAGTCAAATCGAAGGTAATGGATGTCGCTGAATTTATTTATGACAATCTGGACAACGCGCGGGTATCGGCTGGGTTGGGATGAGTTGACCGACTGTTTTTTGCGTCAATTAAATATATTTCGGGATGAATTAGATTAATAAAATTTCCCTACATGTTCTCTGTGTATAATTTCAACCCCTTTCGGACTCGGAAGGGTGCACCCTTAAGGGTTGGCGTGGAAGTAGCATTAGATAAAAATAAACCAGAAACTATCAGGATTGTCACGGAGTTTAATTATGACATTAAACTTGACCGTTTAAGTCCCCGAAGCGGGAGTGGTCGGGGGTGAAAATTTTCAAACATGTTAAACGGTTGATATTTTCGATAATTATTTCCTCGGGTTAATTACTTTGATAGTATTTATACCGATGTTGTTTGTGTATAATTTAACCACTGTGAGGGGAGCAAGCTTAGGGGTGGGGTGGAGGTACGTTAAATAAAATCCCGCAAAAACAACCGAGATTGGAATCAATTCCGAGACTATGAATGTCGCTGAATCTAATTGTGACAATCTGGGTAACGCGACGGGTTTGGGAGGTGTTGGGCGGGGGAATAAATTTTCAGACAATGTAATCGGCCGATTTTTGCGTGTAATACATTCATTTTCATTATCGCATATTTGTGGGGGTGGTCATCTTCTAACATGTAAAAACGGCCGATATATTTAGTCAATGACTTTATCCCCTTCGGCATGGGATGTGAGCACATTTAGGGATAGGGTTCGAGGAGCTTTATATAAAAATAGCGTAAAAGTAACCAAAATTGGAGTCTTATGGATGGTTATAGATAAATGACATCTCGGGCAACGCCGGGCACCCAGCTAGTCTTATAAATAAAAGAGAGTGTATGTATGTTTGTATGTTTGTTTGTATGTTTGTTTGTATGTTTGTTTGTATGTTTGTATATTTGTATGTTCGTTATACAAATCTACACCGGTAGAGCAAATTTCACCAAATTTCGTACACGTGTTCTTTACGACCAGGAAACAAACACTGTCGGGGTGAGACATGTCTACCACCCCCAGAAGCGGTGGTGCACGGGGGTTGAAATATTTAAACATGCTAAAACAGCCGATATTTTAGTCGGATAATATTTTTTAGCGGTCCAAGAAATTTATGGTGTTTCTACCGATGTTTTCTGAATATAATTTTCATCCCCTACACCCTGGGAAAAG
This sequence comes from Zhengitettix transpicula, assembly GCA_037074705.1. Lineage (NCBI taxonomy): Eukaryota > Metazoa > Arthropoda > Insecta > Orthoptera > Tetrigidae > Zhengitettix > Zhengitettix transpicula. The sequence goes on along the minus strand of CM073590.1, from coordinate 71,551,846 downwards.
GGCACCCTAAGAATTTGGGGTGGAGAATACAAATCTATACCGGTGGATCAAATTTCACCAAATTTCGTACACGGGTTCTTTGCGACCAGGAAAACAACACTGTCGGGGTGAGACGCGTCTACCTACCCCAGAAGCGGGGGTGGACGGGGTTGACGGGGGTTGAAATACTTAAACATGCTAAAACAGCAGGTATTGGATTTGGATAAATATTTTCGGGGTCAAATATATTGATTGTGTTTCTACCGATGTTATCTGAATATAATACTCATCTCCTACGCCCTGGGAAAAGGGCACCCTTAGGGTTTCGGGTGGAGTTGCTTTACAGAAAAATAACGCGAATACAACCGAGTTTGGAGTCAAATCGAAGGTTATGGATGTCAGTGAGTTTACTTCGGATAAATATATTTAATTGCCCATTTAACCCGAAAGGGTGGGGGTTGGAAGGGAAGATAAATAGTCAGTTCTTGCGCGTTCTTGGAGGAGAATAACGTGAATACTATTTCAACGGATGTTGTTGAAAATATAAATCCCTTTAGACATTAGTGGTGAGCTTGCTTAGGGCTGGGGGTGAGAATTGTCTATTATTCTAAAACTGCCAAAATGTTATGTGTTTATGGGTAAACTAGATTGATATTGTTTCTACCGATGTGATATGAGTAAAAATTCAACCCTTTCCACCACGGGAAAGTAGCAGATTAAGGGGTGGTGTTGTTCATACTATTTTAACCTATGTTGTTTCCATTAATAACGACGTATAATGAAAAATAAAAGTGTTTCAGAACCATTGCTTTTTATACTCTTTTAAAAAGTTTTTATATTATAAATTGTTATAAACATAATTTTACATTTATTCCGTAATTGAAGTTGTATTATTGTGAAGAAATAAAGCAACAAATAATCACGGACAAATAAATGTAACAAAAACTCTACATGCTAACGTAGTTTATAATTTAGTTTACTACAACTTCAATGAAAATATTATCCACGTAAACTACATTATTAGAACAATTGTTCTCAAAATCCTGAACCAAATAAATCAATCCATTAATAATCACTTTTCTACCAGAACGAGAGGGCTTAATATAAATAATTATTACACTTAATCTTATAAATAAAAATGAGTGTATGTATGTATGTATGTTTGTATGTTTTTATGTTTGTATATTTGTATTTTTGTATATTTGTATGTTTGTATATTTGTATGTTCGTTATACAAATCTACACCGCTGGAGAAAATTTCACCAAATTTTTTCGTACACGTGTTCCTTGCGACCAGGAAACAAACACTGTCGGGGTGAGACGCGCCTACCACCCCCAGAAGCGGGGGTGAAAATATTTGAACATGCTAAAACAGTCGATATTTTAGTCGGATAATAATTTTTAGTGGTCCAAGATATTGATGGTGTTTCTACCGATGTTTTCTGAATATAATTTTCATCCCCTACACCCTGGGAAAAGGGAACCCTTAGGATTTGGGGTGGAGAATACAAATCTATACCGGTAGATCAATTTTCACCAAATTTCGTACACGGGTTCTTTGCGACCAGGAAAACAACACTGTCGATGTGAGACGCGTCTACCAACACCTGAAGCGGGGGTGGACGGGGGTGGAAATATTTAAACATGCTAAAACAGTCGATATTTCAGTCGGATAAATATTTTTAGGGGTCTAAGATATTGATGGTGTTTCTACCGATGTTTTCTGAATATATATTTCATCCCCTACACCCTCGGAAAAGGGCACCCTTAGGGTTTGCGGTGGAGAATACAAATCTATACCGGTGGATCAAATTTCACCAAATTTCGTACACGTGTTCTTTGCGACCAGGAAAACAACACTGTCGGGGTGAGACGCGCCTACCACCCCCAGAAGCGGGGGTGGACGGGGGTGGAAATATTTGAACATGCTAAAACAGTCGATATTTCAGTCGGATAAATATTTTTAAGGGGCAAAGATATTTATAGTCTTTCCACTGATGATATCTGAAAATAATTTTCAACCTCTACACCCTGGGGAAAGACCACCCCTAGCGTTTGGGGTGGAGAATAAAAATCTACACCGCTGAAGCAAATTTCACCAAATTTCGTACACGGGTTCTTTGCGACCAGGAAAACGACACTGTTGGGGTGAGACGCGTCTACCAACCCCAGAAGCGGGGGTGGACGGGGGTTGAAATACTTAAACATGCTAAAACAGCAGGTATTAGATTTGGATAAATATTTTAGGGGTCAAATATATTGATTGTGTTTCTCCCGATGTTATCTGAATATAATATTCATCTCCTACGCCCTGGGAAAAGGGCACCCTTTATTCAGAACCCTTAGGGTTTGGGGTGGGGTTGCTTTACAGAAAAATAACGCGAATACAACCGAGTTTGGAGTCAAATCGAAGGTTATGAATGTCAGTGAGTTTATTTCGGAAATCCCTTTAGACATTAGCGGTGAGCTTGCTTAGGGCTGGGGATGAGAATTGTCTATTATTCTAAAACTGCCAACATGTTATGTGTTTATTGGTAAAATAGATTGATAGTGTTTCTACCGATGTGATATGAGTAAAAATTCAACCCTTTCCACCACGGGAAAGTAGCAGATTTAGGGGTGGTGTTGTTCATACTATTTTAACCGATGTTTTTTCCATTAATAACGACGTTTAATCAAAAGTAAAAGTGTTTCAGAACCATCGCTTTTTATACTCTTTTAAAAAAATTTATATTATAAATTGTTATAAACATAATTTTACAGTTATTCCGTAATTGAAGTTGTATTATTGAGAAGAAATAAAGCAACAAATAATCACGGACAAATACATGTAACAAAAACTCTACATGCTAACGTAGTTTATAATTTAGTTTGCTACAACTTCAATGAAAATATTATCCACGTAATCTACATTATTAGAACAATTGTTCTCAAAATCCCAAACCATATAAATCAATCCATTAATAATCCCTTTTCTACCAGAACGAAAGGGCTTAATATAAATAATTATTACACTTAATCTTCTTATAAATAAAAAAGAGTGTATGTATGTTTGTATGTTTGTATGTTTGTATATTTGTATCTTCGTTATACAAATCAACTCCGCTGGAGAAAATTTCACCAAATTTCGTACACGTGTTCTTTGCGACCAGGAAACAAACACTGTCGGGGTAAGACGCGTCTACCACCCCGAGAAGCGGAGGTGGACGGGGGTGGAAATATTTGAACATGCTAAAACAGTCGATATTTTAGTCGGATAAATATTTTTAGGGGTCACAGATATTGATAGTGTTTCTACCGACTGTTGGGGTGAGACGCGTCTACCACCCCCAGAAGCGGGTCGGGATTATCAGTAGAGCACTTTTAGGTGTTGGGTGGAGGAACGCTGCAATAAAATAACGCGAATTCAACCGATATTGGAGTCAAATCCAAGGTTATGGATGTCGAACAGTTCAATTATAGCATCAAATTGGCCATTTAGCCCCGACGGGCGGGAGTGGATGGGATGGAAATTTTCTTAAATGTTAAATCATCGATATTAGCGTGGAATAAATAAATGCCGGGACCATTGACGTTGATAGTATTTCTACCGATGTTGTTTGTAGGCATGATAGGGGTGGGGCTGGAGAGGATTTACTTGAAAATAATTGGAAAACAACCGAGATTCGAGTCAAATCGAAGGTAATGGATGTCGCTGAATTTATTTATGACAATCTGGACAACGCGTGGGTATCGGCTGGGCTGGGATGAGTTGACCGGCTGTTTTTTGCGTCAATTAAATATTTTTCGGGATGAATTAGATTAATAAAATTTCCCTAAATGTTCTCTGTGTATAATTTCAACCCTTTTCGGATTCATAAGGGTGCACCCTTAAGGGTGGGCGTGAAGTAGCATTACATAAAAAGAAACCAGAAACTATCGGGATTGTCACTGAGTTATATTAATTTCCTTGAAAATAACGGGAAAACAACCGAGATTCGAGTCAAATCGAAGGTAATGGATGTCGCTGAATTTATTTATGACAATCTGGACAACGCGCGGGTATCGGCTGGGTTGGGATGAGTTGACCGACTGTTTTTTGCGTCAATTAAATATATTTCGGGATGAATTAGATTAATAAAATTTCCCTACATGTTCTCTGTGTATAATTTCAACCCCTTTCGGACTCGGAAGGGTGCACCCTTAAGGGTTGGCGTGGAAGTAGCATTAGATAAAAATAAACCAGAAACTATCAGGATTGTCACGGAGTTTAATTATGACATTAAACTTGACCGTTTAAGTCCCCGAAGCGGGAGTGGTCGGGGGTGAAAATTTTCAAACATGTTAAACGGTTGATATTTTCGATAATTATTTCCTCGGGTTAATTACTTTGATAGTATTTATACCGATGTTGTTTGTGTATAATTTAACCACTGTGAGGGGAGCAAGCTTAGGGGTGGGGTGGAGGTACGTTAAATAAAATCCCGCAAAAACAACCGAGATTGGAATCAATTCCGAGACTATGAATGTCGCTGAATCTAATTGTGACAATCTGGGTAACGCGACGGGTTTGGGAGGTGTTGGGCGGGGGAATAAATTTTCAGACAATGTAATCGGCCGATTTTTGCGTGTAATACATTCATTTTCATTATCGCATATTTGTGGGGGTGGTCATCTTCTAACATGTAAAAACGGCCGATATATTTAGTCAATGACTTTATCCCCTTCGGCATGGGATGTGAGCACATTTAGGGATAGGGTTCGAGGAGCTTTATATAAAAATAGCGTAAAAGTAACCAAAATTGGAGTCTTATGGATGGTTATAGATAAATGACATCTCGGGCAACGCCGGGCACCCAGCTAGTCTTATAAATAAAAGAGAGTGTATGTATGTTTGTATGTTTGTTTGTATGTTTGTTTGTATGTTTGTTTGTATGTTTGTTTGTATGTTTGTTTGTATGTTTGTATATTTGTATGTTCGTTATACAAATCTACACCGGTAGAGCAAATTTCACCAAATTTCGTACACGTGTTCTTTACGACCAGGAAACAAACACTGTCGGGGTGAGACATGTCTACCACCCCCAGAAGCGGTGGTGCACGGGGGTTGAAATATTTAAACATGCTAAAACAGCCGATATTTTAGTCGGATAATATTTTTTAGGGGTCCAAGAAATTTATGGTGTTTCTACCGATGTTTTCTGAATATAATTTTCATCCCCTACACCCTGGGAAAAGGGCACCCTTAGAATTTGGGGTGGAGAATACAAATCTATACCGGTGGATCAAATTTCACCAAATTTCGTACACGGGTTCTTTGCGACCAGGAAAACAACACTGTCGGGGTGAGACGCGTCTACCTACCCCAGAAGCGGGGGTGGACGGGGTTGACGGGGGTTGAAATACTTAAACATGCTAAAACAGCAGGTATTGGATTTGGATAAATATTTTCGGGGTCAAATATATTGATTGTGTTTCTACCGATGTTATCTGAATATAATACTCATCTCCTACGCCCTGGGAAAAGGGCACCCTTAGGGTTTCGGGTGGAGTTGCTTTACAGAAAAATAACGCGAATACAACCGAGTTTGGAGTCAAATCGAAGGTTATGGATGTCAGTGAGTTTACTTCGGATAAATATATTTAATTGCCCATTTAACCCGAAAGGGTGGGGGTTGGAAGGGAAGATAAATAGTCAGTTCTTGCGCGTTCTTGGAGGAGAATAACGTGAATACTATTTCAACGGATGTTGTTGAAAATATAAATCCCTTTAGACATTAGTGGTGAGCTTGCTTAGGGCTGGGGGTGAGAATTGTCTATTATTCTAAAACTGCCAAAATGTTATGTGTTTATGGGTAAACTAGATTGATATTGTTTCTACCGATGTGATATGAGTAAAAATTCAACCCTTTCCACCACGGGAAAGTAGCAGATTAAGGGGTGGTGTTGTTCATACTATTTTAACCTATGTTGTTTCCATTAATAACGACGTATAATGAAAAATAAAAGTGTTTCAGAACCATTGCTTTTTATACTCTTTTAAAAAGTTTTTATATTATAAATTGTTATAAACATAATTTTACATTTATTCCGTAATTGAAGTTGTATTATTGTGAAGAAATAAAGCAACAAATAATCACGGACAAATAAATGTAACAAAAACTCTACATGCTAACGTAGTTTATAATTTAGTTTACTACAACTTCAATGAAAATATTATCCACGTAAACTACATTATTAGAACAATTGTTCTCAAAATCCTGAACCAAATAAATCAATCCATTAATAATCACTTTTCTACCAGAACGAGAGGGCTTAATATAAATAATTATTACACTTAATCTTATAAATAAAAATGAGTGTATGTATGTATGTATGTTTGTATGTTTGTATGTTTTTATGTTTGTATATTTGTATTTTTGTATATTTGTATGTTTGTATATTTGTATGTTCGTTATACAAATCTACACCGCTGGAGAAAATTTCACCAAATTTTTTCGTACACGTGTTCCTTGCGACCAGGAAACAAACACTGTCGGGGTGAGACGCGCCTACCACCCCCAGAAGCGGGGGTGAAAATATTTGAACATGCTAAAACAGTCGATATTTTAGTCGGATAATAATTTTTAGTGGTCCAAGATATTGATGGTGTTTCTACCGATGTTTTCTGAATATAATTTTCATCCCCTACACCCTGGGAAAAGGGAACCCTTAGGATTTGGGGTGGAGAATACAAATCTATACCGGTAGATCAATTTTCACCAAATTTCGTACACGGGTTCTTTGCGACCAGGAAAACAACACTGTCGATGTGAGACGCGTCTACCAACACCTGAAGCGGGGGTGGACGGGGGTGGAAATATTTAAACATGCTAAAACAGTCGATATTTCAGTCGGATAAATATTTTTAGGGGTCTAAGATATTGATGGTGTTTCTACCGATGTTTTCTGAATATAATTTTCAACCTCTACACCCTGGGGAAAGAGCACCCCTAGCGTTTGTGGTGGAGAATACTAATCTATACCGGTGGATCAAATTTCACCAAATTTCGTACACGTGTTCTTTGCGACCAGGAAACAAACACTGTCGGGGTAAGACGCGTCTACCACCTCCAGAAGCGGGGGCGGACGGGAGTTGAAATATTTAAACATGCTAAAACAGTCGATATTTCAGTCGGATAAATATTTTTAGGGGTCACAGATATTGATAGTGTTTCTACCGACTGTTGGGGTGAGACGCGTCTACCACCCCCAGAAGTGGGTCGGGATTATCAGTAGAGCACTTTTAGTTGTTGGGTGGAGGAACGCTGCAAAAAAATAACGCGAATACAACCGAGATTGGAGTCAAATCCAAGGTCATGGATGTCGTCCAGTTAAATTATAGCATCAAATTGGCCATTTAGCCCCAATGGGCGGGAGTGGATGGGATGGAAATTTTCTAAAATGTTAAATCATCGATATTAGCGTGGAATAAATAAATGCCGGGACCATTGACGTTGATAGTATTTCTACCGATGTTGTTTGTAGGCATGATAGGGGTGGGGCTGGAGGGGATTTCCTTGAAAATAACGGGAAAACAACCGAGATTCGAGTCAAATCGAAGGTAATGGATGTCGCTGAATTTATTTATGACAATCTGGACAACGCGCGGGTATCGGCTGGGTTGGGATGAGTTGACCGGCTGTTTTTTGCGTCAATTAAATATATTTCGGGATGAATTAGATTAATAAAATTTCCCTACATGTTCTCTGTGTATAATTTCAACCCCTTTCGGACTCGGAAGGGTGCACCCTTAAGGGTTGGCGTGGAAGTAGCATTACATAAAAATAAACCAGAAACTATCAGGATTGTCACTGAGTTTAATTATGACATTAAACTTGACCGTTTAAGTCCCCGAAGCGGGAGTGGTCGGGGGTGAAAAATCTCAAACATGTTAAACGGTGGATATTTGCGATAATTATTTCCTGGGGTTAATTACTTTGATAGTATTTATACCGATGTGGTTTGTGTATAATTTAACCCCTGTGAGGGGAGCAAGCTTAAGGGTGGGGTGGAGGTACGTTAAATAAAATCCCGCAAAAACAACCGAGATTCGTATCAATTCCGAGACTATGAATGTCGCTGAATCTAATTGTGACAACCTGGGTAACGCGACGGGTTTGGGAGGTGTTGGGCGGGGGAATAAATTTTCAGACAATGTAATCGGCCGATTTTTGCGTGTGATACATTCTTTTTCATTATCGCATATTTGTGGGGGTGGTCATCTTCTAACATGTAAAAACGGCCGATATATTTAGTCAATGACTTCATCCCCCTTCGGCATGGGATGTGAGCACATTTAGGGATAGGGTTCGAGGAGCTTTATATAAAAATAGCGTAAAAGTAACCAAAATTGGAGTCTTATGGATGGTTATAGATAAATGACATCTCGGGCAACGCCGGGCACCCAGCTAGTTTATATATAAAATAACTCAAATTAATTTTTAGTATTGAATAAAATGACACAAAATTGAAACTGGCTTAACTCTGAAGAGCAGAACTAATATTTTTACGTTGCATCAAAAGGCAATTTCCAAAGACCGCGGGCGGAAAAACTGAATTCTAAATCAAGTATAAAATGCAACTTAGACGAGGTGTTCAGTTATTTGGAAATATCGGAGAAGCTGATTACAGGTCTCTCCTGTGGATCCCTCCTGAACTTCGATGATTGTAGAAACGAAAGATGAAGTTGCCGTAGTCAGCTTTACCGCTGGCTGACGGGCTGATCCTGTTAGTCTGAGGTGGTTAGACTTGACCTTGCTACTCGTTTTGTTACTAAATATGATTTTTAGAAAATTTGGAATGTAAATGAGAGGAGACACCTTCCTCCAAGCACTTGTTCTGCCAAACTCTTCTCCCGGACTGCTGTGGTTCTTTGTCCTCCCTTTTCAAACATCTGGAAGCTCCCTTCGAATATAATAGGAGGAGGCCTGCTCGTAACTAACTGACCATCCTCGAACATGCGTCTTGCCTGCGCGCTTCGACAAAATTTACAAGGAAAATTCTTTTTGCTTGCTAGATAAATGAAATTCCATGACATTCAAATATAATGGAGGAAATGAATCACCACACCCAGGACGTTAATTTATTGCCTTCCCTCAATCAGTGATGTAATTTGTTTATAATCATAACAATGTGATTGCAGCAATTAAACTTGAAAAAATTGATCAGTTCTGTTGAAAGTGAGATGGTTTCGATTCCTCAAGATCCAATGTTATTTTCATTCGGTATGAGTTCTTAGCTGATAGCTAGCTCACAAGAGAGTAAGAAATACGACGTGTTTTGAAGCGCTCATAATAATATTACTATTCCGTCCCATAAAAACTGTGCCCTTCTGTGTAGTTGAATTGTGCGTGAATAGACGGTAGCGCTGACTGTTCAATATGGTGAATTCTGTCAACCTGTCAATATCCTATCTCTACTAGAAGAATCTGCTGAGAAAGAAATGAATTAATGCACTCTTCATCAGTGAATATCGTGGACAAAACGTTATATAAACTAGTTACTCTAGTCCAGGGGTCGCCAAATGGTAGCTCCCCGGGGAGCTTCTGGTAGCTTGTGAAAGGTTAGTAGACAGAATAAGGAATCCCAGAATATTTCAGTTATCATAGTTATTAATTTTGGTTATTGTCTATATAAAGTTGACGACAATGATACACTACTATGAATGTACTAAATTGCAAATTGCAGTGGAAGAAAAATGAGTTAGTCTAAATGATATCAGACATACAATCATTTTTCGCTAATTTGGGGCTTTGGGATAGAAACTTAAGAAGTTGAGACGTGTCAAACCTTTTTTGCTGTATTGAAGAAGCGTCTTGAAAAACACAACTTTTCACAACCCTTTTCGACCAGATTAATACTAGAGTTATATCCGATTTAAGAGAACAATTTAATATCCGCTTTAAGAAAAAAAATTGCACTTCTCGCACAATTTACTGCATTACCTTTGTAGCAAGTGAATGTAAATGAATTTCTGCCTGCGTGACTGAAAATTTTAACGAATACGAACTTGAATTAATAGATCTAGGAAATGATTTGATTCTAAAATCAATTCCAACAGACTAAATATGACTACTTCTACCAATTGAAAAATATTTCCGACCTCCTGTGTGTGGTGTAGGGGTCAGCGTGACTGCCTCACATCACACAATCCCCGGGTTCGAATCCCAGCGAGGGCATGGATGATTGTGTGCGTGAAAGTAACTCATCAAATCAAAAAATGACTTCCCATACTAAGTCGCTAATAACCGGAGCTGTTGATGCGACTGTAAATAAATCAATAAATCCAATATCCTACTGTCAATCGTCCCCAAACACCTCAAACCAAATTTTAACTCGTACTCCCTTATTTCAAATCTCCACATCACAAATTCATCCAAATATTTAAGCATATCAAATATCCATCATTTACAGATCTACTATTACTCTTTCCCACTTGATTAAAAACCACAAGGATCCACATGACATTTACTACAAACATTGTGTGTTTACAAAATCTCTTGCTCTAATTGTAATTCCTGCTACATACGGCCAGAAAAACGTTCCCTTCATTCACGTATCAAGGAACATATATCTAATATCAAACTTCCCATTGATAAACAATCTGTAGTCTCCTAACATATCATCAATTCGAAACATACATTTGATTGCTAAGATTTTAGACATTGACACCAGATACAATACCAGACTCATTTCAGAGATGCTTCACATTAAATCAGTGGTGGTTGGGTGGTAGAAATTATAAAATAAGTAAAACTCCGAATTTTGCGTCGAATAAATATAATTAGGGAATAATGAGATTATCAAAATTTCACTACACTTTTTCCGTGTCTTATTTGAACCTATTTCGGAATTGGGAGGAAGCTCTTCTAAGGGGTGGGGGTGGACGGGCGTTACAAATAAATACGGCGGATAAAACCGAGGCGTGACGAAGCAAGGTGGGGCGAGACAGGGCGAGGCGAGGCGACGCATGGCGAGGCGAGGCAAGGCAGGGCGAGGCTAGGAAAGGCGAGAGCACGGCGAGCCACGGTGAGGCGAGGCACGACGATCAAGGCGAGACAAGGAGGGCCAAGCGAGGCAACGCGAGGTGAGGCAGGGCGACGCAGAACGAGGCATGGCGAGACGAGGCAGGGCAAGGTTTGGCGAGGCACAACTATGCAAGGCGAGGCAAGGTGAGGCGAGGCGTGGCGAGGGAGGGCGAGGCGAGTCGAGGCGGGGCGAGGCATTGCGAAGGAAGGCGTTACGTGGCGAGGGGAGGCGGTGTGAGTCGGGGCGAGGTTGGGCGAGACTGAGCGAGGGTGGGTGAGGCGGGACGAGGCAGCGGGAGGCATGGAGAGGCATGGCGAGGCGAGGCGAACCGAAGCGAGGCGAGTCGATGTGACGCGACATGTCGGGATAGGGTGCGAAATTCATTACATAAAATAACGTATAAGCAACGTAGATTAGACTCAAATTTGGGGTTATGGTTATACGACATTCCGGGCATCGCCGGGCACCCAGCTAGTTATGAAAAAAATTTGTAAATTTTGTAATTAATCTTATTCCAACTTAAAAATTTGAGACTTGTGGGGGATGGGGGTAACCTCTCAAATACTTTCTAAATGCGTAAGTAGCGCTCGTGATTAATGAAAGAACCCTGCTCTAGTCCATTACATCCGTGCATGAAGATTTAAAACATCAGGCACTACGTTCATTGCTTGAAAAAATTGAAGTACTAATTTTGGGAATTTATTGTGTATAACGGACGTTCGTTGGCTAAGCAGTGAGAAATAATTACATCGTTTATTTTTAATAACTGTAAATAATTGATTTTTTGATAAATGACTCGAAAGATTTCCCTGACTTATATAAGAGCTTGCTTAAACAAGTGTAATTAAAATCTGTTGAAATCCCCCTTTTATTTTCCATTTGTTTGAAAAAAAAATCCAAACTTAGGCTCTTCAAATACCCGTTTTGAAAAGGAGACGATTTTTTTTCCAACTCGCAAGACATTTTCTTCAGAAGTGCTCAGCGTGGAAATAAATATTCTCGGATGTCGATAGATTAATTCAAGAATTAAACAAGAGGTTTTCGTCTTCAAAATAAGAGTAAATCATGTTCAAGGTGATTGAATATGCTTCTTCTGTAATTCGAGAGGTTCCCTTATAACTGGGGGTGATAGAAATTCAATGTTCTCCAACCTGTGAAATCAAACGCTGGAAGGATGAACTTCTTGATTGTTTAAAAGTTAAGAGACAAATAAATTTAATAAAACTAAAAACGACTTTCATACGGGCAAACTTAAAATATAGAGAAAAAAAACTAAGAAAATTTAAATTTAAAAGTGACGGGAAAAGACTCCAACCGGCGTCGAAACGTATGACACTTTAAAATTTTCTTACTTTTTGTTTCTCTATTTTACGTTTGTCTGTATGATGGTCGTTTTTAATTTTATTATATTTAACAGACGTTAATTTCTATGCTATAAATATATTTAAACAACCTAAGAGACGCAGGATTAAAGGCATTCAACGTGTTTCGCAGCACATACATACGCGAGGAAACGTTTTCTACTATTAATTTCAATGAAAGTAAATTTCGTCTGTGTTTGATGACCAAATATTATTTAAAGAAATATATTAAAAACTTCAGCATTGAATATGACTTCAGAATTTGAAAAACTTTTTTCTGACGTGAGATGCTATGTTTGATATTACTTTCGCAGTAACTGTATTATTCAATTATGTATTGGCATTGTTCAATAATAATTGCTTTTAGTAGCGTAATAATATAAATATGATGTCGACATTAATTTTTAATTACGATACGTTATAAAAATTATGTACATTTTTTACAAGTAAATAAAACGGTATTGATTTTATATTTTGTTTATTTTATAAAAACGGATTTGAGTTGTGCATGTTTGTTCTAACCCAAACAAAATATTAACAAGTTGAAATATTTCGTAGTATAGTATAACCTCTAATTACCAGCGATGACCTATAAATATGAATTTTACGTGTTTTCAAACTAATTTCATTGAAAGCAAAGAAACCACGACTAATATCGTCAAAGTTTCATATTTATTGTGCAACAAGATCACGTAAAATTTAAAGATAGATACTGTAGGAAAAATTGTTTTTTATTTGTCAAATTTACGAGAGTACGCATGTCTCCATTTACAATACTTGGTCAAGATTCACTATACATTTTCGTTTTCATGGTTGTAGTGATTTCGCTCTTTATCATGGTTAATGTAAGTACTTGTTATGTTTATAGCAATATGATTACATGAAGTGGAGTTATGTAATTATTTATATTTTTATTTTATAGATGGAAGGCGGGAGTCAATCACAACGCGAGGTAATCTTTATTTCTAGTTTAGTGGAAGTAATTTTGATAGCCGTGTTTCAACTTAATGCACTAGTAATTACTAGATTTTATACATTAGAGATAACATAATCCATAATGATTCTCTATACAGTGAATGGATTAAAAATATGTTTAGACAATTATGTCAAAAATTAATAATTTATTTAAATTTATTTTGAAACGTAGTGTTAAGTAATATAAAAACAATATCTGGAGCAAAATATATAAATTTTTATCACATAGTACGTAACTTAGATATCATAAGGTAAATGCAATTATTGTGTATAATAACATTCTATAAGTATTATATATATTTTTTAATTATTTAGCACCAGAAAATATACCACTCTGAAAGTATGAATGAAAAATGAATGTGAGTAAACTTTTTATATTCATTAATATAATTAGTCACTTTCTGAAATATATTGGTTAAAACATTACGTCATAGATAAATTTCTGCTTTGTGCGTCCTTCACCGTCATTCTAGAAACTTTTCCTATCAACGACATATTAAACGAACATAGCTCATTAATGAATCGTAAATAAACAAGATTGTTTATGAGTTCTGCGTGTTATTGTGCCCTGGATAACAAAGAAGATTGCTCTTTTCATTTTTTAAAATTTATTTGACAAAACTTTTATCACAAGATTATTGGTTAAATATAGTTACAGTATATACAAATTTAAAATATTTACATAATTTACATGGGAACATGGTAATTCAGATATTCGAACAATTAACCTAAATTTTACAAAAATTTTATTCTTGTATCTTAATACATAGTTGGGCTTTGAGGGTTCACTGGTGATGTTGAATTGATGGGTTGGTGAGCGGGTGATAATATGAGGTGGGTTCGGAGGTGCCAGAGTGTTCTGGGGGGAGGATGAGGTCTATAGGGCGTTTTCTGTTGAGGCGACGTGAGTGTAGTGGTGGGAGAGGGTTGCTATGGAATTGCTGGATCGTGGTGTTAGGAAGGTTGATGGTGGTTTTGATTAGTGAGGTTACGGACTTGACTTTGGAAAGTTTGATGTCGTGGTGGATGATCGAATTTCTAAGGTACCAGGGAGAGTTAGTAATGGAGCGAAAAATTCTGTTTTTTTTTTTTTTGGATTATGGTTGAATGGGTTTTGGCTGTTGCTCCCCATATGGATGAGGCGTAGGTCCAGGTGCGTTGTATTATGGAGAGATATACTAGGCGTTTTCTGCTGAGGGTGAGTGTGGATTTTCTATTTAGAACAGGATATATAGTTATGCATTTATGGTTGATTTTGGAGAGGAGGTATTTAATGTGCGGTTTCCAAGAGAACTTTGAATCGAAGAGGATTTCTAGGTAGTGGTCAATTGCTCTTTTAAAATCAACTTTTACGGGATCAATCATTTATTTTTACACAACATAAATACACGCCATCATGTCTCTATATTTTTTACGTAGGATATAACAACACAATGATATTAACCAGAAGACGGGTTACATGCGTCCTCTTCTTTAAAAGTTTGTCCTCAAACTTTTCAAAATACCTCATCGATATTGTAGTCGAAACTAACTGGTTTGACAATTCGTCTTGGGTGGGTCGAATGTTGAACCTCCACCTTCGGAACCTCTTCCAACTCAGCTGGTCCGCATGCTTTCATCTTCGCTGCGGTCCTCGATCACATCTGCTTCTCATTCGGCAACCTCTGATTCGGAATCTGAAACGATATTAACTGAAGCAATTTTCGTTAATCTTCTACGTAATCTCGAATGGCCCTAACCATGTCAGTCCGAACTTCGTTTTTATAGGATTTCAAAACAGTACCCAATTGTGGACCTAATATTTCGTTTCCCTGCGTTGTTGTTCATAACGAATCATCATTTCACGATTCTGCTTCATGACTCCCCACGAGCTTACTCTCTCGTTTCCTCGGCAAGTGTTTCTTTCTCCTCAAACGGAATTTCTCTGATTAATTTACCTACCCAAACTTCGCCGTCAAGGCGTGGCTCATACATGTGCAGCAAAAAGGATAGCCTATGCTTTCTCGCTTCAGGGGTGGAAATATTTATGTTAAATACATCACTGAACCACTGACTACACTTGATTGGGAAACAAACGGTCGTAGTTATTGAATTTTCCTCCGGGAACTGGATCTGCTGCACCTACGGATCATCAGCCAGACATATTGTTACACATTGTCTTTTCGTGGAAAATGTTGATCTCAGTACGCGTAGGAATCTTAATGTGGCGCAAATATTTGATTACTCTTTGCAGTATCTCGCTGTCCAAACTTTATACTTGGATTTAAAAACTTGTAATTTTCTCGGTTGAATTTTATACTTAGGCCACGTTGTTAGTTCTCTCCAAATTTTACTCAGACAGACTCGCCTTTCTCTCCCGACTACAATATCAGATAGACTGCCGTTCCAGAAAGCGCTTGTAACCCACGACAAAGCCCGCCGACACATTGTTGTTTGGGACCCGCAATCACTCTTTAGACCTAATAGCCGCACCGTCACACTGTCTCTACAAATTACGGCTTCCTCTCTGCCGCTCACCAGCACTCATCCTAGATAAATGTCTTACCGCTCCGTCTTGTCACCTCGTGACAGGACCCGCGGTTCCTTTTCCCTCGCATTCTCTTTACGACATGTGCGCTCCTTTTTAATCCAATGCATTATATTAAATGCATTACATTACGCCCAAAATTTAGTTTGAGAAAGGAATGTCCATACTTTACTCTTCGAAAAACTAAATTTCTTACAATATTTGCCCTACTTTGTCAGATTTCGTTCAGAAACTTATATCTAATCACCGTTCATTAAAAGCTTTACAAAATTTTCCGTTATATTGGTGCAATGTATTATTTTTCTCATTACATAAATTGTATTAAGATTTTAAATAAGTTTTACGATTTTAATTAAATATGCATATTTGGTCTTAATCCTAATTTTAAACATCTATATGCCCCATATTACAAATATTTCTACGTTTGTGGGTGCCAAAAAAACAAATACAACCCTTTAACTTAATATCTACAACCCTTCTTAGATTTTATCTTATCTTTAATTGTATATTTAAACATCACTATTATCATTCATTGACGTAATTATTATTTTCCAAAACATCAACTAACTTTATAAAATTTAAATCTATTTTCCAATCCAGAATCATTTAAACTTTGAATCTATCCTGTGTCCCTAAACTCAAATAAGCCTTGACCTATTTTCTTCCTGAAATTCTCCAGCTGTTCATGTTTACTTCCAACCAGCAGTTCTTTGTTTACATCCGATCACATGTTCCTTGTTTGTATTCTCCTTCCCTACTTCTAAAATTTATCGACGTTAAACTTTCCTAACTTCCATATTTTGCAACTATCCAAACTCTTACTAACTTGCTTAAACTTCTTAACCCCTTCCTAAACTTTATTCTTGCATTTCTTAATGCCCTCTCCATACTACTCCCGTCAGCTGTCCCCACTTCATGTTTGTCAACAAATCCTTCTATATTATTTTGATTCAAAATTCCTCCCTTCAATCCCTCTATCTCCTCAGCACCACCTCTACTTCAACACTAACTCAACATCTTTCACGTGACAGCTTCAACATGCCACAACCCCTTTATCCACTATAACCTTAACTCACAACATCTACTTCATTACCATTATTCACGTGACAGCTTCAACATGCCACACCCCCTTTCTCCACTATCACCTTTACTCTCCCCTTCTTCAACTTCAGCTTTATGCCCCACCAAACTTTAACCTTTTTCAATAAAACCACATACATTTTCATTCCACCTATCCTCCTATCTCTCCACGCCCTCATCAAACCTTTTTATAAACAAACATTGTAGCAACTGCCACGAAAACAGCAAGAAAAAAATATAGAAACATTTTCGGTCACGAATGCTGCTCGCCTATCCGCAGAACCCTTATCAGTAATCCCCGATCACAAAACGAATATTTAAAACCCCCTGTATTTCAATCAAACAAACAAAAACAAGCAATCCATGTTACAATGGTTTCCCTTTTAAAACCTTCGAATGTTTTCATCATACCCTCTCTGGTTAGAATTCCTCAATATTTATTCAGGAAGAACAAGAAGAAATAGCTTAAACTTGCCACGCCCCCTTTTCTGCAGAATAACCTATGTTTCCTCATTTAAAGTTACATTTCCCAAAATTGTCTTGCCCTATTTTATCTTATTCCTAACCCTTCTCCTCCATTTACACCCTAAACATCTCCAATTCACTTCCAACAAAATTAAATATTACTCATGTGACAGCTTAAACATGCCACGCCCCTTTTTCTGCACAATAACCTATGTTCCCTCATTTAAATTTACATTTCTCAAAATTATCTTACCCTATCTTATCTTACTCCTAACCCTTCTTCTCCATTTACACACTAAACATCTCCAAGTCACTTTCAAATCATTCCAAAATGAATGAGCAATCATCCAAAATTGCTTTTACTCATGTGACATCTTCAACATGCCACGCCCCTTTTCTCTTACGTCGTAATCCTTAGTAAACAAAACATTGTAGCAACTGCCACGAAATTAACAAGAGACATCAAAAATAAAGAAACGTTCTCGGTCACGAATGCCGCTCGCCTATCCGCAAAACACTTATCAGTGATCCCCTATCACAAAATGAATAACACGAGAATTTTGATCCCCCCTAATTATTACCCTTTAGGTATAAGATTGAAGAAAACAGAGTATTGAAAAATAAGAAAATACTTCTGTAGCGGGAGTAATCACGAATGCCACGCGTGTAATTAACAAAGAACGTTAATCCTCCTAATTATTGAATTCCTTCCATCTCCCTTTTATAATACGGCATTAAATTATGTAAATTAAACCCCTGATTGCTCCTCCATCATTGTCTTGTATATGGTAGTAATTTCTTGTCCCTTTCCTTACCACCTTGAATGGGCCCTGATATATTGGTGACAATTTAGCGTTCACTTTTCTTATTGGGTCTGGTACCCTCAGGCTCTTAACTAATACCTGGTCTCCCACCTCAAATTGTATTTCCCTATTTTTTTGTTTCTCTCTCCTCTTCTGCGCTACCCTTTCCAAACATTGTTTTACTTTCAATTTTACTTGGTTCTCATCCCAACCTGCATTACTAGTTGGATATTCTATGATGTTCTCTATAGCCAGT
The DNA here is from genome assembly GCA_037074705.1 of Zhengitettix transpicula. Classification (NCBI taxonomy): domain Eukaryota; kingdom Metazoa; phylum Arthropoda; class Insecta; order Orthoptera; family Tetrigidae; genus Zhengitettix; species Zhengitettix transpicula. The sequence continues at coordinate 71,533,351 of CM073590.1, read as the reverse complement.
TTTATCCGTTTTCCCTTCTGCACTTCCTCTGGAATATGTCCTGTTGCGGTACTATACCCTTGATTTATGTACATTTCTACCTTCTTTAAACACCTGCCCCATCTTTCATGTTTGTTCATGCACATTATTCTCAACATTATCGTCCTCATATATCTCTCTGATGGGTTGCTCTGTGGGTGCCTAATGGAAGTAAACCCCACTTTTATCCCTTTTTCGGTTAACGTTGTTCTCCATTTGTTACTCGTAAACTGCTTTCCATGGTCTGAAACAATTCTATCTGGCCTTCCTTCTTCCTCACAATAAAGCTTTATCCCTTTTAAGCAGTTGTTGGTTTTTGCATCCTTAAGCCCGAATAAACGTACATATTTTGTGAATCTGCTGCTACATTATCAACCCCTTTTACATGTTTAATAATCAAATTATACTGCTCCAAAGCTAGCGTCCACCTCCTGATTCTTGCATTTGTATGTTTACACTCCCTTATATACGTCAAAGCCTGATGATCTGAATAAAGATATACCGTCTGACCTATTATGTATTGCCTAAACTTTTCTACTGCAAAGACTATAGATAACAATTCTATTTCTGTCGTGCAGTAATTTCTCTCGTGTGTCCTTAATCCACGGCTGGCCAAACAAATCACTGCCTCCCTTCCTTCATCATCCCTCTGTCCCAATAATGCCCCTATACCTTGCCCACTGGCATCACATCTAATTAAAAACGGCCTATTAAAATCAGGGTGTTCCAATATCACATACTTTCTGAACGCCTCCTTAATTCTTCTCAGGGCCTCATCCTGCTCCTCTCCCCATCTAAATTTAATCCCCTTTTTTAATAATTCAAACAAAGGTGCCACTATTTTTGCATAATTTGTCACGAATTTATTATAGAAATTTAAAAATCCTAACGCGGCTCTTAACTCTCTTACGTTCCTGGGTATTCTAATATTATTTATCTTTTCTAGTTTCTCACTACACGGATATGTTCCTTTTGCTGATATTATGTGTCCCAGAAATTGAATCTTCTCTCGACATAATAGTGTTTTCTTTGGGTTAATTGTCAATCCCTTTAGTTTTATCCTCGTAAATAACTCATTTAGGTGCCGGATATGGTCCTCAAATGTCTCACTCGAAATTACCAGGTCATCCACATATGTAGTCAGGTATTCTTTCATCTCTGGGGTAAACACGCTATCCAACCTTTGGATAAAAGCCTGGCAGCTGATTTTCAATCCGAATGGCATTCTCACGAACTGATACTGTTTCCCATCCATTAAAAACGCTGTTATTTTTCTCGACTCTTTATCTAGCTTTATTTGGTAAAAACCCTTGCTTAGGTCTACTGAGCTCAGCCACTTTTTATTCCTAAACCTCCTTAACGCCTCATCTACAGTTATTGGTTTCTCACAAACATTTCTTATGACTTGGTTCACCTTCCTCGCGTCTAGACATAGTCTAACCGACCCATCTTTCTTCTTAACGACACACAAAGGATTTACATAAGGGCTCGCACCTCTCTCTATTATATTTCCCTGTATTAGTTTTTCTATTGCTCTCTGTACTTCCCCCTTCAATGCATACGGAATTGGGTACGTATGTCCCTTAAACGGTTCGTGTGGGATGGTTTCTATGTGATACTCGCATTCCCTTAATATTCCTGGTTCTTTATTGAATATTTCAACATTCCTCTCTATTATTCCCATCAATTTAGCTCTCATGTTCCCATCTATTCCTTTTACTTCCTTTACCAGGTCTTCCAACTCATCTAGTTTTCCTATATTTTCTATCCTCTCAAAACTTATCCTATCCATACTAGCTATATAACCTAATTTTTCTTTCTCATTCACTTCTAATAAGTTCCATTTAACTTTTATTTCCTTTCCCTCAATATTCTTAGCTATTCCCTCCAAACTTTCCTCCTCGAAATTCAACTTAGCTTTTATTTTCCTTAGGAAGTCTACTCCTAAAATTAAATCGGTAAATAGACTTTTTAAAACTAAATAATTTATTAACACTTTTTCTTTTCCCTTCCTAACCTCTAGTAATACCTGTCTAGCTACCTTTTCCCCTTTTCGTCCCAGTGCCCCATATAGTTTTAAATTGGTTACCGGCAGTGATTCCTTAACACAACCTTTCTCCTTCATCAGCTGATAAACATTTTCTTTTATAACTGAATACATGGCCCCTGTATCTACCCACGTTTCTACTTCCAATTCCCCAACCTCCAACTTAATCTTTGCCTGGCCATTATTTATTTGTGTACTTTTATCTAATTCCTCCTCTTCCTCTAACAAGTCATCTTGATTTGCCAAAACTTCCTCCACCACCAATGCCCCAATGCTTACTTCATTATTCCCATCTGTCACACGTGCTGGAGCTTTACATGCAACATGTCCTAGTTTAAATCTTTCGATGTACTTGCCACAGCATGATCTTGCTGAGCCCCTCTACCTTGGTTTTTATTCTCATATCTATTACCTATCTCTTCCTCATTTCTATTATTTCTTTCAAACCTATTTCCAAACCCTCTTCCCCTCTGATTATTGTTCTCATATCTTTCTCCAAAACCCTTTCCACCCTGATTATTGTTTCCATACCTATCTCCATAACCTTTTCCACCCTGATTATTGTTTCCATACCTATCTCCATAACCTTTTCCACCCTGATTATTATTTCCATACCTAGTATCCCCGTTCTCTCTCTCAGGTCTCTGTGCTCCCGTATTTCTTTGGGTTTGTGTCTCTATTCCTTCGCATCCCTCCAGAAACTCTAATGCCTTCTGCACATCTTCTATTCCAGCCCCAATAAAAATCCTTGCAATGTCTGGTCCAAAATGGTTTCCCACCACCTTCACTAATACCTTTTCGCTCAAAGGCATGTCTAGGTAACTATTTTTCATGGAGTACTCTGAAAAGTATTGGGCCATCGTTTTCCCTTGTCCTGGTCTATATCTATTCTCATACATTGTTCTTATAACACCGGCCTGTTTTACATCGCCCAAATATTTCTTTAGAAAAATATCCTTAGCCTCCTCATATGAGTCCCTGATTTTTAATGTGCTTTCTATCCATTGTAACGTGTGACCTTCGACAGCCTGCATCAGAACTGTTAATCTTAATGATTGCGGGATTCCTTTAATTTTGAAATATTTCTCTAAATCGTTTATGAACCTGTTCGGGTTAATTAGCCCATGTTCCCTGTACTTCGGCAATGGTATGTCCAGATTAACCAATGGGCTATTTGTGGACACATTTCTAAATCCTTCCCCTTTTTCATTTTCAGACCTCAACTTTCCAATTTCTTCTTCCAATTTATTCTCCCAGATCTTTTCAGTCTCTTTCACCTGAATTATTACAACTTCAGCTGTGTTCTCTATTTTCTTTTCCAAAATTATCTTTTCATTTTCTATCTGTCCTAATAATTCTTCTCTTTGCTTCCCTATATCCTCCTTAAATATTTCCTGCACTTTGTTCATGTTCTCATCTTGTTTAACCTCTACTCTATTAAGTTTCTCCCTTAACCTGTTAGTTTCCTCTCTATTCTGTGCTGTATTCGTATTGATCTTCTCATCAACCTCCGATCTTAGATCCCTCATACTAAGTTTAAAATCTGCTGATAACTTCTCACAATTCACCTTACACTCTACTTTAGATTCATTTATTTCGGCTCTTAATTCTACTATGTTTGCATCATACCTATTTCTCAAATCTGCTACATCTTTCTTTATCTCTTCCCTCGTTTCTTTCAAATTCTGTTCATTTTTATCCCTCAAATCTGCAATGTTTTTATTGATATCTGCTACATTTTTATCCTTTTCTGCCCTCAAATCTGCAAAATTTTTATCCCCTTTTTCACTCAAATCAGCAATGTTTTTATTATTTTCAGCTATATTTTTATTGATTTCTGCCATACTTTTATTTAATAATTCTAATATCATCATATATCCACTATCCCCTCCTACCCAAGCAACTACGCCACTTGTCAGGTCATTCGTCAGAGTCAATAGCCTGCTCTAACATAGCCACTTTGGGAACGTCTGCTCGCCCACGTTGTGCGTTACGAATTCTTCACGCCGTTCCCCAAATCAATAATTTACTGGACCCGCAATCACTCTTTTGACCTAATTGCCGCACCGTCACACTGTCTCTACAAATTACGGCTTCCTCTCTGCCGCTCACCAGCACTCATCCTAGATAAATGTCTTACCGCTCCGTCTTGTCACCTCGTGAATGGACCCGCGGTTCCTTTTCCCTCGCATTCTCTTTACGACATGTGCACTGCTTTTTAATCCAATGCATTATATTAAATGCATTACAATATATATATATATATGTTGGCCTGTGTGTCCCCTATGCGTTCCTAAACCATTCATCCAATTGCGGAGAAACTTTGGTGAGTTGTGCGCACGCCCGCAAAGATTTCTGTCAGCCTTTCGAAGCGCTAAGGAATTCCCAAGGGCTGAACGAGGGGTAAAATTTAAAAGCATGATAAAACGGCCGTTTTTAGCATAATAATTAGTTTTCAGGGTCGATGAGATTAATAGTTTGTGTACAGATGCTTATAGTATATAATTTCAACCTTTTACAGTATTGGAGACCAGCACCACTAAGGTAGAAGTTGGCTGATGGAAGTTTCATAAAAATAACGCGAAACAATCGAGATTGGTCATAAATCCAGTTAATGAGTTGAATTCTGACTTTCACTATGTCATTTAAACTGTAGTTCAATCCCTAGTTGTAGGGATGTTGGAGGAAGTGGGTGAAAGGTCATTATATAAAAGTAATGAGTAAAAAATTGAGACTGGCGTTGAATTTGGGGTTATGGCAACCACTGAGTTTAATTCTGATACTTACCTTTGGATGTTGAAACGTGTTTTTGGAAGTTAGTGGTATAATAATATATATATATATATATATATATATATATATATATATATATATATTGTAATAAACACTAATAAATTTTTGATTAATGAAATTTGCCCCACGCTGTGGTAGCCATTATATGTAATAAACATAAAAATAACTGTACCAATTTTAAACTACAATTATCATTTATTAAACCCAATTTTCAATTACACAAATCTGATGAAATTTTATACAAAACAATTTTATTTACCTAGAATACATTTTAAATAATCGGACCCGGTACTCTCAAGGTCTTTATTGGTTGATAAGGAAACGGAACAAAATGTTACAATTAAACAAATACAGTTACAATAAATGAAAACGAAATGATTGAAACGATTGAAACGAATTAAACAAAAGTAACGAAATCTGACACCTTTTACCTTTTATTAGCAATTTACAATTATTAATTCAGAAAAATAAACTTACAAGCTCTTTGGTCCACACACTCACTTCATACAGGTTTAAAAGGCACCAGGCTGCGCTCACACTCTGCTATCATAGCCACATCCTCTTGACGACGTCACCCTCACGACGAATTTAAACAACTCTGCTTTCAGACAGACCTCCATGATGAAACTCCCAACTGTTGACGATTGATGTCCAGGTGATTACTCTCGGCCCTGCGTCCGGCCTGCGGACCTGCACCAGCGATCTCTCCCCGCTGACACGTCCGTCTCCTCTCAAACACGAAATGATAATGAAGCTCCTTAACTGTCCAACTGCCCACTTATTTATATCCGGGCTCCAGAATCTTCGCTTGTTTTCACAGTTTTTTGCATTTCCACTTTTGCCAAAAAAAACACCATCTATTGCCGTTCTTCCGCTCCGAGAGCCACTCAATCAATTAAATTAAACGTTTCCTTTTAAAATAATTACATCGTCCAACAACCTTCTGTAATTATGCCATTAGGATCCCGTCGTCCAGATGTTGGTCACAACCAATTAGCCCTAAGAGCTGCCCCAATTATTAGTTCTTCCCCTCTTTAAAGGTCACTTATCCGTAATTTTATCATTTTTTTATATGTACCAACCACTCAAGGATCCCCAGTCTGAGTTCGTAAACAAATCTGACAAAAATAAGACCAGAATTCCTTCTGAGCTGATTATTACAATATATGAATGAAAGGTGGAGGAAACACAATAAATAATGTAAGGTATTCGCTTTACTCACCGGCAACGGGCCTGCAGCACGTGGTCCGGAACTGTAGTCTCAGCGGCACATGCCATGGAGTACAGCTACCGGAGTAGCAGCTCCAGGAAAACACTCAACTTTGCACTGGAGTTAGTACTTATGAACACTGTGTTAAACACTGATCAAAAACCACTGAATTTAGTTGCTTGAAATTCGCACGTTGTTGCCTCCTCAACGTCTGATGCAAATTTTATGTAGATTTGAGGCTGTGAATAAATGTAGTGACTGCTACATTAAGTGTTTTGCTGTTGTGTGAAACTGGAAAGGCTTTAAAATATGATTGGGGGGGGGGGAAGATAGTAGCTTTCGGTTACTAGGACCACTCGACTACATTTTGGTGACCTACACGGCATTTGCCTAAAATATAAAAAAACTGCATCAAGTAGGATGGTTGGATGTGATATGTTTGATATATGTTGATTTATACAGATTAGACCAGAAAAAATAAATATATATCAAAACCCCAAGGTTCTCGGTACATAACACAAAATTTATGGATGGATTAATGATGTTTAAAAAAGATGACATTTTGATTTCCATTCCTGAAACATAAAAGTAAAATTCGACATAGTTATATGTGTGCGTGTGAGTGCGTGATGTAAGGGATTGGATTCGGATCCGTGGCAGAAAATTCCGGTGGTTAACGGCATCGCGCCTGATCAGGACGAGATTCTACCTTTTAGGAGTCCGAGTGACCGCGTCTTACAAGGCTTCCCTTAGTTTCCTGCACCTTTGGTCCACCACAGCGCTTTGCGCCTTACGTCGCGTGTCTGCCTTGTTAGTCTTGGACACGAAAAAACACTTATTTGCATAGGGTACGGCTTTGCACCTTTTCTTGCCAAAGAACTCTACGTCCGCAGCTGGGAGTTCACTAGACAGCACCCTATGGCTGGGCCAGTGGTTGGGAGAGAAAAAACAAGATAGTGTGCATATGTTATGTTTAAGTGTGACAAGTTAATTATACTCGTATATATCACATATAGACGTATAATTCTGTAGTTAGATGGGGATCAAGTGGTCTATCAAAGTTACCTGGGTATGAAGATGGAATGGAGTCAGGAGACAATTCCAGAAGGTTCGTTTAGAAAACGTATAGAGGGTAAGCATACTTGAATTTTGGTTTTCTACCCAACATAATTGGTCGTCTGAACGGCGGTATGGATGAAAAACTATTTAGTATGGTTTTAATTGTGGATTTAGCGCGGTGTAGAGCGAGTCTATGGGCATTAAATATATATTTTGGAAGATATGAGAAATATAGAGATCTATACACACTTTTGCAATATATTTTCACAAATAGTTTAATGTCAACTTTTCCAAACACATCCATAGGATTACTCTACAAGTTACACTTGCGTCAGGTGAAACGCCTTTTTCTAAGTTAAAAACAATAAAGAATTATTTAAGGTCAACTATCCATTATTTCGATATAATCTGAAATAATAGATAGTTTGGAAACTAGACAGATAATAGCAGATTTCGCAATTATAAAAGAAATAGGTTAATTAAACAAACACATTAATTTATTATATGCAAAAGAATTTAAGTTACAAAAAAGATATTTATTTAATTTAACAACATTTATTCCGTACAATCCAAAATTATTACTCTTTCTCTCAGGGTCTTTATCTGGGCCTTTAAATAAAGAATGGTATTACTCTGTTTAAACAATCAAATCACTATAAAGTTATTCCAATACACAAATATTGACAATATTTTTAAAAAAAGTCGTAATCTGACGATTTTATCTTTAACTAAGTGTTTACAATTAATAATTGAATTTATTTATGACTTACAGTTTTTCTCTCTCTCTCTCTCTCTCTCTCTCTCTCTCTCTCTCTCTCTCTCTCTCTCTCTGTGTGTGTGTGTGTGTGTGTGTGTGTATGTGTGTGTGGTACCAGGACAATCAATTTTACCTCGTTCAGACATTTTCACACACTTTACTTTTATATCAGGCCTTGGTTTTCACTGATTCTACACTCCCCTTTAAGATTTGCAAGATTGGCTGTCTTTAGTTGACTGCTCCATTCCACAATAATTTACCAATGTTCTCCTGGAACAATTCCTCCACGAAGATTTTGGAAAGCTCTATCCTGACAAAACTTCTTTCCAATATTTACGATGCAATATTTCTGTGAATGTTTTGCTTTGTATTAATTCACAACTTTAACTGGTAATACATTAACGTCGTCTTGTCTCTGCTCAAATTTTATTTGTTCCGTTCTCTGCAAGGTTTCGCTGCTAACCGTCCTACAATGCCTTAGACCTGTTATTATTGTCCATTATTGTGTGTGATTTATGTCTGTTTGCCGATAACACAATGTTTTTAATTATTAATTGTCTTTTAATTACTACAATATATATATATATATATATATATATATATATATATATATATTGTAATAATTAACGGGAAATAATTAATTACTTAACTTGCCCCACGTTGTTGAAGCCAAAAATGTAATTATCAAAAAGATAGTTTAAAAAATTAATTATTATTATTGCCCCACTTTGAAGTCGTGATAAATGTAATGATTAAAAGGATGATTTAATAAAAAATTCAATAATTATTAAAAACGAATTTATTCTATAAAGGTATAATTTAGTATCCCTACTTTGTTAGGCCACATTCAATCAAATTTACAAACCAATTATTTATTTTTATAATTTGTGGCATTCAAGGAAAATACAAACTTTTATATTTTACAAACAAACAAATCTGATAACTCTTCTTCTCAGGGTCTTTACTGGGTTTTATAAGTAAGAAACAATCAAGAATATAAATTAAAATTAACAATTCAAACAAATCGACACTAACGGAATACGAAATGAAAAGAAACGAAATCTGCCTATACCCTTAATTACAGTTTACACACATTTATTATTTTGATTTGTACTTACAACTTTCTTTTTCTGGTACCAGACTTAATGTTTTCAGAGCGTGGGAACACACTTCACTAAAAAGGCTCTACACTTAAACAAAACACACGGTTGTACCTCGTGGAACCCAATTATCTGCAAGTCCGGACAATGTTATCGTGATCCAAATAATGCACAGATTACAAGATATTTTGCCAGTCCGCCTATTACATGTTTAAATACAAAACTAATAAAATTAGCAGAAATCAAGTTTATCGGCTGCCGAATCATACAAACTTCGCCCAATAATGTTTCTTTCTAAGTCTAACTATACAATTTTTTATAACTTTTCTTTTCAACTCTTCAATATTCATTGTCCGATCTTTCCTATCGCCCCAAAGGCTGCATTTCTCCTCGACGATCACCAACCAACCAACTATCTTCGCCAGAGTGCCACCAACTGAACTCCGTACAACGCTCACAGTTCCCAACAAATCTCTGCGACAAAGAAGCACGCCGTCACTGTCATTCTTTGAGAATGGTGCCGCCAAACAAAACATTATTTTAAAATCAACAATCCATTGTCTCCCTAATTTAATATCAATAAGAGCCTGCCGTCACTCCGTTCTTTGAGATTGGTGCCACCAAAGAAAACATTGGTACCAAACAATTCATGGTCTTCCTAGTTTAATATCAATAAGAGCCCGCCGTCACTGTCATTCTTTGAAATCGGCGCCGCCAAACAAATTATTATAAATCAACAAATAATGTCCTCCTTAATTAGTATTACAATATATATATATATATATTTATTTATTTATTTATTGTAATAAACAGATAATAACTCCTATCTTCGTCCACCGTTGTGGTAGTCAATATATAATAACCACATAAATGGGTCGAAATAAAAAGAATAATTTTTATGAACAACAAATAAATTTATTAAACACGAAAAGAATTTACAAATGAATTTACTACTTTAACATTATAATATGAGAACTCTTGCTCTCCTGGGTCTCTACTGGGTTTGACAACGGACAGAATCAAACCATTAAAAAGAAACCCAACATTTACGTTTTAAAAACAAACACAAGTATCTACCAAATTTATTAATAAACTTAACCTATAGCTTGCTTCTAAATTTTATTATCGAAGAAGGGAACGAAATCTGATTAGTATCCTTTAATGACGTTTACATTACTCAATATGGTACATTCCAACTTACTGTTTCTTAGGTCCACCTCGACTCGTTCCTCAGACACTCACTTTATAGGCCCTGATATTCACTCACTTACTCTAAATAAAAACTGTTCAACTCTTCGCTGCTTCCTCCGTCTTTCTCACTTGCTAAATAACAACTGTTTAACTCTTCGTTGCTTCCTCCGTCTTTCTCCCTTGCTAAATAACAACTCTCCAACTCTTCGCTGCTTCCTCCGTCTTTCTCCCTTGCTAAATAACAACTGACCAACTCTCCGCTGCTTCCTCCGTCTTTCTCCCTTGCTAAATAACAACTGTTCAACTCTTCGCTGCTTCCTCCGTCTTTCTCCCTTGCTAAATAACAACTGTTCAACTCTTCGCTGCTTCCTCCGTCTTTCTCCCTTGCTAAATAACAACTGTTCAACTCTTCGCTGCTTCCTCCGTCTTCTCTCCCACGCTAACACCAACTGTTCAACTCTTCGCTGCTTGCTCCGTCTTCTCTCACACGCTAACACCAACTGTTCAACTCTTCGCTGCTTGCTCCGTCTTCTCCCCCACGCTAACACCAACTGTTCATTTCTTCGCTGCTTGCTCCGTCTTCTCTCCCACGCTAACACCAACTGCTCCAACTCTACGCTGCTTCCTCCGTCTTCTCTCCCACGCTAACACCAACTGTCTCCACAATAGGCGATTCTCCTATATATGCCCCCTTTCTCCCTTGTTTTTCACTTGCGTCGCAACGGCGCAGTGACAGAAACCCATTCCTCTAATTTTCGTTCCGGCCACTGGGGTCCTTCCGCCTTTCGAACCCGACAATCGCGTTGTCACACTCCGTCTACTAACTTACGGCTTCCTCTCTTCTGTCCGTCTCGCACAAAATCTTTTCTTGAAAGTCCCAAGTCCTTGTCAGGTCATTCGTTAGAGACAGTAGCCTGCTCTAACATAGCCCCTTTGTGACCATCTGCGTTACTAATTCTTCTCGCCGTTTCCCAAATCAATAGGCTACTGGACCCTCATCATCCCCTGTCTCTCATTGCAGCTGCAGCAATTACTCAGGACCACCCGACTCGCACTTTATCCTTTCTCGCAAGTCTCTCCACGACACGTCCGCCGTCTCCAATCCAATGCATTATATTATATGCATTACAATATATATATATATATATATATATATATATATATATATATATATATATATATTGTAATAATCACCCGGGGACTTTTTAATTCGCCCGCCGTTATTGTAGCAAAAATGTAAAAATTAAACCTGATGGGCTTTTAAATGAAAAATTATAGACTTTAAAACAAACAACATTTATTTACCATAATTTACAATTCTACAATTTAATATTATAAAAAGCATCTCTTTCTCTCATGGGTCTTTACTGGGTTTGATAACGGACAGAACACTTAAATAATCAAAGAACCCAACATTTATCTTTAAATTAAACAGAAATATTTAATCGCTTAGACATCGACGAAACTTATTAACGAACTTAATCTACCAGATTGATTTTAAATTTAAAAGAGTTTATTTTATTAACACAAAAGAAAAGAACGATATCTGACTGTATCTTTTAATTCCGTTTACACATATTAATACCATGAAATTTCAACTTACGATTACTCAGGATCATTTGGCTCGTTCATTACACACACACTTTATAGACTGGACGTTTACACACTGACTCTAACACATATTATTGGTTCGACGATAGCTGATTCTCCGTTCATGAAGGACATCCCACTTGCTCGTGGTGAAACTACTCGACGCTGGATGCAGTGTCCTGGTCGCCTACCATCAAAGACAGTGGTCAAATTTTGATATTACAACAGATTGAACTTCTGCATACAAAAATGTTTATCGTTGAATAATTTTGTTATTTCTCTCGCAGGCTGGAAAATTTCTCCATACTCGGTGATCGCCGTACGCCTCCACAACTCTCACTCCCCTCTTGACTCCAAGACTCAACTAACTCCACCCCCTAGCTCCAAAACTCAACTACCTCTGCAAAAATATTATCTTCCCTTTATATATTCCAGTCCCTTCTCTTTTCCTTTGTTCCAAAACTACGTCGCAACTGCTCGTTGACAGTTTCTCCATTATCCCGAGATTTACATTCTGCAGCTGCTGTTCCTTAGCTAGCAAAATATATAGCCACTCTGTCTTGTCCTGACGCCGCCAATCGAGACAGGTCTAATTTGTCTTTGCACTTGTCTTCTTACCCTCACTCACACGTGCGCTTTTCTAAATTCTCCAGACCGCCCAAACTGCACTCTCAATTACTCTGGACTTGTCTTCTCACCCTCCCAAGAAACTAAATAAACACATTACAGAATGTCTTTTCCACTGTCCAGGCCATTATCCGAAACAATACCTGCCTTAACAGATTTATTTTGTGACATGTGCCTTGCCCTCCATCCCGATCCTAAGTCAACAAGTGACCTGTCCAGGCCATTAATCAGACACAATGCCTTCCTTAACAGATTTATCTTGCGACAGGCCACCCGCAGATGTCACCCTTGCTCTGAATTCTCATGACCTGCCCCAAGAACTAAATAATTTCCTCTGACGGCCAAGACCATTAATCTGAAATAATGCCTTTCCCTCAAGGCATTACAATATATATATATATATATACCCAGTTAAGAAGGACATGAATTTTGTTCTGATTTCATCAGATTTGTTTACCAACTCAGACTGGGGATTCTTGAGTGGTTAGTATAAAAAAGGACAACAATAAAATGATAGCTAAGTGGCTTTTAGAGAAGGAGAGGACTATAATGGGACGTTTAGCGGCTTAGAGCTAATGGTATTGACAGACATCTGGTCGGAACCCTAACTGCATAATGACAGAAGTTTCATGGACATACAATTATATTAAAAGGAAATATTTATTTTAATTGTACTGAGTGGTTCTCGGAATGTGAGAAAGGCAACAGCTGGTGTTGTTTGGCGAACGTGGAAACTCAAAAACTGTGAAAACAAGGGAATATTCTGTAGAGGAGGAAAGCAGATAAAAGCAGTTGGACAGGAGACCTCAGCACAGCAGTTGGACAGGAGACGTCAGACAGTTGGGAGAGAGCGTTGATGGAGGTCCACAGGGCGGACGCAGGGCCAAGTTAAGGGGGCCGAGACAATTTTATATATTCATTCAAGAGGCAGTTTTAGAGTCGTCAGGAGATATCACCGGATGGTAGGCCAAGCTAGGTGGTCGAGAGTAATCAGTTGGACAGCAGTCATCAGCGGTCGGTAGGAGTTTCATCGTGGAAATCTGTCTGCCAGCAGAGTTTGTTGTTTGGAGGAATTCGTCGTGAGGGTAACATCATCAAGAAGAGGTGGCTGTGAAAACAGAGTGTGAGCGCAACCTGGGGCTCTTTATGCCCTTATAAAGAGAGTGTGTGCTGGTATGCGAGAGATCCAAATTGCATGTATCAGAGAGATTGTAAGTTTATTTTTTTTCTGTATTCATTATGTAAATTGTTAAATAAGGGTAAACAGTCAGATTTCATTTCATTTCGTTTTTCATTTATTTTAACTGCATTGTTTAATTGTAAATTTTGTGTTCTGTTTCCTTATCAACCCAGTAAAGACCCTGGGGTACAGAGTCTGATTTATTAAAATGTATTCTAGATTAATAAAATTGTTTTGTTGATAAAATTTAATAATGTGTTTAATATAATTTCCTATAATCTTTAATTATCCGTGAGCGGGGTATTACAATATATAACATGTTCATGAACTAAGTAAGCGTACACGAATTGAAATTTTCATGCTTTCACAAAATATTAGCTAGTAGAGTTAATATTCTTTAGTATTCCTTGTTAATTAGACTAATAATATAGTACCCATTCATTATGAAATTGTAAGTTTTAAATTATTGATTTTAAAAATTCTACGTTAAACATATCATAATGACAATAAAAAGTTCGACTCTAAAATTTTTCATTTTCTTATACACACCCATAATTAACCAAATTAAAATAACTTTATACGAGCCTAGTCAGGAAAACAGCGTAAGGGAGGAAATGGATGAGTCTGTTTTTCCTGCGGGCGCTGGAGCGGCCAGTGGCGGACTTGTCTAGATGTTGCCTGTAATACTAATATTCTGTTTTACAGTATTTTTAACTATAATAGTATAAAACTAGCATGATTTATTTTCGAATTTAGAGTAAGAAATAATTTTTATTTCAGATTCAACAAAGAAGTCATGTGCGCAAAAGCCCCTCAACATAATTGACTTTTCTGTAATGAAGCCAAATACAAGTAATACTCTTTAAATGGATTATCCCTTTCATCCCGCTCCATTGATCTATACCATGAAAATCATACAATAACGAAACATTGTGATAAAATTGATTTAGGAGGTAACTATGTGGCAGGGGTCCACATTATCTGTAAACTTATTTCAATAACTTTTCTGTATGCAGGGTATGGATTAACGGCTGAGCGCATCAGGCCTTGTGTGGCAAGAAAACAAAAAAATTAGCGAGTAAAAAAAGGAAATGGTATTGAAAATGTTGTATCATTAAAATTTTGTTTCCTCATTGCAATATTTATGTAATGTAATTAAATAAATAAAATAGCAAATAATTCAGAAAACTTAAGCATAATCTATATTACACACACAACGCACGTTTAATTCCACTTTTGGGAATTCTTTGCAACAACTTGTATAACTTATAATAGAAGCAACATGGCGTACTCCGATAAACATATTTTTTAATTATGTTTAAAATTAGAATCTGCTCTGGTGAGCAATAAGATAATTATATACAAAGAAGTACATGTGAAACAACATCCCAATCGAGGGTTCTCCCAAATGTTACTTATTAGTTATTCAGTTAATATTTAACATACAATTCGGTCTAGTGCCGATCTAGAAAACTGAGTCTCTTTAGTTTGTTGATGGAATTTTGTCCAGCAGATTCGTAGTATGATAGTTTTATCGTTTCTAATCTTCGTTTCATCTTTAATTATTTTTCCGCGGAAATCCAGATGGATGATTTCGTACCTGACTATTGATCGTAGTGCCTTTGGCTGGAATAGATATCTAAGTTGGACTTGCTTGTAGTTCCCCATAGTTGAAACCGCATGTCCAGATAGGTTTTAGTATGCTTTTGTAAAGTAGTGCCTTGTTATTTCGAGTTAGTTTTATTTTCGTCGTGGTAGCCAGTGTAACTTGCAGAGCTTCAAGGTCAGTTCACACAATGATGTGACAGTGTCGTGACCGGTTCGGAATGAAATCGGCAAGGTAAATAACATTCTTGTACGAATTTTAAGAGTATTGTTCATGCCAGTGCTAACAATCTCCCGGACGTGACAAAAATTAGTACGTGCTCGACTGAGTACCTAAGTTGCTAATAACCTCATATGTTGTTGATACAAGTAACAAGTTAAAAAAAGACAAGAAAAAAAAGTCTGGACCAAAGTTTTCTGTCAAATAAAGGTTTTACATTCCAAAATAGCTTAAAAACTTCTCAGGGTACATCTGGAGCTTTGGATGTTTCACGTAAAAAGGTTCTGTTTAAAACCGATCAATTTTTGCTGGATGCACCCAATATTTCCACACGTTTTTTTCTTTTCACGTTGACTGTGTTTGCCACAAATAATACAAAACTGCAGGGTCGACGACACCAATATTATTATAGGTAGGTACTACACCTCACTGGTGTTAAACTGAAAATGAAATGTGTATGAATTCTGGAATGATGGAATCTTTGCGATGGAGTGGGAAAGCCACGTCAGTGGAATAATGCGGTCGTCGGACAATCCATGCACGTCCGTCATTTTAAGCGGAAAACCAGAGTTGATCGCATCCGTGCAAAACAGCGCTCGTGTGACATTAACTTTATAGCCTGAAGGGGCTCATAAACGAGCAACAAAAATTGCACATATCCGGAAAGATTTTAGGAAACTATGGCCCGGCAATGTGTTGCCGGCAAGTATGGCCGGGAAATATGTTGCCAGCAATATCCCTGCAATACTCCGGCCGCAGAGCAACCCAAGCATTTCCCGCGAACACGTAGTACAATAATGATGGTCGAAAATGAAGTACTTATTAGCGCAGCATTAAATGAGTTAAAAAATTTCAAGTAATTGAATATGAGAAGAACCTGGATTCGACCTTATTTAAACAAACGAGAAACACTTCACAATTTAAGCAACAAATTAATTCTTGACAATTACTTATTTATAAACATCACAAGAATGTCAAAAGGCGATTTTGAATATTTGCTTAAAAAATTGCCCCATAATTGAAAAACAGGACACGGTGATGATGAAAGCAATACCGATCACTCTTCGATTCTTGGCAGCAGGAGACTCTTAAAAATCTTTGGTGTATTTAATAAGAGTATCCGATTGTTGAATTTCGCACATCGTTCGAGAAGTGTGTGTAGATTTAATGGAAGGATTGAGTGAATTTATTAAAGTATGTAAATGCTAGGCCTCTTTATTTGTTAAGAATTAATTTTAAAAATTAGAAAATAACTTTTCTTCTATTCTCATTTGTTTGCGTACGTAATTGATGCCAAATTTGTTGCCAACCATCTTTCTTCACTTGGCGATCTTCATCTTTAGTAGACTTCACGTCCCATAATGATGGATTTGAGCGAACTTCATCTATAAATTCAGTTGTTTTCTCGTTTGACCAATTCATAAGTGGAATACTGAATAATTTTACCCAGAGAACAAAGTGTAATATTAATTGATAACACAGCTGATTGACTACAGAGATCTCCAGGTGTGGTCTGGAAACTATTTTGACCCAGCAATATTTTCGTATTTTCGAGACAGGGCCGATTACACCGTCAAAACGCCGGCCAGTCCTTAAAATGCTGGCAACATTGCCAGTTTAATATATTAAGTTAATTACTTAAAAGAAAGACATTGAATGAAATTAGGCATAAACTGCAAACCACATGGCCAATTAATAAACTTTGCGCCTAAAACATATGTAAAGTCAGTACGTAGAAGCCAATTTAATTCTGAACATTCAAATCATTTAATTCAAGAAGAAATTATGTGTATAAATATATTCCTGTGAAATTTATATGAACAATATAGATCAACAATGAGTTACGGCACAATTGAACCTTTTAGTGCGGGACCAGCATTAAACTGGAGTGAATGGACAGAAATACTTCAATTTTTTTTGCATGGTCAACAAATTTACAACTGAAGAGGAAAAACGTCAATTGCTATTTAGTGCATTTAGACCACAGACGTATAGACTTATTAGGTCGCTGGTGTAACGAATTGCTCCTAAAGGCATTTCTTACGCGGACACTGTGAAGAGGGTCGGTGAACATCTGAACCATAAACCTTTAGTGATAGTTCAGCATTATTATTTTTACAGACGTGACCAGAAGCCCAGTGAAAATATTAGAACTTTCATCCCGGAACTGCGCCAGTTATCGGAGCACTGCGAATTTGGTGCAACACTGGACGACATGTTGAGAGACAGTCTCGCATGTGGAGTGCTTGGGGGATGAAATATTCGCCGTCGACTCTTGGCAAAAACCAAGACCAGAAGATGGCTGAAACGGAAGATATCGCCGTCGATACAATATATATATATATTGTAATAATCAAAATGAATTAAATAAATAATTTGTTTGCCACACGTTGCTGACGCCAATTTGTAATAATCAACTGGAGAACTTAATTAAACAATTTATTAAACAGAGGATTATTTCACTGAATTTAATTCAATAGTTGTCTTATGACTCAATTATATTTAATTAATTAAAAGGGAAGGATTTCAAATAATTACGACATTCTTTAAAATTTTACGAGACGATTTACTTTTATTCAGGTGGAATTTTACAACATTTTTAAATGAGATTATTTACATTTAAAGTTTTTCAATTTTATAGATTTTACAACTCTTTTCTCAGGGTCATTTATCTGGGCATTCTAAGTAAAAAAACAACCTTTACATTTAAGTTAAACAATCAAATTCCTTTACAACCTAAGAAGTTATACAA
Source organism: Zhengitettix transpicula (assembly GCA_037074705.1). Taxonomy (NCBI): domain Eukaryota; kingdom Metazoa; phylum Arthropoda; class Insecta; order Orthoptera; family Tetrigidae; genus Zhengitettix; species Zhengitettix transpicula. Next base: position 71,515,202 of record CM073590.1, on the reverse strand, counting down.
TCAAATAAAACGTGAAATCGAAATCTGACGACTTATCTTTAGTTATGGTTTACAAAACTTGATAAAATTTCTTTGTACTTACAAAACATCTGCTGGTTCCAGTCTTAAACTCTTGGGCTCGGGCTCACCTCACAATTCACATTAAAAAGGCCATGAAATCACTGAATTTACATTTGATTAAACAAAAACACGGTCGTAACTTTCGAGTCTCTCCTCTGGAAACTGAAAACTGCTGCTCCTTCCGGATTAATGGTTGGACAGATTGTTACAAATTTTCTCTCTGCGGAATTGATGACGGTCCCGGTACTTATAGATGTTTATTGTAGAGTGATTTATTAGGTTACTCCATGTAATAGTATTCGATGACTTTGACTGTCCAAAACTTTATACTCAAATTTAACTTGTAGCCTTTTCCGGCTAGACCTATCTGCCTGCCACGCAGTTCGTTGTTCGACTACCAATTTCCGAATGTTCCGCGGTTCAACACAACAAAAACCCACCTGTCCATTGTCGCCTTTGAAATTGCATCCGCTAACAATCCACCATAAATATCCAATTATCAAAATTATTAATGGCCTCTAATTAGTATTACTTATGCCATTTAAATTACAAGTGAATCCAAAACAATTCAAATAAGACCCGATTATTTTATAAAGCATATCCAGAAGTAATGGCCTGTTTCCACGACCCGCTCTTGTGGCCGGCACCATGGATATTTGTCCACGGCGGCATTTTGGCTGTAAGTGTGCGAAAAATATTGATGTGTGTTAAATACCGAATTAGTAGAAAATTTTTCATATCGATTTGTCGTTCGTTAATAATTTACAGTGCGCATCGTATTTATATTATTTATGTTTAAAGGCTATAAATATTTATACTATTATTGAGAAATTAGCGCATAATTTGAACTTGTTAGAACATTCATTTACTTCTCTGAAGAGAATAGCATTAGCACACGAGCAGAGATCTTTTTCAACTATTCAACAAATATATTTATAATTCAATAAATGAATATTTAGAAAGTGAACTATAATATTGTAAAAATACTACAGTATTTTGTAAAAAAATTATCCACTTTCTATGATCATATACATAATTTGTGTGTGACTCAATGTATGGAACTGCACTTATAGTTGCCTTGTCCTATATCTAGGAACATATGTATCCAGGGGCGGAATTCCGAACAGACGTAGGGCCTCACAATTCAAGAGACCTCACACTTTAGTTTTTTAAAAACATTATTATATAGTTATAAATTAAATAACGGGACTCAGCTTGAAAGGGGCGTCTCATCTATCAAAATTTTTATGTAGTTAAAACTACATATATTACAAAAATAAATATCTATATTAATTAAATATAACAAAATTTTTGTTCTTAAGAATTTTGAGACTAATATCTTTGGGAAAGGGGTGGGTTTCACTCCCAATCGAGCAACGCCGAACAAGAGTGACTTTTAAGAAGGTAATAATTTAACAGCCGTCCTGGTCACGAAAACTGGGTTTAAGGCTGAGAGAGAATCGGCACACTGACCACGTGTCGCTCCTAAATCCAGAATGTGACATGTAGGATCATATTATGGCAGTCGTCTCGGTAGGCCAAGGTCCTTAATGGGCTGTCGATGCAATGAGAATAGAAATAGAATAATTTAGCATCCACCATCCCCACGTCATTGTAGCCTGTGTTTCAGTGTCTGTAGCACACAAACAGTAGCTGCCTTTGTTTTTATATTCATTGGTGTCGTTAGTGGTGGCTTGTGACTTTTTGAAGTTGTGCTCACCCCAAGCAACCATTTTTACAAAGATAGCTATGTAAAATATTAATACGACAACAGCGAAAGTGTTACCAACACTCTGTCCGCCCCTTAATATTCTATATTTATAATTTCCAATAGTGTCAATATTTAATAGCGAAATAATTTAGCATCAAGTTGACACGCATTTCTAACACGAAAGAGTTTTCCTACGTACATATTTTTAATAAAGTTCCTTTTTTGTACAAGCCACTGAGCAGTGTTGTATGAAGGGCCGTGGGGTAAATATTCGCACTTAAATATTGTTTTTTTAGATTGTTTTTTTTAAAAAATATTTCCAAACAAGGAGGAATTTTAATTTTGATTTGAGGTGAGGTGTGAAAAGGTGTACTGCGCATGTGCATTTGTCATTAAGTCAAAAATCCTGTGATGCAGCTGGAATATTATCAGGAGCTAGGGCACCGCAAGCGGGTAAATTAAAGTCTTCGACATGGAAGCATAAATTCGCAATGTTAAAACATTATGAAGGTTCTTAACATTAATAAAAATTATTTCTTCCTAAATTAATTTATGTGCTGCAGCACATGAGCACATAACTCGACCTGGCACTGGGTTTCGTGTTTGACAATTTCAGAAAAATGTAAGTACCAATTGTGTTAGATCTTGAATTTCTTTCTAATATTTACAAACGTAGTATTCATAAAAGAGAGAGAAAAGAAACTATAAAAATAATAGAAAAGATAATATAAATATCTCAAAAACTTTTTCCGGAGGTTTATTTAAAATAAACATAATTATGGAAACTGTCATTCATCTCATTCATCCATCATAATTTAATGAACAGAAACAAATATACATATACAACCTTTTTTTATTTTATTTGTACTTTCTCAGACTTTAAACTGTCTGTTTATATGCCAGCAACTATTTTCAATTGCAGTAAGTTTAATTATTACGAATGAAAATGACATACATCAAGCAACAGTCCTATTCTAAGCTATGAATGACAGAAAGATCGTAAACCGTCTGCGCACAGCAAACAATAACATACAGGACATAAAAGCGTAATTTCATGCCGAGTGGTCTAAAATTCCCGCGACTATGTCTCAGAGATTATTTTTCAAAATTTGTGTGCATAACTACCATGGTATGAAAAGAAAGTTCGCTGATTTCCAGATCGTAATTTGCCATAGTTATAGAAATAGGCTGCAACGAAAATGCCATTTTCAAGGTTATACTATACTATAAGCAATTATTTTGAACAAGTTAGAAAAACTTTTTGTGCTCTTTCCTGTGATGGTAGTGTGATGCAATATTTGATAAAACTGTCATGATTGTGCATGGACATGAAATATACAATACTTTAATCCAAAAACAACCACAAAAATGATATTGAAAGAAAATAGTTGGCCTATAATGGAAGTTATTCTCATACAAATGACTCTTCCTATTTAAATAACTGACACCGTAAATTAATAGATTTTATACAGAATAACACGTGAAAATTTGAAGAGAGATTTTAAGGTTAATAATTTAGCTAGTTAGCTATGAAATTGCTGATTATGAAAATTTTTAAAAGGTAATAAAGTTTGCAGAACTGAAAGAAAAAAAGTTTTTTGTAATATAACGTAGTTTGTTACTTGTTTTATTTTCAACATAATGAAATTTTGATTGCATGTCCAATAATATAATTTTTAATAGTATTTAAAAATGTAAAAAATTATATGCTTAATTTTTTTTGGCACAGTACAGATAATTAATTACTATTGTTTTGTTGTGCTTGATTATCATTGTTATGTTTTATATTTCTTTATAAATATGTACTTTTATTAACATTTTATTTTATCAAAACTAAAAATATGTACCTTTTTTTAAATCTCTCTATGTATAAAAATGAATGTGTGTGTCTTTGTGTCCCCTGTGCACTCCTAAACCATTCGTCCGGTTGTGATGAAACTTTGGTCAGTTGTTGTGCGCAGCCGCGCGAAGGTTTCTGTCGGGTTTTCGAAGCGGCATGAAACTTCTAAGGGTGAACAGGGGTGAATTTTAAAAACATGCTAAAACGGCCGACATTAAGGTCGATTAATTACTTTTCGGGGTCTACATAATTAATACTTTCTATCCAGATATATTTAAACATTGCTTCTTTCCATTGGTTTGGTATTTGATGATTTTCCCAGATTTTTATTATCAGCCTATATATTTCCTTTTTGAGTGTTCTGCCTCCGCCTTTGATAATTTCAGCTGGTATATTATCAATACCTGGTGCTTTGTAATTTTTCAAGTTATTAATTATATAAAATATTTCATTATACGTTGGTTCACCTAGTTCCTCGTTCAGATCTTCATCATCAATGTAATCAGTTGGAGGAAAATGAGATATTATGCAGAAATCAGTCAGTATTTAGAGCCAAACACTTTACTGAAACAGCTGTTCAGCTAGTTATAGAATATTGGAAGATTGAAAGAGATAAGGGCAATGTAACAGTATCTGTTTTTGTAAACTTCATAACAGCATTTGAAACCATAGATAGGTCACTTTTGTTAAAGAAATTACATAGATATGAATTAGAGTTAAGATTTTGAATTGGCTGGAGGATTATCTTGTGTGTAGAAGACAGTATATAAATTTAAATAGAGGTTTCTGAGAGATGGATGTAAACTATGATGTTGCCCAAGGGACTAGGTTGGGACCACTATTGTTCATTCTCTACATTAATGACTCACCAAAATTAGTAGATTATGTAAAAATACATCCATTTACTAATTATACTTTTATATACTTTTCTGGCTGTGAACTTAATCATGTTATAAATATTGTAAAAAGGGCTCTACTAGAAATTGCTCAATGATTAAAAGAACGGAGAACGTTATTAAAAGTAAGAATAACTAAATGTATTATAATTAGCAATAACGAGGAAGTACCAGTCAGTAATGTAGTTATAGATGGTTATAAAATAGAAGTTGTACATAGTTTTAAGTACTAAGGCTTAATAATTGATAAGAAAATAAATTTTAAAATAGGAAAACTATTTATTAAAAAAATAGGAAAGAAAGTACGCATTATAGGTAGATAGGAAATCTACTGTCTTGTAGGAGTAAGTTGTTAATATATTCTACAATAATTGAGCCTCACTGAAGCTACTGCAGTATTGTTTTTTCTTATCAACTCAAGATCTGGACACACTGCAAATTGTTATGAGGTATATATTGAAATCTAATAAGTATTCTGAAATTGTAAAAATTGCAATGTAAGAGATTGTTTATATTACGATTACACGATATTTATTGAGAAATTGGAAAATGGTATGTTACCAAAATACCTGTCAGATTTAACAAACGTAGTGATATGCCCAATTATCAAACTAGAAGTACAAAATAATTTTATATAGAAATAAAACTATTAATAAGATCTCAATCAACAAAGGACTAAATTCATATTACAGGCTTAGTAATAACATTTATAAGCAGTAAAACAGTTATTGAATTTAAAGAAAAATACTTAAATATTTGAAATAATAAAAACATGTATAAAGTTCTCCAGATGTTCAAACACATTAGCTAATAGATATTTTTTGTCAAATAAATCAAATTGTGCCCACTACTGATATCGGTCAACCGTGTTACCCTTGTCTTGACAATAATGGGTTCAAATTGTAAATATAAAAATTGGTAGTTTGCAGACTTGGATTAAAAATCTTCTTTGCATTATGTGAATTAATATAGTGACATTATTATTTTTATTTTTTAAGGCACTGAATTCGTTGAAGTAAATAAAATGATAAATATGTACAATACGAACTCTGATTTGCAACATAATTCTACTCACTCAATTACATCTCAAACTAATTCAGTTCAAGTAAGATAGATATATTCCATTCATTACCTTACATATTTATATTTTCACCAATAGGGGAAATGACAGTGTAATTTCATTTTATGACGTTGGCAATCGTCATACGAAAACAGTACCAAATTAAAAGTTTCATTTAATTTTTCGCGGGAGTCATGTCAAAATGTATTGTTAATTGAAGATATTAATCTATTTTTCAATACCCCAAATAAATGGAGTTCGATGAAGATTGTGTTATAATTCAAGGAGTATTAAGCAGCTTGCAGAGAACGAGATGTTCTCTTATAACTATTACATCCGAGACACGTACGTTTTATTTGACTAAGAATTCGTGAACATTGAAATGTAATTTACTTTTTTGGTTTTTGATTAAGTTTTTATAATATTTGGATATACTTTCTGTTTATAAATTAGATGAATGTTTCTTAATGCAAAATGAAACTGCGGTTTTTATTATTTACAACATTTATAATACTTATTTTAAACACATTTTTCGTTTCTATATTTTAAAATTAAATATTCAATTGTTGTAAAGTATATTGTGATTCTGAAATAAGTCTATAAATCCAAGCCTTAATCTATTTAATCTGATAATTTATTACCTAAATTTAATACATAATTTATCGAACAAATGTTTTATCCCTAATTGGGGCCTCTTCAGATATACATTTAAATTAAATTCGTTGTCCAAAAAAAATAAAGAAAACAATCTTACAGGCATGATTTGAAAAGAACTCAAGTTAATGTAATCCCGTCCTATGCTATTAAAGGGGAGTTGCCCTACGTGGATTACCCTCATGTAGCCTGTTGCCCTAAAAAAAAAGTACTTCAATTGTAAAAAAAACATTACAATGAATTTAAATAATATTTATTTTAATGAATATTTTTTGTCAATTGCATGTCCATATGCTATAATTTATGTTTGGAACCATTTGTGCATAAAGCAACTTTTCAGAAGAGGTACTGCCTATTGGCATTGTAGATCTCTGGTGAAATTAACTAGTTTTGCAAATATTCTACTACAAATTGAAATTACTTAATAACTTCTCATCATTACTTTGGTTGACTGTCAATTTTTAAAGCAGTTTAATAAATTTGATGGTAAAGATTGTCTGGAAATCAGTCTCTAAGCTAGTATTCAACATGAGAAAACACAATTCAATTAGAAAATGAATACCTCAAAATTCAAATTGTGCCAACTTAATTAACATTCGAAAATGAGATATTTTCAGCCGCATGGACATAGTATTAATAGAAAAATAATGTATGACAGTAAAATAATGTTAAGTTGTAAATTTCTACACACATAATCATAAATAAGTTTTAAATGTTATTCTTTGGCCTTAAGAACCTGTAAATAACAGTACCAAGTTTATTAGAAAGCTTACAAAGTTAATTTCCTATGCCAATTATTTCAGCATTGGATGTGTGTAATGAACAAGGTCTTGTAGAATTTGCAATTGTTCTATATAATTTTAATGATGTGAGGTTAAACAGTTTTTGTTGCTATTCACTGGATTGTAAAGAAGTTCCAAAACCTCATAAAGGTATAATGAGACCTGGAATTTTTTGAAGAAATTCAATAAAATGTAGATCAAATAAATTGAAGAACATTGAAATCATTACATGTTATATGTTTGTTTTATATATATTGTTTGTCAGAGCTTATTCATTTTGTTAATCCTTTACAGGTTTTGCAGATGATATTTCTGTTGTGGTTACCAGACTCAAGAGCACTATTGAATCAATGTTGAAAAATATATCAGTTGATCAAGAAGAAAGAAAAAAGAATTTGTTACAAAAATTTACTCTATTTATTGCACTCAATACGAATTTCAAAAGTGTTATGTTATTAGCAGATGATGAAAATTTTAGTCATATTATTGGTTCTTGTCCGTCATTGAGTACTCATTTATTTATGGAAATAGTTTTTGAACTGTCTTTAGAGAAGTACTTTTGTGAATGCATTGCATACTGTCCTACGGTAATGTGTGTGGAATTTCTTGATGCAATAATACAGAAATTGGATTCTTTAGGTTCAATAAATTCCTTGAAATTAATTGTTTCAATAAGTAGTGTTGTCTACATTCACATTATATCTTTGGAAGTGAATCATTGTTATTACAAACTTGACCCAATTGCTGCAAATATTGCCAAACACAAACTATATACATATTTCAAAATTTTACTAGGCAACTTTTCGTCTGCTGATTCAAATAAAATTGAGGGGAAAAGTCTAAATAAACTTTATCATTATGCAGGATGTATTTTGAACAACATTTTGCTTTTGTTAAAATCTTGTTTTAGTTTTTATATTACTTTAGATGAAAAAATTAATAAACATTTGCCAATGTACCAAATGAAAATAGATTTTGACTACACATGTTGGAATGATGTTGAGACTGACAAAGTAAATTGTTTCAATCATATCTTAAATACTGATTTGCTCTCTACATGTAAGTTAAACTTGCAATGTGTAACTTTAAATTTATGGCTGTGCTGGGCTGAATGTGGTGAGGAAAGTGGAAAATCTCTACAGAAAGAAATAGCTGAAAATATGTTCGCAGTTATGGAATTAGTTAAACAGCTCAGGGAACAAGATGTGGAACACAGTCTTGCAAGTGAGATGATGCTCATGTTTTCCAGCATGGCTTCCAAGTCTGATGATGAAGATGATGAGATTAAAGAAGTTTCTGTTGATATGATGATGAGTAATGTTTCTAATAAGAAAAGAAATCAAAAGAAATGGTTGAAAGCATTATTATCTGTAGAAGACTTGTTTTCAAGTGAAAAATGTTTCAGTTGCCTTGAATCTAATGTGCATTTAGTAGATGAGCAAGATGTTCTTAAAATTTTTGATTTGGTAATAAATGAACTCTCCAAGTCATCAGCGACAGAAAACCATGAACGACTGAAACACTTTGCATTAAATGCAGCTGAAACCTTGCAGTTCAATAGGCAACTTGATGTATCAAAAAAATATTTCTCAAAGTATGGTGTAAATTGTTTTCTTCAACATGAAGAGTTTACCCAGTGCTGCACAGAGTTCTTTAACAAGGCTGTTAATATTGAGGAAGGTGAACAGGAAAAGGTAAAAAAAAATTAATTGTGTGAAAATATAATAAAAAAATTGATAATGCAGGATAATTTAAACTATTCCTTTAGTTGAGGAAAAATTAGATTAAAATTCTCTGAGGCTTCCATCCAGGTCCCTTCGTTGTCATAACACAGTTCCATTGCTGTCCTAGTCATCGCCTTCAGGTGAAGTGCATTTTTTATAGTGGACGTTTATATAACGCCCGTGACCCTGGTCCTATATAAGGGTCCACTATGTAGAATGTGGTACTTCACTTGAAGACGACTGCTAGGACAGCCATGGAAACATTTTTTTTGACCCTGATGGAAGCCCAAGATAATTTTATTCGTATACTACACAAGGCAAGTCTGTGCTCCATATTTAATATTAGATATTTGTGCCATGGGCAATGGAGTAGGAAAAATTCGAATCTTAAATATTAGTTATAATGGGCATTGCACAAACTTCTTTCTAGCAAAATTGGATACTATTTAAATATCTTGTGTAACAAAACTGATACAATTTTTTCATAGATTCATATATTGTCTGTTTGCTTTCAAAATAGGATTGTACTTAGGTTCCTCCCTGAATAAACATTCCTTTTCATAACTCTTAGATCATTCATTTGCATTTAGAATCCTTCATTATTTATCTCAAAGAGGACTTTGGTGGAGAGCTGTTATTTGAGGGAAAAGTATTTTTTATCAGTGAAAACACCAGATGTTATGAAAATAATTTTGGGTGTGTCATAATGGCTTAAGAGTTACTTGTTTTGTTTGGAGTTCATTATTGTGACAAATGTATGGAGGTGTATTGTTGATATTTAAGTATCTCAGTTGATTAGATCCACATAAATGATGTGCAGAGTTAAGTTGGAGAACAAATTACACAAGTGCTTGCATTTGCTATGGAGAGACGGTTGATTTATATATACAGTAATATCTATCTTTTTTTCTCATCACTTCAGCTTAACTAGTCTTGATCTTTAGTAACAGTAATCCATTGTACTTGTATTAGTAAGTAACTTTGTCTTCAATTTCTCAGTCATATTTTTCATTAGTCTATTTTCATTACCTAAGTGAAAAGACATTTCTTTGGCCTGAGAGATAATATATCCAATTAGAACATACCTGGAAACACCTGCAATCAGTCATCTCTGCATGACTATGCTCACTCCTCAATGCCAAGATCCTGAAAGAAACCATCAAACCAAAGGAAACCCACAGACAAGAATTAAATTACAATGTTACCAAAAATCTTGTTGGCCATGCTTTCCAAATCCAACACCATCACTGCAGAATAACATTTATATACTACTCACCAAAACAACCTGGGTTTTTGGTAACATTGTAATAGAATTCTTGTCTGTGGTTTTCCTTTTATTGTTTGATGGTTTCTTTGTGTAAATGAATTTATTGTATTACAGACGAATATGGTAGATGTCACAAACAAGAGCTACTGTATGTGACATTAGTGGTTATTGCTCAAAAAAAAATATTGAGGACATGAATTTGGTTAAATTTCATTTGTTACCTTTATGGTGACAACAGTCTTAATTTCATACATATTTAAATGTTTTGAATAGTTGTCTCATATACTTAAAATTGTGTTTGTTTTATGTTCACTTGTATTTATATCACTATATTAATTTAATTAATGTTATTAAATTCAATTTTCAGAAATAACTTTTTGAGTAAATTTTTGTTTATAAACATTTCAGTGATGAAAATTAAATATAAAATAAATAATCCTTCAACAGCCTTACTCGTACTACAATTTTTACCTTAATTTTCAGAGTATTGCAAATGTCCTGCTGATTGCTAGAGATAATTCTGACTATGACTACTACTTTTGAGCCCAAAATGATTCATAATTCAATCTTGAAGACTAAATTTGTTTTTAATTGTAGCTAAACAACACAGTTGAATCCTTGTAAATGATTTATACTAGGACTAAAAGTTTTCTGTGACCAAATATTTATAAAATTATGTAATTTCAGGAAACCTATAAACTTAAAGAATCAAGTGTAACAATGGTCTAATGTTGGCTGTCATATTATATTTGATCTTTCCTGTGTACTTGTTTTTACTTGGTACATGATTATTCTGGGATCAATTCTCAAATTAATTGCGGAGTTTGTACTTGAACCCGTTTCCTACAAATACTTGTACATATGCCGCCAGTTTAAAATAAATAATTTAATTGTGATAAAGTAAATGCCATCTTATTGTATTACAAGAATACAATTATAGCATTAAAAAGCAAATCATTGAAGCCAAGGTCATGTTCTACTTTTATTTTATTTGATAGGCCAATTTCAGATAATAACTGTAGCATTAAATGTAATATATTTAATTTTTCAGTTTCTATCGGTTTGTATCATTCTTAGTCTCCAAAATCCAAAGGCATTTATTGTGAAAGTTATCTGTGAAGTTTTGATAAATATTAATCAGTTACCAATTTCAAAGAAAGTATTGAAAGTTTTAAACCATATAGCTTCTTTAAAGGAAGGTGAGGAAATATTAATATTCCAAGTGTTGAGTGATGTTATGGGCTCAAAATTGGAAAATGCTACTGAACAAAACAATTTTCTAAAAGCCGTAAGTATCTAAATGTATTTTTATAAAAAAAATAATAAAACTGTTTATTGTCATATTTTTCTATTGTTTCAGATCTGTGTATTTATTAATGAAGATATACTAGATGGAAAAATGTATACAGAATTTTGCCTATTCCAGAATATACATAATAGCTGTTTAAAACAAGAATGGCCAAAATTATCAGTTTGGCTAAATAATTTATATGTAAGTTACATATTTAAGTATGGTTAGTTTTCATAGATATATATTTATATATTGTTAAGTTTCTTGGTAACTTCAGAATGTGTGGTAGATAGAAACGAGAGTATATCTCAAGTTTTCACCAATTTCAACCAGTTCACCAATTAAATCATTGACTGGTTTCTACTCTTATTATGTAGAGTATATTACTTTCTTGAAATAAACACATACAACAATTGCTTTGATATAGAAATGAAATATACACTTAATTTCAAGTATTTCACTTTGTGAAATATACCATTGAAGGAAACAAAACAACCTGTGATACATTGATGGCTAATTGCCAATTCCAAAGTCAATAATGTAATAAATAAAACAGTGTGTTTGTATATATGTATGTATGTATATATATTTGTGTGTATGTTCCTTATACAAATCTACACCTGTGGAGCAAATTTCACCAAATTTCGTACACGTTTTCTTTGCGACCAGGAAACGAACAGTCGGAGTGAGACACGTCTACCAACTCCAGGAGCGGGGTTGGAAATATTCTAACATGTTAAAACAGCTGATATATTGTATTTTTCTCTATATGTTCTATGTGAATAATTTCAACACTTTGGAGCTTGGAAACTGATCGTCCTTAAGGGTGGGGGTGGAAGCATTACATACAAATAATGCAAAAAACAATCGAGATTGGAGTCAAATCCAGGGTTATTCAGTGGATGCCACTGAGTTTAATTATGACATTCACTTGGCCATGTATTGCCCAGGGATGGGGTGGTCTGGGTGGAAATTTTGAAACATGCAATCGTGAGTCATACATGCTTTTAATAATTATTTTTAGCATTAATTAGATTGATAGTCTTTTTACAACTTTTTTGTGTATAATTTCAACAACACCTTTCGGTATGGGAGGTGAGCAATGGTAGGTGTGTGTTGGGGGGGGGGGGTGTAACAAGAAATTAACGTGAAAATAACCAAGATTCGAGACAAAACAAGGCTATGGATGTTGCTGAACCCATTTATGACAACCTGGGTAACACGTAGAGGCGAGGTAGTGTGTGTGTGTGGGGCTGAGCGGATGTGGGAGTTGGGTAGAATTTTAAAAAATGTTAACCTATCGATATTTGTGTCAAATAAATATTTAGTGAGGTTAATGGCACTAATAATATTTTTAAATATATTCTGTGTATAATTACAACTCCTATCAACTTGAGAGGAGAACCATGAAGGGTAGGGTGGAGTTGCATTACATAAAAATAACGGGGAAAAAATGATATAAGAATAGAATCACTTGTTATGGATGCAACTGAGATTAATTATGACATTCAACTTGCAGTTTAACCCTCACGGGTGGGGCTGAACAGAGATAGAAATTTTCAAACATGTTAATCAGTACAAATTTGTGTCCAATAAATATTTTTTGGTGTCACTTAAATTCATAATATTTCGGTAGATATTGTCTGTGAATAATTTCAATCCCTATCGCCTTGGAAGGGAAGCATGTTTAGGGGTGGGGTTTTGTGTTGCGTTACATGAAAATTACGTGAATAGATCAAAATTCGAAACAATTCTGTGGTTATGGATGTCGATGAGCTTGATTGTGTCAAACTAGATAATGTGTGGTAGTGGGAAAGGGGGGGGGGGGGTTCTGAACGGGAATACAAATTTTCAAACAATGTAACTGGCCGATTTTTACGTGGAATTTTTTTTGTTTAACCCGCTGTAGCAGGGGTGGAAATTTTCAAACATGTTCAAACGGCGGTGGTTTATTTGAATGAATTTATTTCAGAGTCAATGAAGTCAACCCCCTTCAGAACGCAAAAGTTACCTAAATTGGAGTCAAATCGGGGGTTATGGATGAACGAAATCTCGAGCAACGCTGTGCACTCACCTAGTTACATAAATATAACAAAAGATAGCCAAATATAGACAAAAGAAGTGATAAATTCTGGATGCCTTGTTCCTTTCTTCAGGTGCAGAGAATATATAAGCGCTGAGAGAGTCAATACATACAGCTTTTGAGTTTTGTCAACTGACTAGTGCAGTTATGTCTCTGTTGGCTCTGCACCTAAAGAAAGGAACATGGCTTCCAGAAATTACGTGTTGTATTTATATTACCACTTCTTTTGTCTAGTTGTGAGCAAAGCTTCAAAGAGAGCGAACATGTGGTTTATATGAGGGACAAATAAAGTGTTGTGCATTAGTGAGATCAAAGACTGTAAACTCTTAACATTCAAATACATAATATTTAATATGAGTGATAACTATGAAAGTGATAATTGACTAATATCTGTCAAGTTAATTGATTACAATAAGTGACTAAGTGAGTGTCACAAATCAGGTCAGCCAGCTAGCTGGTGAAACATAAATCAGCAGTATAATGGTGCCTCACAAGCATTACAACATCAACTTCAACAATCTATGAATTATATCAAAATTCTCTTAGAACATGTAAGTACATTAAAATCAAAATTAGCCCAAAATAGTTAGAATAAATCAGCTAAAAAGGTTCTATTTAGCCCAGAAGACTCTGAAGAAGAGGGGAAAATCATAGCTAGAGAAACAGACTGGCTTCTGCCTAAAAGTAGAAGAAATAGCAAAAAGTGTAAAGCTAGCGAGTCACCTGATAAAGAAAATGAATGCCGTATAAAACAAATAGATAAAATACCCAAAGTTAGTAAGCCTCCGCCAATCAATCTAAGCAATGTAGACAATTATCAGACAGTCAGAAAAAAACTAAACATAAGTAAAGTGGACTACAAAACTACCAGGATGTGTAACAGACAAATTAAAATCAATGTTAATTCTGATGATGAGTGCCAAAAAATGACAGAAAAATAGCACCAACTTTGAGTGACGTTCCTATGAAAATAATGCCCTCAGACCAATTAAGATAATGGTCAGAAACCTGAACCACTATAATTGTAAAGACAAGATATTAGATGAACTAGTTAAAAAAGTGTTTCAAATTCTAGAAGTAGTGCAAAAACTTAAAAGAAATGATACTGAATGTCTGACTTTGAACAGCTGGACAACTTGAAGAAGTTGAAAGCTTCACCAGCTTATTCAAAAAATGGCTTATAACAACACCAAAATAAGACCTCCCAACAAAAGGAATAAACTATCCAGCAGAGATTAGAGAACTTATCAAAATAAAACGAAGAGCTAGAAGAAATTGGCAACAATCAAGAGATCCAGCAGACAAAACTATACTAAACAACAAAACTCAAAAGCTGAGGAGAGAAATACAAAAGTTTAAAGAATAATATATAAACTACTACGTACAGGAATTATCAGCCTACGAAGAAAGTGCCTATTCAATATGGAAAGCGACCAAGAAGATTAAGAGAACAATAACATCCATTGCTCCTCTTAGAAACAACAATGGGTCATGGCTAGAAGGAATAAATAATAAGCAGACTTTTTTGTGTAACACCTGGCAGATGTGTTCTCACTCATCCAAGGGAATCCAATCTCCACACATCTTATGGTTTTGTATACAATTTCAAATATATTTTCCTGCACCACGTTTTTAACCATGGTTTAACCAGGATTAAGTTTTTATCCGGTAAGTTGAGAGTAGGGCTTCGATTCAGGTCAACTTGATTTTCCTTTAAGTAAATTAGATGCAAAATTATGTGGGACATATTATTTCACCAGGTAAAGGCCACGTTAAGTAGACTTCCTCCTTATAGTAGTGACAGGTGATAATACTGCAGGAAGGTAAAATTGTCAGGAACTTGACACCCAATTTTTTGAACACCATATACCAGTCAGTGATTAACACTCTGTCAATTATAAGTATTGCTATAATTGAAAAAATGTCTCTTTACATATGAATTAGCTTTAAGAAAATTAATACTAATGTGTTAGTATATGTTTTATTCTACACTTCCATACTCATTATTTTATTGTCTTATTTTTTTAAATTATGGAATATTCACCACAAAAATTTGTTGTTAATAATTAATGTATTACAGGCTTTTTGTGACGGAACTATTACTGAAGAAATTTATCTTGACACAGGAGTAATAATTGTTGTATTGGCCCAAATACTTGAAATTAATAAATGGAATTGTTTCTCTTTTACTTTTGAAGCTGTCAATGTTCGTGATATTTCATTAAAGATAATTGATATTCTATTGCCAAGATATATAAAAGAATCAAATATTACAGGTACTGACTTATTATTTTAGAATATCATAATTTTTATATTACAGCAGATCCTAGGGCTATGAACAACTTTTGGAAACAAAGTTTTTCTTGGGGTCTGAACATAAATTCGACTTAGAAATGCACACTGCTAACTCTGTTCTTAAATGTGCACCTACTTTTTACCCCATCTCTGTCTGCTCCTCTCAGTAAATTTGGCCAAGTTGTGTCATAGAAAGAATTTTTGGTGGACAAACAAAGAGTTAATGATGATTACATGCTTAAGCTATTAGATGAACATTGTACCAATTTCACCACTGAAAAACTTGATGATTAACAGAATATGGAAATAAATGACCTAAATACGAAGTGAAAAAGTTCAGAAGGAGGCTACTAGCCACATTAAAGACTTGCATGTGGTGTGGTAATATATTAAGAAGCACCATCCTAACAAAATTGTGGTAAATGGAGTGATAAACATTTTGAATGAAAATGCCATGTCCCACTTGAGAAAATTTTGCAAAAAAGATGGAGGCAATTACCTTTAGGTCTATTTTTTGTTTAGGAAGACCCAGCTAAAAAGATCCATAGAATAAAAAATCAATCATGATCCTTCATAGGGATCATTAACTTTCCTGGTGTAACTGCTGGATGAATAATTCTTATGTTTGTTTGTGACACGCAAACTTTGTTATCCGGTTTGAATCCCAAGAACTCTTGATTCGTTACATTTAAAATTCATTATTACTCCATGAACAATGAACGTGTTATTCAATAGAATAAACACTTAACACCAAAAGTTCTGTGTCTGGAACAGATGTACAGGTATTTCAGTGAGAAAAATAGATTTGGCTTACTAATTATGTATGTGGCCAGAGTCCTTGAACAAATTAAGTATGTAACATGACGGGCCACTGTAATTATTTTGAAAGAGTACCAACTGGAAATAATTACATATTTTTTTATAATATTCACTCCGTATACTAATATAATATTGTACTTTGTGTAATTGTGTCTGCTTAATGCCAATTGTGCATTTACAGTTATGATCTATATTATGAATACTGAAAAAAAGTGAACCAGAGACTGTTATAATAATATTTGTTAACATGCATAAATAGAGAATGTGAGAGTGAGTCTCTAAACATAATAGATAAATTCTATTAGGAGAGATTTCAGATAAATTTTGTTGATATCTTCCACTTCAGAAATTAGCCTGTCCTCGTCTTTTTTATGGAATCCATATGTAATACTGAATTGAACCCAGTGTCTTTCTTTTCTGTCTTTCCTAATATTTTATTTATTAATATTGTTATATATGCAAATAATTATATTTGCAATATTTTTGTTTTTGAGTGATGATGTATCTTGTAGTTCATCCTGTATTCTAAATTAGCTCCTTGATACTAAAGTTAATTGATTCTGTTTACAGATACTAATTATTCCTATGTGCAACATAAGCTTAAGGGATTTTTATCCCCTATAAATGCTGTTCATTTTGAAAAATTGTGGCTAAATGAAACCTCGAATGAGTCCAGTGGTTTAATTTTTTCATTACTTAGTGGAATGTATTCTACTGAAACTATTAATGGAATAATACATGAAATTAAACTAAATCCAAATAAAGAAAGGGTTTTTCTTGTATCAGTTATTATTAAGGTAATGTATATCATAATGATCAAAAATTTACTTGATTTGTTTTTCAAAAAAATTAATGAAATTGAATTATAATGTGTCTGTTAAAAGTGTACTAATTAGATATATATATTCCAGTAGCTATGTTGAAAAAAAAGACCTACACAAGCAAAAGGTCAGGTATTTTGTTTTATTCCCAACTTGTATATATTGTGACCATTAGTGAAAAACCAATTCGAAAGGTCTCAGGAAAAAAATATCTGTGGGCTAAAAACCACAAAATTTTGCAACTCTTTTCAGTTTCTCACTAATAGCAATTTGACAAATGATTTCATACTTGAATTTTATTCTCTACAATGTATTACAGAGCATTATCTTCAATTGAATGCTTCATGCTTTTCCTGTTAGTGAATGAATCACCTGATGAAAGCAACAAGGATTTCACGAATATTGTATGGCACTTATTGAGCACTGATTTTTGGCTGTTATTTGGCTACTTTTTTATCTAATTATTATTCTTTTAACACAGACATTTTATATTTTAATTTCTAACCATAAATGTTTTGAACTTTTTGTGAGTTTAGCTTACACTTACACAGAAAGGATTCCATATCATGGTATTATAATATTTAATAATCTGCCACTGCCACACTACATTAAATAGTTAAAGAATAAGAACATCAAATTAGAAAAATAACTAATAAAGGTTTTGCTTAGCCACTTCTATTCAAGAAGTAGTTTAATATTAAATTATATCCAATGTGAAATAAATAAATATATGGCCTCAAGTCAGAAAATTATGTTTCTTAACAAAATAAATTACCTATCGTCCTCTTGTTAGGACCTCTTTAGGTTCAATCTACGATTTCAAAATTAATAACATAGTTATTTTTAAAGATATTTTTAGAATGTTTATCAAATATTTAAAATATTTTACTTGCAATTTTGTATATACATACTGCAAAAAATTCTAGAATCAAGGTTTTTCTGCCTTTCCTATTGTAACAGAAATTAAGTGTGACTGAAAACAATGTATTGTAGCATGTATATCTTAGTAATATTAGAAAGTTTTAAATTTAATGGCTTTTATGTTACAGAAAATTGTCTAAAATATTAAATTAACAGAGTTTCATAAATTTTTACACATTAATTAACATCTGTTAAAAATAATAATACTGAAAACAACATTTGTGCAGACAAACTTAAAATAGGAAAACAAGAACTAGGAAAATAAAAATTTAAAAGGGTCGGACTTTAAGACACAGATTGCCAACCTGGTCCAAGGACCTAGCACTATGCAGAACACTTAATAATAAATTCCAGTACAAGTTGCTTATTGCATTATATCTTTTACTACAACTTTTCCAATTTAATAAAAGGTTCTTGGTTTATCAACTAGGTCAATTGTTTATTAAAACAATGTTTCAGTTTTGAATCTTGTATTAAATCAGTACACTGGAAAGGCTACATTTAACTTTCTGAATGCTTGGTACCAAAGTCAAATGGAATAGTCCGAAATTTTTCTTTAGTTTAAGAAAAATGAGAAACTTAATCATCGATATAAAAAACGTGGGCACTGGAGAAACTTTTTTTTACTGAATTTGAATTATATACTATTATAATATGTTCTTATTATGCTCAGAGGCATGGACTTTTACCGATGCTAATGCCCTTACAGCCTTTGAAAGAATAAGTCTTAGAAAAAATTGTGGACCTGTGAACGAGGATGAAACATGTGGAGAATATGTAGTAACCAGGAGATGAATGAACTAATGAATGGCCAAGATATTGTTAGATTCATAAAATCCTAAAGACATCTTATAAGAATGGATGATAGTAGACTTCCAAAGAAAATGTAGAAGGGAAGACTTTACTCGAGAAGAAGAAAAGGACACCATAGAACTAGATGGATTGACGGTGTGGAGAAGGGCCTAATGGCTATGAGAATTTGAGGATGGAGGACCATCGCACAGAATAGAGATGCTTGGAGGCGCATAGTAGTGGAGGCCAAGGCTCACACCGAGATGTGGTGCCCAGTGAATAATAATAATATATTATATATCAAGACAAAAACTGTTTGTTCTAAGGATAGGCCTATATTATCAGTTTTCATTTAATATATGTATAAATTGATAAGGGAGGGGATAACTCAATCATTAATTATGCTTAATGAAGTTGATTGTTATGATCTAGGGTGTGAGGTTATGTCCGACAGTGAAATTGTTAAAAGGTGCGCAAGGGTAGACAATGGCATCAGACAAGACTAAGGATTAAAACATGGAACTTATTCCTCAAACAAGGATAAGCAATTCATCTGCTCTTCAATAACCGAGGGTTTGCTAGTTTCTGGAGCAACAAAGTGATCTCTGCTCTGATAAATTGGTGTTACGCAGATTGAGAATTACCATAAGGAAGAAAGATGCCATGTCATTGAAACAGAAGTTGATTACAATCTACTTTTCCTAAACTTTCAGAGTTTTTGGTGTTCATTCTTTTTATCTTCCTTTATTTTACTGTACAGTATAATGGTATTAGATTTAATTATTTTCATTTTACGGCATTAGGATATTAGTGTGGGTAAAGTTACGTGTACTTCATCTATAAATCTACAATTGAAGAGTTTCAACTACAATAGGCTATGTACCATACTTCAGAAGTTTTGTAATTAAGAACATTGGCCTGTACCGCAGAAGGTATTACTAAGTAGGGTTTTATGGTGTAAAAAATTAACTATGCTAATTTGAAACCAGTATATGAGTAATTTGGTTTTTCCGCTGTTTTAGATTATCTGCATAAATTCTCCGCACCATTACCACAGATAATCAAGAGTCTACTGTATATATATGCTATAAATGCTCGCCCGAGCATATGAATTCACATAAAGCGCAATCCTCCTATTTCTCCTATTTATTTCTATCCTTCCTCACTATCCAAGTTTGAATGTGAATTAGTTCCTTAATGGATTCTCCTAATATTGTATATATATATATATATATATATTAAATATGTAGTTTTAGTTTTTGGAAATAATATTACAGTTACAATGAATTTTATTTGAATTATTGCAGTTGTTACCATCACTAACTCTAAGGGAGTGGAAAGTTCTAACACATGAATTAAACAATATGATTCACACTTTGGATGACAAATCACATAAAATGTATTTATTATTTAACATTCTGATTGATGCTTTGATCCTGATATCAATGAATGTACAGGAAAATGAAAATATATGTACAACCCATTGCTTGAATTATTGTATAATAAATTTGGCAACATTGCTTAAGGTCAGTAATGAAGTAGTAAAACACATAGCTTAAATCACCCTTTTTTGTTTTTTTTATATCTAAATAATCCTTTAGTTAAAAAACAAATGAGAATATTGTGTTACAAATTAAAATATGGTGTTAGTAAACATATTTTTTTAATTTTCTGCTGAATTTGCCTATTTATGAAGAATCACTGCTCACCAAAGTTTAATCTCCAAATACTCTTGACTTAACTCCCCGTCCCAATTTTACCTCAGTATTATTCAAAGGAAAACTACTTTTGTTGTGTGGTGTCTTACCACTTTAGATTCTGATGGGTATTTAATAATTAGTATTATTTTGGTTTTAATTTCATTTAATTATTGAATAAGTTTTATTCATTTATATCAACATTAAAATTACCATAACTCAAATTAAATCTATATAATTTATATAATAAATATAAAACTGAGTGTAACTCTAGACAGCAAAAAGAATATTCTTATGTAGCTTCTAAATGAAGTAATGTGGGCAGACTTAAAAAAATCAAAATCTAAAATGCAACTACCATACTTAAATGAGAATGATGATTAATTATTTGAAAAGTCAGAAAATGTTGAATATTTCGTCTTGCCTGGTGACTGCCGTAGATACTATTGATGCTATTGGTTCTCAGGAAACTCATATTGAACTGATTCTCAATGATGAATCTCAGATAGTTTTTATTGTCGGCAGATGTTTAGCATCTCTCACTGCTGTCATGTGCTGGTTACCAAAGTTGACTTGTCTATCTGGTCTGCACTAGAGCTTTTGGTATTCAAAATAGTTTTTTAAAAATAAATTTTGTTTCTACTGCCAGGACCCACCTTACTCCTAGCACCAATTCTGCCAGACTGCTCTTAGCCAGTCTTTTGTTAAATGTTCGCAACTTGTGCAAGTCTTTTTTCTGGGGCCTCCAACCAAAGAGTATTCGGGAAAAATGTGCCCATCAATTATGCCAGGACTGACAGTAACTAAATGACCACCCTCATATATGCATGCATCTTGCCTGTACTTTGACAACATTTAACTAAATATTCTTTTTGTTTTCCAGAGATAATAAAATTTACATATATTTAATTTAATTTGAGGGGAAACAAAATACCACAGATGAGTTCTTAATTTTGCTTTCTGTCTCAGATGTGCTTAAGAATTAGGTTACAATTGATATATTGCAACACTTTATTTAAAAATACACTTCTATATATAATAATTATGTTATATTTCACTAATGTTTGAAATTTAAATATTACATTTCAGAGATATCCTAAGAATACGGTGTACAATTACTGTTTGAATTAATAATGAAAATAATTACTGTCTTGAGTTGCTCAAAGAAAAAAAAATCTTAACCCAAATGACTATATAAACTTTCTACTCAGGAAAGAAGTGGGCTGTTATAAAAATGGTGTATCTAGTAAATTTTAAATTATTTTAGTAACTGCTTCTTTTATTCTCACAGTAGCTCTAATGCTTCATTAAATAACAGTTCAAAAGACCGGAATTCCAAGTGTCAAAATTCAGAAGACTACTCTACTTCCTTAAAGTATGTGATTTTTAACTAGGATTCCCAGAAAATATCCAATAAATTACCTAGGCTCAGATAATATTACATCCCCAGTAACAGAATGTGATCAAGAAATGTATTCCACATTAATAGACAGATTTAAACTTACTATAATTTATTATTCCATCTTTTAATAATCTCCCTCTGCATACCAGAGATGCCCATTGTATGCTAGAGATATTAGCTGCTTCCCTAACGCCACTTCTTTAATTTACCATAGTTATCTCTTTATTTAAATTTCTCATATTACAATCTAATGTAATTCTAATAAATAAAGCAGAGTGTTTGTTTGTATGTTCCTTATACAAATCTACACCAGTGGAGCAAATTTCACCAAATTTCGTACACGTGTTCTTTGCCTCCAGGAACCAAACACTCAGGGTGAGACATGTCTACCTCCCCTAGGAGCGGGGGTAGAAATATTCAAACATGCTAAAACAGCCGATATTTGAGTTGGATAAATATTTTTAGATATCAAAGAGTTTGATAGTGTTTCTACCAATGTTAGCTGAGTATAATTTCAACCCCTTACTCCATGTGAAAGGAGCACCCTTAGGGGTGTGGGTGTATGGGCATTACAAGAAAATAACGCGAATACAACTGAGATTGGAGTCAAATCTGGGGTTATGGATGTCACTGAGTTTAATTAAGACAGTTAACTTGCCATATAACCCCCAGTGGCAGGGGTGGACGTGGGTGGAAATTTGTAAACATGCAAACATGGCCGTTATTTGTGTTGAATTAATATTTTTCAGAGTTAATAAAATTGCCAGTATTTCTACCAATATTATTTGAGTATAACTTCAACCACTTTTTGCATGGGGGTGGGTGTTGAGAGACGTTACATAAAAATAATGCATAAATACCAAGATTCGTGTCAAATAATGGATGTCTCCGAGTTTATTTTCAACAACCTGCGAAATGTGTGGGTGTGGGATGGTCTGTGTGGAGTTTGTGCAGATGATTAAATTTTCAAACATATTAACCGACCAATTTTTGTGTGGGATGAATATTTTTCGGGATCAATGAGATACATTTCTCTACATGTTCTGCTGTGTATAATATTAATGATTTTCGGACTTGGGTGTGGAGGACCCTTAAGAGTGGGGGTGGAGTGGCATTACATAAAAATGGCAAAACATCAATTGAGATTGGAGTCAAATCAGGTGTTACGGTTGTCACCGAGTTCCATTATTACATTCAACTTCTGTTTAACTGTGCTTTTGTGATAAAAATAATATAATTTAGAATGAATGTTCTTACTACAGAAAATTTTAGTACCAAGTTATCAATTTATTAAAATTGTTTCTAATTTGTATGACTTAGTTCTTTGGATATCATTTTAGGTTAATTTTACTCAATTTCTTGATATGTTGATATATTTGTACAAATTTTGATGAAAGATATTAAAGCTTCTTTTTTGGTTTTATAGGAAGACATACTTTCATTTATTAAACGATTGCCTGCACCTCTACCTTTAAGAAGCTTTCAGAAAATGTTGTACTTATTTGAACATCTTCAAGAAGAAAAACGAAAATCAAGTTCATCTTTAATTATCAATATTTATGTTGAGATAATGACAACTCTGATTGAACAATATTCAAGCAGTGAATATAATGAAATTAGAAGTTATTTGGAGTCTAGTATTTGTTTAATTACTTTTGAACAGTTACGAGAATCATTATTGAGAAAGTTGGCTGATATAATGCCAAAACAACACTTAAATATATAGAAAAAATGTATACATTTGTCATTGACATATTTCACTTAATTCATTTCTTTCGTATGGATTGTGAAAATTTGTCTTGTTTCTAAAATACTCGTAACAATTTTCAATTATTTGCTTGCAAAAATATATTTTATCATGTGTCTGATTATAATGCTTTAATTTTGTTTTATACAAAATGTTTTGTTTCCATGTATTTCTGTGAGTGATAGGCCCTAGTATTTATTTTCACACACCTAGAAGTTTTGTGTAAACTGCTTTATATTTTTCTGATAACTTATTTTTCTGTAAATACATTTGTAAATAAATCCTTTTTCCATTACTATCATAACTTTGTTGTTAAGGAATGTACTGTATGACTATTTTGTCGGTATTAATAGGACTAAATTTTGTTTGGTGACAGAAGACGCAGTTTTGCAAAACAGCGTGTGTTCGGTCGCAAAAGGCTACTCAGCGGTTTTCTCGCTATTTATGGAGCGCATGTGAAGCGTTCTCTGTCAGTCAATCGTCGTTCAATCACTTCGTTCGTAACTGGTAAAGCACATAACGGGCGGCCATTGGACTGTTGTTAATCGTTAGTCATTTTGTTTTTCGAAACCACGTATTCGGCGTGGAATAAAGTAGCTAACTGTATATTTCTGAATTAGTCGTAACTCTAATCGTGAGTTATTCGTTGTTGATGAGATTTAATTGCACATTGGCTGAAATATCGCAAGTACGTTGGTGGTTTATTAGGAATAGAAAATGAAATATTCCTACTAAGGTTACTTGACTATTCCTCGTAGTTGAAACGTAATTGAATATTGGTTGACACATTTCAATTACAAACATAATCTTGTGTGAATAACACTGTGATTATTCATAAAAAATGAAAAGAACTAAAGATTATTCAGGTTTCAGTTACAAATTGGCAACTCGCTCTCCTATTGCTCTATAGTCAATTGAAGAAATATTTAGTGAGTAATATTTCTCTAAAATTGTCGATGGTATATTCGTTGTTAAAACATAATATCGGAGAATTATTCCGCTGTGGAAATAAATTCTCAATTATCCGTGTTGTTAGTTCGAAATAATTAAGATTTGCTGAAATATTTCTTTCGTCGTTATTAATTTCGGAGAAACATTCCATTGTGGGAATAAATTATCGTTATTCGTTCGGAAGAATTAATACCGCTGAAATATTTCGTCTTTATTGTAGAGATAAATGGAATTATTCGATTCGGGATAATTTCATTGGCTTTGGTCGGTGCAAGGTCGTAGAAATAGCTTGGTTGAAAATATTTCTCTGTTGTCATTTTGAGTTAGGACGAATTAGTAACTGTAGAAACTTATTGTCGTTCTATCCAAGATTGCTAAGATCATTCGATCATTGTATTTCTCGTGTGTTTGGCAGCGTACAGCGGTAAACTGTTACCGGAAGCTGACCGCAGGGGTTTTAAGATGAGTTATTAGAGATTGACATGTGACCATAATAATTGCGCAGTCAGTAAGTTGTAAAAATGCCGGTTATTAAATATAAATTCATTGTTAACAAGTTAGCGGCGAAACTTAAAAAACTTACACGATTTTGCCACAATCTTGGGAACCGATAAAGAGAAGTCACATTCAAAAACGAGATTTCGTGTGATGGCACAATCAATAGACGATGATTATGAATGATTTCACGACAATATTTTGCAAATTGTTGCGTATAACTCGAAGCAGAGTCCCAAATTAGAAAGGTCATAATGACACGTTAATCGTAGCCTTCGATGATTATTATTCTATTAAGACTGGCGATCTAGATTCAGATAGAACCTAAATAAGTGAATCACTAACGGATCAGTTAGTCATACCATAATAAGGACAAGCAGAAATCGCTGTTCAATTACAAACTGGACGAATTTTGCGGATCTGTTTCTAACGATAGACCATCAAAATAAACAGCTAAGTGTCTCGCAGAAACATTTTTAGTTGAGGTCGTCAATAAATGGAGAGGCACTATCGCTAATATCGGAATTACAAGGTAGCATGGGATGTCATGCAAAAAAGATTTGATAATAGTCTCCTTCTCCCCAACTCGAATCATTTAACATTCCAGCCACGACTGTTTACTCACGATCAATGCGAACAATGTCTAGTAGAGTTGCCAAATTAATTGGAGCATTAGAAAACAATACTGAGGAATGAGCGGTTCCAGTTATTTATGTGATAAGCAGGAATATTCCTGCATAACTGGGAAAAATTCGTATTGGTTAACTCGTCCCCCTCGATTTTGCAATTCGTGCAATTTTTGAACGAACAAGCGCGACTTCTGGAAGTCGTACATCCGGATAGGATCGAATTTCGGACCGTAGCCAGAACAAGTAGGAGAATATCATAGCGCAGAAACATTCTATTATATTGGGAACAACGGTTAAAGCGGAAATCGTAATTGTACCTTCTATGAATCCTGGCATGACATAAACACCGGCATCGGATTTCTGCAAAAACCACCATTCGAACGTTTTCAATTCGCAAAGAAGAATGGATATTTGTCTGAGATGTTTGAATAAAAGGCATTTCTTGCGTGAATGTAACCGAAAATCAGGTTGTAAATATTGTAGCGGTAGTCATCATTCGATGCTACATTTAGGCAAACAACCAGAGGTTGTTAAGGTCAGCATATTCCAAAGGTAGTGACCGCGCAGTAAACATGTCGGCGCGTGTTGTAAATGTGAACAGACTGAAATTTCGGTGAAATCAAGACACTCTCGCCCACGGTCTCACATACCCTTAATTGAAATGGCAGAGACCACTCTAGGATTTGCCAATCAGGTGCCTAGATGTGAATTCGAGCCTGTTACGAACTGACTATTTGCAATAAATGCATTTGTTGTTAGTAATATCAGCACGACGCCGTCCACAACAACGGAGAAAATAACCTTTCGTGGCTGCGGCGGCAGAAGTTAGCGGAACCCGGAGAAAACTGATACACATACTGCTAGGGACCGAATGGTTTAGGTATGTGGTAGTAGGTGGACCTAGATTCGGGAAAGGAGAAATCCCTAATATCATAAATACGATTTGGGGAAAATGTCCTATCGGGAGGGTGGACCGAGTCGTCAACCGAATATAAAATTTGTCATCAAGAGTCAATAGTAATCTCGGTTGCCCATCGCGAGATATTTCGCCCTGTTAATTACTGGGTCACCCCTTGTGGTTTAAAGGATCGGAGTAGCTCGCACAAGGTTCCTAATAATTGACCCAAGGAAACTCGGGTCGTCAAGCAGCCGTTGGAGGAATAAAAGCTAGAAATAAAAACGGAAGAGAATAGTCGGATGGATTTTGAGATTTGGAACGCGGAAGAAGGCTACATCTGCGTTAACAGCAACCGAACGAGATAAGGCTAGTGTCGCGTGCGTAATGTTTGCTCAGCAGAATCAGTATGCAAAAGACATCAACGCGTTGAAACCCGGCAGGTCGTAGCACGTGTCTGCAATTGCGGCGGGTAAACGCTTTCCTCGATAATCAGGGAATCCTCTAGGGGGCGGGTACCTATAACATTCGGCCCTACCCTTTGAGAAAAAAAGATACTGTTGTCGAAGAAGCACATTAAGCAGCATGATAATAAGGCATTATCAGGAACAATATTTGCACCCTGGTCTGAATACTTTACATTCGATTATCCAAACGGCAATTCTGAATAGTTTCTGCCAGACAATTGATTCGCAGCCAATTGAGACGATGCTTGAAATGTTTTCGGACGAACAACAACCCTTTATTGGAGACCTGCCAACAGCTCGGCTTCACGCATGTAAACCATTTCCAATTTGTGGGGTCTATTTCGGAGGACCATATGAGCTAGACAAAGGAACCGTAGGAAATATAAGGGGTATATTTGCCTGTTCGTGTGTTTTGCAACGCGCGCAAACCATCTTGAATTAGTTTCAGACTTATCTACCCCAGGATTTCTAGTAGCTCTTCAACGTTTTATTTCACGATTCAAACGATATATAGTGATTGCGGAACTAATTTCGTTGGAGTTGGAAGAATGGAGACGTGTCGTCTCAGCTGAGTTCAACGACAAAATAAATGATGAAACCAGTCGATAGGGGAATACAGTGGTATTTGAATCCTCTTGGGCGGACTTTGGGAAGGAGGAATAAAATCTGCCAAGAAACGGATATCTCGTGTTGTGGGATCTCAGCTGTTAACATACGAAAAATTTTACACTCTTCGGGTGCAAGTGGAAGCGACATTAAATTCTCGCCCGTTGAGCTCTTTAAGTTCGGATCCAATATTTTTCAATGCCTAACGGCAGGCCATATCTGGATGTTTGAACCGGATATGAGCGAGGAAAATTAAACAGCGATGGGACTTATTGCGTAAATTCAGTCGTTCGTTTTGGAAGCAGTGGTCGCTAGAGTATCTAAATACTTTACAACAGCGTAACAAATGGATGGATCGCCCTCCCAACTTGTTCTGGGGACTTAGTCCTTATTAAACATTTCTATGTTTAGATGTAAGTGTAACGGTGAAGTGAACGAATTATTATGTTTTGTGGTGTATTAGATGTTAAATTGTCGGGTATCTTGCATTCTGCGTGGCGTGTTTCGGTTGTTGCGCAGCAGTATCGAGCTATTTTCATAATCGTTGATCGCTGGGATATTGGTGATTTTCGCGCGGTGACATTGGAAGCGTTGAGCACTTTGTGGCTAAGAAATCGGGAAGTAATCGGCATGGATAATCGAACAGTTCGAGTGGAGGACGCGGAAATCCTCGCGTCGCGAAATGTACCTGCGGAAGTAGATGAATCGCGTGCGGAAAAGGAGGCGCAAGAACCAAAACATCAGGGCGGTGAAGACATTGAACAATTGGATGCGAGACTGGTCTACCTCAAACAGATGAACGAAGGTATTAATCGGGAAAATCGGAGAAAAAATTGCAGAAGTTGATGTTCGTGGAAAATACTTTGAGAAGAAAACGGTGGAAGCAAAGCGCGAAATAATTAAAAGAATTAAAAATGTATGAAGTGAAATGGTCGATAAATTGCGCGAGCAGCACGAAGAAGGAAAAGAAGCAGAGGCCGGTTTTGAGGAGAAAATCGCAGAATTACAAGTCGAAACTGTGGAAAAAACAGAACGCAAGTTGCGGCAAGCGAAGCGTCATTTAGACGAAATATGCACCCAAGATCAAATCAACTTGGAACGCCTCCGGGGGAACACATCGAAATGGAGGAAGGAGTTAGAGGAAGAAATAAATCGTAAGACGGTAGCCGGGGACGGACAAACGATTATCGCGGAAAAGGGTGTAGAAATAACGTCGCCGAAATTTCGCGGGTGCATATGGATGAATCCAAGACGCTATTTGGGTATTTCGAATTGAGAAGAATACCAGAGAAATTTCTGCAGGATGAACGAACAGTGCTGGGGATAGAAAGCGTATTAGCTGACAGAGAATCACATGAAGATACAAAAGACATGTTTATGCGGAAATTCGGAAAAACGATTGCAAATAATCAGATTATTTTACGAGGCGAAATATCGATTTAACAACGGCGAGTCGTTTGCACAGCACTTTGTAACCTTCTCAGCACAAAACCGGTATTTAGACGCACCGCTATCGGAAGAAACACTAGTGTCTATTCTAAGTGTGCATTTCCCGCGAGACATTGCGCGTCTTCCGTGAGCTGGCAAGTGCGAACCATCCAAGGGGCGATCGAATTATTGGAAAGGAACGACAGAAAACAACATGGATGTGAAGCGGAAGACACCGAGAGAGGACAAGTTGCATGCCAGCAGGACAGAATTCCGGAATGAATGTGGAATCTGATAGAAAGACAAAGGCCAGGATTGGTGCGAGAAGAAAACATGCCAAATGGGCTGTCCCGCGGGAATTGGCAGGAACCGTCAAACAACAGCGAATATTAAGGAGGAAGCAACGGTCGGGAGATCAACCGCATAACACGTGGCAAGAGGACGAGGAGGTGAAGGCAAATCAGCACAGAAAAATTTATCCCGCTAGAAGAGGTGACGCCGAAGGAGAGACAGAGACGAATCGTTGTGAAATGTTGGCGGCAATCAGATAATGGTGTTTTTATTTAACGGACATATTAAATGACGGAGAAGACGAGAATGAGAATAAAAAGAAACGTGTAAATGTAAAGGCAAAAACGGAACTGGATAGACACTGGCGCAGGAACAACCAACTTCCGCGAGAATACTTCTGAAAAAATAATCTCGAATGGAAGAATACGCGTGGGTCTAAATGTGGTGGCGCTATGGTTAAGCGGAGTGATTGGAAAAAACAAAGGAAATGATCAAGAAGAAGTAGGTTTGGATAGAGTGTAAAACGGGAAGAGAAAAATGGCGATTTAGGTGTCTGGTGGCTAAAGACTTGTTTCCGCAAATAATTATGGAACAGATTTTCTGAGAGACTCAGTGTAGTATAAACTTTAAAAGCAGCTCGGTGAAAGGATGGATCGTCGGAGAAGACAGAACGGTGATAGAATACAATTGAAAATTAGTAGAACTGGTGGAAGAAGAAGAGAGAGAAAAAGTGGCTGGTATTACTGTGGAAGAAATGGGAACAGAAGATGTTGAGAACGATGAAGAAGATATCCGAGAAAGTAGTCGAGAAGTGAGGGAAGAAAGCGATTGGAAGAAAATGGGCAAAGAAGTATATTCGAGTCGGGAAAGGAGATATAAAATTTTTTAGACCGATATGTGGAAATATTCAGTGAGAAGCCAGGAACATTGAAAGACTTTGAGTATGATAGAAAGACGAAGCTACGTAAACCGTTTAGAGGACGCAAGTTCGCGGTTCCACACGCCTTGCGTGACAGGGTGTAACGCTGCGTGGAGAAAATGACCCAGAATATCATAGAGAGGGCCGAGAGCGACTATAATAATAGCCTGTTTATAGTCGGGGAGAAATACGGGACAGAATATTTCTCGACGCGCGCGATGTAAACAAAAATAATCCCGAGTATAGGAGAGAGGACCATGCCGGTAGAAGAAGCGCTGAAGAGATTTCATCAGAAAGAATGGTTATCGAAATTCAATGTGACCAAAGGTTATTATCAGATTAAATTGAACTTAGAATCGAGGAGGTTAACGACCTCTCTCATCGGAGGTCATCAATATCAATTCACGAGCCTGCCGTTCGGACTGAAAATAAGTGGACAGGTGTTTATGCGACAGCTGGACCGGGTATTAAGAATAGAGGAGTGTGTATATTTAACGGAATACGTCGACGACGTGGCGATTGCCAGTGAAAGTTTTGAGAATCACGTGAAACTTCTAGAGGAAGTATGGGCGCCGAGAAGAGACAAAGAGACAGACAGCACAGATTCGATGTTGGAGACTGGGTCCTAGTGATGAATTTACGACGGTCGGACGAGGGAAGAAGATACGCGCCAAGTTAATACCAGTCTTTGATGGCCTGTGTCGTGTTATCGGGAAGGGCGGCCGCAACGTGTAGAAAGTACAAAAAGAAGGCTACGGGCAGATAAAATTGCTGAATTTGACTATCTTGACGGCATATTTCCACCGAGGCAGCTACGACAACGCTAACGATGACACCGGAGGAGGAGCGTAAAAATTAACTCAGACGCGGAAGCTCGTCATTGTGTGCAGTGACTGTTCTCGTGAGAATTTCTCGTGCAGGTGAAAATCGTAATAAATGTAAATAACTTTTTGAATTAAGTAAGCCTGCGAGAGGATTTCTCGCAGGTGAACCTTCCCAGAGAGCTCTGGCGGGGGCTACCTTTGGGGATGCTCTCACATCTCTCTGGTTTTTTTTGAACTAAGGTTCCCACACGCCGAGGCACCTTGGTCTGTTTTGAGAGGTGTATGTTCCGGGGTCGCAGACCTTGGGCATACGGCAAGAGTTGTCCGCTATTCCTATTGGAATAGTCGGCCAGCTGCCTCCTAAACAGGCCAAGGCATGGCGAGGGGTAAGCTGCGTCCCCACAGCAAACTCCTCTCCCGTCATCGGAAGGGCGTGGGACAAGTACCAAATGCCCGACCTACCCGATGCAGGATTTTTATAGGGTTTGTCCTGCATTACTTTTAGGCGAATGCCGGGTAGGATCCTTAAAATATAGCCCGGGGGCCCTAGTAACCTTCCTCTACCCTTCCGCATCCCCCCTTTCAAATCCCTTTCCTATGCTATAAGGGGGAGTTGCCACTATGTGGATTACCCTATACATAGCCTATCTACACCAAAAAAAAAAAAAAAAAGCCCGCTATCGGGGAAGAGGATTCTCTCGCAGGTAACCTACGAGGGATTTTCTCTCGCAGGCAGAACCTTTTAGGAGAGATACGAAGGGGCTACCTTTGCGTATGCCTTTTCCTCTCCGTTGTTGAACTAAGGTTCCCACAAGCTGAGGCACCTCGGCCTGTTTTGAGAGGTGTATGTTCCGGGGTCGCAGACCTTGGGCATACGGTAAGAGTTGTTCGCTATTCCCATTGGAATAGTCGGCCAGCTGCCTCCTAAACTGGTCGAGGCACGGAGAAGGGAATGCTGCGTCCCCACAGCAAACTCCTCTCCCGCTATCGGAAGGGCGTGGGACAAGTACCCAATGCCCGACCTACCCGATGCAGGTTTTACTAGGGTTTGTCCTGCATTTCTATAGGCGAATGCCGGGTAGGATCCTTAAAATATAGACCGGGGGCCCTAGTAAACTCTTGGCTACCTTCCTCTACCCTTCCACATCCCCTCTTTCAAATCCCTTTCCTATGCTATAAGAGGGGAGTTGCCACTATGTGGATTACCCTATACATAGCCTGCTACTCCTAAAAAAAAAGAAAAAACCTCTCTCTTGAAGGAAGCTTGCGAAAGAATTTTCTCGCAGATAAACCTTCCCTCAGAGCTCTGGAGTAGTCTACCTTTGGGGATACCTTCACATCTCTCTGGTTTTTGAGTTAAGGTTTCCACATGCCGAGGCTACTCGGCGTGTTTTGAGAGGTGTATGTTCCGGGGTCGCAGACCTTGGGCATACGGTAAGAGTTGTCCGTTATTGTTATTGGAATAGTCGGCCAACTGCCTCCTAAACTGGTCAAGGCACGGAGAGGGGAAAGCTACGACCCCACTTCAAACCCCTCTCCCGCCATCGGAAGGGCGTGGGAAAGTACCAAATGCCCGACCTACCTGGTGCAGGTTTTTCTAGGGTTTTCCCTGCATCACTTTGAGGCGAATTGCCGGGTAGGATCCTTAAACCATTGCCCGGGGGCCCTAGTTAATTCTTGGCTACCTTGCTCTACCTTTCCGCAGCCCCCCTTTCACTCTTTTTCCTATGCTATAAGAGGGGAGTTGCCACTATGTAGAATACCCTATAAATAGCCTGTCTACACCATCTTCTTCTTCATACGAGCTGTAGGGTTAAGATTTCTTGGTATTTTGTGGATCTAGGGGCGATTATGGGCTGTTTAATGTAATAAAATATTTTGTAAGATGATAGCACTTGCTTTCCGGTGCATGTAACTAAGTGAGTGTGAGGCATATATATAAACCATATATTGAGGTGTATTCTGTATGACTGTATGGGTGATTTGGACCCCTGTGGGAGAAATTTTGGAACGAGTTAGGATCGTGGGTACGAGATATACATCCAATTGGAGTAAGAGCTGATTGATATTGTATTGTGTTTCAGTCTTCTATGGACGACTGCGATGTGGAAAAACTTATTGATCCAAACTATGAATAATCGCAGGTGCCCGTTTAAATTATTCCAGGAGATTTATCGGGACATAACTGTAATGAACGTAATTTTAATATAGTACTGTTGTTTATATCTGATAAATTATTGCACCAATAATGTGTATTTTGTGAAGAAGATGTTCAACAATGAGTCGCTCAGAGAAAGAGAGAGAGAGAGAGAGAGAGAACGAGCAGTCTGGAGAATGAGAGGCGGGGGAATAAAAAAGTTGAGTAGTGTTGGAGTGATTATAGGATTTTGGACAGACAGCGGACGGGAAAGCGACGACTGCATGACTGACTCAGGTGTCCAGGCGCTCGTCTTTGGGGGTCCAACCAAGCTGAAGTCGAGAGAGACGCCGATACTTGAGGGCGCCGCCTCCAGGAAGTCAAGATCTCGCGGCGCGAGGTCCATGCGTTTGGAATCGCACTTCACCGACGCCTAAACACCTACAGAGCAGCGCCGTCGCCACGGCTACGATAAGCAGATCCATTTCCGTTTTTTAAAAAACAAAACAAAAAAACTCTAAGTCACGAAAGGCAATTCGCCAGTGCTATTGATCATTCCATTTGTCAGCCCAGATCCCCTGAGATTAAGATTCCGGTTAAAATTATCATAAATTCTTTTTTCGTTAATTTTTGTCTCAAATATAACTGGTTTTTTATTCAAAGTTCTTATTTCCCAAAATCACCTGCTATAGTTATATTTTAACGATTACATTGCTGGCTCCTCCCATGTGGTCAATTTTATCATTATCATTATAAATTTTAATGGATTTTTATTACATCCTCCATCGTGTGGCGTATTTACATTATAACATTTATAAGTTAATTTATTACAGCTTAATTGTTTTGTGTCGAGGAAATATATTTCGTGATAAAGAAAGTTGTTGGTGATTGGCAAAAGTAACACCCTGCAACACTTGAAAGACTTTAAATATTTTCCAGTTGATTATCATGCAAACTCCAACGCATGCATGACAGCTTCCACATATCTAGAATAGTTATTGAAATGGGATATAAGCTGACTAGAGACATAGTTTCATTGATTGACAACTGTGCAGTACACAGAATGAATTGTGAATTAAATAACATCAGTGTTGTTTTTCTACCGCCAATACGACTTCAATATTACAGCCATGTAAACAGGGAATCATTCGAACTTTGTCATAAGACGGGCGCAAGAATTCTTGAGAACATGGAAGACACACAAGGGATGAGTGCTAATGCTGTTGCTAAGCAAACTAATGTTGTTGACGCCCTACCCCTATTAGCTTTGCCATGGTATAAAGCAAATACAATTCAAAACTGTTTCCGGCATGGGAGATTTTGCAGAGAAGAATCACAAGTTGAAGAAATTACCTGGTCTCGACCACCGTTACGTTCTTTTAATTTCTTACGTAAAGAAACATTAGTTTCAGAAAGCGGGCATCAGTGAACGGCCATGAAGATAGGACTTGACTATACAATAATCCACAAAGTACTTATTTTGTTGTTTCAGAAGAAACTGACCAATATTGTGTTTTTAGCATTATATTATATTATTACAATTGATATTTGAATGTAATACTTTATTCAGATGGCGTAGGGAAATGAAATATAAATAAACCGTATTACGGCTATAATTTATTTTGAATTTTGGCTTTTAATTTTCTTCTCGTATTACATTCACTTATTTTTTTGTTCAATTCCCTTACACTAATATATATTGTAATGCCAATTAATTAAGACAGTAAATTTTTGAATTTGAAAATGTAAATTGTTTGAGAAATCTATTCTTACGGTGGTACAGAACATAGCAACAATAGAAAAGCCAAGCACTGTTCCTTTGTCGGAAGACGTATGCGCGCTCAAAATGGCGAGACGGGAAGTTAGTAGGAAAGCTTGGTTAACATGCATGTCGCAGGAAGATATTGAGAAGTTTGAGTTGGCAGTCAGACACGACAGGAATTGGTCGTGTTGAAATAGACAAGACAATTTCAAATATTTAAAGTAAAGTTGCAGATAAATATCGAGAATTACCAATCAACAGAGTTGATTGGTCCCTGAACATTTTGCTCAAGACTGAATATTCACTCGAGCAGAACTACGAAACCTGCTAAGCACAAACAGTCTTGTGAACATAGCCGGGCAGAATTAGCAGAAGTCAACCGAAAGAGAGACGAAAGGAGGCTCATCCTGGTTCATGAGTTTTGATCTAAAAATATTAATTTAGAATCTGTGCGTTATAGAAGAAGTGCAAAAACCCGTTATAGTGCTTCGACAATTAAAGGTATCCCGGAATGCTGGGCAGCCGTGAGTATAATTTACAAACAAGTAATTATGTAAACCTGATTAAAAGATAACCGTCAGATTTCGTTTTCTTCTTTTGATTAAAATTTGTTAATTAGAATCCATCTTTTTAGCTTAACTTCGCCGACAATTAAATTTCGTCCTAGTTAATTGGCGAGTAAATCTTTTCTCTTTTAAATTGGAATTTGTGTTTAAGTTGTGAAATAAAATGATTCGCCATTATCAAACCCAGTAGAGACCCTGAGATATATTTTTAAATTGTGTAATTGTTTTAAAGTTTTAAAAATAAATCTATTGTTTGTTAAAGTTTATAATATTTCATTAATTTAAAAGTCTATTTTTTATTATTATTACAATATATTCGTGTTTGGGCTAGAGCAATGGCTACATCCAAAGGGATGTGGGTATTACTCACTGGTAATGTTTTCTCAGAAAATTGATTGAATATACGCACATCATTGGAAAAAAATGTATCATGCAAGGTATTTGAAAACATCTTGCTAGTAATACCAACTACTCAGTGGGATATTTAAGTTTTACTAATGAAATGAATTGGAGCCAGTCAGTTCACATGCATCATTCCACCAATAACTAAACGTATCTGTGAAACGATAAGCAATGTAAACTGCAAGGTTCTTTAGTCATTGTTACTTCCAAAGTTGCAGGGTTGGGCATTGAAATGTATTGTTCAGAGTCAACACCTCCATCAATTTCACGTTTATCAAAACAAATCTTCCATGTATGTCAACTGACTTCTTTCCTAAATTGAATTCTCATTTAATTTTTTTTTATACATTTGTGTCACTTTGGGTTAAACATGTATCAGCATCCGAAGGATACTATCATCTGTATTTCTGATTTGAGTAAAAATGCTTATCCAGAATATACCACTTAAGTATATGGGTGAAATCCAAAGCGGAAGAATGATCGATAACTACACCCATACTTGGAATGTACGAAAAAAAATCCTGATTTAAACGACGGGTTAGAAGGGAGACTATTTTGCATGTAAGTCTTTGTAAAGATTTGTAGGCATTTTAATATCCCCTTCTAACACTGAATCAGACCTTTTTGTGATCCAACTCTCATGTTCTTTGTGAAAGGATTCACAGATTGCACTAAAGAACTTTGGATATTAATATCGATTGATCTCAAGATGCTTTGCAAAATTTACTGAGATTGTCAATAAATTGTTTGATTTATTTAATGCAGACAGCTAATTGGGAGTTTCTTGCCAGTTCAAGTCATCCAAAAATCCGTTCATTTTACACAATTTACGTCAATTTGATTTAAAAGAAGTTGTGAAGCAGGTTTTACTTTTTGACGTTCAGTCCCTCTTTATCTAAATAGTACCTTGAAATCTTAAATACAATTTTCATATCAGAAAATTTGAAATTAATTATTCAAAGCAAGATCTATAAACATATAGTATAATTCTATATTACATTATTCTTATCTTTTCTACGGCAATTATTGATCCTTGTTTCACGTCAATTAGGAACTTTAGAAAGGAAAAAATACTTGATGCCCGTTCCTTTAGATTTTTTTTCTTACAATTTGTACAAACAAAAACAGCGCACGAAGGCGTTGTCTGTCATCTTTAAATATATGCACACAGTTTTCTGCGTAAAACAATTTTCTTCCACTAACAGAAACAAAATTCCAAAAGAATATCTTCGACGCATTCGACACAATGACAACCACAAGGTACTAGCATACAATGTGAGGTCATGGGCAGAAGAGCATCAAATTACATTCAAAATCCGTTTCGCCTTACACTATGCCTCCGCCCACCTCTCCCCATCCCCTTCCGCTCCCACCCGCCCCTACGCGTTGTCCAGATTGTCATAAAAAAAAACTCAGCGACATCCATGCCCCAATTTCACTAGAATCTCCGTTGTTTGTGTGTTATTTTATGTAACGCACCTCCACCCTCACCCATTAGCGTGCTCCGCTCCCATGCCGAAAGGGATTGAAATTATACACAAACAACTTCGGTACAAATAGTATTAATCTACTTAACCCTGCGGTTTAAATGGCAAGTTGAATGTCATAATTAAACTCAGAGAAATCCATAACACTCGTATTGACTACAATCTCGGTTACATTCGTGTTATTTTCTTGTAACGCCTCTCCATCCCCACTCCTAAGGGTGCTCGTTTCCCGTGCTGTAAGGGGTTGAAATTATACTCAGATAACATCGGTAGAAACACTATCAATCTCTTTGACCGTTAAAAATATTTCTCCGACTCAAATTTCAGCCGTTTAAATAGGTTCTAATATTTTTACCCCCGCATGTGGGGTGTGTCTCACCTCGACAGTATTTGGTTCCTGGAGGCAAAGAACACGTGTACGAAATTTGGTGAAATTTTCTCCACTGGTGTAGATTTGTATGGGAACATACATACACTCTGTTTTATTTATTAGAAGATAGATATAATTGCTACAATGGAATACCCGCACAATTAAACTATATGTTTATGGATATGGGATGTTTTTTTTTTGAGGGACGAAATCATAATGCACATCCTGACGGGTAGTGCGGGACTCGCAACTGATAAACAAAAAATAAACTTTCTCACGCATTACTGCAGGTGCGTCCTTTTCCTAGCCTGTTCGATAAGGCTGACTCAGTATTAAACCATATTTACAAATGTATTTTTCCTACCACCATTTAGTACTCTATGTGAAACTATTTCTAAATCCTAATTTACCATTAATATATGAATAGTCAACTTACATTATAATCGTTTCATCAACTTTATTACTGGGCTGGTTTAAGTCTGAGGAAAATGTTATTGGGATGTGCGCTATGCTCACTCGACCGAGTTCAGTCGAGTACTTCGCGCAGATCCGAGGTGCAGACTCTGCTTGTGCCTACTCTAACTTCATTAGAATTAACGTTCTCAATATTGGTAGAGAACTAACTTAAATACCTACAGAACACTGGCTAAGCCACTGGCATACAATTGCGAGTCAACGAATCGCTGTCGCAAACATATTGAGATGTATTTAGTGTCTAATGCTAAAGTTAGATATTCGGAGAAGTGAGGAATGAAGATAGTAAGGAACAAGAAGTTGAATTACATAAATGTCGCGTCAGCTAATACACACAGTTGACACGCCGCAGATGATACTAATTGGAAAGAAAAGTGTTTACTACGTTGCCGTGACCTAAAAGTGAATTCAGTGAAAAGTGAAATTGTAAAAAACAGTGTAAGATACATAAAAAAACTTGAGTTGCACCCCAACCAACTTGCAAATAACCTACTAGACAGTAGTAAACACAACCGCAGGCTTAAAAGAAACTACACGCTGGACCTGCCCTGCCGCTTCTAGCTGTGAACACTAACTGGAAATAACCTAAATAGTAACAACACCCAAACTGCAACAGAAGACGTATTAATGTATGCGTCCTCTATACAACCCACATTCATACACAATATTTACTTATTGCTTTTATTATCAGCAGATTGTAAATAGTTATTAAATTAAACAAAACAACGTTGCCGTGCTATCATCGCTGGGTTACCTTGACAACTATAAGAGTTTATTAACTGTAGGGCTTGTATCGTTGTAATTACATTTTATATTGTTCATTCGGTCTTAATAAACATTTAAATACTACTGAGTACAACTTCGTATTTATTTTAAGATCAGCTATTAAAGTTAGTGACATCCGACGACCCGAGAATACAAGCTAATGCCTACTTTCCTGCTTTTTGGATTTACGTGAGTAGCGAAACATGTCTCTTCAAGACAAATCTGCATCATCTGCTTTGTTGGGACGATCAACTGCTACTTCTGACGTCGGTATGCCTTCAGTTGCGGTAACCGTAGTAGAACAAGTAAGTTCTGGAGAAAGAACCCCAGTAAATGCATTACAGTAGTACAGGCAGCTTTTCAGCTGCGCCGCTTCATCTCAGACATCACCAAATAACACTACGTCTTGATCAATTTGGATGAATCCACTTTGATTGACATCGCGCAGTCACCACCAGCGGAAGAGAAATACGAGACACTAAAGTGTCGGCTCGTGACAACGTTAGGCAAGTCGACGGAGAAACTTTTACGTTGGACGGACAGGTGGACATCAAAGGTAGCCTTCTTTCACCATACATAAGATGCGTTCCTTGTCGAATGTACAATGTAGTGTTTTTTTTTTTGAAAATTTGCCTAAGATAATTCGCGGGTTATTAGTCTTGAGCCAGACACATAATTTGGTCATTTTAGCGAATGGACTACAGAACGCCCGAGATGTTGCAGCCGTAATTAGACTATCTACACTTTATCTCGCACTCAGTCCTGCAGAAATGTGTGGTCTCTAATCCCACCATCGTACATCGACCCTCA
The DNA here is from genome assembly GCA_037074705.1 of Zhengitettix transpicula. NCBI lineage: Eukaryota > Metazoa > Arthropoda > Insecta > Orthoptera > Tetrigidae > Zhengitettix > Zhengitettix transpicula. The sequence continues at coordinate 71,475,062 of CM073590.1, read as the reverse complement.
CTTTCCGAGGAAGTTTTCGAACTCAAGTCACGGAATTGCGCGAACTCTGATCGGGAACCTATTGAAACATTTGCAGAGCTACAATCGTTCAGTCGAGATTCTAAGCAAAGTCCACCCTCGCGTCGGACTTCACCTGATATTGGAAGTAAGAGTATGTACTGGTACCACAAAAAGTTTAGGGTGTAGACAGGCTATGTATAGGTTAATCCACATAGTGGCAACTCCCCTCTTATAGAATAGGAAAGGGATTTGAAAGGGGGGATGTGGAAGGGTAGAGGAAGGTAGCCAAGAGTTAACTAGGGTCCTCGGGCTATATTTTAAGGATCCTACCCTGCATTCGCCTAAAGAAATGCAGGACAAACCCTACATCAGGTAGGTCGGACATTGGGTACTTGTCCCACGCCCTTCCGATAGCAGGAGAGGAGTTTGCTGTGGGGACGCAGCATTCACTTCTCCGTATCTCGACCAGTTTAAGAAAGCAGCTGGTCGACTATTCCAATGGGAATAGCGGACAACTCTTACCGTATGCCCAAGGTCTGTCACCCCGGAACATACACCTCTTAAAACAGGCCGAAGTGCCTCGGCTTGTGGGAGCCTTAGTTCAAAAACGGAGTGGAAAAGGCATCCCCAAAGGTAGCCCCTTCGTGTCTCCCCTATAAGGTTCTACCTGCGAGAGAATATCCCTCGCAGGTACTGCCTGCGAGAGAATAGCCCTCGCAGGCCTACAAAAAGTTTGGAACCTCCGCTAACAGGTGTCTACCAGGTCCCTGGTCTTGACTGCAAGCGGTAGAAGGCGTGGGTGATCTGGTAAAACACCTGGGTGTCATGGACATACACAATAGACTGCATTTTTTAGTTGACGCGGGAACCGATATGTCGGCATTACTCCACAAAAAAAATTGCACTTCATGCTCATCCTCAACCTTTATTTTTGTATGCGGTGAATTCAGTATGTATTAAAACGTAAAGCAACATTCTTTTACCTCTTAATCTTACCTTATAATGACCGCTTCAATGGCGGTTAGTCATTGCCGACGTGTCAAGACCCATTTTAGTATCTGTCTTTCTACATTCTAACAACGTCCTAGTGGATATTCGCGGACGAACTGTTCTGGATAAAAGTACATTCAAGTCTGTCGCTGTTGCTACTCAATCTCCTTCAATTACCACCTCAGCTGCAGACGGTAGAAGTTACGTTGAAATCCTGCAACAGTTTCCAACACTCACGGCTTTCGCCAACCAAAAGTCAGTCATTCAAGGTCAAGTACAACACTACATAGTCACATGTTCTAGCCAGTGTATCAAAGTGCACGTCGTTTAGTTGCGGGATGCTAAGACTGACTTTCGCCGGATTCTGAACCTAGAAATATGCAGGCCATCGAAGTGCGCATAGGTAAGCCCCATGCAAATGGTTTGCAAGAAACACGGGTCCTGGCGTGTGTATGGAGATTACCGCCGACTTAGTAGTATCACAACGCCCAACATATACCCTCTCCCACATCTACATTATTTTTTTTACAATTTTAAATAGGTGTACTGTCCTTTCTACCATCGATCTACTTTGGGCGTATCATCAAGTACTGATGGCAGAAGAGAAAGTACAAAAATGCAGTAAACGCAACTTTTTGACTCTATAACTATCTCGTCATGACGATTGGACTGCGTAACGCTTCCCAGACGTTTCAGCGGTACATACGTACAGAGTTATGAGATTTGCCTTTCGCATATTGATGGTATTCTTGTGGCATGCAAGGACATGCAACATCTGTGTTTTGGTTTCCTTCAATTGAGTCACTTTGAGCTCACTGTAAACTGTGCTAAATGTGTTTTTAGATCGTCCACGGTAACATTTCTATGATACCTCGTCATCACTGAAGGGATTTCACAGTTGCCGAGTAAAGTGGAGCCCATTAACAATCTCCCTCAACCCTCAAAGAGTTCAGTCGTGTTTTAGGTATAATAAATCTTTATCGCCAGTCTCTTTCGAACGCTGCCTAAGTTCTCATCCCACTTACTAGTTTTTAGTGTCATGCCAAGCGCGATGACCCACGCTTGTTCTGGCCGTCTGATCTTATTTCAGCATTCTAAATAGCATAGCAATTGTTGGTAAACGCGCCTGTACTGCATCACCCAGTTTCCAACGGTCCGCTGGAGCTTTGCACCGACGCGTCGGATGTGGTCATGGAAGCGGTACTGCAGCAACTGCAAAATTATAAGTGAAAACCGCTGGGTTACTTTAGTAAGAATTTTCCCCCCCACGCACAGCAGTATTCAACCTATGATCGTGAATTGCAGGCTATTTATTCTGCTCAAAATTAATTTCGGCAAAGGGTCAAAGGCCGTGCTTTGGTCAACAAGACCAGATCTTAAACAATTGATTTACGTGTTAAAGCAAAAAGATGTGCTGGTATCGCGCCGACGTCTACGTCAGTTAGACTTTATTGATCAGTTTGCTTTTGGAATTGTTCACGTCGCGGGAGCAGTTAATACTGTCGCTTGGCCTACAAATTCCACAGTTTGTTACTTCCCAGCAATTAATCGCACACTCGTATCACGACGATCTTGAATTGAAACGCTTTCGGGAAGGTTCAGCGGCTTTAAAACTGCACCCGTTCCGTGTAGATTATTCGGATAAAGTCTTATGATGCGACATTTTTACCATTCCGCCAATAGAGGGATACCGTTATGTGTTAACGATATTTGATCGCTTTTCAAGGTGGCCAGAGGTTTTCACACCTCCGACTCAATTCGCTACGCCTTTGGGTTGGGTGGCAAGATTTGGTTCGCCGACTTAGGTGACTACTGCTCAAGGACCACTGTTAGTCAATAGTTTTTCAATACCTTATTTCAAGGTTGGAATGTCGGAGGAACCATACCTCTCCCAATATCATCCCAGTTTAAACTGGCTTCTCGAGAGATGGCACATAGCGCTTAAGTCGTCGCTATTATGACAGAAAACTCGGGAAATGTATCACGCACTGCCTATACTACAAAGCTTTGAAGGAGAACCTAAAATGTAACCCGGCTGAATTGGTCTACGGGACCATTCAACGCTTACCGGGAGAATGTCTCTTAGAATGCACAGCCACTCCAAATCTGCCAGTGTACGTCAAGAGCCTTCGGAATTACATGTTCATCACGGACAAAAACGTATTTTTGTTCATATCGACTTAGTCCGCAAGATACGGCTTCGTCAGGGATCATAAAATTTGAAGGAAGATAGATTCGACCTTTCTTGGACCGTTTCCAGTTCTACGCCGCATCTCCGATCATAATTATGTAATCGATATGCGCGGAAGACTTATGAAAATGCATGTAGATCGATTGAAGCCGGCTTTCATTGGCGAGGACGAACATTTCAATGTACTGCAACATGAGGATCCAGTTTCCGTTCCTTATTGACGTTCAAGTTTAGCGAATAGGTGCAATTTTTCAAAGACACGTAAGACAAGTTCGCAACTATTTTAAGATGTATTAATGTTTTATGTTTACAGTTGTTTTGCAGGGAATCCTGTAGTGTCAGCTAATGCATAAAGTTAACACGCCGCAGATGATACTAATTGAAATGAAAAGCGTATACAACGTCGCCGTGCTATCATTGCTGGGTTACCTTGAACGCCTAAAGAAGACTGCAACGGTAAATTTGAAGGGAAACGTTGAGAGCGTCTTATGATGAAGGGATGGAGTGGTAAATATTGTAGTCCATACATTTACTCGGAGAGGAAGTAATGTAGCCGAATTGCACTAGTGATAAAAAAGGACGTCTGGCTACAGTATCGGTTAAGGTTAATAAGGATTTCTCTCCAATGAGCTTGGTATTTAAATTAACCCAGTAAATTATAAAGTCGTCTTTGGTTTAAAGTAATTGTATAATTAAAAGATAAGCTGAGCTTATCAAAGGATAACATATCTAGTTATTAATTGATACAATGACCAGCAACACTGTTCGTGTTATCTCTCTGACCTATTCCAAATATACGATAGGAAGATTGCACTCATCGTAACCCGATAAGCAATTTTATAACGTTGATCAAGGCTTTCAAACATTCTGACCTCGGTAAAGATGCATACTGAACTCATTAAACATATTTTGTAATGTAATAATGATGAGGCTCGTAAAGCCACATTCGTATCGTTCAGTAGCTATTACAATTAAATGGTGGAGAAACGTGGCTCCAAAGTTAATTACTTTCTTAACACATGTAATGACTTTCTTAGATAATTGATTTTATATCCATACTGCTTTACGTGGTTGTAAATCTAGATTGGTTTACTTATTAGAGTTGATAATACAAGTCTAAATGTATGCCGGGTTACATTTGAGACACAAAATAAAAATATAATTCAAGAACAGAAAGAAGAGAATAAAAGCTTTTAAACAGCATGAAATTGAATTAAAGGATCAGGATGTAAATTTTTTAACCAGACCGGATATCGAGCCCGGGTGTCCCGCTTGGTACGCGGGCGTTCAAACATCTAATGGGTTGATAATTGTTAGTTAATACGTACTACTCCAATACTGTGAAAAAGTGATCAAATGCGAAACGGACTAAAATGGGGTTAGGTTGATTATAAATCAATTTATTCAATCAGATATAATGTGTTCGGAAGGTTCATTTAAACAATCTGTTGTAAATTTCAAGGAATAAAATTTAGTTTTAAGATCTGTACCAAAGTTTAGGAGAAGTTATGGCAAAGTCGTGAAGTTGGCAATTTCAGTTTTAAGAAATTTTTAGTCAGTCCGTTTTTGAAGAAGTTTTTAGAAAGATCAGTTATTGAGAAGAGATAGAATACGTGTGAAGGTTTTTTTTTGTGATATCGAAGTCTTGAAGTTTTAAGTGTTGTGTATTAGAATGCGGGTGGGGATAAATAAATTTGTATAATATATATAAGGAAAATAAACGGTGTTATTGGAAATTTATTTATTTTTGGGTTACAGGCTACACGAGGGTAATCCACATGGTGGCAACTCCCCTTTAATAGCATGAGAAGGGATTTGAAAGGGGGATGCGGAAGGGTAGAGCATGGCAGCCAAGGGTTAACTAGGGCCCCCGGTCTATGGTTTAAGGTTCCTACCCGGCAATTCGCCTAAAAGTGATACAGGGAAAACCCTAGAAAAACCTGCATCAGGTAGGTCGGGCATTGGGTACTTGTCCCACGCCCTTCCGGTGGCGGGAGGGGAGTTTTCTGTGTGGTCGCGGCTTTCCCCTCGCCGTGCCTTGACCGGTTTTGGAGGCAGCTGGCCGACTATTCCAATAGGAATTTAACATTTGCTGAGAATTTAACAGAACTTTGAACACAATGAAACGGGAGAGAATATGACAATATGACAACTATTTTTGTGAATGTAGAAACAGAGGTTGATAGAGAATGCATACAGGAGTTAGAGAAAGCAGTGAATGGCCAGAGGAATGGACATCTGAGATAATAAAATATGGAGAGAGTGCTCTTATTATAAATGAGAATTAAAATGTGAGATATGAGAAAGATAATAATGCCAGAAGAATGGAAGGCTGCACTTACTTTCACATTATTTAAGAAAGGAAATAAACTCTAATGTATAGTCTACAGGCGTATTACATTATTAAATTTAATATACAACGTTTTTCCAAAATACTACAGAAGAGATGAATAACTATGTTGAAGAACTACTTGCCGATTACCAATGTACCTTTCGACCAGGGAGAAACGCAAGTGACAACATCTTTTTTATGAGACAGTCCGCAGAGAAGTTCTATGATATTAACATTGACTTACGATTACTGTGCATTGATTTCCATCAAACCTTTGATAGCGATTAAAAATGCAAAATTCTTGGTATGACATGGAAAATAGTCTGATGGAAATAATTATGAAATGATTTATTGTCATGCTACTATTGGAGGTAAATGCAACAGCTATACCGATTCCAGTATTATTTCCATACATTCAAGGTCATGACGTCACCCAACAGGAACCTCCTGATCACGGACACATGATGCCTCTTCCCCGAGCGTCAGACGAGACGAAGCAGTCGCTGTCGTCATATGATCACGTGTAGCTGTAGTAAAGACGAATACTTTTTATTATTCAAGAAAGGTGGCTTCCAAAGTCATGACATAATACATGACCTCTCCTGACCTATGCGTTTATTGTCAGACAATAGAATTACCTCGGCGTGACATCACACCCGATCAGTAACAGCTAGCCCAGCATTAATCTTATCTACTAGGATAATAAGAAAAAGAAAAACAGACCTCGTAAATATAATTTCTGTTTGTTTCACAAACAGCTTATCTTGTTTTCACCTTTTTTTTCGCATACAGCGAGATAATTTTACTTATTTGTTCTTCTTTTTGCATATCTTGATTTTGCGCAAGTACTTTTATATTAATTACTAATGAAGTAAGGTTTGATACTGACCTTTTATACAACTATTTATCGGGATGTTTTACAATTGTCCAAAATTTTTTCGAACAAATACCATGTCTTCAATGCAATTGTATCTGCGGTGAAATGTCATGTAACATGCAGCTTCCACTATGGATATTCGATTCATTAATTTTAAACCCAGAAAACAAAATTTATATTCTGTATTTTGTAATAGTATTGGTAGCTTATCAATTTCTTCAGTAAGCCACTGCGATTCACCATTTCCGAGCATTCGTTGACAATGTATAGACAGAATAAATATTTCTACACTATTTAGGCGTTCATGTATATATAACCACGTTAATAACATAATTTCTGAGACTTAAAATCACCAAAGAAACTTCATGCAATGAAACACCTTTTCGGATTCTGTTACAATTCATTAAACTTGTATTCGCATGTACTGAATTCTCTTATCCTACCACTAAAATATATTTTCGCACCAGGTTGATTTCTGAACCTGTATCTATTTGTGCTTAAGCAATTTTGTTTAATGTTAGGACGGCGAAACTCTGATTCCGGAGTACGGCCAACTGGAACGTAGTGACGCAATTCATTTCTGGCACATTAAAGACTTTGCGACTGACAGAAAGGGACCGTCATGATAAAATAGGTGCAAAAAGATAAATAGGTTTCCTAATAAATAGGTGAATAAACTGGGGGGAGGGGGGAGGTGAAAGTAAAAGAGATGTGCTCGGCACTATTATTCCCCCACGAAGTAATGCCTGGCGGCGGTGCGGGGGAGTAACTGAGACCGATGGGGGTGGGAGTTTCAGTGAGTAGTAGTCTACGTACTAAGCCCCACATAACCTTTGCGGAGGTATGCGTAGATGCATTCTGAGAGTTCACAGAAAAATGCCGTATATTCGCTTGCGTTTTAACTGTACTGCCAGTTTTCTTAGAAAAGTAATCTTCCTTTAGGCACGCTTTAATGTCTCCTCACGTACTTTGTTTCGACCTAGCAAGTAATTAAATTTTGGCTTCCCCAGCTGTTTTTTGTAGTTAGACCCTACTTATCCCCTGATAGACATATACCGTGAGACTGAGTTGTACATGGTAATTGATATCAAGTGAAAATAAACCTTGGCCAGGTAAGGGTAATTTAATTGAAGTTAATTTAATTAAATCTTTACACATTAAATATTTAGGTTACTATATTACGGAGACCACTGATGGGAAAGGTGAAGGCTATCCAGGAATTCGGTTTGCCTGAAACAATTTTCAGAATTCAGAACATTCTTACTTACTCCTTGGCTCGATCAAATGCACAACCTACTCACCCTGGCGTGAAAGCGACTACAAATAACTACAGTTTTTATGGCCAGGAATTAGAGATGATGTTAGGAAACGGGGGAAAAAAAGTTTTAATTTCCAGCAGAACAAAGTAATTCGATACCCGCGATCGCCAATTTGGTCATATGCAGAACCCGACGAAAGTCAGATATCGTAGGAACACTACCACCATCAGATGGTAACTGCTATGGTGTTACATTTATTGGCAGACGTACCAACTGGATGGAGATCATACCTACAAGTAACGTCATAGCTGAAACTATTGCAAGAGTAATTTACGACAATTGGATTGCACGATTTGGACCGAGGCAGACAATTTGAATCGTTGTCGTTCCGTAATATAGCAGCAGTTTGTGGAATAAAAGTAGAGCACACTACAGCACATTATCCGCAGGAAAAAGGAAAAGTTGAGTGACTCCATAGCACGATAAAAACTGCAATCAGTGGCCATAAAAAATGTAAAATGGTCACACTATCTACGATTATATTAGGACTTCGAAAGGAACTCTCAAGGAAGACGTAAATCACAGAATTGCACTAATAGTGTATGAGAATCCTGGTGAATGTTTTGAAGAGACAAAGTTTCCAGACACCGCTGAAACATGTCACCGAGCTCATTAGAATGATGAAATCATTCAAGTCAGTGACTACACTTCACAAAACAAGACAATGTAAATGTGCATAGAGACTTACTAACCTCAACCGATGTATTCATTCGTAACGACCGATCTAGTAAAGGACTTGAACCTGTATGTGACAGACCATTTTTGGTCAAAGAATGTAATGACAAATTTTTCACTCTGCTTGTCAATGGCAAGCAGGGCAATTTTTCTGTTGACAGGTTAAAGTCTGCCTACATATTGGCCGAGGAGGACCCTACTACTACAAGCCCAGTTCCAGACCCTGGACCTGCCAATCCAGAACATTCATCTTGTAATGGTCCAGACACACCATCACTGTCCAGTGAAGCACAGAAGACAAACAGGGGCTGGGAAATAAATAAACATACAAGATTTCCATTGTTTTTAGTAGAAAAATGAACTAAAATGTGTAACGTTGTATTGGAAGGAGAGTGATGTAGGTGTATGTATGTATTTATGCATGGATGGTTGTATATATGTGTGTGTACGTATGAATGATATTCCAAGTTGTAAATAATTGGGAGAAGTTAAGTTGACATCAGTCATGTTTGATCTCCTGAGCTAAATATTTTTCTAGAGTTAGCAGTGTGCATCGTGAGGAATTGTCGCCAGTAGCTGAGTTATAGCCAGACGTGCAACGTGAATCACGTGTAAATGTGTACTCACGATTGAACAATAAATAATTGGCTGATAGTCAATCAATGTATATTTTATTAAAGCAACAAACAACCGTTCTTGTTAAAATGTACACGGTTCGGAATTTTTTTTCTCTTAAATAATTCAAACAAAATAGCAGCCATCCAGTTAATCAGTGTTACATTAACACATTTTTATTTCAAGTTACTTATTTCAAGTTGATCTTGATAAAGTTTCTTCTTGACTTGATGAGTAATTTTATATTTTTTTAATTTCTGTTGATTTTACGAAAGATACTTTTTAAATAATGTAACACTGATAACTCCAGGGATCTGATTTTTGATTTCCAGTCCGTAGATTGATAATTGTTTTATTTTTTTTCTACCGATGAAAATGGCAAATTGCAGAAAGTTACTCAAGCTTATAAATTAAATATTTGGAAAATGAATTTTTTTTTCATTTTAGTTTGATGACTGATTGAAAACATTGTCGTTAATTACTAATTGTAATGTAGATGATAATGTCTGTTAAAAAGAATGATACTAAATAAATCATCAAACAGACAAACTTTAAATCAGCATAGAAATGTTTGGCACTTATAAATTTAAAATTTTCTCAGTTATAGTTTCTCCATTTTAAGTTTGACTGTACGAAGGTTTAGAATTATTAATTCCTAAAATTTGCAAGAATATGTTTACAATTTATTATAACAGCCAACCGTCAACCACCAACCAACTGAGAATTAGCTGTTGTCATCCGTGTTTTCTCAATAGAATTTTAACGTGTTTCCGGTCCGGATTTTCGCCGTAAGTTTTTTGCCCGCAGGAAAACGGATAGTGTGAAAGGAGCCTTAGAACGTCAACCTCTACTTCCTTCAGTTAGAAGTCTGAAAAGACTGTGGCCAGAAGACTTCGGTGACTAAATCCTGGAGACATGCCAACGGACGGTGTCCTCGCGTTAAGCATCCATCATGACAAAACGTTTACTTATTACTCTATATCGATATAATGACATTATGTTATTTATGAATAATATTAACGAAGGAGACTGTAATATAATAGTGAAAAATATGATAACGACGTGACAAGTATTTAATGCAAGTAAAACGTGAAAAGAATACAAAGTTTTAATTCATCTCTTTGTACTGTAGATACGTTTAATGCCTAATGTACCCGTGTGCAGTAGTGCAGAAGTTTATTTTAGACGTGACCATTCAAACGAGTGGCATTTTGCCAAAGGGTTATCAATGCTCCAATGGCTACTTCTCGGCTGCTAATAAAGCCCTGAAAGCAATCTACAATGGAATTTTATAGATAAACTGTTAACAAGTCCTTGTTTTCAAGAGCCGCATCAGTGTTTAATATAGTGATTAACTCTGGCTGCCTACGTTATACATCAACGACAAAGAAATAGTATACTTAAGTTTCTTCAAATATGAATGCAGTTTTATATGTAAATGGTTCATGAAAGTGATACACGGACACAGTTTTAAAAAAAATCAGACCGTCTGTTGGTATCTCTTATTTGTATTTATCGTAAATTAAAATTAACTATGGTTCCAATAATGCTTTCTGCGAATTTGTTCAACCCTACTAAGAGTCTTATCTCCCGACATGTTAGCCCTGTTAATGAATGGGCAAATAAACTGCCTGCTCTATTCAAGCCGATCACAAGTTCACGTACATCACGAGCAATGGCGACTTCTCATGTTCACGAAGGAGGGCCTGGTCAATGTAAAAAATGTTTAACTCTAAATACAATGAACCCGAGCATTATAGAAATGCAATATGCCGTACGTGGCCCTCTTGTCATAAGAGCTTCAGAAATCGAGAAAGAATTGGAAAAGGTAAGAGTTTTCTTTTACGTAGTTGACCACCTGTTTGATAACCAACTAAATTACCAAATTCCTTTACAGTTCGCTTCACACAAAAATCTCGTGAATATGTATCCACACACAAATGTTCTGAATACAAAATTAAAACAATTGTTTGTTATATCGTGTAACATACAAGTCCGCTTTCAATTAACGATGAAAGTATATTTAAGCAACAGTTAATGGCCGTTTATATAAATCTATCGTATTGTGTCCCATGGTATAGTTCTGGAACCTAATAATATTACTAGAATTACAAAATGTCAAACACATTTTACATATCTTTGAATTAAAATATTAACCCATACTAATTCAGTCCATTTTCCTATACAGCTTTACTCTGTTTTCTAGGAATCGGGGAATAAATCAACTTATTTAGTAATAATATTTAATGTTTTATTGATTTAGAAACTGAACTTAGTAATTATTAATTATTTTCCTTATTGTCTGTATTTGACTTCATTATTAAGAATTACAGTTCAACCCGCAAAACATTATTTGCAATATTATTTCATATATACAGTATGAAATATGAATTAGATCTTTGTAGTTAGTCATCATTAAGCGAACTTTGAATTCATCACTGATATTCACACCACCATATTATTATTTCAATAATAACAAAATTGAATATGATTATTCAAAAGTAGAAAAAATCAGTGGCACTATTATTTCTTTTCAGAATTTTATCAGGAGTGATTAAATTATCATTTTTGATAATGTAGTGAGGACAACTCTCCTGACTAGTGAAGATCAATATAATAAAAAATAATTTGTTTTAAATCATGTACCTATTTGCAACAAAATAGTGAGAAAGTTCCTGTTCCATTTGTTGTTACTGTGTAGTTATCTTAAAATTGAAGAGGTGAGATTAAATGACATAAAAAAATATTACTTTTAACCAATCAATAATTTTTTTGTGAAATTTGAGTGTTTTAAATGTTAATTACGATTGCATGTCAAATAGAAGTCAGCTATTTTCAATATGACTTAAGTGCCATGGGGTGCTTTCTAATTTTGAATGAACATATTCATGTTTTATTAGATGTAGTTGTATTGCATCTTTTGAATTTTTTATATAGAGTTTTACTTTTCCTTTATAATTTATAATTCCTGTTATCGCAGCTACAGTGTAAGATTTCTAACATTAACATAACTAATGTTTTGAAAAATATCTGAAACTGTCTATATTAAACTCAAATCTATTTTATCATGCAATACAATCTTGACATACTCACAATTAGTCAAATATAATGGACTTTTCTTTCCTGATTTGGCTTGAATGACTCTGAGTGTTCTAACAGAAAATATGCTGATTATGCTTTAATTTTTTACTAATAAAATTATGATTCTGAATAATACGTGTTGAAGGCACAGTTTTCATTAACTATTAAAAATTTATATTATTTTCCTACTTTTCTGTAAATTATTTGAAAATCTTTTTTTACTCATTTTACATCATGCACACCTAAGCCGCTAATAGGACATTATAAAATAAATTGTGAGTGTAATTTTAAATTCTCCATATATTCTTAAGTTAATAGATAACTGAAAAAATGAAATTGGGTAAGCCATTGTCTATAATAGGTAAATTATAAAAAAGTGATTAAAGAAAAGTCTAATATTTCAATATTATAAGTTTCTGTTCTTCTTTGGAGAAAGGGTAATAATTATGCCTGACTACAGTGGTCTTGACATTCATACAGAAATAAACCTACTAAATTCAGTCAGTTTCTGAATGTTTGTTACTTTGGCTCTCGCATCTGACTGAAGAAGTTTGACATTTGACACTAAATTTATAATGTTCAGGGATAAATGTTTGTGTAAGGCAGTTACTGATGTTTTTATTATGCTTTTTCACTGTTAGGGTTTGGGAACATCCGGGTGTAGAGAACATTAACACTATAGGTTGTGAGACTGGAAATAATGGCTAATGTTTTTAATAAAGTATGTAGCAGAAACAATAGCATTCAATTTTTTTGTATGCAAAAAAAAAGATGCATTTCTGCAGTTAATTCATGATATATATGAAAGTTTCAACCCTTGTGTAATATATACTACTTTAAATGCTACAAAATTCAACAATCTGCATTCCAAAAATACTGTGCTGTTTCCAAGTTACATGTTCTGAATTAATTATACAAATAGTTTCTCTCTCATTTTAGGTATTGAAAATTTTGAACTGAACTCAAAATTTATTTAAATGTTCTTTCAACATTATTTAAAAAATTAGTAATTTTCAGTGTATATCAATGTGTTTTATTCATGTTAGTATAATTTTTTATCTGTATCATTTATTTATTTTCATTGTTATAGTTCAAAACATTTCTGAGGTCCAGTTTATTTATCTGAATTACTTTTGAATAAACTAATTTTACTACAGAATATGTAATAACAATCTCATAATATACTTTATTTAAACTGTTAAAGATATAATACCCTAACATTTATTTCTGCAGGGTGATAAAAAACCATTCAAAGAGGTGATTAAGGCAAATATAGGCGATTGTCATGCAATGGGACAGAAGCCTATCACATACATTCGACAGGTAAGTATTTATTAATTGCTATTCTGCATTAAATAAGTTGGTATTCATGACAATCCATATATTTTATAATAAAAGACCAGAAATTTATGCAAGTTTTTTATTGTATAGTAAAACCTCACTTTATTTATGTTTTAAGATAATAATTTAATCCTATAAAATCTTTATTACCGAGATTAGACTATAAATAAAGTGTAATAGAATATTAAACATTGAGCTGAATATTGGAAATTATGTTGGTGAATTAATTGTATTAGTGGATCATTTAGAAACCAGTATGTTTTAAAAACTAAGTTAAGTACAAGTAATTGTTTGTTGAAAGTATGTAACTACTTACATTGCAGATAAACCAAAAAGTTACATTTTAATTTCTATTGGTTGTAAAATAAATACGAAAAATGAATGTAAAAAAGAAAATTTGCTTTAAGAAGAAAACATGTCTGAATTTTTATCTACATGTAAGTGTACAAATTTTCTGTGAATATCTACATTATAATTAGACTAAATATGATATAAAATACCTTAATTTTGAATTATTCTTATGAGAAATTCTAATAAAAAGTTAATTAATTTTTAGGTCCTAGCTATTATTTCTTATCCTGCCCTGCTTGATGATCCATCATTTCCAAGTGATGTGAAGAAACATGCCTCGGAAATTTTGAATGGCTGTAGAGGCGGCAGTGTTGGTAAGTTGTGTGTTCTCTCTCAAGCTCACATTACTTTTCTTTATTAAATGGATTGAAAAATTTGTTTGAAATAACAAAATTACTCTCATTACAAGGGATACAAATATAAAGTGGTCATTAATAGGTGAAATGGTTAGTCAAACTGAAATAAATGTGAAACAAATTTATTTTATTACCATTCATTGGAATATAGTATTTGAACTTCTTTGTCACTCGAGATAAATAAGTAAACCGAAAAGTAAATAAAGATATTTTAATACCATGAAGTGGTTTGACCAACATGAATTAAATAGGTATTAAAAGTGTATAAATTTAATAGTTTAGCTGTAGAGGCGGCAGTGTTGGTAAGTTGTGTGTTCTCTCTCAAGCTCACATTACTTTTCTTTATTAAATGGATTGAAAAATTTGTTTGAAATAACAAAATTACTCTCATTACAAGGGATACAAATATAAAGTGGTCATTAATAGGTGAAATGGTTAGTCAAACTGAAATAAATGTGAAACAAATTTCAAATTTATTTTATTACCATTCATTGGAATATAGTATTTGAACTTCTTTGTCACTCGAGATAAATAAGTAAACCGAAAAGTAAATAAAGATATTTTAATACCATGAAGTGGTTTGACCAACATGAATTAAATAGGTATTAAAAGTGTATAAATTTAATAGTTTAATCATATATTTATTGATCCATTTGCACCTTATGTGTACAAGGTTGTTAAAAATTACAGTTTTGGTTTATACACTAGTGAATGATTTTTTTAAAAAAGGATAAATATATCGAGAAAAGATTAGTAAAAATTACAATTTATATGATTAGATACCAAAGTATAGGTCATTTTGGCTTATATACTAGAGAATGAAATTTTAAGTCAAATTTAATGATAAAGTCACAGTAAACATTACTGTCTTATCTTAAATTCTGAGATGAGATACCAAAACTATTCAAATAATTTTGAGTAATGGGATTACAAACTAGGCATTGTTTCTACTAAATAATTTGTAATAATATAAACTATGGTACATAAAAAACAATGTATTTACTAATTAAGGTCAGTAAATTATCTGATTGTGTAAAAACCTGTTCTTCACCTGGAACAATCTAAGTTGAACTCTAAACACTTTCCCTTCACAATTTTTTTATTGAGAGTTTTTTGTTATTGTAGATGAATTAATGGAACATGGCTGTAAGTCAGAAGTTTTTTAAAATTTACTTATAATACACAAATCGGCACCTCACTATGATCAGTTACTTCTAAAAATAAATATAATGAAAAAGAAAATAGCTCAATTCCAAGTAAATAAATAAATAAATTTAGTATAACATGGTTACTTACATAATTAACAAAATATAAACTGAATGGCTATAATCCATTAAACAGAAAAAACTTTGACTACTTCAACAACATTCACAGCCGAAATGAGAAAAAATAATGCCATTTAACCTTGCTCCACAAGACCAGGGTAGTGTCAGGGTAAGGATGTTCTGCCTTAATGGATACAATCCTGGTCAGATAAGGAGGGCCTTTTCACTCTGACAGGAAATAACAGTCGAGGAGAAGGGAACTGTAAACAATTCTGTTTACTTTCCTTTCACTGGCAATACCAGGAACAGAATCAGACTCATATTGGCCACAAATAAAAATCAAGGAGATGCTTGGTTCAGTAAAAGTCGACATAAGATTATGAACTTCTGGGGTCTACGGCATACCGTGTGAATGTGGCAAAATGTACATTGGCCAACTTATTTGCATGGTAATGGGTAGGTGCTCAGAACACCAGAGGCATCTCAAACATAAGTCAGCAGAGGCAGAACATGTCATAGAAATTGGCCATTAAATTAAATTGAGTGGGACTAAAATTTTGGAAAAAGTGAATGGCTTTTGTGATAGCATTCTCAATTAGGCCATACTTAGGACGCATGACAACCTTCTCAACCCGGACACCAAGTTACAATTGAGTTTAGTTTAGTTTAGTTTTTGTTAAGCACTGGGGGTAGTGTATCCTGGAGTGTGGCCAGACTCATGACACGCTGACTAGGCTGAGATTGAGTGCTGATTGGCTCTCTCAGCATGACTCATTGTCCAATCACACACCTCCCTGATCTCCATCATTCTGGGTGTGTGTGTGTGTGTGTGTATACCACTGTTTGATATGCTCCTGGCACATTGGCTAGAAGATGATGACAGAGCTTGTGCTTGTCGAAGTGTCATGGTTTAATCACAGTTGGTACCTGTGTGAAATCTGAGAACTCTTTCTGCAACATTCTACATGGAATGGCAAAAGGAAACATAGAAAACTCGTTGACAATCGTCCAAAATATGGATTCCTTGGCTTTGTAGGTAGTGGGCATTTGAAGCCAAACTTTATCTCTCAAATGATGAAGTAGCTTTTATCAAGCTTCCTTCGAATCTATAAAAGCACAATTTCAATTCAGCACAGATTGTACACGAATTTGTAAATTTCTTAATATCTTCAATGGTGTAAGGCAGTTTCTAACACAAACCCAATAGTTTAATTAATTGATGGATAACTGGATGGTATAGAGCAGCATTCAGAACACATATCTAAATGAGAAGTCACAGCAGCACTTGTTCTTGAGAAAGTGTCAGCTGACTCATTCTCTCTTCCTGGACTTCATTTCAAATTTTAAAGAGGCGAGTTCAAGGTGCTATTTTTAGATTTTCTCATTATTAATCTTGCTGGGATGGTTTGGATTAAACATGAATAAAACAGACCATTGATGCGTAATAATTTCAAAATAATGACCAATTAGATTATGTTGCCAGTAATGAACCGACTCAACAATAGCATAAGCTTCTTTCTCTATAGATGAATGTAACATTTCAAATTTATTTAGTGTCCTAGAAAAAGGCGACAGGTCGATCAGCTTGACTAAGGTAGCTGCTATTCTATTGCGAAATCAGATTATATCTTTGGTCATACCAACAATCATTGTTGGGAACACAAATGGAGCAAGTTATAAATTTGCTTAACTTCGCAGTTTTGGGGGGGAAAAAGCTCTTTTTCATTTGTTTCTACTCTGAATGGTATGCCTTCCTGTATAGCAACTACAGATGCTTTTGCTACATTATCCTTCCAAGGTTTGAACAGTGAGATAGCTTCGTCAGACAGCATTCTTCCACAAAAGAAGGAGTATTTTTTCTGAAAACCGAGCTATCCACTTACTGTAGTGGGAGAGAGTGCTCTAAGCTCGCTGTAACAATTGAATATCTTGAGTAATGGGAAGATCAAGAAGTGGTTGAAGTTGATTACGATCAAGCATGATTGTTTTGGTGGAAATCATGTTCCCATTTAGAGTGATCATATGTACAGAAATTTGAAATTGCTCTTTGTTTAATGTGTAATACAGGGTTCTACATTGGGTGGGGTTTCTTACATAAAGAGATTAATTTACCTATTATAATAATTTACTAATAAAAATGAGCCACATTAAATTTGAATTTATAGAAAAAAATGACAATCATTAAAAAGAATGGGCTGGACTCTCTCTCTGGCATTATTTGTATTTAATCCATTCAAAAAATACCTTACCATGGTAGTGACAGCTTGTGTAGACTGGTTGCGGTGGGAATGTCCGACACTTATTCTGAGATGCCCAAGTACATCTCAATGGTGGCTGATGGTTGGTGAGCACCCCACAATTTTTTTAGGAATTGTTGGATTCTTCTGAGTTGAGTCTGGTCACCGACCGCTCAAGCTCATGGCTGGCTACTCACTGCCACTTTTGCTCTTTCGAAAACACCAAAACTCCACCGGCATATGATTTTGATTATCCATGCCTGTCAGCTCAATATATGCAAAATTTGGGGGCTCAATTATTCACGCCTAATAAGTTTGGCGTCCCTTGGAGCTGTTAGCCTGCTTAGGGTCTTTTGTCGACAAGACGATCTTCTTTTCACTGAGATGGTCTGAGACTACCAACCGAGTCCGCCATGCGGACAAACAACGGCTTATGACTAAAATAGTGTGCTTTTAAATAAATGTTCATTACATAGGCCCCCAAAATTTAGTGGATAAAATTCTTAACTGAATGTGAAAAGATTTTTGAACCATAAATTTTCAAAAATTTGATTTGTCCACGTATATTGTATTGCCAGTTTACTGTACAATGTTGATTTTAATTTTGTATTTACTGCCTGTAATTGCACTAACATGGTTCACTCTAACCATCATGAAATATAAACCATCAGGAGATGTAGTAATAATAAGAAATGATCTCCATAAAATACAAACTATTTACAATACAAAAATACAGAACAATAATATTAATAATAAATTTACTCCATCCATACTCTAAAAAAAATAGAAACCATAACTAAAGATGTAGAAATAATAGGAAAATACCTCCATAACATTACTAACATTTACAATATTACAATACTGCAATAATGATTAGCATTTCTCTAGCCATACAAAAATTACATTTGTATCTGAAAATATATATGTAGAGATAATAAACAAAGGTTTTCTTAACATTACTGACAATTAATGATGTGACACACTACAACACAATAATGATAAAATTTACTCTACTGAAGAAATGATAAGTAATACAAGAAAAACATTAATAACAATGTCAACAGTTTCTGTCCTTATTAACCAAATACACAATTTCTGTTAATTTTTTAACAGATTATGTTCAGTTATTTATTCTTTCTGTTCATTCCTTCTAACTCACCACAACACATGAGGGTCATTCCATGCTAAGTGACCAAATCGTGTTTTGGGTACCACCTTGGATTTTGATGACATTTGGTGATAGTGTTGAATAAAGCTTCAAGTGATGTTGTGCAAAATCTAAGATTCACTAGTAGTATATAGGGGGCGCCAAGGCCTCCTGAAAAAAAGTCGCCTGTGCAATTCAATCGGGCGCGTGAATAGATTGCGAAGTTTGAAGTAGTACTGTTGTGGAACTGTAGCAGCTTCCTGAAAAGTGCTAACTACAGACAACTTTTTATGCTCTACACGATGGTTGCTTTTTCAAAGTTTAAAAAGTTTTAGTTTTATTGCTTTTATATCACAAAGTTGCTAAAAAAAACCGTCACGTCAATTTGAGGCCGACTTTTCGGGCTTATAACTTTGAAACAAGACGTTCTGCAAACTTAAGCTTTGGTAAGATAACTAAACACATTACTGATTTTAAGCTACCAAAGTATCAGCTTTCAAGTTCACTTTGTTGTTGAGATATGTGTTAGTTAATATGAGGTTCAAATTTGACGCGTAAAATTTTGTACATTTTCACACACAAATAGCAAAAAAACATTTGCTACAATCTAGTTCTTTTTGTTACCATTGGAAAGAGCAGACGTTTTCCTTTTAGAGTCGTCTAATTTCATTTTAGAGACTCATCATTTAAGGCCAAAAAAATTACTTTGAAAATTGCATTTATTTAATTACTTGTCGTGACAAATATATATGATTCTACAAACAATCTGCAGGAAGTTGATAGTCAGTCTGACTGGAATTAACATACTTTTGATTTTAGGGTCTATTTATAAGTTTAATGTACACTTGCTTTGCTCAATAAAGTTTATTATATACTATTATTTTATTTAGACAATTATTTCTTGCTAGTATTCAGTTTGTATGCTAATTGAAAAATTTCTTTTATTTACCGCAATTTGCCTATTTATAATACGATTATTGAAATTTGTGAAATATCTTCCCGACACATTATTGAAATTTGTGACACATATTTAGACACATTATTGAAATTTGTGGTAAAGAAGACCTATATTCAAAGTAAGGTAAAAAAAATCTTCCAAATTTAAAACCAAGTTAGTTGTTGTACAATAATTTTCTCAATATTTAATGTAAAATTTTGAAATAACAAACTGATTTATAATATGCACTTCAACAAAGGCAAATCTAATCAACAATGAGTCATTTGTAGCTACCACATCAAAACAAAGTTATGCTTCGTTTACATAATTTTTTAATAGTATCTGACTAAACACCTGAACGTGTGTGCCTTTTATTATGGAAACCGAAGAGAACCCACCTAAATGCACCATAGGGAACAGTGAAAAGTCGGTGTGTCACTATGCAAGATTCTATTCTCACACAGCTGGCTTAAAAGTAATAAGTGAGCTTAGTAGGGAAGACAATGAACTTCTAAGTCGATGATCTGGGTTTAAATTTGATGAAGGATCTACAATTTGCCTACATCACGAATCAAGTCTGCTCACGAATTTCAAGTTGATGCAGTCAAAGTGTTGTAACCCTTTTGGAAAGAAAAACCATGCACCAAAGAAAGGTTTCCAACCCATTGACTTGTCAACAGCAGATTACCTAAGGGAGTTAACGAAGAAATATGTGAAGCCATAAAGAAGCATCAGCAATTCCATCGCCATCTTCAGAATATGATCCCGATGATGAAGTGGTACTTTATGAGAAGATGAACTCAAGTCTGACAGCCATCGGCATGTGTGCAATTTTCAAAGTAATTTTTCCGGCCTTAAATGATGAGTCTCTTAAATGAAATTAGATGACTCTAAAAGGAAAACGTCTTCTCTTTCCAATGGTAACAAAAAGAACTTGATTGTAGCAAATGTTTTTTTGCTATTTGTGTGTGAAAATGTACAAAATTTTACACGTCAAATTTGAACCTCATATTAACTAACACATATCTCGACAACAAAATGAACTTGAAAGCTGATACTTTGGTAGCTTAAAATCAGTAATGGGTTTAGTTATCTTACCAAAGCTTAAGTTTGCAGAACGTCTTGTTTCTGAGTTATAAGCCCGAAAAGTCGGCCTCAAATTGACGTGACGGTTTTTTTGAGCAACTTTGTGATATAACAGCAATAAAACTAAAACTTTTTAAACTTTGAAAATGCAACCATTGTGTAGAGCATAAAAAGTTGTCTGTAGTTAGCATTTTTCAGGAAGCTAGCTGCTACAGTTCCACAACAGTAGTACTTCAAACTTCACAATGTATTCATGCGCACGGTTGAATTGCACAGGTGACTTTTTTTCAGGAGGCCCTGGCGCCCCCTCTATACTACTTATGAAGGTGAAATTTTACACAGAATTGTCTCAGACACATATCTGTCCCTACACAAAATTTCAGCAAGATTGTAGATGGTGACTTAAAATTTTATTTGAAAATTTGGTCCCTTGGCAGGGAATGACCCATGAGTTAGTTTAATCCTTCACACAACACAATTCACTCGTCAGCGATTAGTCTCCTTGTCTCAAGTATCAGAATATAAAATCCATATATATGACATGACCTATTTCCCTAACTATCTGCGGTTGGTGCATTATGTGACTGTGTTTTTTTTGGTACTGGATTACATGGTTTTGATTCTGTACTGCAATAAGGGTATAATCACTTTCTTTCACTACCTGACTATCCAGCTAGTTCAAGGACTGTAGAGGGATGCATTTGTTTACAAACAATGGCCTTTTCCCTTGAGGATGTCAACAGTGACCCACATTCTTACGACTTTATATTCAGCTTAACTCATACCGTCTTATAACTACATATGACATAACCTATTCGAATAACTGTATGGGAGTGTCATATCACATAGCACTCAATTTGGCTCAAACTTTTCGTAAACAAATTATGGGATTTTTATTTTGGACTTGGCACGATAAATAAACTCTCCTTCACTTAACTTCAAGTGGCTCTCAGTTAATTTACTTTTACTACCTACTTGAATGTAATTACAATGTTTAATGTGGCAAAGTATCTGAGTAGTGGTCATAATTAATAATTTCACCTAATTTCATCTAATCTCATAACCACATAAAATTCTCCTAACACAACCATTCTTCTCAACTAATCTTAACCACATTAAAATCTTCTACTTCCTCAATGTCGCAACTCTCTTCATCCCATCTTTCCTCTCTTAACATTTCTACAATAACTATTCATGCTCTACATGATGATGCTATTCTTGTTTTTTTGCATGTGATGCTAATTATCTTCGGCAAGCCAACACTTTCTTACTACTGCACACATAGACACTCTGCCCCCATAATAAATATTTTCTCCTTAAAATCTACCTGCACTATTTATATAAATCCACTCTGCTCCTAATTTTCTAATGATGAACTTTGACTTCAACATCTCCTTTTCAACAACATTATAATTGTGCCAGACCATTTATCATTATTTTATTCTTGACAATTTAGCACATTGTCATGTAATATCTGTAACTCTCGTTTATATATATAAAAAACATATCAAAATAATCTTGGAATTACTTTCACATAAAAATTCTTTAAAAATACCTTAGCCCCCACAAATACGATAAAATTATTCTCTAAATTACTATTGTTATTCATTCAACTCATTAGTTATTTAATTTGGCAGTCTTTATGAATCACCATCTACTCCTGTCCAGGTTCCTCATGAGGTTATTGAAGTGATGTCCCTTGGACACATATTCCCTTTCTTCCACTAACCTAAAATCATATGTTTTTAAAATTTACAAATGTGTTGAGAGCTCTATGTACAAAATTCCCCCTTCTAAATAACACACTCTCAGACAAAGGTAGGACATTTTAACACTGAAATTATCTTGTTGCTAGACTAATGAGGAATGTTGGCATCATTAGAGATTATATTAAAAAATTTCCAGACCTTTTATTTATTACTGCTAAAGGAGCCATCTAATTTCTTGTGACTTTTACTATTCCAAAACCTTTCATTTACTGGATTATCCTAACATTTACACTTCCTGTTCATCAAAATGTCTCAACAATATCACTGACAAATTCAAAGTCCCACTCAAAAGATGGAAACAGAAGAGTCATCAGTGAGTTAAAATTCAAATCTCTTTTTAGTGCCTGTGCTAATTTAACTCGAGCATATACACACTGTAAAATCCATAAAAAAGATAGCCCATTTCTTTTACTGCAAGTTGCTTAGAAGTCCTTTGTGTGCTCTGTCAACCTATCTATGTAAAATTATTTCTTTCGACTTACATAAAGAAACTCACTCAAGAATTCCTTAGGTTCCCCCCCCCCCCCCCCCCAAGATTAAAAACATACACCCGATATTCTATCGATGTTTTTTCCTTATTTTCAAGTTTTCCTTTCGATTTGTTTATTAACTGCCTAAAATCCATGTACTTGTGAAGATCTTACTATTATTGATTGGACTGAAATGAACTCTGCCATCTACCTTGTACTTCATTCCACATTTTACTTTCAACAACAAATATTACCAACAGATCCTTGGGCTACCTATGGGTTAATAATTATCTCCGGTTCTTGTTGAGTTGATAATGACTTTGAGAAGTGTTGTCTTCAAATCTGCTACTTATCACAGATATATTAATATTTTTGGTATTATTCCTTACAATTGTATCAATGAAATTTTAACTGTCTTTAATGGTATAGGTGTTTGTGTGTACATATATATGTGTAAATGGATGTGTTTATGTATGTGTATATATGTATGAATTATATTCAAAGATGAAAATAATAGAGAGAGGTTAAGTTGTCACCAGTCGATGTCATGGAAATAGCTGAAGCTCAAACTTTTGATGAAGAGATCAAGAAACTACTGCATGACAAGACTAACAACATCACAGTGAATAAGTATCCAGTTTCTTCAGGGAAGTTCTTGTGGTGTGAGACATCCACTTCAAGTAACTTGACCAACCGACTAGGCAACCAAAATTACTGTAGAAGCTGAAGTAGAAGTACAAGCATAAATTAGTGTAATCAGAATTATAACCTGAAAGAAAAATATTGTTTCTATCATTTTAGATTTAGGGATCAATGTCAACCTAATAAATGTAAATAACCTTGCTCATGAAATGTGAAAAACTCTAGCCAGAAGTACAGATTGTGGCTGCAACTGCAGCTGATAATTCCCCAGGTAGCTGCAGATTTTGACTGTCTGTAAAGGACAAGAAAACTGGATTTAAATTTATGGTGGACAGTATAGCTAACATTTCAATTATTCCATGCTCGGATGTAGCTAAACTGAGTAATATGGAATATAAATTGTATGCTATGAATAATTTGGAAATTTCTATGTATGGATTCCAAATTATGAATTTAGATTTGGGCTTATGTAGGCAATTTCAGTGGTAATTGTCACAAAAGTCAGAAGAGGAATTTTAGGGGCAGATTTTATAAATAAATATGATTAAGTTATGGACATCAAAATTGCTTGATGAAATGACACACATTCATGGTGAAGTCTCTGCTATCAAAACAAAAGAAATTTTTTCCTCACTAGCACAATATAAGTTTACAGACCTACTATCTAAATATCCAAGTATTAAAACACCCGACATTAATTTGAAACGGTGTAAAACATTATGTAAAACATATTGTGACAAGGACAGCCAGTTTATTCTAGAGAGTATTATCAACCTATTGTAACATCCCAAACTGCCACCATGTAACACTCCACCACTGTGAACATGTAACATTCCAGCAGTTGGAAATGGGAAGTCCAGATAGATCGTTCACCAACCGAGCTATACCTCCGTTAGCTCACCTGGCTACCGATCTAGAGGATAAAGGAAGAATTAAGAACAGGAAATAGGAAAGTCAGTAACGTGGGTTCGGGTTCAACTAATTGAACCTAGGCGTAGTGGTTGGTGTTTCGCTGCACTTCAGTCAAATAAGAGTTGATGAAGAATAAAGAGATTTAATAGTTAGAAATAAAATAAAGTAAGACTAACTGGCGGATAGCCACCGACCCGTCTGGAGGTTGGATCACGACTGCCGTTCCCAAGAAGCTCTGAACAATTCGAAGACTCCTTTCCCCCTCCCTGATGATTTTAAGTCTCCAATGAGAACTCTTAAAGAGAGGAAGATTTCTGCTGCCGTGTGCATTGCTGCATATGGCACCTTAAGTGTTGACTCAGTGTTATTACAGCTGCGCCCACTTATGTCCGCTATGCGGGAGAGACGTTGATTTCTGCTGCCGTGGGTATCGTTACTCACGGGACCTAAAGTGATGTCTTTAACTGCATCAGCGTTCTTGCAGCTGCGCCCTCTTAGGTCCGCTATGCTGAAGAGACGTTATGATAAGAGGGCACGTGTAGACTATTATATTACACTATGGATCCCAAGAAATTTACAGAAGCGAAGGAATAATTCCAATATATGGTGGAGAATGTTATAGTACGTCCCTCGTCATCGCCGTGGGCCCAGTTCTCTCATATGGTGCCCAAGAAAAATTATTCTTTCTGATCAATATCCAGTTCATGGAATAAAAGATTGCCACCAAATTCTTCCAGGAAAGATATTTTTTCTAAAATTGATTTGATTAAAGCATACTACCTGATTCCAGTAGCCGAAGAAGACAAATCAAAAATAGCTGTAATAACACCATTTGGTTTATACAAATTTAATGTAATGAGTTTTGATTGCATAATGCTGCACCATCTACATTTCAACATTTCATCAATCAAGTTCTTCAAGGATTAGACTTTATTATTCCATACCTAGACAAAATTTTGATAGCTTCTTCATCACTGGAAGAACATTGAATGCAACTTGCCTTGGTTTTTGAGAGATTGCAAAATTTTTGTCTTCATATTAACCTATCCAAGACCATATTAGGCCAAGAAAAGATTACTTAGGTTACTCTATTATGATAAAAGAATTGAGACCACTGATGGAAAAGTTGAAGCCTGAAACAATTTTCTTTCTTAGGGATGATTAACTATTATCGGCATTATTATTATTATTAGAATGCTGCACAGACGCAGGCTATCCTGTGTGAATACCTGTGTAGTGCTTAGAAGAGAGATAGAAGAAAAGTAAATTGGACAGAAGAAGCCAGAAATAATTCAATCATGTGAACTACCTCTCAGCTTAAGTACAGATGCATCAAATAAGTCGGAGCACTGCTACAACAGCTGGAAAAGGAAGTTGGAAACTGATCACAAATTTTTTTAAAAAACTGTCAATCACACACTAAACATATATATATATCGTGCATGTGACTAAGAATTGTTTGCAGTAAAACACTTTAAATATTTGTTAGAAGGTCACAATTTTACCATTAGGACAGACAACAAACCTTTAATTTTTTTCTTTTGAACAAAAAAATGAAAAAGCTTCACCTAGACACCATCATTATCTACAATTCATATATCAATTATCAACGAGAATTGAGCATGCCAAAGGAAAAGACGACGTAGTAGCTGATGCATTGTCCAGGATCAATGAAATTCAGTTATTGATTTAGAAGAAATAGCTAAAGCTCAGATTTTAGGTGAAGAGATCAAGGAACTACTGCATGACAAGACTTCCAACATCACAGTGAAAAGTATCCACTTCCTTCAGGGAAGTTCTTATGGTGCGAGACATCCACTTCTAGCATTTAACCATTGATTTCATCAAAATTTCGGAAAATGGAGTTTATCCAAATGCAAAACCTACTCACCCTGGCGTGAAAGCAACTATCAAACAAATGACAGCATGATTTTATGGCCAGGAATTAGAGATGATGTTAGCAAATGGACACAAGAGCAAAGTAATTCGACACACGAGATCGCCAATTCAGCCATATGCAGAACATGACGAAACATTCCAAGTCACCCATGTAGATATCATAGGAACACTACCACCATCAGATGGTAACTGCTATGGTGTTACATTTATTGGCAGACCTACCAACTGGATGGAGATCATACCTACAAGAAACGTCAAAGCCGAAACTATTGCAAGAGTATTTTACGACAATTGGATTGCACGATTTGGACCGAGGCAGACAATTTGAATTGTTGTTGTTCCATAATCTAGCAGCAGTTTGTGGAATAAAAGTAGAGCACACTACAGCACATTATCCGCAGGAAAATGGAAAAGTTGAGCGACTCCATGCACGATAAAAACTGCAATCAGTGGCCATAAAAACTGTAAAATGGTCACACTACCTATGATTCTATTAGGACTTCGAGGAGCTCTCAAGAAAGACGTAAATCACAGAATTGCACAAATGGTGTATGAGAATCCTGGTGAATGAAGAGACGAAGTTTCCAGACACCACTGAAACATGTCACCGAGCTCATTAGAATGATGAAATCACTCAAGTCAGTGACTATAATTCACAAAACAAGACAATGTAAATGTTCAGAGAGACTTATTAACCTCAACAGATGTATTCATTTGTAATGATCGCACGAGAAAAGTACTTGAACTTCCATGTGACAACCATTTTTGGTCAAACAGCGTAATGACAAATTTTTCACGCTGCTTGTCAATGGCAAGCAGGGCAATTTTTCTGTTGACAGGTTAAAGTCTGCCTATATATTGGCAGAGGAGGACCCTACTACTGCAAGCCCAGTTCCAGATCCTGGACCTGCCAATCCAGAACATTCATCCACACATGCAGACACACCATCACCGTCCAGTGAAGCACAGAAGACAAACAGGGGCTGGGAAATTAATAAACATACAAGATTCCCATTGTTTTTGTAGCGACATTTAAAACATGAACTAAAATGTGTAACGTTGTATTGGAAGGAGAGTGATGTAGGTGTATGTATGTATTTATGCATGGATGGTTGTATATATGTGTATGTACGTATGAATGATATTCTAAGTTGATAATAATAGAGAGAAGTCTAGTAGCACCAGTCATGTTTGATCTTCCGAGCTAAATGTTTTTCAAGAGTCAGCGGAGTTAGTGTGTGATTCGTGCGGAATTGACGTGACTATCAGATATAACCAGTCGTGTAAGAAATTTGTACCACATGCAAATGTGTACCACATGCAAATGTGTACTAACGATTGAACAATAAATAATTGTTTGATAGAAAATAAATGTGTATTTAATTAAAGCAACAAACAACCATAATGTCTAATCCACATTTACAATTTTATTTTAATTGTGAATAAAATTATCCTATCAGTTTCTTAGAGATGTCCGTTTCCAGTATCAATCATACGTTAAAATTTAATTGATACCATAAAACAACCTTTTCAGGCCATGTTCTAAATTTTTTATCCACATATCCTGTGATACTAAAGCATGCTATTTTCTACAACTTGGTAGTCAAAGCTGTATTATTAAGTTATTCTTTCAGTCATTTATTATTTTGAAATCCTATGTCAATATTTTACTGACCAACCTCTAACCCATTGAATATATTTCTAAGAACATACAAGGAAAAATACATGCAATTAATTCAATGTTTTACCTTTCTGTGGTATGCTATCATTTGATCTGATACAATTGTTTAGAAAACTACAATTTTCTGTAACTTTTAAATTAATTTTTTTTTCTAGTTTAATCAAAGGACACAAGGATCCTATTAATAAGTTTTCAACTACTATTGTTGTTTATTAAATTGTTCTAATAGTGACTGTTTTATATCGGTCAAACAAAAAGATTTTTAAATATGAGTATTAGAGAACAAAAATCTAATGTTAAACTGTCAACTTGTAAACACATTCCAATCAGTAAACATTTATCAGATTTAATCAGTGTTTTGATTTTGACATCACATCTACTTAAGAAAGAATAATTGTAAAAGATTAATTTTTGAATTGTTGCATATTAGAAATCCACCTAAAACTTTTAATATTAATGACAGAAAATCTTAATATGTTATATGATTATTTATTTTAAGTTCTTTCATACTCATGCAATTATTTCAGAGACCAGAGTAACTAGCGTAATAACGTTTACTCATCTGTAACACACAATTTGGCTGAATAATATCTAACCTTGGTTTGCTCATGATTGAACAGGATGTGTCAGCGTTGAATTGCATCAATATAGTCATCAAATTTTGTTGCATTTCCTGCACTAAGCATTGAGAAACCTGCACTTACTGTACAACCAGCACAAAATGGTTGGTGCCTGTATTGGTTGGAGCCCATTTCATGATTCAGCGTTGACCGTTAGCAGTCCCATTGGCAGTTTGGCGATGATTGTTGACTGCTGTCCTTTTGCAACGACAGTCTCTCGTAACCTATGGAGAATGTCGATCCACTGCTCCATTCGGTCAACATAATTAATCTTGGTGCATCAATTCTGGAAGTACCTCACAATTTTTGCTCCAAAGTAAATAATTTTTTTAATTTGACTGAAATAAAGAATGGTTTCCTAATTTGGCATCAGTTGCACCCACTGCAGCAATAAATGAAAAGACTTCGCCACACTTGATTTTTAAGACAGGCTAGTTAATCTGCCTAACACATTGTTTACACCAAAACATTGACATAAAATTTATTATATGTTCCAAAAAGTACAGAAAAAGGGTGTAAAGTAGTGTTTGCTAAATTTAATGCTCTAATATTAGTAAGAATGGTGATAGAATTTTAACCCCTTCAAAGAATATCGACTTGTACTAAATACCTCAAAATCAATAATTTGTTAACTTAATCAAGATCAGATTAAAAAGAACTGTCTGACATAGCAATTTGGCTTCATAAATGATGAAAGTATAAAAATTACTATAAATAAAAATTCTATAAAAGGTATGGTTTTTAATCACAATTTTAAACTAAGGGATTGTGAACCTTGTGCTAAAGGAAAATTAACTTGATTGCCATTCAAATCAAGAAAGGAACCTAAATATGCAGAATTATTAGACATATTACACTCTGTTATTGTTGGTCCAATTTGTACGCCTTCACCTCATGGTGCAAGATATTTGGTAACAAAATAAATTAAATATAATGAAGAAAGGACTAATGACATGAGAGATTTTGGTAATTTACAGAACTTTTAGGAATAGAGTTTAATAAAAATAATAATACAGTTATGGTGATCAATTTCCTCTGTTTTATTTTAATGTAACATATCTCCATATTATCTGGAAAAAGAATAAATTTTCCTTCTAAATTTTTGTCGAAGCATGCAGCAAGTCGCAGCGTATTCAAGAGTGGTCATTTAGTTACGGTCAGGCCTGTATTTGTAGGAGTATTACTGGGAGCTTCCAGATGTTGAAAAGGGAAGACAAAAAATCTGGGAGGCAGTCCAGAGGAGTCTGAGATACCAAGAGCTTGGAGGAAGGTGCCTCCTGGCATTTAAATTGCAAAATTTTCTGTAAACCATTTTTAATAACAAAAGGAGTGGCTAGATCCAGTCTATCCCACTACAGAGAGAAAACTTCGATAATCAGCCCATCAACCAGGGAGATGCGATAAAGCTGACTACAACCAATTTTATTTCACCATCATTTCTGAACAAGTTCCGGAGGGATCCACGACAAAGTGTTCACAGCAGTCAACAGATGAGACACCAGTAATGGGAATTTCCAGCATTCCAAGAAACTGAACATCATACTTGTCTAAGCATGATAGTTGCATTTTTCTTCATGTTCTATGAGAGTAGCCTTTTGAAGCTTCATAAGAAAATTCTTTCTGCTCTCCAGAGTTAATTTTGATTCTTTTTTATAAATTATAAAATTTAATTTGAGTTATTTTTACAAATAAATTTCTTAAAAAATTATTTTTTTAATAATATTTTAAATACTGTTTGATTAGTCAACACTCTTATTAATTATCATCATGGACCCATGACGACATAAACAGCGCCCTCTACACATCCACCCCTTTAAGAATTACACAACAACATAAAACACAAGTACAAAGTTAAACATGATAAATAAGTCTATCAGGTTTCTTAGTCTGACGTCCATATTGGGAAGTTTGTCTAATTTGATTGGAATCTGCTGAATCTTCTTTATGACACTCAATCTCCTCTTCCCTCTACCTGAAGTTCTCCTTCAGCGTTGGCCTGTGTCATCTCTCTTTGGTTTCCTATAGCGTTTGAAATAGAGTCGTTCCCACTGGGTACCAAATGGAATCGATTTCTCCAAACATTATCCTTGTCTGTATTTATATTGTAAGATCGAGGAGCCTTTCACATATTTTTAATCACTCCATATTGTCTGTAATCCAGACTTTATCTCGGAGCTGAAGTTTTGACAGTTCACGAACTCTATGTCGCTGATTAAAGTTATGTTCTTGACGCTTTCTATAATTAATTTAATCCTTCCGAAGTTGCCATGAATTCGGTAATTTTGGCTTTAACTCTGATGGTTGAGAAGGCACTAATGTTCACAGTTGACGACCCATCAACAACTCAGCTTGCGAGAATCCATTACTAATGGTGTTGTTCAATAACTTTGTAAGGTAAATATTGATCTGTACTTTTCTTAAAAATATTCTTTACGATTTTAATTATCACCTCTGCTAAGCCATTACTCTGAGGAAAGTGAGGACTTGATGTAATATGGAAAAACCCCCACATTTGAGCAAATTGACTAAATTTCGAAACAGCGGATGGAGCAAAACGAGTCCCATTATCACTTGTTAGTTACTCAGGAATACCATGGCGGGCAAAAATTGATTTCAGGTGACGAATTATTTCTTTGACCTTAAGATTATTAAGTAGAGAAACTTCTGGATATCTGGAGTAATAATCAACAACTAAATACCATTGTTTTACAAAATGAAATAAATCCATAGGTAAATGTTGCCATGGACAGCTCAGAAATTCTGAAGAAATCATGATCTCATGTCGATTTATGGTCTTTTCAACACATTGAATACATTTTTTTTATCATTAGTTTAATTTCTTTTGATAAACGCGGCCACCAAACTGAGCGTTGGGCATGCCATCTACATGTTCTGATTCCTAAATGTCCCTCATGTAACTGCTGAAGAATTTCTCTTCTCAATTTGTTTGGAATAATTATCCAATTCCCTTTAAGAAGAAGGCCGTCTTCAAGTGTGATGTCACCTCTACGTTGCCAATATAATCTCAAATTGGAATGTATTATATGTGTTATGTATATATAAAAGAACACTTCATTCATTAAAAGGTCCAACCAAAACGGAGAGATTTAGATCAACTACAAAACTTCGCAGCAGCAAATATATTCACCATCCATGTTACAATTACCTATGTAAATCTATTGGACTCTGCAAAACATTCAAGTGAGGGGGAGTGTTGGACATTTTCACTTTCAATATTTATTCCAATGATTATTAAACTGTTTCTTAGTATTGTTATCTTTGAAAAAATTCACTTGTTTTTCTAATTTCAACTGTGGTAAATTTTTTAATTAAACCATTTTAATTAGTTAAAATGTGTTTTTATTAATCAAATTTTATGCAATTAACATTTTATGTGGTACCATTTCTTTAGTTTAAAGATAATTGTGCTGAACAAGCCTCCCAGAAGTTATTTTATCTAAAAGAATGAAATAATATATGTATTTGAGATATGTGATATGCTATTATTATTTAAAATATAAGTTTAATACTTTTTTCCCCAGGTTCCTACTCGGACTCTCCTGGAATCGAAACTATTAGAAGACATGCTGCTGAGTACATAGAAAAACGAGATGGAATCCCTAGTAACTGGCAAGATATTATACTGAGTGCAGGAGCATCAGATGGAATTAAGGTACATTCTATGTTATAGTGTTACTTAGTATTATCAAGTGTTGGTAACCCTATCTTATTCTTCACATATCTTATCTATTTTGGTTTATTAATTCTTCTTACATGAATATTGAACAAAATAAAACTGTTCTTATTGGTGATGTTAATAGGACTGATTTGAATAATTTTAGACAATAATAACCATATAAAAGCTCAACATAAAACAATATTTATAGTTCAATGAAAGAAACTTTCACCATTAATGTTATATTCATCCTAAAATGGTTACAAGAAACTCAATTCTGTTAATGTGACTGAAGCTCCCATGCAGTGAACAAGGGAGTTGAGGAATCTGAATGGCTTGGAAGGATAGATTGATTTATGATCTTGGAGAAAAAATTGTAGAGGACAGTCAAATATTTACAGCATACTTTATAATTGCTTTGAGGATTAGATTCTTGAACTGATATATTAACTTTCAGGGATATATGAAAATCAATTCCACATAGTTGATGTTGAACAACACACATTTAAAAGGCTGTCTCCCAACCGTATTATGTCCTGGATCTTTGGAAATCTCTGATTCATTCTAAAAAAAAGTTAAATTCCCCAGAAACTGACTAAACAAAGTCTGTCACTCATTCGAAACTCTATATATTTATGAAAGGCCATACTCATCAGTCAGCCATTAAGACATCACCTGCAATAAGCTGAATTTAGTAAGTTTATTTTGAAAAGGAGTGTTCAGACAACTGCACCCATTTCTGATTCTTAACACGTTCTCCTGAAGATTAACAGAGTTTTATACTGTTTCAAAGTATGATTAATTCTTTCTTTCTTCTTCCACAATCACATATTTTTTCTACTATAAACAATAGCACAACCGATCACTTCTAATGGTCTATAACTTAGAGCCAATGCTCATTTAGATGTAATAATTTGGTTTTAAGTTGTGAAATTTCATGGAAATTGGACATTAGTTTTCTTAGAAGTTTAGAATTACATTCCCTGTTAATGCCCCTAATATTGCCTTACACTGAAGTAATGAAATGATGCAGCATGTTGTGGTCATTATAAAAAATTATATGAATTTTGATATATATAGAACAATAGATGCTTCAATGTTAAAATATGTCTCTTACTTAATATATTAGTAATTAGGGATTAAAATAACATTTTGTACCTTAATTTCAATTATTTATATAGAATTAATTAATGACAACTCTGTTTTCAGTCTGTGCTAAAACTGATGATTGCAGAAGTTTCAGGCAAACCACCTGGTGTAATGGTTCCTATTCCTCAGTATCCATTATATTCAGCATCACTAGCTGAATTCAAAATACGGCAGGTATTTTGACTCAATATTAAAATTACTTGTAATTTCAGTTCAATTTTTTTCCCTGATAGTGATTTTATTTCAATCAATTACAATTTAATGAAACTTTATTGTTTGATTAAGAAACACATTTCAATTAATAAAAATTGCTTAAGTAGTTTGAAAATTGTATAATGGGTATTAAATGTAATAACATGGAAATGGCCAAGGAATCAGCATTGCTTGGTAAATTTTACATCAATATTGTATCAAACATATACTAATAAAATTATCTGGTTGCGTATGTGTATTCTGCATACAAATCTACGCCCATGCTGCAAAATTGACCAAATTTTGTACAAGAAACACTGGGCGTAAGACATGACTGCCACCCCTAGGGGTGGTGGTGGACTAGGGTGGAGATTTTCACACATGCTAAAGCAGTCAATATTTGTGTCAAATAAATATTTTTTGGCGTCATTGACAGATTATCCTAATGTTTTTTGGTAAAAGTTCAACCTTGCCACTTAATATGGGACTATACAGGATGGGGGTAAAATAATGCAAAAGCCATTGAGATTGGTGATGAATCTGGGGTTATTGATGTTGCTGAGTTTAATTATGATATTCAACTTGCTAGTTAGGTTTAACTCAACCCTTAGGGGGAAAAAAATGTTCTGCATACAATCTTGAACATGTGCAGTGAATTCTACCAAAATTTGTACAATATGAAACAAGCACTGGATCAGTATGAGCCGTTTGTGGCACTTGTTTCCTTTTCCCCCCTACATTGCGGTGCTGAGACCAGACCAGCATGTTTCCTGGGGAGCTTTAACCACACTGTATAAGAGGCTATACATACTGTGGGCCAGTGGAGGCATGCTGAGAGGGCGAGAGGTTGGAGAAAACCACAAGGCACTAGGTCACTAGAGCCATCATCCTATCACCATCAACTAGTTCAGAACAAGATGGTTTGCCCATGCAGCAAACTTTCTACCACCACACAAGCCTGATGCCGAGTTCCAGATCTGTGTCCAAGATATCAGGTCTCCTTGCTACCCTTGTCTCGGATCTTGATGTGGACATTGACAAGCCATTTCTACTCCCATATGTGGGGCCATAAAAGCCTTTTTTAAAGGGGGGGGATTTTGTTTGCATTAACTAAGCTATAAACTCTTATTTTAATATTGATTTATTTACAGTCACATCAACAGCTCTTGTTATTAGCGATTCAGTATGGGAACTCATTTTTCCTTATCGGGGGACTGATTAAACGAGAATTTATCTCGTGCACACAAACATCCATGCCCTCGCTGTGATTTGAACCCGGGACCTCTGTGATGTGAGGCAGTCATGCTGACCCCTACATCTCAGGAGGTCGTTATAAACTTATTTTTTTCTTTACATTAAAAATTAGGGATACAAGAGAGTTGTCTATGGTTCATTTCTCTATTGTGCCTTACCACCATTTCCCAGTGTGTCCATGGGAGGTGCTGTGTGGCACAGTGCAAGTAAAACACCCCTACCACCTAATAGAGGTGGTACTGGCATTTTAAAGACATTCTAAATTACAGGGAGTATTTTTAACTCTTTAAGTTCTAGGATATTTTACAACCTCTTGAGGCACCAGGTGAATTTTAGTCTATTTTGGGGTACTGGGAATATTTATCACATTCATACAGTACCAAGAGAACTTTTGGCACACTCAAGGTAACAGAAGTAATTTTCTTTCTTAGGCTAAAGGTTAGGTATTATGTCTGATTCTCTTCATCTAATGAAAATATTTTTGACTCACATAAGATACTGAGTGTATTTTTGTCTTGCTCAGGGTACTGGGAGTATTTTTGGCACATTCAGCATAGCAAGAGTAGTTTTGAGTCTCTTCACATACTGGAATTATTCTTCATTATGTTAAGGTATTGAGAGTATTTCTGACTCCCTAAAGGTACTGTGAGTATTTATTACTCTATTAGGATATGGGGGATATTTTTGTCTCTCTAAACATATTGGAAGTATTTTTGTCCTTCTAAAAGTACTGTATTTTTATTCTGTTAACCTAACAGGAGTGTTTTTAACTCTTTTAAGGACCCAAAAGTAATTTTCACTCTCTTAGGTTACTGGTATTATGAGTATATTTTGGCTATTGCAAAGAATTCTGATTCTCTTAAGGTACCAGAAGTATTTTTTACTCTGAATATTTCTGGGTCTATTTCTGTACATGAAGAAAATTTTACTCTCTTAGGGTATTGGGAGTATAATTAACTCTCTTAACCCTTTATAGGGTAAGATTATTTAGATTTTGTTTATAGATAAGTATGATTATTAATTTTTTCAAAGTGCATTTAGGGCCATTTAAAGATAAGTATTTCAAAATGATCACTGGTAATTACAGTGTACTATATATATTCTTAACTAGGTGCAAACTTTCTCGGAAGGGTTTTAGTTATTATAAAAGATGTATTAACAAATAAAATGTTACATAATTTAAACTACATATACTTATTTAACATTTAAATTTTTATTGATGAATAAAATAGAAATAATTTTCAAATGTTTTCTCTATTTGGAGCAAATTGCATTCTGGTTTGAAAGAAAATTAAAACCAAAATTTCAAAGATAATACATACAATAACTTAACTTGATTAAGGAAAAACTCATTATTTCAGAAGACCAAGTTGAACGAGAAAACCCCAGAATTGAAAAATGTAACTGATGATTTCACAAAAATTTGTCTTTTGTCAGAAAAAACTAATATTATCCTTTTTTTATTAACCCCACTTTTCTTACAAACTGACCAAATCTGTTTGTGTAATTGATTTGTACAGTTATATAACAAAAAAGAATAGAAAATGACTTGTAGGGATACTTCCAATGAAGTTACCTTTAGCAAATATCTTTTAGATAAGTTTGATAACTCACAATACAATTAGCAATGTAGTACACATTAATCCTAATAAATTCTGTCCATTAGAGTTTCTGGCTTGAATCTTCAAGTGTGTGTTCAAACATAGCTCTGGCAAGTGTGTTGGATGAACTTGCATTCTAGCACAATAATGTACACAAAACCTCTTAATTTCATAATTAATTGATTACAGGTCTTTTGCTATTTGGATGTTAGTGACATTCCATGGAGCATTTACTATTTGTCTTATCACTTATTTTGGATTTCCAGGTTTGAATTACTTGCTGTTCCCCATAGTTGGATACCATAGGTCCATTTCAGTATGATGTTAGATTTGTACAACAGGAGCTTGTTTTACAGTTTTAGTTGAGATGATCTTCCAAGAAGCCATTACATTTGCCTCAGTTTTAAACTGAGTTGATTCCTCTTTGTAAAGATATGTTTCCTCCAAGTAAGGTGCCTGCCCATATGTACCCCAAGGTATTTGGTGTCTTGTGTTTGTGTAAGTTGATGACTGTTGAGAATGACTGGAGGGTTGGTGCCTCTATTTAAAGTGAATGTGATATGTGCAGATTTTTTTACATTTGGCTAACCTGGATTCCAATTAATTTAGATTTTCTTGCAAGTATTGCGATTCTTTTTCTGGTTCGACTTGTATCATAAGTATCACCGTATCACCTGTGTAAGTAACAACTACAGTTGTGTTGGAAATGTTCGCTTTATATAATATATAGAGGATAGGTCCTGCAATAGTTCTGTAAGTCCTTCCTGGTGCTTTACAAAGAAGTGTCTTCCTGAAAGGTAGGATTAAAGAAGATAAAAAAGTTGCACGGTAGACATTGTTTAAGTTTGTATATTAGACCGTCAAAAGCCTGATTGATGTCCAGGATAGCAGCTGAACATTTACATTCTTTATTCAAAGGCCGTATTAATCACTTTGACTAGTGGGTGAGGTTTTTCGATAGTATTATGCTGGCTTCTGAACCAGAATTGATGATCCCATATGAGACCTTTCTCCTCTACAATCAGTTTTAGGTGTTTCAGAAAGACTTTTTCAAATACTTGTGCGAGAATAGACAGCAAGCTTATTGGTTGATAGGATGATGTTTCATTATGATTTTTCCCAGGTTTTAGTAT
Source organism: Zhengitettix transpicula (assembly GCA_037074705.1). Lineage (NCBI taxonomy): Eukaryota > Metazoa > Arthropoda > Insecta > Orthoptera > Tetrigidae > Zhengitettix > Zhengitettix transpicula. The sequence goes on along the minus strand of CM073590.1, from coordinate 71,437,264 downwards.
CATAATAATTTGGGCTACTTTCCATAGACTAGCGAAACAGCCAATTCTCAGTACAGCATTAAATATTTGTTGTATGGCTTTGAAACCATTTTCTGAAGAGTTCTTGTAAGATATTTCCCGGTGATCAAATTTAACCCTGGCGCCTTTTTTTATTTATTTGTTGCAGGATTTTGTCTTTAACTTCTGAAAGGCTAACAATTTTTATTGGAGGATCCATTTGGTATGGTGTTGTGAGAATTTTCCTGACTTCCTCCTCATGCTCTGGAGTAGGTACATCAGGTGGTTCAAACATTTTTGCGAGATAATTTCCTTATCACTTTTAGCCCATTTATCATTTTTATCCTTGATTGGTGGGAAATTCACTTTAGGTCTTTTTAGTTTTCTCGTGGCTTTCCTTAATGAATATTCTGTTGCTTCTGATGGAGATAGGTTAATCAGATATTCTTTAATGGATTGATTTTTTATTTGCTCTAGTAAATGCTTAAGATCATATTCTTGAATAAATGTGTAATATAGTTACATGAATATAAAATTATTTAATACTTACAACAAAATATCCCTTAGCAGCAAAGCATCAAAAGTCAAATGGAGGGTATAGGTGGCTCTAGTACTAGATCACAAGTGTCTGTGAGTTTCTGGGATGGCCTTCATAAAAGCTAGTTCACATTTTCGAAAACTTCAGAGAAGCATGTTATTGATTATGATTGATTAAACATGATTAAAGATTAATGTTATAACAAGTAATTACCCTTATGTGAATACAAAAATATTTTAATTGTAACTTTTGTTATTAAATAATAAATAAATCACTTTTTTTGTATTATATCTATAAAATACAAAAAATTGATAAAACTATAATAATTTTAATAAAGTTGCATATATAAGAATACAACTTATGTGGCCTCGTTTTTTTATTAGTCTAATTTAAATGTGGCCTCCAACAGTAAAAAGGTTCCCCGCCTCTGTACTAAACATTCACTAGTACAAGAGTTGTATTGCATCTATAAATAACTATGGAATTAAGGAATACCAATGGATCTTGTTTAAATCACTTAAATAAATTGTTCAGCAGTGGTACAAAAAGTGTATGAGAGACCTATAAAGGGTTAAGGTAGTATGTATATTTTTGATTGTTTTAGGGTACTGAGTATATTTTTAAGTCGAATAGTATATGAAGAATATTTTTGACACTCTTAAGGTACCAATAGGCTGTTTTTTTATATTTGATATCGGAAGTATTTGTTCTTCTCTTAAAGGAGGGGGATATGGGGACTGTTGTGATGAAATTAGCATTCCCTCTGCATAGGTAGGTTAAATAACTTATTGACTAATATTTTAATGTAGAATTAAATACTTTTTTGGGCTTATATAAATAAATACCCAGTCAATGCCTGGCACCCAGCTATTGTATTAATAAATTCCACATTTTCTCTCTATTTACTTCACTGTCGAATTTCATTTCTGTTTGTGTTGTATTTACATTGCATATGCTCCAATGATATATTTAAATTCTACTATGCATTATTCATTTCACAGATTGATTACTATTTGGATGAAAGTAAATGTTGGGCTCTTGATGTAGCAGAACTCAAGCGTGCTGTGAAAGAAGCAAAAGCGCGTTGCAGCCCAAGAGCTATTGTTGTAATCAATCCTGGGAATCCTACAGGTATTAATTTTAAACTATGTTTGACACAGGAATGTTAGAACATGAAATATAATTATTATCCAATGCTGAACAGTGGTATTGAAATATTAAGCAAGATTTTAATTTTTAGGCCAAGTTTTAACTAAAGAAAATATTGAAGAGATCATAAAGTTTGCTTGTGAAGAACAACTCCTTATAATTGCAGATGAGGTAAGTTTGAAGTATTCTGTAGACTAGGCATTACAACATGCAGCCCATGGGTCTCATGTGGCACATTGCAAGGAAGTTGAACAATGACTGGAAGTTGAGACTTATTTGCACCAATTAAATTCTCAGAAATCATATTGTAGTGAATGCAGTGTTCAGTGTATTAGTTCCTATTGAATTCAAATTTTGTTGCTGTTTAAGTTTTTCTCTTTTATAAAACCAACTGTATTTCATTACTTAACATTCTTGAATGTTTAAAGACCATTGCATATTTCTATACCGAAGTAAGAAAAAGATCTCTAAAACATTGATTCAAGTACTTCAATTACATGTATAATTCAAGAGAGGGCAGACGATCATTATTAAAATATTATGATGTGACCCTTGTGAGACTCTGTTTTTGACATGCCTGGTGTAGTATTCAGGTCTGTTACAGTTTTTCATTTCTAAGAGGAATAAATAGTCCAATGTTTCAAACAGTGAAAATCTTTGTTTGTCTTCAGGGAAGAAGTATACAAATAGAGCTGGGTACAAAAGTATCATCGCTCCTTAAAGAAATAAACATACTAAATTTAGTCTATTCAATAGACACACCAATTGAAATTTGAGTGAAAAATATTTGTTGCCTGCATAAATTTATAGAGTTGGAGAAGAAAGGAACAGGGGCTATGTTTGGTTCAAATTTATTAAGGGAATTTAGATATTTTTTCAATATGAATTGGGGGACTGATGGCATTGTTTGAATAATACAAAATTCCACAATTCTGGGAGATTTAGGCTATGTTGGGATGTAGCATCTGAATATTACCACAACTGACAGTCCGCAGATGCTAGCATGTGCACCTGTAGAACTGTAGACTCAAGTTGAGTCCCACTCACCACAATAATTTTTATTTAGTTTCTTTCTTTACTTTCAGTTCTAGAAGTTTCTGATACTGAAATTTTCTGTTAATAGAAAGTACAGTACTAGAATATTCCATGACTATAAATAGTAGTTGACCTGGAAGTTCGTGCTGCTGTACAGTGCTCTAGTGTTTAATATACGTTAACAACCGCTAACAGCTTGTGTTACTGATTCACCTAAACCTCTGGGGAAATGACAGTATTAAATGTATATTGTTCATTTCAGTTTTCGTTTTGAAGGAAGTGGTTCGATAAGAGTATAGAATAACATAAAATCATGAGAGAGAACTAAATCTAAATTAACTAAGTATTTGTGGGATTTCGTCTATCATTTTTCCATTGACATATATCTTTATAATAAAAATGACAACCTGGGCAATGCCGGGTACCCAGATAGTCTACCTTGCATATAATAAAAAAGGATGTATGTTTGTATGTATTTATGTTAATTTCTGTACAAATTTAAACGCGTGGGCAGATTGCAACAAAAATTGGTACACATATTCTTCAAAACACAAGAAATGGCACTGTGAGAGTGATAAGGGGTGTGGATAGGGTGGAAATTCCAAACATTCTAAAATGGCCAATATTAGAGTTGAATAAATGTTTTCCACAGTCAAATAGATTGATGTTATGGGGTTATGTGGATAGGGTGGATATTTCCAAACATTCCAAAATGGCCAATATTAGAGTTGAATAAATATCTTTCAGATTCAAATGCATTCAATACCCTATTAGATCTGCTTATCATTGCCGTATATAACAATTATTCTCTAACTGGATTGCATTTGGCGGTCGTAGTTCCATTCTTTCCTCCAAGTTTATGGCATGCATGCTAAGATCATATACCATACCCCTATGTGTATTTGAATCCTTCTCTGACTATGTCCAAGATATTAAAATATGTGATGTTTTCCCGTTGACTGAGCCACAGACCCATGTCACTGAAGTCATCAGGGCTACAACCTGAAATATGAGCCTTCTGCCCTCCCAAACCAAAACAAACAAAAATCACAGAACTATTCCAACTCAGTCCTCTTGCTGCTCAAGTCGATGCATCATGATTGACTCTCAATTCCCCATCCCACTATCAACCATGCCAAATAATTCAAACTTTTTTCTTATTATTGGAAGGCCTTTATTCATGGAAATTACCATATTTTCCAAATACTCTATCTGCAGGTCTCTCTTGACGCCAAAAAGTTTGGATACATGGTGAATTGAGTGGCTGAAAAACAAGTTTCAACACCCACCTCTGCCAAACCAACTTAACAAAAAAATTTGCAGTAATATCAAGCAAAAAGTTGACAATGCTGCTATCAAATGCCAGTCACATCAAACCACAAACAATTTATTGTTTGTGACCATGAGACTAAAAATATCCCAGTTGCCTAGTAGGGGCCACTATACATTGAAAATAGCGAAGAAGATATTGTAAATACACCGTTACAAATGTTTATAAAATTAACATGGATTAAATAGAACTTTCCACACTAACTGTAATCACCTCTGCCAAATCCTGCAATCAATTAATGCTCCTCAGTTTAATTAACAAGGCTAATAAGTCCTGGCCTAGTCTTGATAATGCTTGGTGGCAACAAGCGAAACGTTGGCAGCAATGCCGAAACTATACGTGGCTCAACAGCCCAAAGACCGATATCTTATAATGAAAACCAAATAGAAATTGACATTCTTGACACAAAATGCCTCAACATACTTTCTACAACCGTATATAGAAAACAAACGCATTCCGAATAATTTCTCAACTTCTTATTAAATCATTCCTTCAATACAAAAGTAGGCATTGCCACAAGTCTTTTCGACAGAATCGCTCGAATCTTTTTCAATGAGGTATTAAACAGGAATTCAAACATATAATCTCAGATATCTAAACAAATGATTTCCTACAAAACGTCTTAAGCACACCTCAAAGGAAAGCCAACTTTCCCCATCCAGAAAATTCCAAAGCTTTGAAACACCCACAACGACCACCTATATTGATACGATATCTGCCAAAATTATCCGAGAAAATTCGCTGAATCACAAAGAATACAACATAACACAATCTTCATAGATCACAATACAATTAGAATCAAAGTATCTACCACAAAACCAAAAATGTTAATTCCAAAAGAACTGACGATGAAGCTTATATAGGAGAAACAAAAAGACATGTTGATACTCAGATTAACGAGCACAAAAACAACGTGAAACTAACTAAAATAACAAAATTAAAATTAGCCGAACATGCATTAGAATTCAATCATTAATACATTTTTCAGAAATTCCGTACAGTTGATTTCAAACAACACTGTAAAAGAAATTAAAAGAATGCATCCGCATCGCGTCCAACAAAGCTGTAACTCAGCCGAGTGTCAACATTCCCGACCTTTGGAAATCCTTGATTCGTTCCGACAAAAAGTTAAATGCCCCAGAAATTGAGTAAACAAAGCCTGTCACTTTCGCCCAGAACCCCATTAGTTTAGCAACAAGCTCCAAACTTTTCTCAGAATTGAATGCCTCGATAGCCGACTCTAGAATAAGCTCCATCTAGTAGGTTTATTTCACGAAAGATTGTTCGGACTCTTCCGCTTAACTCTGATTCTTAACCATTTGCCTGTAGACAGAGTTTTTTTGTATTCTAATCCTAGGACCATTCTTTCTCCTTCTTCCACCCTCTCATAATTTTTTATTCTATAGATAATGGAACACCCAATAATTCATTCACCAAAATATTTGCTATTCTATAATTAAATTTTCTATCATCTAAACAATTTCTCGTTTGCCTTTTTTTCGAGAACAATTACAATATTGTTATTATATGGACTGTTGCATTTCTCTATAATCCCCGTATACAACATTTTATCAATAGCCTTCTCCAATAAACTGTTCTGACAATCAGGAATATTTATTACTTTAACCCCAAATGGCTCGTGATCAGCAGTTTGAATATGGTATTTCTAATCCTTTAAACTGGGTCTTTCACTAAATACTTCACTATTTTCTAAGAATATCCTCTTCAAATGCATTTTATCCTCCTGATTCAAAACAGTTAGTTCCTGTTTAACTTTATCTTTCTTTCTTATTTCTTCTCTAACACAGATTTCATTTTCACTTTAATGTTGTTTTTCTAAGTATTGAGCCCTTCCTACATTGCCATTTCTAGTTATGTGCAAATTTTTTATTTCTACCTTTCCACCTGTAATTCATTATCATGTAAATTGAGAGTGATAATCCAATCCAAATAATATTCTTTCTACCTAGTTTCGCATGCACCTGTATATAATTTGGTGTCGAGGACTGGAAATTTTTTTTTGTCAAACCAAAATCCAAATAACACGAATGAATTATGCAAAATGGGTAAACTGACTACTTCAAAACCAATCCAAGTACGTCTTAGTTTCAACTTTGATCCGCAATCGGAATCTGTTGACAATTTGTTGGACAGATTAAATTATATTTTTGTAAAATATTGTCAGTGAAAATCAGAAAGTGAATTATTTGATAAGTTTCGTGGGTACTGAACAATTAGTGTCCTAAAACGTAAACTAAAATTTTTAAGTTTGCAATAGTACCTTTGGCAAACATTTGAAATTACTATGAAATTATGTACCTTAGTGTAAAGTAATTAGTGAAACTTTTAAAGTTCATCAAATTATTTTCTAAATCAGTCAGCCGATTTATCTATTTATTTTCTGTTACTGTGCCATTAAACACAATTATGCCCCGGCTTAATGTGGTCGTGCTATAAATGTGGAAATATTTGGCACACGTCCCAGATTTTCAGTCAGTGCCAATTATTTTATTGTATGTAAGTGTTATTATACATCTCCGCAAATGAACTTGGCTCCTTTAGAAATTGAACTTTTAGGCAATAGATGTCCCATGATGAATTTTCTTATTGATACTGGTTCAATTTTCTCTAGATATCTATATGCATAATTTTTCTAGTGTTAATAACACTCGTAATAAATTTTGAAGTGATAGGCTTGCATCCTTTAACGGACATTATGGTAAAGTATTAATTATTGCTAAAATAATGAAGACAGAGACTTAATTCTGATTTGTTATTCTTACGTCTTCTCTTCATCTATAACTAATACATTATTCCCAGCATTTTTTTGTCCGTTTAAAGTAAATAGTTTTGTTCAACCACTTGAATAATTCTTTTATGTTCTTAAATCACGAACCCGCTCACATATAAACATTAACAGCTATAATTTACAAGATTAAGTACAATAAATGTGCAGAATAAATTTATCCAGATATATAAGTTGCGTTGTAGATAAGATTGCAAATTATTCCACGCATTACTTGCGTTGAATGTTTCGTTTCCATTAAATCCCGGAAAGTCGGTTAGGACGAGGTTAGTGCCCTAACCCAGCGATTAAATCTTGTTCTCAAGGACTGTGAAGCCGTATGGTCGCCAATCTATATTTAGAAGGAACTTCTGGTTTTTCCCGTATGTACAATTGGAGAATTTACTTAGAGACTTCATGGCTGAAAAAATGACTCGGCTCACTTCCCAAAATCTTTCCCAATTATTCCATATTTTGTTTCTTAATTTTTGTGTGTATTCGCCCCACCCCCACCTCTCTCTTTTTAAGTAATTAATGTTTAACCTTGCGAATAGAATCGGATGGGATTCGGTGAGCCGAAGAGTCGTTTAAAATAATCGACTCGTAGCAATGAGTGAATCGACTCTGAACGACTCAACAAAAGAATCAATCTGCTCATCACTAATGCATTTATCCATAAAGAATTTTAAAGTAGACATTAATTTAAAGACTGATACTGCACCTGTTTTTTATAAAGCGTATTGTAACAGAAAGGAAGAAAACTATTATTATTGACAAGAAAGTGAAAGGGATCTTAATGTTAAAAACAATATTATTTAATTCACGAACAAGTTCTTTATTACCATAAGAACACAAAATTCTTGAATGACACAAACGGTAAAACTTGAATACAAAAGTTCTTCACTTTCTCGTCCCACTATCAAACAGGCCGACCACGTAGATTTTGCCCCATTTATCCGTGGCCCGTCAAAAAATCTGTTCGGGTTTGGCTACCTAGGTCGCTTTCCGAGAACGCAGCTTAGGTCGGAGATGTTGGGAAGTTTTGGTTCGAGCCCAGGTGCCCGTTATTCAGATACGTCGAGGAAACTGCCCTTGGCAGGAACAGGGTTCGGCGAGTGCACTTTCAAGTCAGTGGCCCCAAAATGCAATTGCGGATCGGGTGGCCCGCCAGATCGTCCCTCAGGAAGACGTGCGAATTCGAGATGGATAGCCGGAAGATGCAGAACTCTGGAGTCGCCCCAATATGCAGATCGAGTCAGTCTGGAACTCTCCAAATACTTCTTCGAAGATCCTCCCTTTTCCTGTGTAACTCATTCTGAACTTAAATAAAGAAAAGTCATGAAATTAATAGGTCTCGTCGCGAGGTTATCATTTAAATCTAGAAAATACTAACACATACAAGCTTACATGACTACTTTGCTGGTTAGTAAGTACCTAAATAAAGAAAAAGATTTTGGGTGTAGTAATAATTTGTTGAATACATCACTTTATGCATATATGCAGCAAATAATTATAAATTTTGTTAATTTCACAATTACCGTCTTCTACATCCATTTCTAAAGTAATCTCCTACCATGCCTTTTCTACTACTATGCTGTTTGCGTTATCCTTCAACCGTTTGTCCCATATAACATTTTTTTTAAATTAATATTTTTTTAAAATAAACCACAAGAACATCTGCATTGGAAATTTTACAGCAAACTGATCGAGCGGGTGAAGCGGGAAGCGAGAAAATATACTAATTAATTCCGTTAAACGCGAGTAAAAGCGGTTTAAGCAGGCGCATTATGGCCACGAGCGTACATTTCTTCCTGTATTAACTCGGCGCTAAGCTGCCGCGATATAGCGGGTGGCTGTGCACGAAGGACGTACCCCTTTCACACGACGATTCCGTGTTTGCGATTCACGTCTCCATTTCACTTCGGCGGTACAAAACACTAAGGTTACAATCGCCTGGCGGCTTGCTGCCTCCCCGCCCCGCCTCGCCTTATTCTCTCTTTTGTCTAATATCCTTTCGGTATTTGATTTAATGTTCTACATCATTTTATAAGCATTGATATGTCCGCGACCAGAGCAATACAAAACATTGAACATATTTACAGATAATTCAGAATAACAAATATATAATATACTGCCACAATTTAAATCGAATTAATTTTGTTCATATATATATATATATATATATATTGTAATAATTAAATATTAACTACAAATTACAAATGGCTGTGGCTAAATAAAAAGATTTATGTGAAAACAATTAAACAACTTTATTAACGATTTTAATTACAATATATTTGGGATCTCAGGGTCTTTATCTGGGTTTGATAAACGGGTGAATTTTATACAATCAATTACATTTAGCTTTTTAGGTAATTTAATTCGTCTGAACCTCGACGAATTTTGTTGCGGACGAAAATAAGATTAAAGATTGAATTTAAATTAAATAACTAAACAATTAAAGAAGTAAATAATTAACGAAGTGAATAATTAAAGAAACGAAATAATTAAAGAACGATCTGACACATCTTTTAAAAAGTGGTTTACAATCAATTTTAGAGTTTACTACTTACGGCCGCCCAGGTCACAATTTTTGGGTTTTCGTGCACACGATTTGGGGATATCACTGATTCTACTCATTAGAATTTGAACACACGGTAGTTGCTCTGGATCTCTGCTATTCTGGAACTTGGATTATCTCACCCTCAGCCAGTTTCCGGACGTAGATCTCCTTGAAGTCTCTCGATACGAAAAATTAGTTCAGTTTGTGATGCAAAACTTCTGCTTCAAAACTGCGATTTTATAAGTCTCTGTCAAAACTGTTTACTTGCGTTTTATTTAAACTATTATATCTCGCCGTTGGACTTCCTAGATAGCCCTACTCATAATTTGGGATCCGCATACCTTTTATACTATGAATTTGCTGAATTGATGTCTGCCTGCATCTGTGTCTGCCGTCCGACTTTTTCGTTTCGCTTCTCGCCGTTGACTGACTGTTCGTCTCGTAGATTTTGAGCGCGTACCGCTTTCTGAACTCCAACAATGCATTATTTCTTTGTGTCGCCGCGTATGTGTTGCGGCGTCCGCTTTATATCCAATAATGAGTCCTCTACAATCAAACTTTATAATTATAATAATGGATTAATTACTAATTACTACAATATATATATATGTATATTGTTTAAATATTTAACCCTCCGTTAGTCGTGTTAAGTTCAGGGGACTGACGCAATTTAATTTCTTTGTTATCTCCGTATCCAGGTCAGATGCAGGGATGAAGTTTCATGAGATCTCAGAGGAATGTGTTTACAATAATCTGCCAAGGACACAAATTAAACGCAATCGTAGTTTCTTTTGAATAACCGCAGTAGTGATAATATACTTTATTTTCGTAAAAATCGTTGACTATTATTCAGTGTTCGTATCAAATATTTTTCATTTAATACTTAAATCTTTGTCATACATGGATATTATATTTATAGTTTCTATATCTAATTATATTTCAAAACAGATGTATTATATTTTCATTTCAATGAGTTGTTATATAACGTGTTAAAATTCCATCAAAACTTCATCGCGTTCGAAGGACGGATATCCAGATAGTTTTTTAATTTTAGCCATTGTCAACATTACTAACACACTGACCATATCTGAAAAATTTAGAGAAATTCAAATTCAAGATTTTTGATAAATCTTCGCTAAATTAAAAAATCTCAAATAAAATAATGTCAAACCGGATCTTTGGTCTTTGTGCTAAACAATATTCATCTGTTATTTATATAAAAAAATTATACGTGAAACGAATGGCCCCTGGAGAAAGTGTTTTAAATAATTAGTAGCTTTCTATATAAATAACAGCCTAGGAAAATGCCGAAAGATCTTGTTTGTCATTTTTTTATTTGAGGACTAAGAAAGTTTTTTAATTTATCATAGAAATATTTATATATTTTTATACATATTTATATAATTATTTTATAAATAAAATCAAGAAATAAATAAAACAGTAGAACTGGAATGAACAACGAGCACGATGATAAACAATAGTATCGAGGCGGCCGTAGGTCCCGAGCGACTCATTTCGTAAATCGCAGACGTCTCGACATCGAGACTCGGTGTATGAACGACGCGCCCTGCGCCCATGGCCAGTTTGACTGCTTCAGACGTGAATCGCATTCACGCAATCAGACGGCGATTCTGTGTAGCGAATTTCGTACAAAAACGTATGGCCACTGTCGCTGGCGGTCCCCTCCACACTCTTACGCGCTTGTCGCTTCTATTCTCATTTCGACAGCCTCTAAGTCAATATTTTCCTTCTATTTTAAATTAAAGAAAAGTGGACGTTTTGGAGGCTTTAGCTGTGTGTTATTTGGGTAGGAATGCCGAGAAAAGAACAAGGGAACTGTGGGTACATCCCATAAACCAAGGACATGAACGATAAGGTTATGCAAAGAACTTGCTTTGATTTGCTTTGACAAACTATGCTTCATTGGTTCTACCTCCAAAACTATACGTTTCCGGGGGTAAAATTATGCAACAATTCTATTTGAAATGGTGAAATATTGCTTAACGATGGGAGACATCAGAATCGCAGCAATTTCATTTCGTTTCATTTTTACATACGAATTCAGGTGTATCTCGGATACTATGTTTCCTAAAAAAATAATTTGACTTATTAATGCTCAAAGATTGCATAACGATGCAATTTATATTTATTTTTAGGTAAAAATGACAAACTTGTATTCTTTGGAATTGTTATCCCACTTCATGAACCCACATATTTACGAACAGTATATATATATATATATATATATATATTGTAGTAATTAGTAATTAATCCATTATTATAATTGGAAAGTAGAGGACCCATTATTAGTGGATAAAGCATACGCCGCAATAAGGCGGCGACACAAAGAAATAATGTATTGTTGGAGTTGAGAAAGCGGGACGCGCTCAAAATCTACGAGACGAACAGCAGTCAGCGGCAAGACGCGAAAGGAAAAAGTCTACGTCGAGAACTGGGACGTAGCAGTTCGGTCCACATAGAGAAATAGAAACAGTAAAAGTTTGCGGATCCAGAATTATGAATAGGGCTATCTAGGAAGTCCAACGGCGAGCTAATAGTTTACATAAAACGCAAGTAACCAGTTTTGACGGAGAGACTTATAAAATCGCAGTTTGGAAGCAGAAGTTTTGCTTCACAAACTGAACAAATTTTCGCATAGAGAGACTTTGAGGAGACCTACGTCCGGAAACTGGCTGAGGGTGAGATGATCGAGGTTCCAGGATAGCAGAGATCCAGAGCAACTACCGTGTGTTCAAATTCTAATGAGTAGAATCAGTGATATCCCCAAATCGTGTGCACAAAATGAGACCTGGGCGGCCGTAAGTACAAAACTCTAAAATAGACTGTAAACCTCTTATAAAAGATATGTCAGATCGTTATTTAATTATTTCGTTTTATTATTATTCACTTCGTTAATTATTTACTTCTTTAATTGTTTAGTTCTTTAATTTAAATTCAATCTTAGTCTTATTTTCGTCCGCAATTAATTTCGTTGATGTTCAGACGAATTAATTTACCTAAAAAGCTAAATGTAATTGATTGTATAAAATTCACCCATTTATCATACCCAGATAAAGACCCTGAGATCCCAAATATTATTGTGTAATTCTAAATCTTAATAAATTTGATTCATTGTTTTCTAATAATAGGTCTTTTTATTTAGCCACAGCAATTAGTAGTTTTTATTTTTTTATTACAATATATATATATATATATGACACTTAAAGAAAATTAAATTACACATTTAGATGAAAGAGAGATAGCAATGCCAACTTACCCGAAATCAAATGGTCCAGTCTGGCAGCACAAATTTTCAAGGCCCGAGCCCCCTATGTCAGGAGAGAAGGCCGGCCGGGCACGAATATATACATATATATATGTATAACATTCATAATTAGCTATATATCAAAAAATGATGGCACGTTTTAATTTTATGAAATGCAGTCAATCTTTTTCAAGAAAATCAATAAAGAATAAAATGATTTAAAAATAAATTATTACAGTGGCTAATATTGGAGATATGTTAAGATATGCTACGATTAAAATATTAGCCATTCCTGAGTAGTAAGTGACCGTTACAAGTAGAATTTTTACCCTTATTTGTGGAAACGTATACTTTTGGAGAAATTTAATTACAAAAAAGCAGGTGAGACGGACCAATGAGGAGTGATTTCCAACCTCATTGAGGCATTCGTGAACAGCGCTTTCCAATAATATTCACGCATTCGTCAATAGCACTTTCCAGGAAAGTTTGTTAGAATTATTGATATGGAGTGTAAAGCGAGAAATATTATTCTTTCATAAAATTACAAAGAAAAAATTTGTAATTTGTAAAGTAATTCTTGGCAAAAGCTAAGTTAGCCAAAGGTGCATCTAAATTTAAGCAATCAATTTTCACCAATTCCACATGGTTGATATCATTCTTCAGTCAGACATGAAGTCCACATTTTGCCAATATTTTAGGTTTATATAAGGAGTGGTCAGACTTGTGCTCAGTTCTGATTCTTATATTATCCATTTTCCTCTGACAAATGGATTTTGATAATATTTGAATAATAGGATTTTTTTATTTCTTCATTTTTAACTCTCTCATAATTTTACTACCATGGACTGTGAGTGTTTAAGTACAGCACATTTGTCATTACTGGCACACTGCAGCCCAACCTATGCAGGGATTAAGTTCTTTATAGCAGTTAAAGAATTTCCTTACCAAGTATTTCAACACTATTGTCAACAAAACCAGAACAAATTTATACTTTAACTATTTAAGGCAAATATGTATCTAATGTTGCAGTTAAACATGTCACAAAATTGATACATGATGAATATGTACTTTTAATGTCTACACACCAAAAATATTTTTTATATTCACAACAAATTTTAGTTCCATTTCCCCACTTTGGATAAAAAAATTGCCACCATTTTCAACACCCAACAGGCTGCGAGGGTGGCATGCAATCCCTACCCATACCTGGTTTTCTTAAACACCTCCCCCTCCTCTCAACTTGTCTTGCATGTCCAATATTCTCAACCTACCCAAATTTGCTACACTGACACCCCATTCACAAAACCAAGCCCAGTTTGATTCCTAAACCATATTAAACTTTACACCCAAAATCTTATCTGAAGATGAAATTTGGATAAGGGTCTCACTTTCTCCTCCACTCATTTTGGATCCCTTTACACTTTCCCATGACACTGAATTATTCTTACATTTTGTTAAAAATCCCTCAGCTAACTCAGAATCACAAAACACCACAGATCAATGTGTTTCTAAATTTAAAGAACGTTTATAGCTATCACCTATAAAAGTTCCACCTAAGTTTATAAAAGTTCTTTTGCATCTTAACTTCACCATATTTTCTTCCCAAATAACCTAACCGAACCCATATCCAACATCTAGTTCTCTGTGATTTTCTGAGAGAGATTCAAATATTATTTTTGCAAATAAGTTATTTAAATTTGGTGAATATATTTTCTGAACAAAACACTAAATAAACTATAATGATATACGTTAATCTTAAGGCATTGTAATAAACACAAATAGATAACTGTTAGGACTTATCAATTAAATACAGTATGTTCTACTCTATAAAAGGCATACTATAAAGTCATCTTAAATGCTTTATTCAATTCCTCCTACATTCAGAAACTTTCAGCCATGGCCATAGTCATCTACAATTTTGAATATTTACATCATCTTGAAATAATTTTAATTCAGATTATAAAAACAATATTAACATTTATTCTTTTATATGCCTGCTTTGAAAGATATATATAATACATTTAATTTAACTGGTTATACTACTCAAGTCAGATCCTAACCTATACACATGACTTTCCTTCTGTTAATATATTATTTAAATATATTAATTTTATTAAATGTTATTTTCTCTTGTGATATTTTACTTGTAATATGTTTCAAATATGTTATATTCACAACATTAATGTTTGACTTAATAATTTTAGGTCTATCAGCATAATGTCTATGCAGAAGGCAGCAAGTTTCACTCATTTAAAAGCGTAATGAAGAATATGGGACCTCCATATTCTGATATTGAACTTGCTTCTTTTATGTCCGCTTCAAAAGGCAAGTTGCTATATGTAATAACTGAAAAGTAATGATGAATTAATAAATAGAAAGCAATATTCATATTGATTTTATACTATATATATATATATATATATATATATATATATATATATATATATTGTAATAATTAATAACAATATATGAAATGATGGGAGCTTTTAAATGAAAAGAACTATTACCTTTAAACAATAAAACGAAATTGCCATGAAACTTCGATGAGTTATGCGCACGCCCGCAAAGGTTTCTGTCGGCCTTTCAATGCATAGGCATTTCCCAAAGGGTTGAACGGCTGAAATTTTAAAACATGCTAAAACGGGAAATATTGGCGTCGAAAAATTAGGTATCATGATCGATGAGATTAATTGTTTCTCTCCAAATTTTTTTAGTGTATAATTTCAACCCGAAATAGTATGGGAAGACATCGCCTCTAAAAGAGGCGGTAGAGGGGCGTTACATAAAAAGAACGCGAAACGACCAAGATTGCTGTCAAAACCAGGGTTATAGAAGTCACTGACTTTAAATCTGACATTTACTATGTCTGATAAGTTATAGTTGAGCCCATAAGTGAAGGGGTGGAAGAGGAATTGGGATTAAATACATTTACATAAAAGTAAGAGTAAACAACCCAGACTGCTGTTGAATCTGGGGCTAAGGGTGACATTGAATTTAATGCTGTCATTTACCATACTGCTTGAGTTGTAGTTCAGCCCATACGAGTGGGGGGAAACAAATTTCTACCAATCTTAATACATATGTTGCTTACGATCCAGTAACGAACACTGAGGTGTTAAGACACATCTACCACCTCTAGTAGAGGGTGTGATATTTAAAAGCATTCATAAATGGTCATTATTAGTGTTGAATAAAAAAATTTCTGGTCCCAAAATTTGACAGTGTCTTTATAGAAGTTTAAGGTGTCTAATTTCAACTAGAAAAGGCAAGGGAGGGAACACCCTTATGGGTGATTATGGAAATGACCAAAATTGGTGACGATTCTGGTGTTATTGGAGTCACTGAGTTTAATTATCACAATATACATGGCCGTTAAGCAAATTTTATTGTCCTTGACTTAGTTGGCAAAACATTGCCCGGAGTATTATTGAATGTCTTACGGTACCAGAATGTTAGTTAGTCCCATTATGTATCTGTAGTTTTTATCACTTTTTATTCCGCCTTTATTCTTTATACTCATATTTTATGCAGTAGAAAAATTTTCTTAGTTGTTAAAGTGTTGTCAGTCATCAACCTAGTTTATTTTAAGTTAACTGCCGAGGAGCTAGGTCAGGATGGGGAACATAAATGGGTTAATGTTGTGACTTGTATTGTGTTTGGGTTATAAGGAATTTTGTGAGCAATAAATACTGTAAATTGTGTTAATCTTTGGCTAGCTATTTGATCTCTTATATCACGATACCCCTATACCATCCTATATAAATTTGTTCTACTAACAATGCCAAGCTGTAAATGTAAGTGTGATTACCTATCTACAAAATAGTGAAAGGTGTGTATCATCATACACTACTCATTATATTAATGGGCTGGAAATTAATTAAGCATTTCCTGTTATAGGTTACATGGGTGAATGTGGTTTACGTGGGGCCTACTGTGAATTAATTAACATGGACCCTGAAGTGAAGGCTATGCATCTTAAGTGTATTTCAGCCATGCTTTGTCCAACTGTTTTGGGTCAGGTTAGTTGTCCTAGTCTAATTCTAAAGATAATATAAAAACTGTGACGATATTGATATTTTTACTTCTTGTTACTTAATTGATTATTCAGGCTGTTCTTGATTGTGTGGTTAAACCACCAACGCCAGGAGATATTTCATATGACCAATACAACAAAGAAAAAACTGAAGTGCTTCAGTCACTTAAATTGAGAGCAAAAATGGTAGCTGATACAATCAATGACATAGATGGAATGTCAAGTAATCCTTTACAGGGCGCCATGTATGCCTTCCCTGAGGTAATGTTTTATTTCAAATTGCAAACCTTTAGTGCCTTTATGTCATTACATAGTAATTTTTATCGCATGACATCAGAATTTGAAGTGTCTGGAATGTGTCTTCTGTTTTATTGTTGCAATTCACATACACATTGATTGTTGGCTAATGGATATTTATTAATTAGATAATGATACCAAAGAAAGCAGTTGAAGTTGCAAAGTCAAAAGGCTTGCCAGCAGATACTTTCTATGCCTTTGAATTGCTTGAAAATACTGGTATATGTGTAGTCCCTGGCTCTGGATTTGGACAAAGGAAAGGGACATATCATTTTAGGTATGTATTTTTCGAACATATTTTGAGAATAAAAATGTGTTGATGATGAGAAGCTGTTTCTAATCGTTTTCTGAATTTTTTCAGAACAACTATTCTCCCTCAGCCAGAAAAGTTGAAGGCAATGCTAAGTAAATTAAAAGAATTTCATGAAGGATTCCTGAAAAAATACAATTAAACTCCATGTGCTTAACACAAACATGTAGAAAGTGTCCTTATTTTGATTATAAAAATAATAATCCAAATCTTGAAGAAAATACACTTACATGATTTTTCCATGAAAATATTTCATATTTCCTATGATCTTGTAAGAATTTAAATTTAACTGGTGTCATAGCTGTAGAGATTAATAGCTTCATGAAAAGCTTTCGGGTAAAAAACGCCGTGAAGATGTATATTGTAAATTATGTATTGTGCTTTATGGTTGTATCATATTATTGTAGATGGGTTTTAGAGCATAACTTAAGTATACTTTTAATTTAAACTCTTTTATTGTACCCTTAGCTTTATTGAAGTATTATTTGTTTATAATTCATTTTATATTTTATGTTGCAAGTATTGTATGTTTTAATTTACTCGTGAATACATTTAAATATATCATTCAATGTTTAATAAAACTTAAATATTACAGACTTACCGATTTAATACTTCCTTCATACCACCATTGATAAGAACGAAAACCCTTTTCATCTTTGCAGTTAATCCACCATGGATCTGCGGTCCCAGTATTTTACGATGGCACCGTTCCCTGTTCGGCACTCACTGTATCGTACTTTTTTTTAGTCAGTAGTCATTGTTTAACGAGACTTAAAATTCGTCTAAACTAGATTTGGACATACAAAAAAAAATATGGGCATGAGTTAAAAATATTCTCGCGATCATTATTAAATGTGAGCAATGTGAAACAGAAACGGAAGTTGGCCGATACGAACGTGATAAACGTAACGTCGGGGATGTCACGAATTCCGACCAGGAAATACTTGGATCCGTGCCAGAATAATACTTGTTATCAAAGATCGGATGTTTTCCCAGTGTAATTGCTGAAGAAGACGTTCCTAGGTTTCCACCCGGATACAACAAAAATAACTGCGCGACGTTTCAACTACCACATGCACTGTCGGCATCTTCCAGGTGAAGTTCCGGGACCCAACAGCAGCAGCGATGTCAAACCTGCCGTTTTTTTAAGTTCAGGATTCCTTCCTGTAGTGGAAACTGCTCTTCTATGAAGTTGTCATTACTAAATGTCGCTAATTTGGATTTACTTTCATTGACAACAGTTAGCCATAAGAGCATCATAATTTTAAAGAATCATTCCTCTCGTTTTACACATTCATACTTGCGACCATTCATAGACGTACTGTTACTACTTCTATCGGCAATCCGTCGTCGCTTTTTCTTCATTACGAAGATAATAATTGGAAACAAATACATTACATCACGTACAACATTGTAAATGGTATTGTACAATAAAGGAAGAAAATAAATAACAATGCACCTTTTTATACAATTACAGGAAGATCGGCAGAGAACGGTTACACAATGACAATAACGAACAACACGTTTCTGCAATTACTATTTCTTCTTAACTCAAAATGACACAATTGTGAAATATTTTCAACTGCGCTATTTCTCCGAACTAGCACCAGAAAAAGACCATTGAAAATTATTCCCCAACGTATTATTTCTTTCCAACGAACGTAATTGAGAATTTGTTCCCTCAATGGAATGTTTTATTTCAGTAAATATTAATGCTTTCGAACTAACGACATTCATAGTTGAGAATTTATTTCCACAGCGGAATAATTGTCCGATATTATGTTTCTACAACAACGAAACTACCAACGACAATTTTAGAGAAATATTGCTGACGAAATATTTCTCAAATCCACAATAGATCACTATTATATTACAAGAATACCTAATCTTACCAGTGAGCTGCCAATTTCTGAACTGTAACCTCAATAGTCTTTAGTTTTTTATTTTTATGAATAACCACAGTGTTAATCCTACTAGACTATGACTGTAATTGAAATATTTCAACCAATATTCAATTACATTTCAACAACAACAAAGAATCGGTAACAATACCAGGAATATTTCAACTTCTATTAGCTATCTGAAATATTTCAACCAATATGCAAATACATTTAATCAACAACAACAACGAATATCTTGAGTGTTTGTGGACGGCAATACTTCCATTCTCACCAATTGGTTCAGAAAACCTCCATACTCTGATCGTGTTCTCAATTATCTTTCGGATCATCCTCCAATCCAAAAGAGAGCTATGGTATACAATCTACAGAACTATATTACTTTCTAACTCCAAAGTCCATCAACACAACTTAAATATTGTCCGAAACATTTTAATCTAGAATGAGTACCCTTTAAATTTTTTTATTAGACACACAAACATTCGATTTTACAAAATTTAATATACTACTGTCACTCGTCCTCAAACACCTCCAGCGAAATTTTTTCTTGTACTGCCTTATTACAAATTTATCCAAATATTCAAAGAATATCAAATATCCATTTACTGATCCACTAAGACCCTTTCTCACTTGATTAAAAACCACACGGACCCACTTAACACCTACAGCAAACCTTGTGTTGCTTACAAAACCTTTTGCTCTAATTGTAATTCCTGCTACGAAGCACAAGAAAACGTTCCCTTAATACACGTATCAAGGAACATATATCTAATATCAAACTTCCCATTGATGAACAATCTACAGTAGCCAAACATATAATTAATCTAAACATATGTTTGATTGACAAAATGCTAATATTTTATACAATTCCAGACTCATTTGAGAGATGCTTCACATTAAATCAAACATCACAGCTATTAATGTACAAAAATAGGTCTTGTTGATTACGACAGTACAACGCATATCGTATATTCCTTAACACAAGCCAAAACAAATATGGTGAGGTTCATTTATCTGAATTGGAAGTAAGTTGGAGTAAATTAAAATAAATCAATAGCAAATACCATACAAATTCTAAATGACAACTTTCCAGTCCATCAAAAGTCTTAACACATCAGCAATGAATTTTTTTTAAATACTTATAATTTCTTTGAAAAATAAAAATTCATCAGGGTATGATGGAATTTCCAGCAATATTCCAAAACTCATAATCAATAATGTTGTACTTGCTGATATTTGTAATCACTCGTTGCTTTCTGCAGTCTTCCCAGCAGAATATGCAGTTATCACACCACTTTTCAAACAGGAGAATAAGGAATACTTTGCACATTTTCAACCGATATCACAGTTGCCAATCTTTAAAAGAGTAGTCTATAATACATAATAATATATTGTAATAATCTCTAATGATAAACTTTTAAATGCAAAGAATTTATATTTAACAAACAAAATATTTATTGGCAATAATTTAAAACAATTACAAATTTAAATATATCTCAGGGTCTTTACTGGGTTTGATAATGGCGAATCATTATATTTATAATCTTATCAACAATTTACGATTAAAGAAAAAGAAAGTTCCTTGTAAATTAAATTAGAACAAAATTTAATTGTGAACGAAGTTAAACTAAAAAGATTGACTCTTATTAACAATTTTAATCAATAAGAAGAGAACGAAATCTGACGGCTATCTTTTAATCAGGTTTACATAATTAGTTGTTTTTATATTGTTACGGCTGCCCAGCATTCCATGATACCTTTAATTTTTGAAAACACTATTGCGGGTTTTGCACTGCTTCTAAAACTCACAGATTCTAACTCAATATTTTTATATGTCGTCAGGAACCCGGATGAACCTCCTTTCGTCTCTATCGGTTGACCGCTCGCCTTAGGTGACTTCTGCGATTCGTCTATTGGGTAGTCTTTATTGTTCCGGACTTACCGAAACTTCTGCTAACTCTGGCCGGCTATGTGCACAAAAAAAACTGTTTTTTTTTACTTAGCAGGTTTTGTCGTTATGCTGTAGTGAATGTTTATTTTGTCCTGAGAAAAATGTTCAGGGACCAATCAACTCTGTTGAATGCTAATTCTCAATATTTCTCTGCAAACTGAATTACACCTTGCCTTCCTGCGAGCTGCTCTATCGTCTCCTATTAAGTTACTACTTCGACGACGTCCCACCGCAAACTCTATCTCATC
The DNA here is from genome assembly GCA_037074705.1 of Zhengitettix transpicula. NCBI lineage: Eukaryota > Metazoa > Arthropoda > Insecta > Orthoptera > Tetrigidae > Zhengitettix > Zhengitettix transpicula. The sequence goes on along the minus strand of CM073590.1, from coordinate 71,415,868 downwards.
AAACCTTGCGATCTGTATCTCACCAAATCATAATGCGAACTGCATCTCACCAAATCATAATGCGAACTGCATCTCACCAAATCATAATGCGAACTGACTCTTCAATATCTTAATGCGACCTGTATCTGACCAAACCTTCCTGCCAACAGACTCCCGTCTCGCAATTTTAGCGCGCATACGCCATTTTGCGGGCCTTCCGACAAAGGAAACCGTGCTTGGCTTGCCTATTGTTGTTATGTTCTGGACCGCCGCCACAAAGGATTTCTCTAACAATTTAGATTTTCAAATTCACAAAATTAAGGTCTTAATTAATTGGCATTACAATATCATCAAAAATAACTTACTGACTCACAATTTGCATTTAGAAAACAATTTTCAACTGAGAAACCTATATTTACTCTCTCAGATGAAATCTTAGAAAAATTAAAAAACTTTTTCATAAGGTATGTTTTGCAAGGAAGATAAAAAACTAAAATAAAATTTATTTATGAATTATTTATTCTCAAAAGAATTATATATATATATATATATATATATATATATATATTGTAATACCAATTAAAGAGGCCATTAATTGTTTTAATTAAATTGGATTGTTAGCGGTATGAGTTGCCAAAGAACGACTATGGACGGTAACTGTGTGTCGGCGGAGCCTTTGTTGTGAACTGCGTTCTGTACGAGAGTTAGTCAGTCTGCGGCGAGAAGCGAACCTGATCAGTCCACACGGGAACTGAAATCGTAAAATGTGGATGCTGATCTAAAAGTAAAAATAGCGCGGTCCAAGAAGTCCAACTGCAAGATCTATTATTTTACATAAAACGCGAGTAAACAGTTTTAACGGAGAGACTCAAATAATAATCGCAAATTTGGAAGCAAAAGGTTTTGCTTCACACAGACTGAACTAAATTTCGCATAGAGGCAACCAGGAGACCTATGTCCGAGGGCTGACTGAGGGGTGGCTGATCCAAAGTTCCAGGTGGCAGAGAACGAGAACATCGACCGTGTGTATTAAAAATTTAATGTGTAGAATCAGTGAATAATGGCCTTTTTAGTGAGTGTTGTCCTCAAGCTCCTAGAATCATCTGGTACCAGAAAGACATTCGTGAGTACAAAACAATTATTTAAAATTTGTAGACGAGGATTGAAGGTAGAAGTCAGATTTCGTTCGTTTTTCTTTTCATTTAATTTCTTTCATTTCGTTTATTTTCATATTGTATTAAGATAGCTTCAATGAGTTTGAATTGTTAATGTTAGTTTATTAAATTGTTCTGAATATCAAATCCAGTAATGACCCTGAGATGAAAAGAATTTCGACGTATTTGATTGTAAAATATAAAGTTGTATTTTTTCCTAGAACGATACGAATTGCAACAAAATATTTGTTAACTTGATTAAATTCGGCGTATAAAGTAGGGATTACAATTTGTACTCTTAAAGAATAAATTTTTAAATCTTAAGAATTTTGTTAATAAATTCTTTTAATTAAGACTACATTATTACATAAATTGGCTTCCACAACGTGGGGCAAATTTAATTCATTTACTCCTTTCTAATTATTACAATATATAAATTGAATTTAATAATACATATTACCCACTTCCTGAACATGAAAATTCCACCTCATGTTACGAGCGTTTCGGTAAATCTTGAACTATCACTAATTTAAAATCGCAAAACTCCAGATTAGAAACCCGACGGCTTACCACAGTCGAGAAGATTGTCTCGTCAGCGGTGAAGGAATCACCCGCCCACGTGTTGGCCGACTTTGGCGTATCTCCTCTCGAACACTCTTTAGTTCTCAGCAATCGCGACCATCGGCCTCGGCAATACATCATCGTTACCATTTCCTCTATTTTTCATAAAACTATCCTCTTATTGCCGGATATATTTCCTTGCTCTCAACAGGCGAATTTGTTACAAACTTCCTTATTGGCTGAAGGAACGTGTCTGTCTTTAGGAACCTTGTAGGAGAGATACGAAGGGGCTACCTTTGGGGATGCCTTTTCCTCTCCGTTTTTGAACTAAGGTTCCCACAAGCCGAGGCACCTCGGCCTGTTCTGAGAGGTGTATTCCGGGGTCACAGACCTTGGGCATACGGTAAGAGTTGTCCCCTATTCCCATTGGAATAGTCGGCCAGCTGTCTCCTAAACTGGTCGAGGCACGGAGAAGGGAATGCTGAGTCCCCACAGCAAACTCCTCTCCCGCTATCGGAAGGGCGTGGGACAAGTACCCAATGCCCGACCTAACTGATGCCGGTTTTTCTAGGGTTTTCCCTGCATTACTTTTAGGCGAATGCCGGGTAGGATCCTAAAAATATAGCCCGGGGGCCCTAGTTAACCCTTGGCTACCTTCCTCCACCCTTCCGCATCCCACTTTCAAATCCCTTCCTATGCTATTAAAGGGGAATTCCCCAACGTGGATTACCCTCATGTAGCCTGTTGCCCTAAAAAAAAAGTCTGTCTTTCGTCGGGTTTCTAGGGATTTCTGCAACCGTGAGCAAACTGGCTATTTGTGTGACTGCTATTTCCGGTCGGGAAATCCCTTCCTGGAGTTTTGCGACGTTTAGAAAAATTGAAATTTTAAAATGAAGACAAACTTACAAACCATTAAAACATAAAAATTTGATAAATATGCGCCAAAATATTGATTAAATCCGCTGTAGTACATCATGTGGACGTCAAATGATCATTTCTGAAGTCGCGCGATATGAAGTACATTGTTCTTTATGGAGCTGTTCACATGTGTCGCTCGACTTACCTGGAACAACTCCCCTCTCGCCTTGTATCATTCACATAGACTTTTATACCGACGAAATAGGAAAAATAAACAGCTACATGGTGAGGACTTTTAATTTATAATATCTATATTGTACCGACTTAAATTGTAATACAGTGGACGCCGCTTACTGTTATCACTTTGGCCCACAGACAACATTAAGCGAATGATAACAATAGACGACAAATTTACTACTAGGAATGTATCCATTCATAATGTGATTCATTTATTACCTTTACCAAGAAATGAAAATTTATTTAATAAATAAAACTACATAGCCTGTTAAAATAAATTTACGTCTGATTGAAAATAATGAATAAGAAACATAGCCGATACAGACACTTCGTCGAGATTTAGAGTGGTAATTCATAATTACTGGCGAACACCATCTGCTACTCGTTGAATTACAGCACCGTAAGCTCGTAGATGATACCACGATATTCCTTCAACGTGATTCGACGAGTCAGCAGATCTCACCATAAAAACCATCTCACCGAGTTGCGATCCACGTTACGCCGCGAGGAATTCGTCGACCTGACAAGACCCGCAGCAACCAACAGTGTTTTTCACCACATGGTGACCAGAGGCCCATCCTGACACGCAAAACCCTGACGACTCGACCGACGCGTTTCAAAATCGCCAAACGAGAATTCGACATCATGTTGTAGATAACATAGAGCTTGCCGTCGAAACGTTTTTATTTAAGAAACCATTGGCCCGGGTTGAGACTCAAGAATTTTATCTACAATAGATTCACCGGGAAAACCGTCGTTCTGTAATTCGACATTGCCAACGGTACATGCCACCCCTCTTCCTTGCTTCATACGGGCAGACTGTGCTGGATCGCTACCCAGACCCGAAAATTCAGAATTTCACCCACAACCTTGCCAGGTTTATTTAGTGCTTGAATTTAAACAGATCCCCGTTCGATCTCGAAGATGTCCCAAAGACTTCAGTGATCACGACGTTTCGACTCTTTGAGTTCATTTCAATGCCATCCGGACTCTCAAACATCCAGCGGTTCATGAACGATATTTTTAGTGCGCTACAGTTCGTGCAAGTACTCATTGACAATATTCTAATCGCATCAACATCGGAGAACGAACACCTACAACACATCAGGACGGGTTTCTAGGTTCTCCGCGATAACGGGCTAGTGATTAACTCCGGTAATTCTTTTCGTGTGCCGTCAGTACTTTGTTGCCCTTCCTCCTACTGTACCGGTTTTGCAAGGATGTCATTCTTCTTTTGCTACTTTTCCTTACAGATTCGTGGAATAGCGCTTCGGCCAGGTAGGGGAAGAAAACGTTTGGCTGCTGATTATCGCAGAGACGTTATAGCGATTACTCTTTTTTTCACAATCCTCCTCGGCTTATGTTTCCGTCAGCTGAGGGCACCCAGTACCCCAGAGAACAACTCCGAGGCCTTCGGTTCAGTGTGGAGCTTGCTTGAGGCATTAAGCCTCCTTCTCCTAAAGTCTCTATCACATGTGTATAGCACTTCTTCTTTCCTTAACCTTTCATATCTTTTAGCCGTTGTGATTAGTATCCTGAAATTCTCCGGACCTTCAAGATACATCAAAATGTCCCTGTTTATCATGTTCAGATCACGCTTGGTGACATGCATTGACGTTTCCATTCGTTACACTTTAAACATTCTGCGGAAGTAATATTACCAAACCTATGTAAATAAGCGTTGAAAGGACCATATCCCGTTAGCAAAGTACTTAATTCTTTCCGAGGAGTCCTTGCCATCTTTTCCTCTGGTGCTATTTTACGCAGACATATTCCATTTACACCCTCTGCCCATATTTTATTCTACTCATTCTTAACAGAGTATTATATTGTTCTTTGGTTAGTTCTTTATTTATATCCTCCCCATTTAGTCCTAGTATCTGAATGGCTCTCGCTATGGTCCACCCTAAGCATCTTCTTGTGCTTCTTTCTAATGGCAAGATCAAGTGGGGGTTTTAGACAGATTATCTGCATTCATTCGGTAGCTGTTTTTCTGTTTGATCTCATTATTCTTCTTAATACCCTCCCTTGATTTTTATTGCAGATCTTTTGGAATACCACTTTTCCAAATCTGTCAGCATGCGCCTTTGAGCCATATAAAACCAAAGGAGTAAATATTGAGGTGTAGTATATGCATTTTACTTTGAGAGGTTTTTATTTGCTGGAGTTGGGACCTTTCCCTTTTTGCAGCACTCTGAGAGCTTGTGGCAGAAAGGTTAGTTTATCATAAATTAATACCCTTAGATAATCTGCTTCCTTCACCGCTGGTATGGTTTCGCCATTGCTCCTGATATCTGGTAGTTGGCGCAGTTTTTCCCCCAAAACAACTATTCTACTTTTGCTTGTAGAAATTGGAAGTCCTGCTTGTTGTTCCCAGTTGTCCATCTTCTTCATAACACTATTTCCCTTATCTTCTAGTTTCACACGGTTCATTACACTTATGAATAGTAACAAGTCATCTGCATATGCAACAGAGTCTTAGCTTTTTTCCCAAGTCACTAATTTTCTCTATGACATGGTCTATGTAAATATTCCATAACAACGGTCCTAAGACCGAGCCTTGAGGGCTTCCATGTTTTTACACCGCCCACAGAACAGTTCTTTTTGAGCATAACTCATTCTCTAATTCCTATGGTATTATGGCATTTCGATCTTTTCTAATATCGATTAGTTTCTGCTAAACCAGACAGTTGAAAGCATCAGAGAAGTCTATCAGAATAGCCATTTGATATTTCCATTTGTCGTTCTCTAGTTTGTTTCGAACTCTACTTATCGCCATTAAAGTAGATCTTCCCTTCCAGAATCCATACTGGTTATCAGAAGGCAAGTTTTTTTTCAACGAGGTGACTGAAAATTCTAGAGTACATGACCTTTTCTAGTGTATTAAGTACACAGGCCTGTATGAGCCAGGTTAAATCGGGTCCTTTCCTTTTCCCTTATAGAGCTTCGAACGTCTGCTGTTTTATACCTCTGGGAATGTGAGTCTATTAATGCATTCATTACAAAACTCTGTCAATCATCCTAACATGGCTTCCAATCCATTTAAGACTTCGTCGCAATCCCATCCAACTCTAGTGCCTATTTTGTTTTCATATCGAGAATCACCTATGACATTTATTTTCTGTTCACAGCTTCTCGTTTTCTACTTTCCATATTCCAAATCAAATCTTGCATTCCATCCTCAAACAATCTGTCCAGAAGTTCTAAGTTTGTGTGTTCCCATCCTTTAGCGATTTCTCCATCTTTACTTTTAATACTGCTCAGTACTCCTCATCCTTTTAATATATGCAATTGAACACGGGTCTTTGGTGATTTCTCTTAAGCTATTCACATGTGGTATTCGTATCTCCCGTCTTCGTTGCTTAAGCAGCTGCATTCTTTCCTCCCAGGGTCACCTGCTCTCCTGGCCTTCCTGTTTATGTTCATTAATTGTCGTTTTTATATTTCTACATTTTCGTTCCATCAGCTTCTGTTTTTTCATATATTAAATTTCCTTCATTTTGAGTGTCTCTACGAATATCTTGCTATCATTTTATAATTAATTTCGAATCCTTTTCAGGATTCCTGAGGGATACCCATTGCCTCCATATCTACTATTTTGAAATAATATAAACGTCTTTATAAAATATAATCATTAGATGAAATTGCCAAATACAGACAAAATTAAAAATCATGGCCCACGGAGACACCGAACATTGGTCTCATACGCTGCCAATCATCATGCTTAGATTCCTCATGCCTAGAAAGAAGATTTGAAAGCCACATCAGCAGAACTGGTCTACGGAACACAACTACGACTTCCTGGGCAGTTATTCTCCCCCACCAGCATCGAATCCAGCTCTGTACGCGGCTCGACTCCGTGGCAGGATACAATTTAGACGCCCTTCGCCACAAATACAAGAAACTCCATCCTAAATCCCGAGCGTCTTGCCCCACAGCAACACATGTCTTTGCTCGCGTGAACGCAGTACGAAGGTATTAAGTTCCGCCCTACAAAGGTTGGCCTATTCGAAGTCATCGAACGGAAGGATAAACACTTCAAACTCGAGCTCCACGGCCGAGATCACCATCGATCGTCTGATTCCTGCGTTTAGCGACTGCACGAATACGTCCGCACCGCTCCCGGCGGCATCGTCTTCAGCACCAGCTTAAGTCCAGACTTCGAAACCAACAAAGACAGTACAGTTCAATCCCGTTCCTTTGGTTAAAGAGATTCCTTTTCGATCCAGGCGACAAATTCGCCCTCCCGCTCGATTTGTTGGAATTCTCCGGAAAGTCCAGGCACTACCTCACGAACTCTACACTCCCGGCCGTTTGATGACTGACGGGGGAGTAATGTAAAGTAATACCCGAGAGTAAGAGAATATCGATGAATAAAAAGTAATATCTGACAGTGTAACGTTTGTGTTTCCGTTTGCCTTCTCTGACATCCCACTGGAAATTGACTCCCACTGTTAACGATCTCTCATGCAGGTTGTGTACCCGACATGTGTAAAATTCATTGTACATATAGAATAAAGTTTATGGTTTTGGAGAACTTGTGTTCTTTTTTCACATCAGGAAAGAGTTATTCCTCAACAAATCTTTATGATAGAGTTGATTTATCTTGGACAGAACAATTCACTGTAGCTCCTTTCTCAGGTATTACGGGCTTAATGACTACTTTGTATATAGTTACATTCAATTCACGAATTCCACAAAGTCTAACTGGATCGTCATGTATCAAAGAACACTATGTAGAACTTGACTCAAACTTGCCATTTTTTTTTACAATCTTTAGATCTGTTTCCAATTGTCGACAGAATCCAAAATGATCTATTTCGTGTCCTGCGACCTTGATATATATACATATAAACATAATAGAGGGGCAACCTCAGCATTACAGCTCTCTGGGTTGCAGCAACAAACAACACTGACCGCCATTTTTTTGGTCGGCGCACTTCCCCAAAAAACCTGATTTGTGTTGTGCTACTGATGGCGAAAATTTTGAATATATGTAGTAATATATATTTTTAACAAATCATTAAATGATAATTGAAACACTTGGGGGCATGTTGGATGTGAGGACAATTATGACAGTTTGGTAGCAAGAGACACATTAGTGTAAACACTAATGGTAACTGCTCTTAACAGGAGTCGGAAATTTCCTTTTGTATATTATTTACTGAATGGCTTCTCGGAAAATGCTAAGCTTACAGCTACAGCAGTAAACTGGAGGAGACAGGGATATGAATAGTTGAAGTGTGCTGCAGCTAACATGACAGTCATGGATACATTGGGTGTAATAAATTCACAGGGTTGGTTCCCTACCAGTCAAATAATGAAAAAAATTCATTTCTTTGTAGCAGCTCATATAATGAAGATATTCAGAAAGTCAGAAAGAAAGATATTTAAATTCAAATTGACTGTTGTTTATTTATAAGATGAAACAGAAATAACCCTAACGCTTTGAAATTCAGAGAAGTATGTAATTACACAGATAGAACTTTCAAATAATGTTAAAAGTAGTGGCGGATATGTGCAAGCTATGTCTTCAAATCTCACGCTAATTACGACCCAGTATATGAAAGTTTGACATTGTATTCTGAGAAGGTAGTGGAATACATTTGTGGAAGTGTTGTCAGACAAGTGACGTTCTCCTTGCTCTGAAGGTATTAAAGACATCCTAAACAATTCTAAAGATGTGATAATTGGCAGAATGTTAAGGAATATCAAAATGTTAATGGTGAAGAAGAATTTACTATTAAGATTGTATGCAGATTTTTTCAGAATGTTGGAGCATAGGACTATTTTGTGACTTTTGTCACTTAATGGTTTCTTTTGAATTTGGAGAGGAATCTCAGTATTCAATTGTAATACAGAAGTTTTTAAAACATTACTTAGTAGATTGCATCATTTGTGCATAACTATAGCTATGAATGTAAGAGGAAGACAGATAAGACAAATGTAAACAAAAAAAATTGTCAAAGGACAATAAGCCAAATAAATTTTTAAATTGTTCAATACCATAAATGTGTTTCACGAAATTTGTCCTTATAAGCTTTACAAAATATTGAATGTCGGTAGAGATTTATTTTTAAGTCATTTGCACAGCATACAATAATGATTCAATGCTAGCAGACGACAGGGAACGCCAATGACTATAAAACATGGCGGCTGAGTTTTCAATTTGCTTGAAATAAGGCGGCACCTTGTCCAGTCTATGTTGTATATATACGTCTTTGTTCAAAACTAACAAAATAGTCTTATGTTTCGTTGCACCTTGTATATCCACTTTCCTTGAACAAGCCACATTGCAAATAGTCAACAAAGTTACATATATATAGTTCAACAATATCTGTTAATATATGCGAGGGTACAGTGAATTATGTCTGCGAGTGTAAGAAGAATATCTAGAGTAACAAAAGTAATATTTGGTAGAGAAATGTAACATATTACTGCAAGTAAATCAGTTAGAAGAAATATATAAATACATTACAAAATTGGCGCTCCAACGTGTGAGGCACGAAATCAAAATATGTGTGGTCTGAAAATGTGGCAAAAGAGATCTAATGAATATTCAGTGTTTTATTTATCTTCCTATGTTTTCTAAACTTTTTAATTGTTCATCTTAAGTTGATAAGTGTAACGTATTCCTTAATGTTGGATGTAAATTTGCGTTAGTGTCATGAGGAAGGTAGCGGAAAAAAAATCGTGTATGCGGCAAATGATATTAAAATGTTACCTGTAGTGAACAATATGGCGACAGTTGTTGAGAACTCTAAAGCAGATTTAGAAGCAATGCTTGTTAGACTTTTTGCTCAAAATTCTGAGGAAATGAAGGCAGAGTTTTCCAAGATGAAGGAAGAAATGCAAACTATGCATCATTTAACTATAAGGAATGGAAAAGGTGACAGAAATATTGAGAAGAATCGTGCATCAGAAGGCAAAATGGAGGGTTATTTTAAATTGTTTGCGATGGTGCTGAGGTTATTAATTGAACGACACATGAAGGCACAAGTACTGAAACACTGCACGATAATCAAGACAGAATAGCAGGAGTAATTGTAGAAGAAGAGGACATAAGTGTGCCAAACTACCAAGGATTAATTTACAAATCAGAAGTCTCAAAATCTATTGTTATTCATATATATGAAGAATGGCAGTGTGAAGAAACAGTTTATTATTATTGTAATATTATATTATTATTGTAATAGCTGACAAGGATAAAATTTCACTTACTATGAAAATGGTTGATCAACGAAATGAAAAGGATTTGTAATGGGGCTAAAACCTCAAATTATTGATTATAGGAAAAGGAAAATACAGTTCGGAGAATTAATTGAAATAACTAAGGATTGTTTTAACAGCATTGATTGAAATATGTACGAATTATTATCAGGAGATGACGGCAGTCTACAGATCTCAGTAACTTGTAATGGTCAGCAATCAAAATGTTCCTTCAATAAATTAAATGTTTTCTCAAGATCGTTTGTTAACAACATCCAACTTGATTTGCAGCTAGTCTGCAAGGTAAGACAGTTGCTCTCTATGCCTCCTTCCTATCGAATTGAGTTCATTAATTTGACAGTGTCACATTATCTATACTTACTTGTATATGTGGCTAAAGATAGGAAAAATTTAGGTAGAAACGTAAGGTTAACGATATAATCAATTTATTAATTTATTTTTTATAATAATTGCATCACAATTAAGATATATGCACACAGTTTCAATATAGATTACCAATATGACTGTAGCACCAAAGTATCTTACTGAAATAGTGCCAGCAAAACTGCCCTTCACAGTGCAAGCTGCAGTATTGAAAATCACAGTTAGAAGTTATCACCACACTTCCAAAGTTATATTCACTCAGTTCAATCCTCTTCAATCATTTCTTAAATATAAGCACTATTCATGGCACAAAGTTCTTTAACATGAAAGAATGATCACAATATATAAAATAATTGAAATAATATAAACAATACTAAATTCGTTTGATTAATCAACAAACAGTGAACCAGTGTGAAAAGCTGAGAAAATAATTATAGAATTGTGTTAGCAAAATTCAACCTTTTCATGGTAGGATAAATCTTACAAACAAAAATTGAAAACAAAGTTTGAATGTCCCAAATACAGCAACTGTTAGAGGAAAATAATTTCAACACAAAAATTGATAAGGAAAATGCTCACATCCTTGATTAACAGTTCCATTTTTTAAAAACATATTCAGACTATTATTAATGTTTAAACATATCACTTTAAAAATTCCTAACAAATAAAATGTTTAGCTGTAATAAATTTTACATTTTTGATAATTCATTGTTTTCCCTATAAAACATCAATTATTATAAATGTGTTTTGATTTATGTGCCACATATTTCTAAATAAATTTAAATACATTTAATTAAGGTCTTTGGTTTGAAATGGTTTTCACAGTAGTATTCATTTCGACACTCCTGAGTACTTGACTGCAAATTCTCTCTACGGAGATTTATTATGAAAGTATAAAAATATTAAAGCCTAACAGACTTTGAGGGAGCAATCTGCCTCTAACACAGTTACACAGATAATGTTCCCATTATTGTATAAGTCTCTTAACTACACTTTCAAAAATCTAGTTTGATTATACTCCTTTACAAATTTACACCAAACACAACAAATTGTTGCATCAAAGAAAATTAACTTTCGGCAATGGGTTTAAAAGTGTTGATCCTCATTATGTATTAAGACATGTAGGTTAGTTCTAGGACTGCAAAACTCATATTGATTATGTACATAAATAAATAAAATGGTAGTATAAATTTATTAACTATACCTTATTGCAAGCAGAAATAAAACAAGCGATGTTCTATTAACATATTCTTCTATTGTTGATGGTTATTTATAATTAAAATTCACATTCCTACACTTGATCAGGAATCCCACAAGATTTAAAACTCATAAAAACAATCTTTGTTGAATTTTTCTTGTTCTGCATTTTTTTTTGTTAAGAGTAGTAGCTTTTCACTAATTCACATACAATTCATGCATTTAGGTAGCCATACAACTTAAGCATTTTTTCCATTTGCTATATATATACATACATATATATTGCTGTGATACTTGTGAAGTTTTTAATATGGACATGCACAGTACATCCATCACTTGCAATATATAAATGTCACAACTTAAAACTAAGTAACTTCGATATGGTTTCAAACTATGACAGAGTTTTATAATTACAAAATATGTAACAAAGTAAAACTCTTCATTTAGGTACAATATTTTTAGAAAACAATCGCACTTCATTGCAAGACTTCAGCCTCAGGTAAGATGTTTTGGAAGAAGCTGTATGTAGCTAGTCCCCAGGATGTTCAGGACAGGATCTATTTACTTCAAACCACATATCAATACAGCTGAAAAACAAATAATAAAGTAATATCTTAGATCACCTAGGTACTAATATATTTATTAGTAAATAATAGAATCAACAAACTGTAATATATTTTTTAGCAATGTACTGATGTGAATACTTTTAACAATTATCTGAAATTGTATTTACCAATATGAATGTAGAGAAAACAAATTTAAGGAATATAATCTGAATGTATATTATTACCGAAATATTTTGGAACTATTTTTAGTAATAATAATACTATTAACTACCTTTTGTGGTAAACACAAAGACATGGCAGCCTGGCTATTGTGTCACCTTGCTGCAAATCATCCAAACAAATGACACATTCTCCTTTATCATCAGTCAGAACATCCTCTGTAAATTGGAGATATATATTAATTTTTCATTTTATTAAAACAATGTTTCATAGATTGCAAAATTAATACATATAAAAATGTACTATTATTACAGAATTGTTGCAATGAATTCAAGTTGGTAATTTCATTCAATTAAATGTTTCCTTTTTAACTTAGCGAACATCAAAGCCACATCTCAGGTTCACGTACCTATTAAATGCTGAAGATATTTCCAAAAATTTCTATTAACTATCTTCCTTCAAGAAGTCATGTTTATTGCTCAGGTAAATCATGATTACTTTCTCTCTTTCCTATCCCAACACACAATCACAAATTTAAATTGCAATATAATGAAAAAAGTTAAATTTAGATTAGACGTTTGAATTATTTTGATAAACCCCGGGATCGAGAAAAAAACGAGTTTCCAGAAAATAAACATCATATTTGGAGTAGACTGTTTTGATTGTGTGGTATGGTTATTGGCAATAGATATTAGGGTTGGCAACAAAGAAAAAGTGTGTTGCCGTTGACCAAAGGGCAGTGGACATTATGATAGTTGATTATATGTCTGAGATTGGATTGAATTTGTTCAATTAAATTTTTTCTTAACAAAATGTTTTAATATATAGTGTTATAAGTATTTATAAAGACGACACCACATTTTTTACACTGTATTTCTCCAGCAATTAATAACAATTCCTTAATTAATACAAACATATAACAGCAGAAGTTTGGTGTATCCATTAATACCTAATTATTTCTCACTTATTTTCAAGTAATTAACTCGAAAACATCAAATATATATGTTTTTATTTTTCTACTTTGTTTGAACAAATTTATCCTTTAGAATTTTTTTTTCACAGTAAATGCGAGTTCCAGAGTTTCCTGTGCATAATGTTCTGCCAATAATACTGTGTTAGTGAAATCTGAATGTCTTTTATGTAATTTTTCCAATCATCTCCTGCGATTATTTTACCTAGATATCCACCATGGGGTTCCATATCTTCAGGTCCTGTTATGAGAGTTGAAATTACCGCTTGCACCTACGTATCTGATTCAGATGTCCCCATATTCTAGTACACGAATGCCATAAGCGTCTTTCTGAAGCCCTTCAATTTAATTGATGGACCCTCAAATGACTGAACATTTAATTATTGACTATAATTTATAACTCGTAATTTTCCTCATATTAATAAATAAGTTGAACTCATTCGAATACCTCTTAGATGAATTGTAGAAATACATATTTTATAATTCACGTAAAACAATTACATGAAGCTTTCTTATTCATGTGAATTATAAAACTTTTAACGAGAGAATTTATATTGGGCTATTATTTTGTAATGTCAGTCCTCAAATCAGACACTCTGAAGTAATTATTGAGCAATTCAATCTAAAACGGAAATGTTATTGGAAAGTCATGGTAGGATTCCTGTGAAAATCCTAACCAAATCATAAAAGTATTAAGCTCGGGGTAAAAACCCATTCCAATTTTCGCCGTTGTGCATTCAGATAAGGAAAGAACATGCTGTCTCAATCCGCATGAATTCATCCTTTGCTCTTTTTCCCCTGGTTAACTCTCATCTTGAATATTCTCTTAAGATTATTGGTCTCTGGAGACAAGTTGTCGGAATGTGATATGATATAGGCTCTGAGTAAAAGAATTGCCATTATAATATTTTTCTCAGCTGGGTGGTTATAGTTCTTACCATTACGTAATGAGTGTAATACATACAAGGGGAGTCCTTGTTTAAATTTATATATACTTAATGGTGGAATATTCGAGTTTAGTTGAGAAGACAAAGTGGACAGTTGTGCAGTACGGACAGATTTACACGTTTCTACAAATTTCCAGACCGCAGACTAAGGCCTGCTATAGCCTGCATGGGCAGGGAGATTCCAAAGACAAGCGAAGTTTAAACCACCCTACTAAGTATTGAATGAGTGATGGAATTGTTTAACGAACCTGAAGATGAGAGGAACGTACTGTACTGCAGGAATATGAAGAGTATAAGTTTTTGTAAATAACCAAATAGTTAGTTATGGAGTCAAAACATTTGTGGCACTGCTCACAGTCACTCAAACTATGCGTACCCTGTTAGAAAGAAGTCAGGAGAGCAACGTTACTTACCACTGTGATCAAAAAGTAAGGTGAAATTGTCGTTTAAAACTCCCGGATATTAGGAAGGCAGGTAAATATTTTTTTCTTAGGTTGGTAGGACTGTCTATAATATTTGCCAAGCGTCTGTTTGTTAAAAGGTTTAATTTTATCCGAATTACACGTGTTTTTGTAAACAACCAAAAAAAAAAACCAAAAAAAAAATTTATTTTTTTTCGATTTTTGCAATGTGTGATTTTTTTTTAGCAAAGAACATTCTTGTGCGGACACGTTTAAAATGTTACGGAAGGCCTTTGGTGATCAAACTATGGCACAAAAAAACGTTTATAAGTGGTACAACGAGTTCAAAGAGGGCCCAGAATGCGTTGAAGACGAACCGCGCTCTGGACGACCAACGTCTACCGACGAACCAAAATGTCAAAGATTTGGTGCTTGAAAATCGTCGATGGACAATTAGAGATCTCGCTGATAGTGTTGGAATATCATTTGGCTCAGCCCAAACCATTTTGAAGAATGTTTTTTGTCTCAAATGCGTCAAGTCTCGATTGGTGCCAAAATCGCTCAATTTTTTTTGGAAAAAAAGCGTCGCGTTGATGTGTGTGAAACTTTGCTGTCTGACTATCAGAACCACTTGAAATGCATCATTACTGGAGACGAGACTTGGATTTACGCATACGACCCTGAAACCACCGACAAATCCAGCGAATATCGTGCAAAAGGTGAAGCAAGACCGACAAGGCCACGGCAAAGTCGATCGAAAATCAAGGTCATGTTGACAGTTTTCTTTGATTATCGTGGTGTGGTGCACTATGAATTCCTTCCGCCGGGCCAAACTGTCAACAAAGAATATTATTTGAGCGTTATGCGTCGTTTGCGTGAAGCTATTCGTCTGAAACGGCCGGAATTATGGGCGAACAACTCTTGGTTCCTTCATCACGATAATGCACCATGTCATACTGCATTGGTTCTTCGCGACTTTTTTTGCCAAAAACTCTACTTATATCGTTCCGCAACCACCGTATTCTGGCTATTCAGCAAACTCAAAAGGCCAATGCGGGGACGCCGTTTTGACACGATTGAGGAGATAAAAACCGAATCGAAAAAGGTCTTGAAGGCTATACCGGAAAAAGACTATTCCGACTGTTTCGAGGACTGGAAAAAGCAATGGAAAAAGTGCGTTTTATCGGACAGGGATTACTTTGAAGGGGATGAAATTGATTTGGAAGAATAAATAAAGAATTTATATTTTATAAATAAATTCACCTTACTTTTTGTTCACAGTGGTATAATCGGTCAAGGTGGGACACCCTATTTATGAATTTTGTGTTGCTGGCGAATTCTGTTGTAATCCTGAAGTGTTTTTTTTAAGTACCGAAGAACGAAGTAGTTCATTGGTTTTTTATAACTATTCCAGACGATGGATCTATATTCAATTTCTTGTCCAACAACATCATCTCCTCATGAAATCAGAGCCATCAGAACCCTTCGGTCTCATCAAAACAAAGCTGCAACACCGCAATATTCTCTTCGTCGTAGGTGTCATAAATGAGTATGTTATGCAAATTTAGAAACATAGTCATTGTCTCGGCATATTAGAAGAAAGGCCAGACTACTATAGCTTTCTTAATCCGCAACTTCGCAAATATTCGATGTATTGATTTAATAAGATTCTTGGTTTCAGTTGTTTATTAAAACACAACGTTACTGCAAAACGCGATCCAGAGATCAATAACCGTATGATAATTCCATGCGGATAAACTGAAGCCCTGATAAAAAAGGTATTCCGAAAAACTGATAAAAAATAGCAAAGGATGAAACGACACCTATTTTGACATTAGTTGTTCCCTTTACTGACCGCTCAACAGCGAAAATTGGAAGGGTTCTTGCCACAAATAAAATTCCATATTGGATTAAAAACTTATTGGGTTTATAATATTACTTGTAAACTCGGGTCAGGGGATTCGCACATTAACAGGTGAGTACAAAAGTAAAACACAATCCCTATGAACTGAGATGTGGCATTGGAAAGATGTATTCTACAGTGCGACTAATCCAACAACAATGGTACAATAAATGTAATTAATATTTGGTTCATGTGATGGATCAATTTTCAAACAATAAACCTCATAAAGGTTCTAGGTTTTATAAAATGACACAAACCACTGCACCGAACCCCTAAATTTATTTTTTCTTCAACCGGTTATCAATACCGAATTAATTAACGTAATGAGAAAGTTAAAATGCTCACAATTAGTAGATATATTTGATATCACAAACAAAACTGTGAAGCGCTGTGCCAAAGTAATAGTCACTCGCCTTCATAATATATTTAACGTGTGGTTTTCTACCAGCATATTTCCTTAGTCTCTTAAATCTGAAATGATTCTCTTCTAGAAATGATCACCAACCAACATTGAATTACAACAAATATAATAATTTTTCATATGTTCAAAAATTCTATAAAAAATTAAACACCACATTCGTATCGTACAAAATAATTACTTCCACACAACACAGCATTTTCAAACAAAATATACAAGCACCATTATTATGTAGGATTTAATTCAAAACATAAATAACAACTCTAGGAAAAACAGAATTTATATCGATCTTTCGAAGACACTTGGTCCAGATGATGACAGCATATTGCTAAGAAAATTAGAATATTATGGTATTAGGCGATATGCTTTACTACTCTTAACCTCATATCGCAACAATCGAAAACAGAGGAGTCGATCTCCGAAACAAATAGTGAGGTTTATTTATCTGAATGGGAAGTAATTAAGTTGCAATAAATTCAAATGCCATACAAATTCTAACAGAAACTTTTCCAGTACATGAAACGTCTTATTATATCACGAACTGAAATTTAAAAAACTTGAAAATCAAAAATGCACCAGGGCAAGATAGATAGTACTTCCAGCAATATTCTAAAACTAATTACCAACAGTCCTGTACTTAATTATATGTGTAATACCTTGTTACTTTCTGGAGTCTTCCCAGCTAAAATGTGCTGCTTTCACACCACTTTTCAAACAGGGGAATAAGGAATACATTGCAAATTATCATCCTATATCACTGTTGTCAATCTTTAAAATAGTAGTATATAATACTTGATAATATGTCTCATTAGATGTAACTTACTAACACACAATTTGGATTCAGAAAAGGATTTTCAACTGAGACACTATATTTTTCTTTGAGGTCAATCTTAGAAGAATTTAATAAAAACTGCTATCCATTAGGTATATTTTGTGACTTTGTAATTGGGAAAGTAATCTTGAAGTTTTAAGTGTGGCTGAACGTAGTGACAGAATCTGATCGTTGCCGTGCAAGACGCATCATCTCTTGAGGCGCGTAGGCGTCGCACTCACGACGAGTAGTCAGTATGCCTTCCTTCTTCTTTCTCCAAGTACTCTTCCTTCTCAATCAGACTGTAATTGGGAATAAATTCTTTCCTATATAGACTTGGAGTTATTCATTGAGCGTCTTCCCGAATCAAACCATCCACTGGTTAGCCCTTTTCCATACCATTCTGAATATCTTCCTATCACTTTTACTCTCGAAACAATTCCTTCAAAGTTCCTGCCCCACTCGTCCAAGCCATGCGGCGTGTGTTACATGGCTTTGCGGATAGTAAACCAAAGGCGAAGATGAAAAGTTTAGATTAGCCAATTGAAAACGCAATTCAGGAAAAGAGTGAAGTCAAATCATTAAGATTTAAAGGTGAAGAGACAACCAATTGGTTTCCAAAGGGGAGCGATTAAAAATGAGAATGTGGTTAAGAAACTCTTCAGTTCCCCAGTTGGAAGAGAAAGCCGATTCTGACTTTTAGAACCGTTCCAAATAAAACGAGAAGTTAGCTATGTTTCGTACGAAAAGTGCTACAGATATAATGAAATTGGGCACATTGCAAGGAGTGGCAATGAAATTCCAGTTTGCAATTAATTGGTGGAAAGGGTAGGCATTAATAGATACAGGGTCTCAAGTATCTTTATTCGGGAACGAAGCATTGATAGACGATGTTCCTAGATCGAGCAAAGTAAGTACCACGATATTGGTGGTCATATCAATGAAATCAATGGATCAGTGCAGTTGTGTTTAGTGATGGATGAGAAAACATGAGTTTTATGTAATAGATAAGTTACCTAATTATATTGATTTATTAATTGATTCTGACAGGCCATTGAAGAATAACATAGTTTAAGAAAGTAAGCTTATACGATTTCCATTCAGCGTTAGATTTCCCACAAATGAAAAATGTGTAAGATTAGTAAAAAATCGAATGATTCAATAGGGTTTATTTTGTGCTGTAAGTATAGTAGAGTGTAAAGATAATTTATTTTCTTGTTTATTGATTATTTTGACAACAGATAATTTGTTAGTACACGAGGCTCCAAAATTGGTAAAACAACTGCAACTTTTAGGAAACTGTGCTACTAATAGCAGAAATTTGCATTCAGCACAGTGAAAAAATAAGATTACAGCTTATTGTAGAAGGCGCGGATGAAATTAAGCGAATTTGTTTAGAGTTTGCGGACGTGTTTAAATTATCGGGAGATAATCCAATGCCAACTTATGCAGCTGCTCACGTGATATCAACTCCAGCAATTCCGAACGGACGGACGATCACTTTAAAGAATTATAGGGTACCCGAGGTTCATAAAGCCGAGATTAACAAACAAGCAAAGCAAATGCTCGAAGATGATATTATAGCTAAGAGCAAAAGTGAGTGGAATTTTCCGTTGTTAGATGTATCCAAAAGGATAGACACGTCAGGTCAGCTTAAGTGGCGTATTTGTATCGATTTTCGCAAATTGAAAGAATCACTGTTTGTGACAAATTTTCAATTCCTTGTATTCAAGAAATTCTAGATAAAGTAGGGAAATAGAGGTATTATTCTAGCCAGGATTATGCTTCTGGGTATCACCAAATAAATGTTGCTAAAGGTGATCAATATAAAACTGCCTTCAGCACAAGTGACGGACATTTTGAATTCAAAATAATGCCTTTGGTCTTTAAATCAGCTGCAACAACTTTCCAAATAATAAATAATACATTTTTAATAGACGTAATTGGCGCTCGTTGTTTTGCGTACATACATGGTATATTAATATTGGGAGAATCTTTAGCTTCGTGATGTTCTTACACAATTACGAAAATATAATAAAAAGATCGAGCCTGATAAATCTGAATTTTTAAAACCCAAGCGTAGTTTTCTAGGTCACACTGTAACTGCTTCAGGAGTCAAACCTGACCCAGCGAAAATTCGGACTGTAATACACCGATATCGGTTCATTTGATTGTGTGGGTATTATAGACGGTTTGTAAATAAATATAGTGTAATTACCAAACCACTGACATATTTGTTAAAATCAGAAACCGAATGGATTTATTATTAAAGAAAAACAAGTTTTCAAATTTTAAAGCAAAATCTTACAATACCAAGATATTAGTAAACCTTTTATTTTTACGACAGATGCTACGAATTCTGCATTAGGTGCCATTTTTCGTCAGGGTAAAGCAGGATAAAGCTATTATTTTTGCAAGTAGACTGTTTAATAGAGCGGGAATGAATTACATTATAATAGAAAAGAACTTTTAGCAACAGTGTGGCCATGTAAGCGTTTTAGGCCTTATCTTTTGTGATAAAAATCACTGTTCGGTGGGTTATGCGGAACAGAACTTTATTTACACAATTATTTTACAGCGACGTGCGTTTGGACAGGGAGTTTAACAAAGACTGACTTTAAATAAAGGAAACAACAATGCAGCTACAGTAGTGGCGCGTCGACTCCAAAGATGGCACGAGTTGCATGTCCTCTCAAATCATGTCGAAGATTAGGAGCATTCCATATGCTCGGCTCCTGGGAAAGGCTTCGTGAGGATGTCTGCAAGCATTTGCTCTGTTGGAAGATACTCGATCTTCATCTTCTTGTCCTTTAATACTTGACTCTGAATGAATGACCGAGTTTTGATTTGATCTTGACTTCTCTGTTGTGGTCAGCTGAAAATGTCAATATGTCATCCATGTAATTCCGTCTATTTTCGTCGGCGTAGATACATAGATCGGAAATTGTTGTGGAAGGGTGGATACTTCGGAGTCTTATCTAGCTTCGCATAGAACTGACAACCCGCTTGACGTAGTCCGTACAGGGCTTTCCTGAGATTGCATACTGGATTCCCTTTTTCCAGATTTTTCAGCAGAGAATAGGTGCGTTTTAAAACTTCAGAGTCCCCTTTTGCTCCGTCATTCTCTTCAACATATTCGGAAGCACCTCTGGTATCTCCATATATATATATATATATATATATATATATATATATATATATCGGTGTCGATGTCCCCATTGAGGTAGGCAGTTTCAATATCCACCTGCGAGATCTTCATGTCGCACCTTGCTGCCAATGCTGTCAGTAATCATAGAGGTCCCAAGCGAGCGAGTGTCGAAGAAGTCAATTCCGGAACGTTGTATCCCTTGGTGACAACACGTGCTTTTCGACTCAGGTTGCCACCAGTATCATATTTATTAAGTCCGTGCGACATTTTATGATGAGGCTCTAGAAATAATATCGAAAGCGCCGTTTAGAACCAAGCTTTTCATCTCTGAGTAGACCGTGTCCTGTCATTCATCCGAATCCGTACCTGTAGTTCTTCATGATAGGCGATCTCGCCTGCATCGTGCCAATTGTGAGATTTCTCCTCTTCATCTCTGGAGTATTTACTGATTTGCGGTTCAGGATCTTCACAGATGACGTTATAGTATTTTGCAGGCCGATCGGGCTTGTCTGTCAGTACTTTTCTCTTTTTTCTGTGTAGTTACGGCTTTGACGCTGTCTGAGATTGGTTAGCGGGAACGCTCTTTCGGATTATCTAGGAGTTTATTTGGATATGAGTAGCTTCTGCCCCAGATGTAGAAGAATCAATGTCCGAATTTTGTTTGTCATAGACCTTTGCTAAGGCTTTGGCAATCAAATCTGAGTTGGCTGATACAGAAATGCATTCTTGGACATCTTCACACTTAAAGACTCGATACTTGCAGTCATTTTGGGGGTCTGTACAGAATTTGACATCGCTTGTGATGTGAATTCTTCTGTCAGGTGATACCCAAAGTCGCTAGGTCTTCGCGAGTATACCTTCGATTCCGTTTGGTGAAAATTTTTCCCCCCTGAGGGGTCTTGTCGAAGATGTAGGTCTTAATACGGAATATTAGCATATAACTGAGATGTGGGCGTTTGCTAGTCCACAATTCAAATGGAGTCTTGATGCCCAATGCCTTGGTGACGCAGCGATTCCTGATGTAGTTCGCCGAAGGATGTGGGGAGTCCGGATTCTGACAACATGCAACGGGATGCTTCGACGAGCGTTCTGTTTTTACGCTCGGCAATTCAGTTTTGCTGAGGTGAATACGGTAAGACACCTTGGTAATTCGGCTTTCTTGAAGATTTTGCCCATTGTTGAATTGCAGTACTCACTTCCGTTGTCGGATTGAAGCGCCTTTATCTTATGACCCGTTTGATTTTCGATCATGTTTTTAGTACTCAACAAATTTTCTGCTTACTTCGGACTTGGGTTTCAAAAAGTACACTTCGGTCCATCGAGAATGTTCGTCGGTGAACGTTAAGATCAACCAAGTGATCCCACACGTATGGGACTGCGCAAACAGAATGTACGACTTCCAGAAGTGTGGATGCTCTGCTGTTGCGTCTCGGATAAGGTAGCGAAGAGAGTTTTCCAGAAGCATGATCTCACAAGGAGGCAGAGTTGTCAATATTGTACGTCGTACCTGTCACGGAATCGTTCTTCAGTATAAGTGCTATGCCGCTCAAATTGAGGTGGTCCAAACGTCGGTGCCATTGCATAGAATTAGTCGTTGATTGAATTGCGATATTACAAGATCCCTTTCCTTGTCGTAGGAAGGAAGGATCTCCAAAGCGATCGGAGATTTTCCCACGTCTGTCCTTGACCACGGCCGATTTTTTGGTGTAGAGCACAGTGTATCCTTTGGCAACAATCTTCGATACAGACATCAAATTTACTGAGATCTGGAACGTATAGTGTATTGAGAAGATTGGTGGGTGCAACTTGTTTTCCGTTGGAACAATTACTACGCGAATTGTTGCATTGTTTGCCAAGTTTATACCACTGTTGAATTCGGTTGAGTGAAAGAAAATGTTAGCGTCGTTACAAAGATGTGACGTTTATCCGGTTCGAATCACAGGATAAGTTAGCTACGATACCTTCTTTTATAATACGAATTGGCATCTTCTTTAACTCTGCGTTTCTTGCGACAGACGTCCTCTGTGTGATTTCTATTCTTGCAGTAATTACATTTTGAATTCGGGCTCTCGAATGTAGAGCTGTGTTGACCCTGGTATTGCTGGCTCTGTCGTACGTGTTGATATCACATAAAATATTCCCTTCTTTAATGTCTAGTCCTCATGACTGCACTGGTATAAAATAATGACAGATGTCCTAAAAGTATCCTGAGCTCAAATTCCTGTCCAACTATATATTACATAAAGAAATTAATATATATTAAATCGTTTTTATTTATTTTGAAAAGTGCGGCATAAATGAAGGAATTATAATTGTAAACGCTATTAAATATTAAACACATAATTTTTTTAAAACCTATTTAAACATATTATTGAACACACAACGTGATTGGGATAGGTGTACAAATACAATTATCTACAAAAATTAAATTAAGAAACAAAATCTTACACATATGGTAATTTTTAATACAATAATGTAAAAATATAATTTTTTAGATAATTGAATTATATTTGTACACCTGAATAATCCGAAAAGTTGCGGTTAGATGTTTTGTTACAAAAGAGCTGAAAGTATATATGGACGGAATTTTTGAGTAATAAAGATATCAAAAAAAGAAATCGATTTAAATTTCCAATATAGTACAATAGTAGGAGTTGAACGGAATGAATAATATGTGTAAAAGAGTTTCACATGGAACATTCTAACGAAAACTTAGGGAGATAAAACAAATTCATCGTATTAATATTTCCAACGTCCACGAAAACAGAAATAAACCAAACGTTTGGAAATGACTAGAAGAGGTGGAGTGTTCTGTATGATGACCATATGAGATATCATGAAGAGTGGAGAGATAGGTTTCTAATACTATTGACCGAGAATCAGGATGAGTTCGTAGAAAAACCACGTAAATTGAAGGATTTCAAATACAGTACTGCGACTATAAACTATCAGCCGTACCCACAAAATCCATATTTAATTCCATATACTTTAATGCCAATTAATTAAGACATTAATTGTGAATTTGAAAATCTAAACTGTTAGAGAAATCCTTGTGGCGGCGGTCCAGAGAGAGGAAACAACAATAGAAAAGCCAAGCTCTGTTCCTTTGTCGGAAGGCCCGCAAAATGGCGTATGCACGCGCTAAAAGGCAAAACGAGACTTCAGTCTGCGTCAAGACGTCGTCGAAGTAATAACTGTTAATCGGAGACGATAGAGCAGCTCGCAGGAAGGTATGGTGTAATTCAGTTTGCAGGGAAATATTTAGAATTAGCATTTAACAGTGTTGATTGGTCCCTGAACATTTTTTATCAGGACATAGTAAACATTCACAACAGCATTACGTCAAAACCTGCTAAGTAAAAAAAAAGCAGTTTTTGTCCACATAGCCGGCCAGAGTTAGCAGAACAATAAAAACCCAAACGACGAATCGCAGAATTTGCCCAAGGCGAGCGGACTACCGAGAGGACGAAGGTGGATCATCCTGGTTCCTGTCGACATATAAAAATATTGATTTAGAATCTGTGAGTTTTAGAAGCAGTGCAAACCCCGCAATAGTGTTTTCAAAAATTAAAGGTATCCTGGAATCGTGGGCAGCCGTGAGTAACAATATAAAAACAACTAATTATGTAAACCTGATTAAAAGATAGCCGTCAGATTTCGTTCTCTTCTTATTGGTTAAAATTGTCCAGCAGAGTCAATCTTTTTAGTTTAACTTCGTTCTTAATTAAATTTTATTCTAATTTCATTAACAAGTAACTTTCCTTTTCTTTAATTGTAAATTGCTGATAAGATTATCAAACCCAGCTATGACCCTGAGAGAATGAGATATATTTAAATTTGTAATTGTTTGTATTGCTAAAATAAATCTTTTTGTTTGTTAAATATAAATTCTTTTCATTTAAAAGTCCCATCATTAGTGATTATTACAATACATTACGAAAGGAAGTAAATCGTGTTATCGTCGAAATGATTAAACGAGATATAACTGAGGAAGCTGAATGCTCGTAAGCAATAACATATGTATTGTACAGAAAAACGGGGGTGAGCCGATTCGACTTTGACGCACGGCATAAGATTATTGAAAACCGCTGAGAACGTACAAGGTCGGTAGAAGATGTCATAAGAAGTTCCTATGGAAAGTTAGTTGTCGAGTTTTGACCAAACGATAAGTTATAAATAACATTAAGCGCAGAATTTCTGATTAATAAACAACAATATCAGTTTTCTCGTGTTCCATTTAGATTGAAATTAAGTGGACCAATTTTTATTAAAATTTAAAACGGTGTCGTTTGTGAAGAGGGGATTCATTACCGTGTATATTGATGACATAATAGTATCAAGTGAAACGATAAATCATATTGCACATTTAAAGGAACTGTTTCGCTTAGCAGATTTCATGGATTGAAGACTCGACTGCGTCGTGAACAAGTAAATTTTCTAGGATAAATCTCTTCTACCGAGGGTATCACACAGAGAAAATTCGGTTTATCAAGAAACCAAAGAACATTAGTGAATTAAGAATGCTGTTAGTAATGCTAAATTTTTATCGAGGATTAGTAACGATATATTTCCTTTAACAACGTTGTTGAGAAAGAATGTCAGATTTAAGTTGCAGTAGGAAGTGCAAAAGGCGTTCTATCAAGTAAAAACCTACTTCGAAGATTGTGTAATGCTCTTAAGTCTGATGAACCTTCCACTCAAGATTTGATGACAGCAGCAGGAATTTTGGGGCTGGAGGGAGACGAAGAGGGTATCATCAGCATCGTGAGTCAAAATTTGAAACCCTACGAACGATATTATAGGCACCGAGATGAAATTTTTAAGTTAATAAATTTAGAAATTACATCGCAGGGGTAAAAATACATGTATACACGGATCATCAGGCTTTGGAATTTATATGTAAAAGCACTCATGTAAACGCCAGAATTAATCGATAGATCATAGCTCCTAAAAGCATGATATTGATTGTGAATCGTTACGAAAGACAGTCAGGTTGCGATTGAAAAGAGAAACCTAACAAACGAGAAACGAGTACTTTTTGTTTCCATTAGGAGACTTGGTATTAATGAAGACGTTGAGGAAATCGAATGCAGGACTGGGTGTGACATCAATGTTTATACCCAATATAAGGATCATATCATGTTATTCAACAAGTGAATAAAACGTATATCACTTTCAAAACATGAAAGGTTGCCTCATACAACATTTAAATACGTAAAACCTGTTACCTATTTTTATATAACTGTATGGCTACATAATCGAATTGAAATTGGCGCAGTTCGAGATGTGTATGTTCAGGTAAAACTAAACTTTCCGTTCTTTTTTTTTCTTAAATACGAAAGTAATCGATTTTTATTCATGTATTTGATTAAATGTTCTTTTATATTTGTCAAATTTGTTAGTCGTACATAATTGTTTTCTTTAAACTAAGAATTATATATATATATATATATATATATATATATATATATATATATATATATATATTGTAATATTCAAATTAAAGATCGACTTTTAAATGAATGAAAGATTATTAACTTTAACAAACAAAATATTTTATTGGCAAAAAAGTAACACAATTACACAATTTAAAAATATCTCAGGGTCTCTACTGGGTTTGATAATGGCGAATCATTTAATTTCTCAACTTAAACACAAATTCAAATTTAAAAGAGAAAAGATTTACTCGTCAATTAATTAGGACGAAATTTACTTGTCAACAAAATTAAACTAAAAAGATGGATTCTAATTTACAATTTTTAATCAAAAGAAGAAAACGAAATCTGACGTCTATCTTTTAATCAGGTTTACATAATTATTTGTTTTATATTGTTACTCACGGTAGCATTCCAGGATACCTTGTAATTGACGAAACACTATGGCGGGGTTTTGCACTGCTTCTATAAACTCACAGATTCTAAAATTAATAATTTTAGATAAAAAATTAGGAACTAGGATGAACCTCCTTTTCGTCTCTCCCTCGGTTGACTTATGTTAATCCTGCCCGGCTATGTTCACAAGACTGTTTGTGCTTAGCAGGTTTCGTAGTTCTGTTCAAGTGAATATTTCGTCTTGAGCAAAATGTTCATGGACCAATCAACTCTGTTGGTTGGTAATCCTCGATATTTCTCTCCAAATTTCCTTTGAATATTTGAAATTGCCTTTTTTTTCAACTCGACCAATTTCTGTCGTGTCTGACTGCTCACTGCTTCTACTTAACTTTACTTTTTAAAAGAATATCTCGTCTATTTTAATACGACCTGTACTTGACCAAACCTTCCAGCCAACTGAATAACCGTCTCGCAATTTTGAGCTCGCTTACCTCTTCCGACAAAGGAAACCGTGCTTGGCTACATTGTTGCTATGTTCTGTACCGCCGCCACAAAGGATTTCTCTAACAATTTAGATTTTCAAATTAACAATTAATCTCTTAATTAATTGGCATTACAATATATATATATTGTAGTGAATAACAACCTTAAGGGCCGCGGGCCTGAGTAGGAATACATTAGGCGTGCACGTGTGCTTGCCCTAGAGGCCAAAAGAAATCACGGGTACAGGTTCCTTTTTTTTGCATCATTTGGGGGGGGGGCGGAGTTCGAATAAATACTCCGAACCCGTGCGGCAAAGGACAGACGGGGACGGAGACGCAGGGAAAAGCAGGGAGACGGAGAGACAGAGAGACGCAGGCAGACAGGGAGACGCAGGCAGACAGGGAAACGCAGAGGTTTTGAGGGACGTCCATCGCGGGGAAGCCGAAGGAGATCGTGTGCTGCTTACTACAAGTCCAATGATCCACGGCTGACGCCACAAGTAAAGTAAGCATCACAATATATGTAAAGTGCCTTCAAAAGTAGAATTCTTTTACACAGTGCGGAAATAGACCCTGTTCTTGAATAGCCACCGAACCGCCCACATTACCCTGTTGAGAAGGAGAACTTTTTAATCAAGCCGGAGCTAATTTTATTTTTATGCAGACCAATGTATATCTGCTGGCGCCCAACAATATTTTTTTAATGTACTTTTGTATTTTTTGTATTTTCTTGTAATACAGTTTATTTTTTATATTAAGTAATAAAAGGCTAATCATTACAATATATATATATATATATATATATATATATATATATATATAGAGAGAGAGAGAGAGAGAGAGAGAATATGTTAATATGTAATTACAGTTCAAACCTTTCACCATTATATAGTTGAAAATTTTTTACATGGAATTTCCATCTATTATGTATAATAGATGGAAATTCCATGCGAAATTTCGATCTATTGTGAGTAAAACTTGGGGGGGGGGGGATTGTAATAAAACGTGAAATTTCGATTTCTTATTGAGATATAGAATGAAAAATAGGAGACAATAATGACTCTGGAAAAGAAGAAGAGAGGAGGAGGGTCACTGGTTGTTAAATAAAAAATACTGAAAGATAAAGCCGTTTAAAATGTTTACGAAGAAAATCTTTCATGAGAGTGTGACTTTTTTTAAAATTGGCTTATTTGGATAAAGTTAACTGATTTTTTTTCTAATTTTTATGCATTTTTCCGTGAAGGTGGAAATTAAAGCAAGGAAAATATATTCACATCAAGATATCAGAAGTATTCCTGACTCCCGATTAGTATTCTTTAAACCCATTAATGCGTCGAGACTATGATTCCCATACCGGAACTATTTTTACTTCTTTGAGGTACTTGAAGTATTTTTTACTTGTTTTAGGTACCCAGTGCTTCTTTTATTCATATTGTGTTGTGTATGAAGTATTACCAATGAAGGGTGTTTTCTCTGTGAGAGAAAAATACAATGGGGTATGAAGGATCAGTGAAAAGGTTTTAAAAAAATTCTAAGGCTCGAAGCCGTTTAACAGAGGTCGTATAAATATCGAAAAGAGTATTTGAAAGGGACGTGTGTTTGGGGGAGAATCTTCGCAAGCTAGATGACGTCATGACGTAGGTTAAATCTATTCGGAAATGCGACTAACAGCCCAGGCTGATCTACTGGACTCAACTACGGAGCCAAGATTACTATAAGATTTGAGTACCTTAAAAAAGTAATCAATTGAAGGCGGTGTATTCTGTTTTTTAAGCGTTATGGATATATATAAATTGCAAATGGTCGACACACATGTAAATCCTGAGAGTTGATGAGATTATCGTTTTATTTTTTAAACGAAGCTTAAATACGTATAATGTCTGATGAATTAGTCGGGTTAATTATTTAAGTGAAAACGTTACTAAAAGAAAAAATAATAGACGTTGAATATTTTGTTATAAATAATCGAGTTGGTATTACTCTCGAGTCAGACTCTTATTATTTATGTACCACGAATACTTTTGTGATCAAGTAACCCGAAATAATCAATTCCATTAAGGAAGTGGGAGAAATTGTTCGCACTTCAGGTATAGCGAGTGTTCTTGTCTTATTTATGTAGCAGGAGTATTTTTCACTACCTCACATTACCAGGAGTGTTTGTAGAACCCTTACGGTACCGGAAATATTTTTACTTTAGTTAACAGGAGTACTTTTTACTACCTTAAGGTACCGGGAGAACTTTTAACTTCCTGAAGGTACACAGTTTTCTTAACCCCAAAACATTTGAGATTAAGTTGTCTACAATTAATAATAAATAATCTAATTTATATTCCATACTTGGGAGAGCCTTTTAATTATATATTGTAATACCTAGTTAAGAAGGCCATTATTTGGTTTATATTTCATCATATTTGTTTCACAGCACAGACTAGAGGTGGACGGCCATTATTTAAAATCTGTTTACCAACTCAGACTGGGGATCTTGGGTGGCTCGTATAAAAAATGATGATTGACAGCGGGAAAAGGCTCACAAAAGGGAGAAATATTTTTTAATTGGGGGTCTTTAGCGGCTCTTAGATCTAATGTCTGACGGACATTGGAACAGGACCCCAAAGGAACGATGGCAACAGTTTTTTGTTGACATCCAATTATAAGATAAGGAAAAGTTTATCTAACAATATTGAGTAGCTCTCTGAGCGTGGGAAAGCCGGATGATGTCCGAACGTGGGAAATCAAAACTGTGGGAAAAAGGAATATTCTGGAGAGGGGGAAGCTGATTGAACAAGGGAGTTGGAAGCCAGAGAGCGAACAAGTTAGTTGGATGTCAGAGAGCAAGGGAGGAGGACGTGGATGAAAGTTAGTGTGGTGTCAGAGTTGGAAGGAGATGGACGTGGAGTGTGGTGCCAGAATCTGAACGAGGAAGACGTAGAGTCGTGTGAGAGATTTTGAAGGAGAAAGACATAGAATTTGATGTCAGAGTTGGAAGGAGAAAGGAGTATTAGTTGAACACCAGATTTGAACTCTGTCTTGGTGAAGGTTGAGAGATCCAGAACATTTTAAATAAGACAAAACGCATTGGAATTGTCAATCATACTAGACGAATTGATTGGTGGCCGCGGGCGAAACATCCATACGAGTAGTCGGAAGTCTGCAGTCTGGAGTTTGGATACTGAAAGGATAGTGTTGTGTTGTGAAACGTGTCAGTAAAAATGTCTGTGTAAATTTTATGCACAGAGTGGCCATTATTAAAGTGAAGTGTGTTCCCGAACCCAAAGGCATAAAACTTGTAAGTAGCGATTTAAAATAAATAATTTTGTAAACCGTAAATTAAAGGTGAAAGGTCAGATTTCGTTTCTAGTAACTTCAATAAATTGAATTTCTATATTCTGTAAAATTCTTTCAAGTGTAATTGGATTTTTTGTTCTTCCTATCAGGCCTAGTGTAGACCCTGAGATTTTGAGTTTCATTCTTTGTAAAAAAAAATAAAGGTATAAATTTTCTTAAATGCCACAAAAGATAAAATAAATTGTTAGTAAAATTTTATCTAAAGGTGGCGAAAGAAAGTAGAGATTTAAATTGTATTTTGTGTGAATAAATTTGTTTTGTTTTGTTAAATTTAAATTTCCTTTCATTAAATATTTTAAAGTTGGTTATTACAAATTGGCTACCACAACGTGGGGCAAATTTCTGAATTAAATATTTAAAGTAATTATTACAATATATATATATATATATATATATATATACATATATTCAACTAATATTGATAGCTGAACTGTACTTGTGTCATCATAATATCATTAAATAAACTCAAAATGGTATTTTAGTAATACGTTTTATGTATCACAACTTAATATACAACGTGAAATGTAACCGTACGAATACCGCATTACTAGCGCGCTAACAAAACGTTCGTAGTCAAGGAGACACAACCATGATACAAGGCTGACGTAAGAAACTCGTTTTCGTTCGGAGTACCAACTTTACGTATTAGCCAAAACGCGCTGACGCTTGAGCTCATTTACCAGTCGTAACGTCACAGACAACAAAAAAACAACTGTAAACAAAAAATATTAATACATTGTAATGAATACTCTTTGAAATGGTGAATTTATTTGAGATTCTTAATAATTATCACTGGCGAAAATGAGATTGTTGAGAGTCTTCTTCGATTGATTGTTGGCGAAGGATCGTTTTTGTGGAATTGTTTTCTATTTGAATTAGGATATTAGACAAAAATAAATTAAGCTATAAAATTCTAATTTCCGAAGTTTTTTTTTACAGCAGAGGACCAGGACAGCAGCGGACAAGCAGGACGACACAGCGAATCGTTAGGGACGACTCCAGTGAGATATTGTAAGCTGGATGTGTTCAGTTTTTTTTAAAACAAACACCATTAATTCAGGGAAACTACAAATTGATTATAACTTTTTTTTTAAAAAAAATCATTGGCTATTCTAAGCATTTTGATATCCCCACAATACCCTGATAGATAGAATCACGTCTTTAAGAAACACTTTAGCCATCATCATTATTATTGTAATTGTTAGAGATATTCCCAACATATTAACAATAGACGCGAAATTGACACGTTTACATATCGTTGAAAATTGCACCCGTTCTCTAAAGTTGAACGCCGGCAATGAACGACAAAGAGAGTAAGTTGAGCTGAGCCTCCTCGGCAATGACGGCCGGCTTCAATCGATTCACATGTATTATCACGTTTCCGCGCACATCGATTACGTTGTTACGGTCTAAAATGCGGCGTAGAACCGGAAACGGACCAAGAAAGAGGGAATCTAACGTCCTCCGAATTTTTACATACCTGCCGAAGACGTAAGGCAGCAAGAATGAAAATATGCTTTTGTCAGTGATGAGCTGGCGGTCCCGGTTTAAGTGTACGCCCGTAATTATGAACACCCTTTACGTACTCTAGCGGTTCCGGAGTGGCTGTGGATAAAGAAACATTCTCCCAATAAGCGTATAATTCATCCGGACTGCATATTAGGTCCTCCTTCAAACCTAGGAAGTCAATAGGCAGTGCTTGATACACAATTTCGAGATTGCTGGCATAATAGCGACGTCTTGAAAGTTCTATGCCATCTCTCGAGTAGCCCGTTTGAACTGGGATAAGGACATACGGTTCCGAAGACATCCCAACATTGACATAATGCTTTAAGAAACCGTTGACTAAAACTGTGAGCCTTGATCGATAGTCACCGATGCCGGTGCACCAAATCTAGCCATCCATCCCGTAAAAAACGCGCCGGAAATTGAGTGTGAGGTGATGTATTTTATAGGGAAAGACACTGGTCACCTTGAAAAGCGATCAATTTTCGTTAAAACATAACGGATTTCTCTTTAGGCGGAAGCGTTGATGTTCACATGGACATGCGTCAGGCATCATAAAATTTCGCCGAAGTGTGGCATGAGATAGTATTTTGTTGGAAAGACTAACACGTTCTTAACCAATGTCGGACAACATCCGAGGCCATACGTATTTCTGACGAATCTTATTCTTGGTAACTCTCCCACTGGGATGTGCAAGCTGAAGAACAGAATGGAACACAAGTTTTTTAAGAGGTGCAAGTACAAAGGAATGAATGAGTCCAGCAGAAATGTCGCACCAAAAGCCGTTATGCGAATTATCGACGAGGAACGGATGCAGTTTTAAAGTTGTTGAACTTTCCTGAATGCGTTTCAATTCAGGATCGTCGAGCTGAGCGCGTGCGATTTGCCGGTAAGTAAACGGTGGAACCCTTATGGCTTGTACGCACGAGACTGTATCTGCGACACCATTATCTGCTTCCGCGACGTGAACAACTTGAGAAGCAAACTGACCAATAAATAATACTGACGTAGTTGTCGGGGTGATGCGTTACCCCGTAAACTAACGGTTTATGATCAGTGATGATAGACAAATCTCGACCTTCTAGCCATTGCCGAAAATATTTTAGAGAAGAATAAATAGCCTTAAACTCAGGATTATATGTTGGGGAAAACTTCGTACTATAGTAGCCAAGCGGTTTCCGCTCGTGATTTTGCAGTTGTTGCAGTACTGCTCCCTAGGCCGCATCCTAGGCGTCGGCGCAAAGCTCCAACGGAGCGTTGGAAACTGGGAGATGGTACATTCGCGTTTACCAACAATTGTTTTGCTTTTTGGAATCCTGAAATATCAAGCGTCCAGATCAAACGTGTATACCGTTGGGTTTGTCATGACCTACCAAACGTGTATACCGTTGGGTTTGCCATCACCTACAAACGAGTAAGTAGGGTGAGAACTTGGGCAGCGTTGGAAAGACACTATAGTCAAAAAACGACGGAACTCCTTCAGGGTAGAGGGAAATTCCCAATAGCCTCTGTTTTCGACGGCAACGGTGCTATCTCTTCTGTAGTAAGAAGGTATTCTAGAAATTGAACCGCGGAATATCTAAAAACACATTTAGCAGGGTTATAGTCAACCATAAGTGAATTAATTGTGCTGGAAAACTAAACGCTGATGTGGTATATGTTCTTCCATGTCTTTGAATGCCAAACGAACATCGTGCAGACGGATATAGGCGAAACGAAAATCACGTAACACTGTTTCCATGTTCCCTTGAAAAGTCTGGGCAGGTTCCGCAATCTAAACGGCATGACGAGAACTTAAAGTCGAAACGGAGCGATTACTGTCGTTTTTTTGTATGGCCTCCTTTACCATCGGTTACTGTCGGACTAGATTCATGGTAGAAAAACAGTGCACCCAAATTTTAAGCGTAATCATGCAGATGTAGGAGACTATTGTAGTGCAGAAGAACACTCCCCAAATTAATTCAATATTAATTTTTAACAATTGAGAAAACACCTGTGTATCCAGAGCTGGCTAGCTTGAAATTACGGTAATAAAAGTTTGCGCCGGGGCGTCCAGGAAAAACCGTGCCTTCAGACAGAGGTAGCGGATTATTGGAGAAACCTGACTTAGGAATTAGCGACCTGACCCAAATCCTCGAAAATCAACCCCTCCAACAGGTAAGAGTAAGTCTGCGAAAGTGCTAAATCGACGCAGATTGGATGAAATCAAACACGTGAAGTGGTTTCCACCCTCTGGAGGGGAACCAAGAGTCGAGCTGGAAGGTGGACAAAAAAAAATAGCGACGAAACAAGACAGTTCAGATCTACAACTTGGAGTGTAATGTAAAGTTCCCAGCAGGTGTGTTTCTGTCTGCGACATAACAATGGAGATTTCTGCTGCATGTTTATGCCCTCACTCACGACCCCTTTTCTTTTTGGTTTATGTTAGGTCTCAAAAAATCGCCCCGAAGTTCGCCCCTTTAACATACTAGAAATTTATTTGAATATTGAATGTAGTTAAAGTAAATTCTCTCAAATTTAAAATCAAGAGTGAATAAATTTTAAGTATCTAGTTGTAATTGAAATGGACCCTCCTAAATCTATGTATAATTTTATTTTCATATAAAATTACCCCCCCCCCCCACAGAATTATATTGCAGTATCTGTCGGGCGGTTATTAAGTCGGCGGTAATCTCCGCACACAGGCCGGGACCCGTCTTTCTTGCAAACTATTTGCATGGGGCTCGCACAAATGTTCCTGGAATTGTCCGTTGATTCAGACGTCCAGCATCCGGCGAAATTTAGCCTTAGCATCCAGCAGCAAATCCGGTGCATAACGCCGTTAGCGTTGATACACCGGCGATGTAGCGTTGAACTTGTCCGTGAAGGACTGGCTTCTGGTCGGCGAAAGCCGTGAGGATTTGAAACTGCCGAAGTTCAGGGAACCTACTACCCTCTGTAGCTAAGGTGCTACTTGAATGAGATTAATATTTTGTAACGGCAGTAGCGACAGACATAAGTGGAACTTTAATCGGGAAGTCTGCACCCGCGAAATTGTTAGAAAGCAGAAAGACAGATCCTAAATTGCAGGGGGGGGGGCAATGACGAATCGCCATTGAGCATAATGCGCAAATGTGCTTTTGGGTAATACAGCGATCAACTAAAGATGGCAGTCTAGTGAAAGTAAAAAACAAACAGGCGGTTTACCAGATCCTCCACGTCTTCCACCAACTGCAGTGAAGGCGAGGGTCGTAGTTTTCCCAGAAATATTGTTGGAGATACCTGTTAGCGGAGGTACCATACTTTTTGTGGTACCAACACATACTCTTACTTGCAGTAACCGATGAACTCAGACGCGAGGATGGACTTCGCCTGGAATCTACACTGCACGATCCTCAATTGTTTCTCTGCAATTGCTTCATTACTTTCACAATCATTTTCGGGGTTCGCGCACCTTCGTGGCTAGCGTTTCGAAATGTCCTCGGAACGTGAGGGATGAGGTAGTAGGTTTGGACGGTAAGATTCCACACATTGCTGTAGGGCCGAATGCGCGATAAAGTTGCGGCTGCAACATCTCGTACGCCCTGTCGGCTGTACTCGCTAGAATGTCCAAATCTTGTGTCCGGCTCAAGACTAATAACCCGAGAATTCTCACTGGCAAATTTTCATAAAAATGATGCTCAAAGAACGCCATCGCTGCATTGTCCATCTGACAAGGCTCACATATTATGCAAGATGAAAGAAGGTTTACGTCTTTAGTGACTGCGTGATGAAAGCACATAATGTAAAATGGATTCATCCAAATTGACCAAAACGTAGTGGTGTCGAAGTGAAGCGGCGCAGGGTGAAATCTGTCTCGAGCACAAAAAAAACGTGAATTGTAGGTATATCAACGTCAGCCGTGGTAGCTTATCGCCGCAACAAAGCAGGGGGTCCAATTTTCCTTGAAACATCTTTCGTTAAAACGTAAATCCAAAAAACAGGAATGTGGAGAATATAATGTATTCTTGGGTGGGAGGTCACCAACTGCAGATAATATTGATAGCTAATCTTTACTTGTGGAATCAGAATATCTGATTAAATAAATACGAAATTGAATTTTTAGTAATATTTAAATCTTTATTAAATAAGATGAATGAATACCACGTTACAATCACTACAATAAACAAAACGTTTGTAGTCAAGGAGACGCAGGGATGTTCCACGTATATATCATCTTCCACGTACCAACTTTACGTATTAGCCAAAATACGTTGACGCTATACACCCACACACATATATATATATATTTGCATGTGAATCAAGTATAAATTAAGTGGCTGATAAATAATATAATTGATATTCCATATAATATATATCTTTATGTGTACTTTACTGCTGATTTATCTTCATCAAGTGTTCCATTTCTCAGTTACTAATAATACTAATCATAAATGAAATTTCCATTACAAAAAATTGGCATTTTTCTATTGGAGAGTTGCATTTTTACCATTTGTTTTATAAAATGAAGCATGATTCAGACTTTAAGCTTCAAGTTGTAAATAAGTTGATAAACGTCGCTTCCTTGGTGACTATAAATAATTTAAAATTCCGCATATTTATATGGCTAAATTCTTCTAGACCTTACTCATAATTTAAATATTTTAATTTTGTCTTAGCAATAAAAAAAGACACCGAAAATGGCGACTACTTTTTTACCTTATAATGCTTAGAATATAAATTATGGTCTGGTATAAAATGATATATATAACAGACTGTTTCTTACAAATATATCCTACAATAATAATTGGACACAATAGTTCTCAGTAATTAACTTCAAAGAATAGTCTAAGATTCTCAATCCGTTAGACAAATTTAGTGAAAATTTATAATTCATAAAACCTTTAAAAATCCTGATACAAAAAATCTTACATATAATTGTAATACTAATTAGAGGCCAGTAATTATTTAAATAATTGGATTGTTTAGCGGTACCATTTTCAAAGACAGCAATGTGTCGGCGGGATTTGTAGCGAGCCGCTAGCACTGTCTCAAGTCAGTCTGGCTGATATTATAGTAGGGAGTGGAACATTGAGAGAGAACGAACAGCGTGGCCCAAATTAAAAATTCAACCGAGAGAGTTATAAGTTAAAATCCAAGTATATAGTCGGGACAGAGAGATACATTGTAAAAAACCCGCGAAGCAGAATCAAATATTTAGCGCCACATTCAGATTCATACGCGGGTAACAATATGTGTGGCTGATGACCCGGAGGTGAAGCAGATCGAGTTCCCGGAGGAAAATCCAATAATTACGACCGTGTGTTTGACTATCAAGTGTATAATCTGTGATTCATGGCCTTATAGTGAAAATTGTGTCCCCAAGCCCCGAAACTAAGTCTGGTACCAGCAGGGCATTTCGTAAGTAGAAACCAAATTAATTAAGCTTGTAAACGGTAGTTGAAGGTATTCGTCAGATTTTATTTGTCTCATTTTAAGTTTTGGATTGTTAATTACTTAATTTATAAATTATTTGATTGTTCTTTAATTATCAAGCCCAAGTAAACGACCCCGAGAGCAGTGTTATCAAATTGCTAAACTCCGAGATTTAAATGTATTTAACCAGCGAGCAAATGTCGTTAATTTATATTAAATATAGTAAATTGTCTTATAAAGGTTTTGTTTTATTTAGAAGGCCCAACAAATTATAAATAAAATATTTGTTTGTTAAATTAAATTTCGGCGTGCCAAAGTAGGGCAAATTAATTGTATCATTAATTAAATAAATTTTGTTTGTTAATTATATTTTTTTATTCATTATTTATTCATTATTTAGAAGGCCCAACAAATTATAAATAAAATATTTGTTTGTTAAATTAAATTTCGGCGTGCCAAAGTAGGGCAAATTAATGTATCATTAATTAAATAAATTTTGTTTGTTAATTATATTTTTTTATTCATTATTTATTCATTATTTAGAAGGCCCAACAAATTATAAATAAAATATTTGTTTGTTAAATTAAATTTCGGTGTGCCAAAGTAGGGCAAATTAATTGTATCATTAATTAAATAAATTTTGTTTGTTAATTATATTTTTTTTATTCATTACTATATATATATATATATATATTTATATATATATATATATATATATATATATATATATGTGTGTGTGTATGTGTGTGTGTGTGTGTGTGTGTGATATTTTTAATTCGGTAGGCTTATTTGGATAAAGGTAAGACCTCTCATGATTGTTTTCTTTCCTTATGAAGGAGGAAACCAGCTCCAAGAAAATATATTCAACTCTCGTAACATTATTATTTATTAGGTACTAAATGTACGTGACGTCCTTAAGTTCCATGATAATATATTCAACGCTCGTAACATAGTAAGACGACTGACTACCTTGAGTACCGGGATTATTCTTGATTCCCACAATGTACCCCGACTATTTTTTACTTTTATTAGGTACTAGAAGAAGTGACTTCGTTATGGTTCCCGAAGTATTTTTTCTGTTATTAAAGAGTAATATTGATACGATACCGGGAGTATTTTTTACACTTTAAAATCAGTGGAGTAGCGTCCCAGAAATGCGCGACCAGGAACTAAAAAAATGTGTACATTATTCTGTGTGTATTCTTGACTCCCTTATGGTACCAAGAATTTGTCTCCCTTAAGATGCTGGGAGTATTAATTCCTTTAAGGTTTTTAAGAATCGCGATTTTTTTTTACTAAAAATCTGGAATATTCAGAACTTCCTTATTGTATATTGTATAGGTTTCCTTGATGTGACGGGGATTTTTTTCTCTTTCTTAAGGTATCGGGAGTCTCAAGATATTTACGGAATTTTACTCCTTCAAATACAGAGTAATTTTAAATCCCTTAAGGAACCGGGAGTATTTTACTTTCAGGTACTAGACTCGTTTTCGACTCCGTTAAGATGTCGACAGAATTGTTGACTCCCATAAGTTAAGGGACGTAATTTTAATTATATTAAGAGATAGGAACTATTTTCCCTTGTTTATGAGAAACCAATACCTTAGTTAAGTACCTGTGAATGCACCTACATAGGCGCCTTACACGGGGTAAGCACATATTCACAAAAAGAAAACAATTGGGCCTAAAAATCCAGAAAATGTATTGGCTCATGGGGCGGAAGGCACACCTTTCACTGCTACTTTATAAAACAACTATCCGGTCAATCTGGTCATATGGGATACAGGTTTGGGGCACAACTAGGAGATTCAACACCGGTGTTATAAAGAGGTTCCAATCAAAATTACTGTGATCCTTGGTAAACGCCCTATGGTTTGTACCGAATGAAGTAATTCGTATCAACGGTTACTGAAGAGATACGTAACAGCAGTGTGCGCTACCACGACAGACTAAGTGTTCATTCAAACAAACTTGTAAAATATCTGTTAAACTCGGATGTCGAAGAGCTCAAAAGATTTAAGCCTCTTGATTTTAAAAAAAAGATTCACGTGAAAAAATACTCTACAAACTTCTAGTTTTAATTCTGAAAATTTTTCAATGGAAAGTTTTTCTCCATGACTTTTAAACTTTTATGTCAAAACAATAACTAAATGTCTTTTTTTTATGACAGATTTTGAGAGATAAATAAATTTATAAAAAAGGTACCGCGTGTATTCTTGACTCCCTATTAGTACCGGGAGGATTTTTAAGTGCATTAAAAAACCGCGGATATTTTTCGTACTTAATGCACTTACAGACTCTTAAGGTACCGTGCTTATTTAATGTAGCAGGCTAATTCTTGACTCGGTTAAGTTACACTCATTAATCATCCCGGTTAATTTGAAGCTAACCACCTTTCGGCATAGGTCTGAGTATGCTCACAAAGGGATTAATGGTCAAAGAAAGTGACGGTCTTGATGCCAGTTAAATAACGTGTTGATCTAGAGATTACTGTCGAATTAATTCCTTTTCAGATGTAAAATAAATAAATACCCAAGCTACGTCGGCATCCAGCTAGTGAATATATATAGTGAATATAAATTTTAAGCCAATTACATGGAGCTAGTCATGTAACTATACTTGTTATTCTGAAGACCTGTTATTTTCTGTAAAAAGAATTGTTTTTCTTAGCAGAAATACCGCCAAAATAATGACATAACACATTGTTGAATAAAAATCTGCAAAAATAAAAGTTTTCTAATTCAATATCTGCATTATTTGACATAATTCTGACTACACAGACCGCCATGCAGAATTTATTTATTAGATTACTTATATATTATGTTTTCAATTCAATTTGTTATCTACTACAAACTCCAGAACTTTTGTTATTTATAATTCATCAATCATAAATTTTCAATAGGTATATTATATCCAGAGTAATTAGCCATATGAAACTGAATAGTGTGTGTTTGGTCATAATTTAATGTGCGTCCATATTCTGTTAAACATATTATAAGAAAACTGAATATATGATTGGTAATTTTCTACTAACTGTATGTAATATGCAAAAAGAACGGAATATGTACTATTCATTAATTTTGTTAGATAATTTAAATTAGCTTAAGAATAATAGTGGACCTAAATTAAAATCCTACATTACCCTTATAAATCTCCTGTTAGATCACAATGATTGAATGTTACCACAAGTAGTAATATATAATAAATAAAAAGAAATAATATATAAATATTCATATAAAACAAATATTTTATTTATAGCTCCGATGAAACTGAACATGATTGATGAATAGTAGAATATTCAGAGTTAATTTACAGTGAGAATGAACTCTAATACTAAGAAAATAAATAAAACTGTAAGTTTAGGAAACACAATACAGGAAAAGTGCCGAATAACAGTATGCAAAAAGCAT
The DNA here is from genome assembly GCA_037074705.1 of Zhengitettix transpicula. Classification (NCBI taxonomy): domain Eukaryota; kingdom Metazoa; phylum Arthropoda; class Insecta; order Orthoptera; family Tetrigidae; genus Zhengitettix; species Zhengitettix transpicula. The sequence continues at coordinate 71,374,998 of CM073590.1, read as the reverse complement.
TACTCCTATTAAGATAAAATTTGAAAATATATTTACCATTGTAGCTAAGCCTTGGTTTTGTGAGGCACATTACCAGGTGACATTCTATGTCATCAGGAAGAATAAATTTAGCACACACTGGACATTTTATTCCTGTAAAGAAAAGATAAAGAAAGGATAAGTTTCAGATATAATTAAATTTATATCTTGAACATTAAATAATTTTACGACTTTTTACTACTTTAGTCAGTCTAAAAGTACAACACAAGCTCATTCGATAAAGCTTTTACAAACTGTTGGGCTGGGATACTCTCACCAAAACAAGAAAAACGTAATATATCTGACAATAATTTCTTTTCAATTATGAAAAAAGATTCTGACAATTATCAACTTATTAGCAAGTGTTGCACATATACTCATAAAGTAATAACAAATTGTTAAAACGGCCTCCACTTGCTTCTACAAAGGCATCCACACGTTTAACCATGGACTATTAACCCTTTAAAATACATCCATCAGGTTGCAAGCATCCAAGACATGTTTGTATTGTGCCTCTGCATGTTTTACATAGAATTTTGCTTAGAGGGTCAAGCAGTTCATGGAATTAATACCCCTATCCTGTGAATCTCAAATAATGTAGCTAAATTGTGCTGCGACCAAATCATGTTGCTTCTTATTTGCAATAACAGGTATGAATAAAGTCCCTGTAAACAGTTACCACCAATTCGCTTTAATCTTATCGTTGAAGATTACTAAAAATGCTCACAAATATCAGATTTTGTTAACATGTTATTTCACCAATAACTTAAAATCTAAGTTTTTTTTATCTGATTCTTTTCCCTGATGAATTTTTTCTAACCCTCCAAACGAGGGAAGGGATATGGATCCCGGTGGCCTGGGTTGCACCCAAGGGGAGGACAGAAGAGAATATGTACCCGCGAAACCATTACCTTTTCGAGTCAGACTCCAACGTACGTCGGGCTGAGACGTGGACAAGAAACAACCGAGTTAGGCTTTGAAACCCTGGATTATAGACCAGGACCCTGACGCACCCCGAGGTAGTAAGTTCTCCTCCGAAGAACGGCCTGGGTCGACCGCGCGCATTGCTCAGTTTGCACTACGCGCCCAGCGTCACCCCACAGGGCGGAGTTGCACTTGCTCAATGGCCTTTGAAACTCATTCTCGTAATCCAGAATGTCTGTTAAGTCAGGGTTATCTCCATCTTACAGCAAAATTATTACTATCAGGCGGTTTCGTCATCTATACTAAGAGATGGAGACAAGTTCGCATCGCTCGACACATTAGCCCAAAGAATGAGGTTGATGCTGGTCACCACCTACTTCCACAATTTCGACGGCTGAAAGTCCACCTTGAGTCAGTCACCATTACCTCCAGGAAGGTCAGAATAGCTACTTCTCAGAAACTCTCTAGAGAGAACCAAACAACCTCTCTTTCTTCAACTCCTTCCTCACGCGCCACAACCCATGGGGAAACTTCTGCCCTCAGAGTACTATTGTCAGGAAGACTCCTCCCACAACTGAGAAGTCACGTTTCGAGAATGCTCTCGCAACGTCGCCAACACAGTTTTTTTTAAAAAAATTTGAGTTTTCGGTTGCTAATTTACGATCTACTCTTAACACTTTAGAGTAATAGTAAATTATTTGGTATTAATTCTGTTTGACACGAGTGGGACACCGTCCGATGGCAGGTCTCCTGGATTTATTCAATGATGTCTTCCGGCCATAATCTCTTCAATTTTCTCACTACGGGTTGTTGGAGGTAGATGTATTTGTTGTGGTGGTTTAGTGTTCGATGTTTGCTTTTGGTGGCATACATCTTGATGGTTTCTGCAATAAATGTAATTTTGAGGTCGTGGTGGAGTGTATGGTTGTTGATGTACCACGGTGCAATGACTAGGGTGCGCAATGTCTTTGATTGGAAAGTCTGCAAGATCTTGATATTTGATGGTTTGCTGCATAAAGGTATTAGTATGATGATATTAGTATTAGGATAGTGAAGCTGTTTGTTTTCAAGAGTGAGTTCTGATTTTCGTCCAAGTAGCCAGTGCATGAATTAGTTTTGATTTCAGTTGTTGCTTTTTGGTTTTTTATGTGAGTTTTCCATGCCAGTTTTTGGTCAAGGTGGAGTCCTAGGTATTTTACTTAGGTTTTTACTGGGATGGGTTGATTGAATATTTTAATGACGGGCACTCGAGCGTTTATTTGTGAAGGTGATTTGCGTGAACTTGTTGCAGTTTTATTTGATGCGCCGTTGGTTGAGCCTGTTTTCTAAGAGGTTCAGATGTGACTGGAGATTTTCGGTTACTTGGACCGCATTAATATCTGTTGACATTATTGCGGTGTCATCTGCGAAGGTGGCGATTAGAGTTTTTTCCGTGGTAGGAATGTCTGTTGTATATAGTAGTTAGAAGAAGGGACCAAGAACACTTCTTTGTAGAATGCCGGAGTTGATGTTGATATCTTCCCTCGAATTGGACCTGGAAGCATCTTTGTGACCGGTATGATTTTATGAGTAGACAAACTTAGTGTGGCAGCTGTTTTTTAATCTTATATAGTAGGCCGTTGTCCATATCTTGTCGAAAGCCTACTGAATATCTAGAAATACCGTCGCACAGTTTCTTCTCCTCAATGGCCTCCCTGATGTGGTTGACTATTCATGGCATTGCTGGATGGTTGAATGTCCTTCACGGAAGTCAAACTGGCGAGGAGGAATCGTTTCCTATGGGGATATTGCATATTTGATTCTGTGTAGTAGTAAGCGTTCGAATATTTTTGATAGTAGCGTAGAAGGCTTATTGGCCGGAAGGATGTGGCTTCTTGTGGAAGTTTAGCTATCATAATTATTATAGCAAACTTCCAATGAGGAGGGAAGTGTGAGATAGCAAGTACCACCGCTTTTTTAGGAAGGTGTTTTAGTATGTTTCCTACTATAAGGTCATAACCGTTAGCTTTGGATGAGCTAGTTAATTTTAACGCTCTATATACTTCAGCAGGTGAATTTGTTTTCAGGGGGTGGAGACAGTTGTCCCGGTGTATTGAGGTGTTCCTTAATTTCTGTATTGAAATTAATAATATTGGATGGAAATGGAGTGAATACTTGAGCAAGATGTTCAGCGAAAGTGTTGGCTTTTTCTTCATTTGATCTCGCCCAGTTTTCGTCGGGTTTTCTTAGAGGTAGTATTTGGATAATAGGTCTTGTGGAAGTATCATGTCTGAATAATTTCTGAAATGATTCAAATTCAATTAAATAAATAAATATAATATAAACATCCAAATAAAAACTACAGGACTCTGCAGTATCAATTAATTTCTGATTAATATATTTCATCATTTTATTTCAGTTGAATGCAATCAGTTTAAGGAGTGGACGCCGTGTGGTCTGCCCTGGGTCTCGCCTCTGTTACTACCAACCATGAGCAGCTAATGGAGGTGACACTTCAAATGACTATTTTCCCACCGTCCACCCACGCCTCCCTTCATGCCGTGCCATCGGAGAGCTCCGAAGAATACTATTTTTGGAGGGACTCCTCCCTCCACTAAGAATAGTCACAGATCGATGCAGCTCACGCATACATCACCCACACACAGATACTGGAATGAGTCTGTAAACCCACGTCCGTGGAGTTAGAAGCACCGCAGCCAATTGTATGAGTGAGAGTAGTGTGGTCTCCCCTGGACTTCGCATCAGGGTTTTGGAGAGGCTAGTTTTTGAGGTGCTTCGCTCAGACACAAAAGAATTTCCTCCAGCTCAGCTCCACGCTCCAGTTAAAATATAGGAATTAAATTATTGTTTTCTTTCATATATAGGTACGCATAAAAACATGTTTATTTACTAATAATTTATTTATTAATCACATACAACCTAAAATTTTACAATCAAATAATTTAAAAATGGAATACAATTTAAATTTAAAATAATTTTAAAATACTATACATTATTCGTTGATGTCAATAAATAAAATGGAAGACAGCAAAGCATCTTTCATTGAATGTATGTTATCACTTAATATTAATTAGGAAAATAAACGCTCAACTCTTGTTTGAGAAGTTGATACGCTTGCATACGTTTCAGGATAAAGATCTCGGCAAGCCAGCTACTCTAGTTCCGGATGGGATAACTTCTTGTTCGGGATTTTCCTCATTCCTGCTCTAGAGCGGCGATTTCAAAATAAGTTTCCCATAAGCCGTGACATCTTGTCCGGTTATAAGAGGCGTATGTTCCGGAGTCGCAAACGTTGGGCATACGGTAAGAGCTGTTTTCTGATCCTATTGGACCCGTCGGCCACCTGCCCTTCATACGCGTCGAGGCATGGAGTTCGGTTATGCTGCGTTCCCACAGCAAACCAAATTCTCGTTATCGGAAAGGCGTGGGATAAGGACCAAATGCCCGACCTACCTGATGCAGGTTTGTCTAGAGTTTACCCTGAATCACCTTTAGACGAATGCCGCGTAGGAAGCTTAAACTACAACCCGGGGGCCATGAAAGCAGATAACTAACGTAACCTGTGACTCTAAAAAAATATTTTCCAGATAATTATCAATGGCTTCGAATACATTACCTTTAAACACTCCACATCCTCTATTGCATTCCAGTCTTCTTCAATATTTTTATCTATTACCTTGGCATCTTTATTATGTATAGTGGAAATTCGGAGTCAACTTCCTATTCTATACAATACTTTTTCAAAGTCATCTTCGGAATCTATATTTATTATATTACAGGTTGGCTGTGAGAGTTAAACATTTGCTTGCTCTTAATCCAAATCAATTTTGTTGTTTCGCTAAGTTTATTTACAGCACCTTTCATGTTGGCTGCATCTACACAAATAATTAGAATCTGGGTTTCATCAATTTCAGATTTTTTTAACGTTTCTTTAAATTGGTTTTCCACGCATGTAGAGTTTGTCCTCCTTCAGTATCAACAATATCAATTTTTTTGATTTGTTTTCTGGTTTTTCTCTCTTCCAAAATTGTGCATGGATAGTAAGAAAATTTCTATTCTGCAGGTTACAGAATCTAGCTTTAAATAGCGTAATTGTTCTTTTGAAGTTTTCTTAGATTGAGGCGAGCAGACTCTTCTGTGATTATTACTAAATGACGAACAGCACCTTGCCTTGTCGATACACCAATCTTCTGAGCTATTTCTCTAAAAGTCCTTCGTTATTCAATGTGAACGTAGCGATTTTAATAATCGATTATGTAGAATATAAAAAATATATATCGGAGCAGCCGAGCAGTACCAAGAGAAAGAAACCCTTAGAAACAGAAATCGAAAATCACGCCTCGTGACACCGTCAATCCCGTTGCACCTGTGCGAAAATGTTGTTTCTTATTTATATTGACGGAGGATACGAAGCGAGGAGAAGATATGCTTACTATACAGACAGGCAACGTTTGCTGCAATGTTTCGTCGGGTCAGAGAAACTGGCCGAACTTGATGAATTGGCCCGGCGGAAAGTTCGCCCACATCGATGATCCGTCGTTGTGTACTTTGTGTAGTGGACATTTTGAGCAATTGCTATAATAAATCCAAATACACCTGTATTTTTTATTTAAATTTCTCAAGTTCGTTTATGTATGTATTGGTCTGATGGCAGAGGAGGCGGGAAGTGCGCATTTCGTTCTATTTCCCAGTTTCCTTCTGCTCAAATTGCGCAGTAACGAAGCGTCTCTGAAAAGCGTCAGGAAAAAAATATTTATAATGACCTTATTTCCCCTTTAAGTTTGTGCACTAACTTCTGTTACATCCTACACATATATATTCTTTATTTTAAAACTTTTTACGATAAGGAACTTGTAAATTTTGGAGCCTTCTGGATTAAATACGCCTCAAGCTGAAACCCAAGCTCCGCCACTAATATTAATCTAATATCACTGCAATTATCGTACAAACTGATACTATGAAACTCAAGAATAGGTATGATCCCTTCACACTATCAGGATTACCCCGTCTGGGGAAATAACGAACGGTGACGAGTGTCAGCCGGCGCTACCACTGCATAGGTGCGACGAAACAATAATACTTCTCCGACAACATTGACGTCGTTGTGTGCGCTCTGGTGGGACGATCCATTTAATTTACTTTCAGCACATAAACATATTATATATTTACTTTAATGTTATGGCCAGAATCTCTTGTTTGCATACAATTCCTAAATTGAGTGTTTGAATTTTTCATGTAATAACCAGGCGCCCAATCATCAGCGGATCGAAGGAGATTCGCAAACCGCACTACTAAAGCTGAACTAAGGTGTAAAAAAAGTAAAGGAGGTTTTCTATACAATATATATGGAATAAGTTATTAAATTTAAAAATGAAGTTGCCCATGTTCGAAATCTGGTATAGATCAATTTTGTTTAGAATGAAACTGGCTTTAGACATTAGTTCAGAAATTCACTACGTACAAAACGTGTGTAAAGTTTGTCAAATGGATTGAGCGGTTGTTACTTATGGTTCTTGCGTTTCTTATCAGCTGACGAAAGGTACAAAGTTTCCAGAAACATTGCGTACCATTAATATAATCATTTTGTTTGACTTTTGGCTAGATTATCTAATTATTCATTTATTACATTGAATTTTCAATAATTTTAACAAACCATTAAATTTCTCTAATGAAGTAGTTTCAAATAAATGCAAAAGAGAAGAAATATGCGATCCAGAATCAAATTTTTTTCAAAAAAAGTATTTTGAGTCGATTGTTGGTATTTCCCTTAATTTTTTCGGTGATTGAGTTTCTTGCGAACGGTTAGACTATTGCACCCATGTCTAGTGTTTACAATCGCGTCACGTGCAACGTGAAAGTCTTAACACGAAAGCGGCTGTAGTCATCAGCTAATGTGTATCTTACTGTACGCTAAAGATATCAGGCCAAAAGAAAACCGTGGGACCTCATGATAAAGTGCAGTGTGGTGGTCCCTTACAGCTTGCAAAACAGCAGAACAGTACGTACGAAAACAAAAACAAATAATGGATTTTTTTCCTAATCAAGCAACAACCTTACAATACAACAACTTGCTCCTATGCAAATTTAACAAAGCTATCAACCAAAAACCACACAGCAAAATTAATCACATTTGCAACAAATAACCATAAATAACTTATGGCAAAACTTGAAACCAAATGATATTCTACAAACACAACCCCAGGATTATTTTTTCTCAACAATTCAGTACATCAGCAGTCACAACCATCTGACCTGACTAATGCCACAGACTAGCGAGTAATTGAAAGCGCCGATTGATGCATCGATGTGTAAAACATTAATTTTCTCAAATCACGAGCATTAAATCAACATAAATTTAATTTTTTAAGAAGGATTTGGAAAACGAATAGTGAGGTATAACACACGAGTGCGTTCGTTGAGGAGAGGGTTTGCTAAAACGAATATATATATATAATACTAATTACAGGCCGTTGGTGATTTGATAATTGGAAATTTGTGGTGGATTGTTATCGGCGAAAATATAAAACAACAATGGGTACACATGTACAGGCGAGCCTTTGTCGGCGGCAGGCATTTTATAAAACTCCAGTATAACGGCGGCAGATGAGGGCAAATATTCATCGAGAAAAATCGCGGGCAGAAATTCATCTAGAAAAGCCGCAGGTTGAATTTGATCAAGTAAAGGTTGAGGACAATAAATTCATCCATTAAATTGCAAGAAAGAGTTCAAAAAGTCAAGCGATAGTTAAAAATTCAAAAAGTATAGAGACTGTAGTGAATTTCATCGAGAAGGAGTTGATAACAATTTTTTTAGGGCAACGGGCTACATGAGGGTAATCCACATTGGGCAACTCCCCTTTAATAGCATAGGAAGGGATAAATTTAAATTCTGTGAAATTATGGCCTGTTAGATGTGAAAAGTGTATAGTGCATCGGAGCCCAAAACGAAAGCCTGGTACCAGCAGAGATTTTAAGTAGAAAGAAATTTAATAAAGGTTTTGTAAACGTTAAACAAGGATCAAATCGTCAGATTTCGGTTTCACGTTCATTTCATTGTTTAACTCTAATTTAAAATTTGATTGTTTAATTTAAACGTAAAAAGGTGGGTTCTTTATTTAAAAGGCCCAAATAAACGACCCTGAGATGAGACTTGATAAAATCTGTAAAACTGCAAGAACACAAATGTAAATAATCACGTCAAGAAAATGTTATTTTACTTGGAATAAATTAATTGTTTTGTGAAGTTTAAAATTTGGTAAGTTATTTTGAATCCTTTTCGTTTAAATTTAATAAAATAAAATTAATCCATTAATCAATTGCTTAAATTAATTAATGCAAATTATTCATTACATTTTGGCACCCTCAACGCGGGGCTAATTTTTGTTAATATTTAATATATATATTACAATAACGAAATTTAATTGTTTTTGAAAATCAATAAATATCCTTTCCCCTAATGGTATTCAAGGAAAATGGAAGTTTATGCATAACATGTACGATAAAATTAGAGCGTTTTAAACTCATAAATTGGAACAAAAGTGTTTTCAAACAATGACACACATTGTAGATTTCATAAAACTTATTCAGGAGCACGAAAATATTTCCGTCAAATATAAACATAAATAATTTTAATCGCCATTTAAAAAATATCGGCAAACGCCATTCTGAGTTTTAATGTTTTCTATACTATTTAATATAGGCGTGGAAACAGTTCCAAGTGGGTTACAGATGGAATTTATAGATTTACAAAACAACACAGATGTGAGGAATAAATTTCAGAATGTTTTACCAAAACAACATGATTTTCGGAAGATTTTCAGGATTAGTCCTGCATGTAATGGAAATCACGACACGTTTGAGAGCAATTAATATCAGCAATGAAAAGAATTAAAAGTGAGATCCTATCTAGTGTAAATGAAGTGCGTGAATGTGTCTGCCAATATGGGTCAAATGCTTGCAAAAAAGCAATGGCAAACTTCTCAGAAAAATATTTTATCAATTATATTTGTTCCTTTATTTATTTATTTTTATTTCTCGAGTGGTCGATTTGTTCTTTTTGTTAATAATATCATATTTTGTGTCTATCTAGATTGTAACGCATGAGCTTTAATTTATTGCATTTTTTTTTATTTTAACTTTATGCATTGGAGAAATTTTGTAAAAGCTCTTAGGGAATTGTTCTTTGACTTCTGGCGGCGAGACAAAGACGAAGTGAAGAACACCTGGCGCTATTGCCCGGGGGTTTTGCGAAAAACCGAAAATTCTTGGGTACGTTGAAACGTGGCCTGCTGTCTCCCTCAATAGAGACAATAATGCTGGAAATGAGGGGAAAGTGGGAGGATTGATAGGTGGTCGACATCACATGGTCAAGACATCCAATCAATGGGAAGGTGAGGAAGATGTACGAGAAAAGGAGATTCGGTCATAGGAGAGTGGTTGGAGAAGTGATCCAGAGGAAAAGGAAGAGAAATCCATCAAGCAGGCAGCAACGAAGTCGTCCCCAGAATTACTGACAAGGGACGATCGCTCTACCTGACGTTACAGGAAATTAAGTAGGTAAATCTTATTCTCTGCTACGTGCCAAACACGAAATAACACCCTGAGATGGTAAATTGTATTTGCCACGTCTCCTGTTCAAAGGCTGAGCAAAAGTGTCCATTCATAATTTTATAATTTATGTTTTATGTGTGTAAAATAGTGGAATTTATTCAATGGACGCCCATGCCCCTCTAATTAATGTAATTAATTGTCAACTAAAATAAATTAATTACCCGTTAAAACACACACACACACATATACATATATATATATATATATATATATATATATATATATATATATATAGTTTTATGTAAATATGGACGAAGTGGAGGGAATCTGGTTCGATATATTTTGATACAAAATATTCGCGATAGGATAGTTCTAATGGCCAATCAGCGTCATTTTATGACCAGAGTAAGACGCGCGAAGTATGAATACTTTCCATTGAAGAATCAAACAATAATTCCGACGTGAAAGGGGGATATAACTACACAATCTTCTGGAAGCTTCACTGATAAGACTGTCAAAATTTTCCATCCGTTTAGCCAGTTACGAGACCATGACACCTTTACAAGTCCTAAAATAAACTGGAAAGAAAACTTTGTCTCCAAGAGAACCCTTTGGGGACAAAGCAGGTTTGGGAACAAGCACCCTACTCCAAAAGTATTGCTAAAACTCTTCACAAAGAAAGTTATAAGGGAAGACGAAAGGACACAACAAAAGGAACACGTGCCGAAGGTAAACTGCGGAAATGATTCGTTTCCATCGGCATGTATATTATCGTTGGACAGGATCCGAAATAAAGAAAGTAATTTTCGTAAGACAGGGAAATATCGCTATTTTTCCCTCAGCTCATGAAGAACCACGCCCTGCTTCTGAAGTGAAGTCGAATTTCCCACTTCTTCGGTTATGAAGGCGGGAATTGAGAATATTTGAAGGTACCTGACCCAATGTTGAATGATTATGCCTTACGTTGTTTCTGTAAAACGTTTTACTCCGAAAAAACTACGGAATTAACTCACATTTTCGTCGTAAACGCTGAGTGTAGACAACTCAACATGGTCTTCCGCTCCTGGAAAGTGATTGGAACCATACCGAGACGTCAGTGCCTCTGGAACCTGCACGGGTGACGTTTCTTACAATCTGTGTTCAATTTATAGCACCCAACTGTGGAGATAGGCATAATTAAATTTAATTCAACACCCCACCACAAAGCATTCGCTATTATATACATGCTCCTGTTAGCAGGAAGAGGCCTCAACACTCATTTCTACTGACCATGAGTAAGGGTCTACACCCTACATTATTGTGAACACTAAATGATAAAAGCCAGAAATAGAAACGACCTTGAGCTTGTAAGCACCAACAAATGCGGGGAGAGGGTATAAAATTTGACTGACGGGAACAACAAAGAATGGAATCGATGGAGAACTCACGCCACGCTTTGATCGCGGTCGGCGTTGAAACCCTGCGCAAAGTACAAAACAACAAAACTAAATGCACGGAGTTTAAAACAAATACAAAGTAAATAATATCAACGTTATTTTAACTGTTAATTGGATTCTTTACTGCGATACTGTAGAATGCAAGATTCTTGATATTGCTTCATTTCTAGGTGTAAATCAAGACATGAATAAAAATGGTGTAAGAAGTAAGCACAGTTTTCGATTTCACTAGAATTATACATAGAGTTTGCTCTTTCATTCTCATTTCGGACGTCGTTACATGATTTGAATATAGTCAAAAACTGAAGAAAAATAAACCAATGTGTATAGCGTTGAAATTAATTATTATTTACGGCTTGCACAGGGATTGCACCAAATACAAATAAGTGAAATTATTTTCTCGGGATATAAGAAATATTCAGGAGTAATAATCTGACGAAAACTGCAATGTTTAATATGAATATAATGAATTGAGCAATAGTGAAGCTTCGTGGAAGACTTTAATAGTAAAAAACTATATAATCGCATGCTAGTAGCGAAAACTTAGATTTAACAACATATGCGAATACCCAGCGAAGAAAAATTGCCGAATTTTGTAGCGTAATATTTATATTGTTTTCCTAAAAATTAAGTTCACTAGAAGATTACAGTTCCAGAAACTATACGCAATTTCAACCCATTTTTCGTATTTTACAGCCATTGTGAAGTATCTGTAAAATACGATCTCCTGGGAACAAAACATACAAGAGTAAAATGAGGAAAGGCGTCGGAAGTTTATGAAAAGAAATTACATTTCATTTCATGCAACTAATAGCACACTTTAAATATTTCTAGTAGAGAGAGAGAGAGAGAAGAGACAATCACTTCCAAGTGTACACATGATCCGAAACTTAAAAGTAGATGTCAATCAACGGCAGAAAACTGAGATGTCTGGAACCGGGCTGAAATGAGGTCAATAGAAAGATATCTGCCGACCTTCAATGAGACAGCATCCTACAAATTTGGACTCGATTCACATTATCGCAACGAAATTATCCAAATTGTACAATTACTTAACTTCAATTCACTACACTTAAATTCTCGAAAAACAATATTCAGGACAGCAGTCAGGTACCGTTTATGACGACTTTATATGTAAGCCGAAAATTTTGATACCACAGCTATAAAACGGCATCGAACATTTTGTATTCACTACATGCCTTGAACTTTAGAAGAGTTCTCATTCATATTTCTCTATGTTTTCCTTCGAAACAGGCAACTGGTTCCTTTCAATCAAACTTTTATCAGTTAAAGCAAACATTACGAAGTTTCCTAACATATACCCATTTGCTGATCACTTTCATCACCTCGGTTTAGTTCCTTTAAATATTCTAGACGTGGTATTCTTTTACACCTATGCCTGCTCTAAGACAACGAATCGAACAACCGAAATTTAAAAACAGTTGACACGAAAAATGATATATTTTTGTTTGTTTTCGAGCATGCGTTTCACTAACATTGAAAGTAGATGGTTACGTTACCGTACAGCACCCGTCGGATGCCCCTAACAGGTCCTGTAGAGGCAGAGACCGCGGGCTCGGGCACGCAGGAGCCGATGATTATGCCCATGATCGCGGCCCGGGCCAGGGCCTGCCGGACTCAACGCAGGATACCCAGGACCCTCACAGCTCAGAGCGCAAGCCCGCCATAACGATTTTCCCTTCCACTTTCTCTCCCTGCGCGCCAGCACGATAGAAACGGACAGATATGAATATGAAATTAACGTTTTTACGATATGTTTTTCGAATATCTAACTGTACTTAAAAATGTAAAAGGACGTAAGTTCGGAGAGATAGTGTAACTTCGGATTGTCCGAAACAAGCTTAGAGGGTGTTCGCCTAAACAACGTCCAACTGAGGTACGCGTATCGTGTCTATTGTATGAAAAATACTCGAAAAACACAAATCTTTGTATATGCAGCTACACTATCTTCAAGTACTGGTTGCCGATTACCACCCCTGGCATTATTCTTGGAAATGTAAGTTTAATAAAACATAAAGGTAGATTCACACGCAACAGTGACGTGATATTGCCGTGCCCGACAGCTGACAAAACCGTCAAGGTAAATAATATTCTTGTAGGGATTATATATATATATATATATATATATATATATATATTGTAATGCCTTGAGGGAAAGGCATTGTTTCAGATTAATGGTCTTGGTCGTCAGAGGATATTGTAATGTTTACTTAGGACAGGTCTTGAGAATTCGGAGCAAGGGTGGCCTGTCGCAAGAGAAATCTGTTAAGGCAGGCATTGTTTCTGATTAATGGCCTGGACAGTTCAAGGGACAGTTTGTAATATTGTGTACTTAGGATCGGTATTGAGGAGTCAGAGCAATGGACGTGTGCGGGTGGCCTGTCGCAAGATAAATCTGTTAAGGCAGGCATTGTTTCTGATTAATGGCCTGGACAGTTCACTTGTTTACTTAGGATTGAGGATGCAGTTTGGGCGGTCTGGAGCCGCGCACGTGTGAGTGAGGGTGAGAAGACAAGTCTAAAGTAATTGAGGGTGCAAAGGCAAATTAAACCTGTCTCGATGGTCGGCTTTGGGACAAAACAGAGTAGCGAGCTACTTGCTAAATAAGGAACTGCACTTGCAGAATGTAAATCTCGGGATAATGGAGGTAACTGTCAACGAGCAGTTGCGACGTAGTTTTGGAACAAAGGAAAAAGGAAGGGACTGGAATATATAAAGGGGAGATAAGATTTTTCGAAGTTAGTTAGAGTGGGAGAGGGGGCTGTGAGCACCGAAGTTGAGTTTTGGAGTCAGGAGGGGAGTGAGAGTTTTGGAGTCAGGAGGGGAGTGAGAGTTGTGGAGGCGTACGGCGAGCACCGAGAATGGAGAAATTTTGCAGCTTGCGAGAGAAATAGCAAAATTATTCAACGATAGACATTTTTGTATGCAGAAGTCTAATCTGTTGTAATATCAAAATTTGACCACTGTCTTCGATGGTAGGAGACCAGGACACTGCATCCAGCGTCGAGTAGTTTTCACCACGAGCAAGTGAGACGTCCTTCACGAACGGAGAAGCAGCTATCATCAAACCAACAGTGTGTGTTAGAGTCAGTGTTTAAACGTCCAGTCTATAAAGTGTGTGTGTAATGAACGAGCCAAATTTTCCTGAGTAATCGTAAGTTGAAATTTCATGGTATTAATATGTGTAAACGGAATTAAAAGATACAGTCAGATATCGTTCTCTTCTTTTGTGTTAATAAAATAAACTCTTTAAATTTAAAATCAATCTGGTAGAATAAGTTCGTTAATAATTTTCGTCGATGTATAGACGATTAAATATTTCTGTTTAATTTAAAGATAAATGTTGGGTTATTTGATTATTTAAATGTTCTGTCCGTTATCAAACCCAGTAAGGACCCATGAGAGAATGAGATCCTTTTTATAATTTATTAACTTGTATAATTTCAAGTTTTGTTAAATAAATTTTGTTTGTTTTAAAGTTAATAATCTTTCATTTATTGAGCACCTTATTTAATTATTACATTTTGGCTACCACAACGTGGGGCAAATTAAAAAGTCCCCGGTAGATTATTACAATATATATATATATATATATATATATATATATATATATATTGTAATAAACAAAATAAAAGACCTTTAATAAAATTACAAGCCACCACGTCAGGCGTCCAATTATGTAGTAATCAAAATTAAAGGATTGAAATGAAAACAATTTAAAAGATATAACAATTTAATTTAATAAACAAAATTTTCTCATTCTTGATATTTTTACAAATTTTTAATATTGTTGTGCCACGGCTTTGGTAAGAAGCTTAATTTCAGGGCCGCCTAACAGGCCTCCAATAAAGACAGTACCACAAAATGACATTTAAATTTTACAAAACACAAATATCCCTAACTTGAAAATTATTATTATTTTAATTGAAATTTTTGAATTCTGACGATAATGATATTTACAATAGAAGGTTTAAAGTTGAGAAATTCATTTTTAGATACATTACCATTGTATGCTCATCTGGGCTAGTTCTCAAATCGTTTGATTTTAACACTTCACTAACAGGCCATGTGCACTGATTTTATTGTATTTTCGTTTGCAAACACAAAACACTGTTTCTGGCTATATAACTGTTGGTAGATTTATCATTACGCGTTGAAACAATCGCTTTTGATAGTTCGCCCTCTGCACTCTAAATATTTGAAAATCACCGGTACATGGCGACGAACAAATTACAACTAAGAACTGGCGACTTGCAACTCGAAATGAGAAATCATGTTTTCTCAATATCCCAAAACTATTAGGAATTGGCTATGGACAACTTGTAACTGTGAACTGGCGACTACTGACACAGCATTACCAGCTTTCAAGGCACACTCTCGCTGTCCTGGTCCCAGTAACTCTGAATGTTAAATTCTCGGGACCACCATAATCAACACACACACTAAATCTCCGACTCTGCCAAAGTTCTGCACGACTATATCCTGCCTTAGCCGGCAATGCCCTTCGCGGCATTGCATTATCGGCTCCGTATTCTCGTCGATAATACCATAATGTCACACACAATGCAATGGAATAAATGATAAAATTTATTTATTAATTATTACATATTTGTAATTACCTCAATATATTGTAGTAAACAATGTAAAGGACCTGTAATAAAATTAGTACAATTACAATATGATAGAATGCCAGCACGTTGTGCCGCCAAAAGATGTAGTAATCTCTTTTTGCTAAGGGAAAATATGAAGGAATTTAAATCGAACAATTATTTGTAAAGATAACAATTTAATTTATTAACAAAATTTAGTCTTCATTGATTTACAATTTATTATTCTTATGCCTCAGCTTTTGAGAGAACTCAATTTCAGTGTCGCCTATCGAGCCTTTAATAAAGATAGTAACAAAAATAAAATTTATTTTACAATTAAAAACAACTATTCCTAAACTTACAGTTATATAATTTTAATTAAGTTATCGAAATCTGACATGTAAAGTTTACAGATGAGAAATTTGTTTGCAATACATACGATTGTCTGGTCTTCTGGGGCTTATGCGCACGTGATTTGATCGACGTCTTTCTGTTTCTGATTATATAATTCTTTGTAGATTAACCATCATTCGCTGACCAATCGCTGTTTACAGTTTACTCGCTACATACTTCACAATCTGCTACATTATACTCCGGCAACTCTTAATACAGACTCATCAGCCTACCAAATCACACTCCGCTTCCTTCCAAAACACTCTCTCTCTCTCCGCCAAATCTTTACACACTCATCATTCTGCTCCGAGTAACTCTGCTCCGTTAAAGTTCTGCACGTCTGTTTATGCCTTTTCGACAATCACTGTGTAGCGAGCATCATCGGCTCCGCATTCTCGCCAAACAATGAGTTAGTCACAATGCCATGGCCTCAGAGTTACGCCGCCAATAATGAATGTTAAAAATTTATTAATTAATTACATATTTGTAATTACTACAATGTATATATATATATATATATATAAATTTTATTTTATGTATCCAAGCCACTGCTGAGTGCTGTCACCGTATCCATACCATAATATCGAGATTACTTCCCGGCAATATTTTTTTTATTTCCACGGCCACGGTTTTATTTAATTTTCGTCTTTCAGGTTTTATTTTTATTTTTCTGTATTCTAATTAATATTGTTGCATCAGAAACATGAATGATGAAAGCCCTGAGTTAGCGCACCATTATCACGCGATGTATGATCTGTCCAATTCTAAATACATGGACACAGAGTTCAAGAATACTCACTATCTGGAGTAAATGATAATATGGGAGGAAATGAAAACAATTTGTAAGAAATATCAATTTATTATATTAATTTAATGTTATTTAAACATTTTATAATCAAATGATACCGCATCTGACGTGAATTGAATGAATGTTCTCTAACAGAATATCCGTTCCCTCCATGAAAATTTAAATTTTTTAGTGTTTGATCCTGTCCTAAAATCAACCCACTGAGCGTAATTATACATATTTCTATAGTATTTTTTATTACAATTCTACAATAAGCTGGCGGACATAATTATGAAATCTACGTGCTTGGGTAATGCCTGAATCCGCAAATTGAAACGTTTCAATACTTCAGAAAAATTTTGTTGGAGTTGTTGTCAATAAACGTCTAAAGCACCTTTTAACTACTAGGGGCGCAAATGAACGGTAAAAAGGACGCGCGGGCGCACTACCTCGTACTGCTTTTACTATACAATAATAATACGGAAAATACTCAAAATTCACCGTCTCATAAAAAAGTGTATTGATATTTACGCACATAATTGTGAAATTTGACACTGCAAGTTGAATAAAATCTTTTGTGCAAGAATAAATTTTCACAATGCTACGCACAATGCAATATTTTTCTTTGTCCACCAGGATCCATTTATTGCCGCAGTTTGCATCGTAGGACGGTTTCAGAATAATCGATGACGTGTATAAGACGATCTGATGTAATTCAGCACACGAGTTACAATTTTCAGGGCCTGATCAAACTTTAAAAACTTCGCGCATAAAGTTTCCTGGTACAATGGTAAGAAATAAATTTTGGAAATAATTCATCCTTAGCACAAAGAGCTATAAATGCATTATTCCTAGCAAAGAGGCGTTTCGTTGTTGTTACAACAACAACCTTGGAAAGTGGTAAGTTACTATCTTTGACAAACTTTAAGCAGGTCGCACACGGCAAATTTTTATATTTATATTGATCAATATTGGGGAGTGGCTTAAATATTGATCAATATATTGACTGTGTGCGGTCGGGTCGTTCTTCAATATTTTCAGTTTAGACGATTGTACAATTTATTGTAAATATTATATATTTGACGTCATTACAAATAGGTAACAAGTTAAGGCATGCCATTCCCCGCCGAAGCCTTTGTACGCAAATGAAGGGAAATTCTTTGCTAAATTACAAATATTTGAATAATTATATCGGAAAAATGAAGGGATATATTCTATATCGAGATTAATATATATATATATATATATATATATATATATATTAAATGTTTTTTTGTGCACACTAAATGAAGTTACCGTCGCGGACTGAGTCGAAATAGAGAAAGAATACAATGGTGGAGCAACAATAAGTTTTCCCCAATTAGTTTACAATTGTTTAGTAAGAACCTACCTGTGCGATTGTAGTAATGTGCTGTTATTTTTTTTATATATTTTCTGTAGTTGATTTACTAATTTTCGTTTTGTTTGTCGAAATGGATGAAGATAATTTTGAAAACGAACAAAGGTATGAGTCATTTTAATGAAATATTTGAAATTACTGTTGTCTTGCATAATATAAAAATAAAAGCCAATAAGCAATGGTAGAACTGCTTTTTGTGTATCAAATTTTGAAACTAGAACCAAGACATGTATTTCTGGAACACTCCAAACCTGGTCGCTAATATTCCGAAAGTATTTTCAACTTTCACTCGGGTTGAGGACAATATATTGTAATGCCTGTTAAATGAGGCAATGTTTCTGAGGGATAGTCTGGACTGTTGGAGGGGCATTTTGTAACGTGTTTATTTAGGTTTAAGTTTTTCTTCGTTCTGGGAACTGCTGGGTGTGTGGTCTTGAGAAACCGTGCACGTGCGTGTGGGGGTGGAAAAGACAAGTCCAAAGTAATTGCGGGTCCTGTCTCGATTGTCGGCTTGACATGACAGAGTAGTTAGCCATTTGTTGACTACGGAACTGCAGCTGCATAATATAAATCTTGGGATAATGGAAGAATCTGTCAACTGGCATTTGCGACGAAGTTTTCGAACAATGGAAAAGTAGGAGACAGGGCGTATATAAGGGAGGAGATAAGCTTTTGAGGGGTCAGTGGTGCTGCGATCACCGAGGATGGAGCATGTGAGTAAGAGAGACATTGTTTAAGAATAGTCGTCGTCGAAAGATTGCAGGTTTAAAGTCGCAGCCAAAGCATAGGAGAGAGGACTTGTTAAATTTACAGTAAACCAGTCGTTTTCGAAGCAGAGCAGAGTAAAGTCGTCGAGATACCACAAACTTTCTTTATAAAACCAACAGTATTTAGTAGAATCTGTGAATTCAATAGAAGCTGTGAAAACCCCACCACTGTGTTCGAAAGGTGAAAGTATCCTGGGCAGCCATAAGTAGCAAGAGAAAAGTAAAATGATTTTTGTACATCGACTTAAAAGATAATGTCAGATATCGTTCTTTAGTGTCGATAAAATAAACTTTAAATTTAAAATCCATCTTGTAGTATAAGTTCGTCGATAAGTAATTTCGTCTATGTCTAGACGATTAAATATTTCTTTTTAAATTAAATCTAAATTTTGTGTTCTTTGATTATGTTGAAATGTTCTGCCGTTATCAAACCCCTTTGAGAGACTGAGAGATATGTTTTTAAAATTGTATAATTGTTTCAAGTGTTGTTAAATAAAATTTTGTCTTTTTCAAAGAACGAAGGCTTTCCCGGTGTATTTGTTGAAGAAAAAGTTCTCGGGTAACAATGCGATTGAAACGCGACGTTTCGACGGACAAATGCACTGCCGTCATCTTCTAGGCGATTTTTTTGTTTGTTTTAAAGTTTATAATTGTTCATTTAAAAGCCCATAATATTTGATTATTACATTTTGGCTACCACAACGAGGGGCAAATTAATGCATCATTTTTGATTATTACAATATGTTTTTTTTCTGGGTACGGTTTAATTAAATTTAGACGAAGAGGAAGCCTGCATAACAGCATAGCTGATAGTTCGTGGTCCCTTCAACGCAGAAAACGTGAGATCCTCGAAGGTCCTGCCAGTTGCGAGATATTGGCTCAACTTGTCTCGTGCTCGTATCCTGACGCTATAAGGAAGGTTCAACCATTGATAACAATTTATCAAATTTACCTCTATCCATTATGTTTTGTCGCGAGAGTAAGGAGGAAAGCTAAATATCCTTTTTTCTTACTATTCATAATTTACGAAAGAAAAAAACACTATTATTTAATTAAAATTGACAATTACAACTCACACGGACAGGCTTAGTGAACAGTAAAAATAAAAATGAGCAGAAATATTGACGAAAATATTGGGCCTTTCTGTATAGATCAATACAGCCGTGAGCGGCCTGCCTTCAGAGATGTTTCACATTAAATCTAACGTCACCGCAATTATCCTTGCTTGTACACTAACCCTTCTGATTTTCGATTGCCGTTGATCCTTTATTGTTACGCTAACCTTTCTGTTTTTCCATTGTCGTTTACGTTGAGTTTGGCAAACTGAATTGTGCAGTTGTGTCGCTCTAGGCTCTTTTGTTATTTTCTTAGCATCTGAAAAAAGGAACGAGGTTTCCAGAAACGTGAGGTATTTATTTCACCACTTCTTTTGTCTGTATTTGCTTGTTTTATCTTATTACTAGCTGGGTGCCCGGCGTTGCCCGAGATGTCATTTATCTATAACCATCCATAAGACTACAATTTTCGTTACTTTTGCGCTATTTTTATGTAAAGCCCTCGAACCCTATCCCTAAATGTGCTCACCTCCCATGCCGAAGGGGGATGAAGTCATTGACTAAATATATCGGCCGTTTTTACATGTTAGAAGATGACCACCCCCACAAATATGCGATAATGAAAAAGAATGTATTCCACGCAAAAATCGGCCGATTACATTGTCTGAAAATTTATTCCCCCGCCCAACACCTCCAAAACCCGTCGCGTTACCCAGGTTGTCACAATTAGATTCAGCGACATTCATAGTCTCGGAATTGATTCGAATCTCGGTTGTTTTTCTGGGATTTTATTTAACGTACCTCCACGCCACCCCTAAGCTTGCACCCCTCACAGGGGTTAAATTATACACAAACAACATCGGTATAAATACCATCAAAGTAATTAACTCCAGGAAATAATAATCGCAAATATCGACCGTTTAACATGTTTGAAAATTTTCACCCCCGACCACTCCCGCTTCGGGAACTTAAACGGTCAAGTTTAATGTCATAATTAAACTCAGTGACAATCCCGATAGTTTCTGGTTTCTTTTTATGTAATGCTACATCCACGCCAACCATTAAGGGTGCACCCTTTTGAGTCCGAAAGGGGTTGAAATTATACACAGAGAACATTTAGGGAAATTTTATTAATCTAATTCATCCCGAAATATATTTAATTGACAAAAAAACAGCCGGTCAACTCATCCCAACCCAGCCGATACCCGCGCGTTGTCCAGATTGTCATAAATAAATTCAGCAACATCCATTACCTTCGATTTGACTCGAATCTCGGTTGTTTTCCCGTTATTTTCAAGGAACTCCTCTCCAGCCCCACCCCTATCTTGCCTATTAACAACATCGGTAGAAATACTATCAACGTCAATGGTCCCGGCATTTATTTATTCCACGCTAATATCGATGATTTAACATGTTAGAAAATTTCCATCCCATTCACTCCCGCCCCTTGGGGCTAAATGGCCAATTTGATGCTATAATTGAACTGGACGACATCCATAACCTTGGATTTGACTCCAATCTCGGTTGTATTCGCGTTATTTTTCTGTAAAGCATCTCCACCCCAAACCCTAACGGTGCCCTTTTTCCAGGGCGTAGGAGATGAATATTATATTCAGATAACATCGGTAGAAACACAATCAATATCTTTGACCCCGAAAATATTTATCCAAATCTAATACCTGCTGTTTTAGCATGTTTAAGTATTTCAACCCCCGTCCACCCCCGCTTCTGGGGTTGGTAGACGCGTCTCGCCCCGACAGTGTTGTTTTCCTAGTCGCAAAGAACCCGTGTACGAAATTTGGTGATATTTGCTCCAGCGGTGTAGATTTGTATTCTCTACCCCAAACGGTAGGGGTGCTCTTTCCCCAGGCTGTAGAGGTTGAAAATTATATTCAGATATCATCAGTGGAAAGACTATAAATATCTTTGACCCCTAAAAATATTTATCCGACTGAAATATCGACTAATTTAGCATGTTCAAATATTTCCAACCCCGTCCACCCCCGCTTCTGGGGGTGGTAGGTTCGTCTCACCCCGACAGTGTTGTTTTCGTTGGCCGCAAAGAACACGTGTACGAAATTTGGTGAAATTTGATCCACCGGTATAGATTTGTATTCTCCACCCCAAACCCTAAGGGTGCCCTTTTCCCAGGGTGTAGGGGATGAAAATTATATTTAGAAAACATCGGTAGAAACACCATAAATATCTTGGACCACTAAATATTATTATCCGACTAAAATATCGGCTGTTTTAGCATGTTTAAATATTTCAACACCTGTGCACCCCCGCTTCTGGGGGTGGTAGACATGTCTCACCCCGACAGTGTTTGTTTCCTGGTCGTAAAGAACACGTGTTCGAAATTTGGTGAAATTTGCTCTACCGGTGTAGATTTGTATAACGAACATACAAATATACAAAAATAACAAACGTACAAACATACAAACATACATACACTCTTTTTTATTTATAAGATAGCTGGGTGCCCGGCGTTGCCCGAGATGTCATTTATCTATAACCATTTTTGGTTACTTTTGCGCTATTTTTATGTAAAGCTCCTCGAACCCTATCCCTAAATGTGCCCCACCTTCCATGCCGAAGGGGGATGAAGTCATTGACTAAATATATCGGCCGTTTTTACATGTTAGAAGATGACCACCCCCACAAATATGCGATAATGAAAACTAATGTATTCCACGCAAAAATCGGCCGATTACATTGTCTAAAAATTTATTCCCCCGCCCAACACCTCCCAAACCCGTCGCGTTACCCCCCCAGGGTTGTCACAATTAGATTCAGCGACATTCATAGTCTCGGAATTGATTCGATTCTCGGTTGTTTTTTCGGGATTTTATTTAACGTACCTCCACCCCACCCCTAAGCTTGCTACCCTCACATGGGTTAAATTATACACAAACAACATCGGTATAAATACTATCAAAGTAATTAATCCCAGGAAATAATTATCGCAAATATCGACCGTTTAACATGTTTGAAATTTTTCACCCCCGACCACTCCCGCTTCGGTGACTTAAACGGTCAAGTTTAATGTCATAATTAAACTCAGTGACAATCCTGATAGTTTCTGGTTTCTTTTTATGTAATGCTACTTCCACGCCAACCCTTAAGGGTGCACCCTTCCGAGTCCGAAAGGGGTTGAAATTACACACAGAGAACATGTAGGGAAATTTTATTAATCTAATTCATCCCGAAATATATTTAATTGACGAAAAAAAAGCCGGTCAACTCATCCCAACCCAGCCGATACCCGCGCGTTGTCCAGATTGTCATAAATAAATTCAGCAACATCCATTACCTTCGATTTGACTCGAATCTAGGTTGTTTTACCGTTATTTTCAAGGAAATTAATTAAACTCAGTGACAATCCCGATAGATTCTGGTCTCTTTTTATGTAATGCTACTTCACGCCCACCCTTAAATGTGCACCCTTATGAGTCCGAAAGGGGTTGTAATTATACACAGAGAACATGTAGGGAAATTTTATTAATGTAATTCATCCCGTAATATATTTAATCAACGCAAAAAACAGCCGGTCAACTCATCCCAACCCAGCCGATACCCGCGCGTTGTCCAGATTGTCAAATAAATTCAGGGACATCCATTACCTTCGATTTGACTCGAATCTCGGTTGTTTTCCCGTTATTTTCAAGGAAATCCCACCAGCCCCACCCCTATCATGCCTACAAACAACATCGGTAGAATTACTATCAACGTCAATGGTCCCGGCATTCATTTATTCCACGCTAATATCAATTATTTAACATGTTAGAAAATTTCCATCCCATCCACTCCAGCCCCTCGGGGCTAAATGGCCAATTTGTTGCTATAATTGAACTGGACGACATCCATAACCTTGGATTTGACTCCAATCTCAGTTGTATTCGCGTTATTTTATTGCAGCGTTCCTCCACCCAACACCTAAAAGTGCTCTACTGATAATCCCGACCCGCTTCTGGGGGTGGTAGACGCGTCTCACCCCAACAGTCGGTAGAAACACTATCAATATCTGTGACCCCTAAAAATATTTATCCGACTGAAATATCGACTGTTTTAGCATGTTTAAATATTTCAACCCCCGTCCACCCCCGCTTCTGGGGGTGGTAGACGCGTCTCACCCCGACAGTGTTTGTTTCCTGGTCGCAAAGAACACGTGATTTTGAGAAAAATTGTTCTAATAATGTAGATTACGTGGATAATATTTTCATTGAAGTTGTAGTAAACTAAATTGTAAACTATGTTAGCATGTAGAGTTTTTGTTACATGTATTTGTGCGTGATTATTTGTTGCTTTATTTCTTCTCAATAATACAACTTCAATTACGGAATAAATGTAAAATTATGTTTATAACAATTTATAATATAAAAACTTTTTAAAAGAGTATAAAAAGCAATGGTTCTGAAACACTTTTATTTTTGATTAAACGTCGTTATTAATGGAAACAACATCGGTTAAAATAGTATGAACAACACCACCCCTAAATCTGCTACCTTCCCGTGGTGGAAAGGGTTGAATTTTTACTCATATCACATCGATAGAAACACTATACCCATAAACACATAACATTTTGGCAGTTTTAGAATAATAGACAATTCTCACCCCCAGCCCTAAGCAAGCTCACCCCTAATGTCTAAAGGGATTTATATTTTCAACAACATCCGTTGAAATAGTATTCACGTAATTCTCCTCCAAGAACGCGCAAGAACTGACTATTTATCTCCCCTTCCAACCCCCACCCTTTCGGGTTAAATGGGCAATTAAAAATATTTATCCGAAGTATACTCACTGACATACATAACCTTCGATTTGACTCCAAACTCGGTTGTATTCGCGTTATTTTTCTGTAAAGCAACTCCACCCCAAACCCTAAGGGTGCCCTTTTCCCAGGGCGTAGGAGATGAATATTATATTCAGATAACATCGGTAGAAACACTATCAATATCTTTGACCCCAAAAATATTTATCCAAATCTAATACCTGCTGTTTCAGTATGTTTAAGTATTTCAACCCCCGTCCAACCCCGCTTCTGGGGTTGGTAGACGCGTCTCACCCCGACAGTGTTGTTTTCCTGGTCGCAAAGAACCTGTGTACAAAATTTCGTGAAATTTGCTCCAGCGGTGTAGATTTGTACTCTCCACCCCAAACGCTAGGGGTGCTCTTTCCCCAGGGTGTAGAGGTTGAAAATTATATTCAGATATCATCAGTGAAAAGACTATAAATATCTTTGACCCCTAAAAATATTTCTCCGACTGAAATATCGACTGTTTTAGCATGTTCAAATATTTCCACCCCCGTCCACCCCCGCTTCAGGGGGTGGTAGGCGCGTCTCACCCCGACAGTGTTTTTTCCTGGTCGCAAAAAACACGTGAACGAGATTTGGTGAAATTTGATCCACCGGTATAGATTTGTATTCTCCACCCCAAACCCTAAGGGTGCCCTTTTCCCAGGGTGTAGGGGATGAAAATTATATTCAGAAAACATCGGTAGAAACACCATAAATATCTTGGACCCCTAAAAATTATTATCCGACTAAAATATCGGCTGTTTTAGCTTGTTTAAATATTTCAACCCCCGTGCACCCCCGCTTCTGGGGGTGGTAGACATGTCTCACCCCGACAGTGTTTGTTTCCTGGTCGTAAAGAACACGTGTACGAAATTTGGTGAAATTTACTCTACCGGTGTAGATTTGTATAACGAACATACAAATATACAAACAAACAAACATACAAACATACAAACATACAAACAAACATACATACACTCTTTTTTATTTATAAGATTAATTTTCATAAACTGACGTATATATTTATTTTAATCTGTATTGTATTATTAATAATAATATAGTACAATATACAAATACAATACAATTATATATCATATAATAAAATATAGAAAATATTTTCAGCTCTGAAAGTTTTGGAAGGTGTTAAATTTTATTTCTGATAATGGTTTATATACATCTCATTTAGTCAATTATATGCAACTGAAGAGGTCCGTGAAGATACGGAGAAAACTTTTTGTAGATAATTTTTAAAAATTCTGACTTTTGGCCAATACACACTAATTCTGTTTAAAGGTTTTATTTTTACGTCTGTTTATATGAGAAATATTATGCAGTGAATGACCAGTTACAGACAGTTTGTTTATTTCAAAAACGACGTTTATGTCGACCATCTCAGGTTTTTAGCGCCGACAAATTAGTTTTCTGGGGCGATGAGATTAATAGTGTCTTCTTCAGATGCTTTAGTGTATATTTCAATCCCTTACTGCACGGGAAGATAGAACCACTAAAGGTGGCGTTAAATAAAAATAACGCGAAACAACCGATATATGTCATTAATGGCTACATATGTCAATTATATTAATTCTGACATTGGGGGATCGGGGTGGACGGCTTTTCCAAGTGAGACTGCTGGCGAATCAGGGGTTATGAAAGACACCGAGTTTAATTCTGACATTGACTAAACCGTTAAGATGTAGTTCAGCCCCTAGGAGTGAGGGAGGAAGGGGGTGAAACAAATTTCCGTATAAATCTTAAATGCGGAAGGGTAGAGCATGGTAG
Source organism: Zhengitettix transpicula (assembly GCA_037074705.1). Classification (NCBI taxonomy): domain Eukaryota; kingdom Metazoa; phylum Arthropoda; class Insecta; order Orthoptera; family Tetrigidae; genus Zhengitettix; species Zhengitettix transpicula. The sequence continues at coordinate 71,348,482 of CM073590.1, read as the reverse complement.
CCAAGGGTTAACTAGGGCCCTAAAAGTTTGCATGACAAACCCTAGAAACCGTGCATCAGGTAGGTCGAGCATTGTCCCACGCCCTTCCGATGGCGGGGAGTTGCTGTGAGGACGCAGTGTTCCCTTTTCCCCGCCACGACAAATTTAGGAGGCAGCTCGCCGACTATTTCAATGTGAACAGCGAACGACTCTTACCGTATGCTAAAGGTCTGTGCCTTGACTTGTGGGAACCTTGGTTCAAAAACAGAGAGAGAAAAAGACATCCAGAAAGGTAGCACTCACAGTCTCTCCAGAAAGGTTCTGCTTGCGATAACTAAGAGCAGCTCCAACAGGCTCGTTTTGATCACTATTAATGCCGTATGCAATAAAGTAACAATGAGCGTCTACGAGTGGCAACAGAACTATAGATTATTTTTTTTTGTAACTAAATAGTTTTGATCAGCTGTTTGGAGGAGTCTGAATAGTAGCATGTTTTCCATGAACAGCTCCTATACAGTTAAGAAAATACCACGCTTCACAAAAGACATTTGCGATGAATTCCCACATTTCCTCTGTCGGAAAACTCGTAAACTCTTCCTTCAGATTTTCAAAACTTATGTTGCAGGTTTCTCGTACGATCACGTAAACTGCTATGCTCAATGCGATGGCTAAACGAAATTGTCTTTAGTGCACCCCCAATGGTCAAATATTTGATGGGAAGAAATTGTGGGGGTAAACAATTTATGTCAATCAAAAATAGAAAAGTAATAATAAGAAAAATAGGAGAAAAAAGTGATGATATAATGTAATCGCTTACCCGCTGCTTCGGACCCCTTCAGTAATGATGGCCCGGGCGTCATTGCATATCCAGAAGAAATTTTTCACAAAACAAACGACAATAGTCTTACTAAAATTTAACTACGCGATCCAAATCAGGGAGCTGGTAAACGATTTCCAGGACTCATGATTACTTGAGTCGAGTATGAGACTCTTAAATACCGTTTCTCAGAGGTTCTGGATTTGATTAATTATGGGGAAGGGGGAATTAATTAATAAAATATAAACAATTAATATAATTTAATTAACATAATGGACTTAATACAAATACTCACCATCGAATCATCAATCGTTGCGATAGGGTCTACACACTTTCATCCATTCAACTTTAATAAAATCTAAAATATAATTATAACAGGGTCTGGGAAATTTACTATTTTGGAAAAAATTATCAAGTTTAGCCCGTTATTGAAGAGGACTGCCAGTCATTGGACCCACACAATAAATATAGGGAAATAATCTTAATGGCTATATTAACGATTACAATATATACAACACAACGTTTCTGGAAACCTTGTTCCTTTCTTCAGGTGCTAAGAAACCTAAAAAACTCAAGAGTCTAGAGCACCTCTTTTATATGTTTTTGGCCATTTTACTTACTATTAATTTTAAATAACAGACGTAAATTTGTCATTTAAAAAATAGAAAAAACGATTTATTTTGTTCCTGTTTCAATTTAGAGACAACTTCAGAAAATATTTGTGAAAAATTAAAACTGTGAAAAAAGGTCAAAAGACATACAAATTCTGAACACTCAATAACTTCCCTGAAGACATAGAAAACGTAACGAGCCAAGATATCATGGCTGGTGATGAGAGTCAATCACAATCATCCGAAAAAGAGGAAAATATTCTACACGATTAAAAAAAATTAATAATCTAATGATTTTAGAGATCATAATGAGGTAATTCATCCTATCCTAAACATGGTTTTATTGCGTGTCTTATATCGTGAAAGAAAATAAAATTGCTAGTGTTAAACGCCCATTCCCCCAAAAGTGTTATGAAGTGTCTCTTTCAAAAAATTAAAATAACGGCTCTTCACTTTTGACACAGGAACATCCAGTTGGTATAATTTTATGAGGAATAGTTCCAGCTTAGAAAAATTTCCCCACCGATCAAAAGTATGAGTTCAAGATACTTATGATCCAAAGCACGTTTTGAAGCCATATCTAATCCCTAGTTCTCAACAAATATAGGCATACGTAATAAAATTCCTCTCTATAATAAGCCATAATCACTCAACCTCTATGAGATATACAAACCAGATCTTCCGTACTTCCGGGAATTAACACAAAACAAAATCAGTTTTCGGTGAAAACCAACAGGCAACATTGATTAACTATTATACATCGTAAGATTATTTATCAAAGTTATTCTGTGTAAATTTGTGATTAGAATAATTATCTTATAAATTATTATAAAAACTTGTATTCTCACTTTTTCTTATAGTTACTTTCCTTGATAGTTCATAAGTCACTTACTTCAAAAGATGGCGAGTCGTTCTCCAGAGTGTATCGTGATTTTTCAGATAAACTTCTAATTTGCTTGAAAGTTGAACGAATTTTCCGACATTCTGAAATATTCATAGAACTTTGCTCCAACGTCCATTAATTTCTTATACAGAGTGGCATACTCTCATTCCTTTCTTTCTGCTTAATCTATGAGAAAGTCGCCATATTGAGTACCGAAATGCGCTAGCAAACGTTGGCACCACTGCCCAGTGTGAACAGAAATCGGTGCGAGTTCACGGCCGATGATATCGCACACCCTCCACGGCACGGTCGCATCACCTGTTGTGTGTGAATCGACCTCAACATGAACTTCAATTTCTAAGTACAGTAGACTCTAGATTATCGGCGCACGGTTTAACCGCTTGGCGGCTCAATCGCGGAAATATTTTCGAATGCTTGGAAGTTGTTTCTGAAGATCTAGGGTGCGAACTTACCTCCGACAATGAAATCACAAGGACAGACAACGGATTCTGACGAGAATAAAGACGAAAATATGGGTCATTCCAAGCCAGAAGAATTACTTTGAAAATTGCACTCCTTTAAATAACATGATATACTGCACGAAAGTGATGAAAGCAAATCATTTGTATTGGTTCATTCAAACTATTGGTATTAATTATAATTAATTTAACCAAGCGGTTTTTATTTATCGTTATGCAATATGTGAATCTTATCTAATAAAATTAATGCTATTAGAAGGTTATATATGCATTGAAAAGTCAAAAATACTTGCGTAGGTCCATGGTGACCGAGACACTACCAATTTCATGTTTTAAATGAGTGTGTATGTATACATCACTTCATTCTAGCCCTAAATTTGAAACACCATCCATCATCACCTTCGGGCCACGCCCAATAGCCAGGCAAGACAACCTCATTGTTGATTAGACTGGCCTTTGTTGGAGTGCATTGTTGGAGTTTCCAAAGCACGTTTCCTGGTCTTAAATGACGAGTCTCAAAAGTGAAATAAGATGACTCTGACAGAAAAAAAGTCTGTTCTTCCCAATGGTAACAAAAATAAATGGATTGTAGCAAAAGGTTTTTTGCTATTTGTGTGTGAAAATGCACAAAATTTGACGCGTCAAATTTGAAACTCATATTTAATAGCGTATATCTTGACAACTGAGTGAGCTTAATAGCTGATACTTTGGCATCTTAAAATAAGTAATGGGTTTGGTTAGTTCACCAAAGCATAAGTTTCTGGAAGGTTTTGTTTCAAAGTTATAAGCCCGAAAAATCAGCCTCAAATTGACGTGACGGGTCTTTTGAGCAACTTTGTGAGATAACAGCAATAAAACTAAAACTTTTTAAACCTTGGAACTGCAACCATCGTGTACAGCATAAATAGTTGTCTCTGGTTGCCATTTTTCAGGAAGCTACAGTTCCACAACAGTAGTACTTCAAAATTCACAATCTATTCACGTGCATGGTTGAATTGTACACGTAACTTTGTTTTAGAATGCCCGGGCGCCCCCTCTGTACTCCTTATGAAAGTGAAATTTTACACAGAATTGACTCAGACACATATCTGTCCCTACACAAAATTTCAGCAAGATTGGAGATGGTGACTAAAATTTTTATTTTAAAATTTGGTCACTTGGCATGGAATGACCCATTCATGAAACGAGTATAAGAAATTAAACTGCTAGAATTTCTGGAGCAACTAAAATATTCTCACTTTTTCCAAAAATTGATGTTACGCAGATTGACAAAACGCTAAGATAAAAAAAAAGCAGATTGAGAGCAACCATAAAGAAGAAATATGCCATGTCATCGAAACAGAAATCAAGAAGACCACTTTTCCTGAATATTCGAAGTTTTTGTTGTTCATTTATTTATCTTCATTTTATTTTAGATAATGGCATTAGATTTAATTATTTTCTTGATACGGCATTAGTGTGGTCAACGTTACAGTGTACTTCATCTTTAAATATACAATAGAACAGTTTCAACTACAATAGGCGATGTATCGTAATTCAAAACCTATATAACGAAGAACATTGGCCTGCATCAGAATAGGTAAGCTTTGTAGGGGTTTATGGCGTAAAAATTAACGATGGTAATTTGATACCCGTATATATGGGTTGGATATGTGTACTTTGATTTATCCGCGCCAATTCTACCCACCATTATCGCAGATAATCGAGTCTCCTGTATATAGTTGCATTCTCCAGGCAATGATTTCGCTTCCTTCAGACAAAGGCCTTTGCTTCTCAAGAAGTGACGAGCAAATATTTATGCCTGGAAAAAGAACGGACTCCACATATGCTAAATATGCGGAAGTGCATATAAAAAAACCATGACCGTAATGTAACAGCAGCAGTAATATTACGATATGTGTAGACAGAGGCGTAGCTTGTGTTTTCAGCGCCCGGAGATAACTGAAAGTTTCGCACCCCCTCCTGTTTCCCTAAATACAATGGGGAAGAGTATGTTTTTTTAAATATATATATATTGTGGTAATAAAGAGTAAATAATTAATTGATAAACAAAAATTTGGACTCGTATTGTTAGCGGCATAAAACACACAAGTCGTATACAAGAATGTGGCGAGAATGGAATGCTGGTATTGTAGTTGTTGGTTTGCTAGACGCAGTGTGCACGCCAGTCTTCTCGGGAATATAGCAGTGGACAGACGAAAAGTATAAAATCCAGAAAGTGTCTGGATACACAACAGAACAACAGAACCTTTACAAGTGGCAGTCTGTGAGATAACCTCGTAATATTCAACGCTAAATATTCAGTGTGTTGAATCTAAATCATTATATTCTCGATTAATAACACTTTCTTCGATTTTTGGAGCCCAGGTAACTGCTTCCAGCAGTTAATAATCTTCGGAACGAGCTGATAGGATTTTGTAAACGAAAAGTGAACCAACTTTTGCAAAACTAAAAGTTTTAATTAGAGTCAGTGGATAAAATGGCTTGTCTATAAAGTGTGTGTACGAACGAGACAATTTCCTCGAGTACGAGAGACAGTAAGGTAAATTTCCACAGAAATTACAATTTGTAAACTCATAAGTAAAGATATTGTCAGATTTGGAATTTCGTTCAGAATTGAAAGTTTATATTTTATGTTTTGCATTGTAATAAATCTATTGATGAATTAAGTTCATGATAGCTTCATAAAATTTCATTGTTAACAAATATTTTCTTTATTAAAGGCTCGGTAAACGACCCTGAGACACAGTCATTTTATTGTAAAACATTAATTGATAATGAAAATTGAAATTTATTTGCCTAATAACTTTTGTGTAAATTTAATTGTTTGTGCGTTAATAAATTAATTTTTTTGTCTATTTTAAAATCTTGATTCTTATTATAAGATACTATCATTTTAATATTTAAATTACTAAAAATTGACGCATTAACGTGGCGATTTAATAGTCTTAATTAGTGATTACTACAATATATATATATATGAAAAATGAGTGATGAAAAATTTCAAATTAATTAATTTCGATAGGCCCTACATTAAAATAGTTTTTTTTAAAAAAAAACAAAGAACTAATATGTGTAAATATTTTATGTTACGCTAAGTTTCTCAAGATTTACGAAGTACTAAAATTGTTTTCTACTGCAAATTAATCAAAATGTACTCTGTAAGTAACACTCCGTTCCACACTTAAAGCCAAGGCTGACAATCTTTCCTGTGCCTTGAATGATCTCAGTAGGACCAAGATAAGTTTCAATTTACTGAGTGATATTTCATGATGGAGGTTCCAACAGTCGGTAAACACTGGAGACTAGCTAACAGATTAGGAAAAACATGGTCCGCAAACTGTACAATAAAGCAAAGATGGTCCTCTAGTGTTGAAAGATTAGCATTAGCTCTGAGCGTAGAATTTGGCAGTCAATTATTTCACATTCAAGCAATCCAAAGTTCGTAGATCATAAAAGTTTCCGGAGAAAATATACTGCGTTTAAAGCAATTTTGGTAACGTGTAGACGTTAGCACATTAATATCCAAAATAAACCCAAAACAAGAGCCCAGTTTCTTCAATTTCTCCCATTTTGTGCATAATACTTTTCATCGGTAGTAGTAATCTCTTTTTTGCTGTTGATCCTTCATCCTTTGAAATTTTCTTCTTCGTTCTCTGTCGTATTACAGTTCCTCTGTTTCTTCAATATATATTTCATGCATATGACATTAGTTTCGTAGGAATTATTCCTGTAAAGCCAGAATATCTTGAGCAGCGACGTGTAACTTCATAATGTGATTCTGAAGTCTTCTAAATTTGCCAATTTTATTTATATTATAATTATGATTGTCTGAATGAAATGTGTATTTTTTTTGTTGATTCAATTATTTCAATTTTAATTGAATTCATATGCTTAATTTCATGAATTTTTTTAAATCATTATTATTTTATAGTATTTTATAATATTTTAATTTTTTTGAAATTATTTTTTTCATCTGTTTAAATTATTTTTGGTTATAATCAATAAGAAAAATAGCCAATTATAATTTAGTTGACAACACGCAAAAGACCAACTGATCAGTGCAGTTGTGTTTCTAAAGTCTTCTTAGCATCTGACGAAAGGAACAAGGATCCCAGAAACGTTGTGTGGTATTTATATTACCCTTTTTAGTCTGTATGGGGTATCTTTCTTATTCATTATTTTCAATCAGACGTAAATTTTATCATTTTATTTTTGGTTATAGTTTAAATTGTGTAACGAATTTAATTTACCTGTTTAATTTCTAGGCACTCCTCTCGTATATCCGCGTGCTCTCTCACCGACACACTTCTTGCCATAATTAGAATAATTACTGCAGTATTTCGCTTCTCTATTAGTACAATAAATACAAACTAACAGTTCAAAATTCTAAAAGTTCTGTTTCAAATGTGAGAATACTCTCCTTTTTGCAATCTTGCCCGCCAATAATACCGTATGCATCCCTGCTAACAGTAGCTTGGAAACTCAGATGAATACTCCACTAAACGAATATATCAAATAATACATAATGTAATAAACAGCAATGTTGGTATTAATATAATTTTTTAATTGTTCAATTATAAAGTGTCATGCATTTGAAAGAACACTGTATGCCGTTTTTTAGTGTTTAGATGTTCAGCTCCGCGATATGTCAAATAGTCCGGACGCTGAGGTCGCGTGGGAGACCGGTCTACGTGAATTTCTCGCCACTAGATGGTGTTATGCGAGTGGTATGGTACTTGATGCAGTAAAAATAATCAGTCTGGTTGTGGAGGTAGAGGAGAGAGGTCGCCATTGGCCGACAGTCTGCTTGTGGTGTTCGTCGAAGACAGGTCGCCGTGGCCAGTAAGCCGAGCGACGTAGGCCAAGCAATGTTTAAGTTTGATTTTCAGTCTGTCGTTGTTGATTACATATATTTGGCGCCTAAAGTAGTATGCATGATCTCATTTCAACGACAAATTTAAATACACTATGGACATTTAAAAAAAGTTGCACCCAGAATGAAGCGAGTTACGTTAATGAAATTGAACACAGAAGTAGGACACTAGTCAATGTTCACATTGTTATAACTTCTTAGTCGTCCATGCATATGAAGTCAGAGAGGGCGTATCTTATCGGCTTACCCGTCAGTGTCCATAAACTCGTCCCGAAGGAAGAGATTGTCTGGAGTGGAAAACATCATTGAAAAGACTAATATACATTTCCGACGAAGTCAAATTATACAGTTTAACCCATTTGAGAGGGATCGCACCATAGGGCTAACTGAATGTACAATGGTAATATTGTCGGATTGCGTATCATACCGACATTACCGTCACATGGTATTGACGAAAATGGATTGGTGAATGTCCAACACATAGATGACTCGAGGCACGTGGACAATGCAACGATTCATGATTTATTGTGTCTCGCATACGGCCAGACAGGTGGGTGTAGCGGTTTCGAGTGCGATTCGAAGGCAGATAACATTAGCACAACATTACGTTGATGAGGTGCTTCGAACAGTCGCCAATGCAACATTTGTTAACAAAACTTTGAATAGCAAAGATTTTGAGAGAAAACACAGCATATTGTAGAAAAAACCGATCGGTCCTAGAAGTCGACTTACAGAATAAATTACAGATTAAGATAAACAACATGTGTTACACAACCAGATGTGCACCAGAAAAATGACCTGAGATTTGTTTATTTGGGAAGAGAGCGTTCATGTTTTAAGATCAGGAAACTGAGGAACTGAACCATATTGATTCCTTAAATGAAAATTCACAAATACTGTAATGTACGACTTAATTCAAAATTCATTGGATGAGGGATTGAAGGTAGCTGGAATATTTGCTGATCTGTATAAGGAATTGGACATGGTTGGTCATGAAATTTTACTAAGAAAGTTAGAATATTATGGCGTATGAGGAAACGCCTTACTTCTCCTAAAATAATACCTAAAAATCGTAAACAAAAGCTAGCGGTCGAAACTAAAGATGGGCATATTCATTTATCTGATTGTTAATTCGTTACTTGCGGTGTTCCTCAAGGCTCCATTCTTGGGCCTTTACTTTTCATTCTTTATATTAATGATCTTACAGGATTCGCACATCCTCTGAAATCAATTCTCTACGCGGATGATACAATAGTAATGTTTGCAGATAAAAATGTTGATAATCTTGTTAGAATCGTAAACATCAAAATTGACAAACTAAATGTGTGGTTTAACGTCAATAAATTGTCACTAAATCTACATAAAACCAAGTTCGTCCAGTTCTCAGCGGAAGGTAGTAACAAGTAGACAAGTTCTCGACTGATGCGCCTTTTCTGGGTCTTCAGATTGATAGAAATAAGTGGGCTCACCATAAAGATCTGCTTGTTATTGTCTCAGAAGCTTAATGCAACATGTTGACATCAACACAACCAAAATGGTGTACTTTGCTTATTTTAATTCCCTTATGTGTTATGGCATTGTAAATTGGGCCAATTGCTCCAGGAGCATTGAAATATTTAAGTTGCAAAAGCGTGCCATCAGAATACTTTCTAATACGGATAACAAATCCAGTTGTAAACCGTTTTTCAAAACTCTTCCCAGCGTATTTATTCATAAAATTTTAAAGTTTGTAAAGCGGAACATGAATCTTTTTCAAAGGCGAGTCTCACGATTAGGAGACTAGAAATCGCTCAGGTCTAAGATCGAACAAGCACCGCCTTGCTCTCTACCAGAGAAGTATTCACCACTCAGGGATAGTTTTATACAATAGTCTTCCTCCAGATATTAAGAACAATAATAACTACAAGAGTTTTGGGATTCAATGTAAAAATATTCTACTGAAAGGCGAGTTTTACTCAGTACAGGAGTTTCTAGATCGTTTCCCTAAAATTTTTTTTTTAAAAAAACTGCAAAAGTGTTAAATGTATTGCTAATAAAACTACTTATTTCATAACTTGCTTAGTCTCTGTTGGTCTTTTCTGCTCTTTTGTTTGTTTGTTTCATGTGCGGCCTGGAGTTTGCAGATTCCTCGTCGCTCTGTTTCGTGAAGTGACTTGTCCGTCGTTTGTGATTCCTCCTATTGGTACGTGTGTCAAGTTTTCTGTTTATTTATGTGTGATGTGTAAATTTTACATTTTATGATAGTTAACTCTCGAATCATTCATTATTTACTAGTACATATTGAATATTTTTATTAGACCTGTAAATATTATATTATACCCTTAGCATAGTTAAAGAATTATTTTTTGTTATTATTAATATATTTTACTTCTGTTGAACAGGAAAATTTGTGTTCTCGAATTTTAGTATTTTTATGTTAACTTCTAATTATGTACAATTGTAGAATCCAATTCTTATATTGTAATTTTATGTATTGACGTATCCTATTTCCTCATACGAGGACGAACGGAATAAAATAAATCAAATCCTATACAAAGGCGTATGAGTTGAAAGAGGGAACAGTGTTCTCACAGAAAATTTTCATAGGGTCAGAATAAGGTACTTTATAGTTTGCACGAGGAGATAGTTCTGAATTACTTTGTAATTTGTGAAGGATGAAAGTAAATAACAGTATGCGTTTAGTTAAATTTATAGTACAACAGAGAAACGAAGAACGATTGAGCTGTTCGAGAGACTCATCTCGTTTCAAGCTACCCATGCCAGAATTCTAGACAATTAGCCTGCAAATAAATATTAGTAATCACAGCAGAATTTAATCCACATAACCCTAACGAAAATTACTTCATTAAATTAACATCACATAGTACTGAATAAATTGTAATATGGTAATGTTGTAATTCTGCAGTTAATGATAGAATAATTTCGGATGTCAGTTATCCAAATCTCAATGAAGGTAAAATAAATGTTATACAAAATTATTTATTACAAGCACGAGACCTAACCAAATGCAGACAAGCCGGCTGTCTCGTCTTTCACTACTAGGTCTACATTTATCCGTGATGGACAGTTTCTTGATGTCATAAATGCTAAATTACGCCGTCCCCTTTGTATACTTAGATATTTTATATGCAATACAAAACTCAAATAAATATATAGCAGTTTCTATTAAATTTTAATCTAACTTAAGAATTATGATTCATGTCTAGTGGGGGATAAACCAACTAACGTAGTATATGAATAACATTTAATGATTGATCGTAGTCATAACTGTGATAGGACGGATGGTATTAAAATCCCTCGTACGACTGATATTGAAGAAATATCTATAATTTTCCATTTATTTAGCTGCAATCCTGACGGATATAGTTTTCTCTGTATCTTGTAAATATTTTCTTTTTGGTACCAATGCATTATTTTATTCGCCTACCACACATTTTTGCGACGATAATATCCGTCATATTTAAATAGAATCATACCCGTACGGTTCTTTCTGCCAGGAATATCAGCGGCAGGTACCGAGGTCATGGCTCCACCCGCTACCATTCTGACGTCAAGGGTCGATTCTGCTTCGATATGCAATATCGTCTAAGATTCATAGCTACATTCTAACCAGACAGGTTTGTTTCTACGTCAAATATTCTAATAAAATGTCTCATTACCTACAAATAAATAAACAAATTTAAAAAATAAAAAAGTTTGCCGTAAATTATAAAATCAACTCCGATTCAATATTTATTCCAACAATAATGGGGCCGTACTATGATACAAAGACCTGGGTGCATCAATCGGTACCGAAACGTCGGCGACTAAGTGTAATCTATATACAATTGGACCCATTCCATAATTATACATCTTTATGCAACGCTTTCGTCTATGTTATCCCGATATTAAAGTATAGGATAATCGCACGGAACTGCCAAAGCGCTTTCGGTATCATTTGATTTCAGTTAAAAGAAACTTTAGAAACTGAAGCGGCAATTACACGAACAACGCGTGCATAGTTTTATTTTCAGCTTACAATTATTGATAATATTTGATTTTAATGTATCGATAACTGGCAAGTGATTGCGCTACGTTTAAATCAGTATGTTTCTTTCGTGAGATCGCTATGCCAAAAGGAAATTGGCATAGCGATCTCACGAAAGAAACGTACAAGTAAGATTCTGAAACTAAAATTATATTATTGAAGTGGGATTCTTGTATTATTTCAAGATTGAATTGAATGAAACGAGTGGCAATATGTTGGAGGTTATATCATAAACCCGTTAAATTAAGGAAAAGAGTACAAATGTTGATAATGAAGAAGCTCCTGAATAAATTATTACTATAACCGCTATAGACAGTAAGTAATATCCTATACGCCGAAACGACCAACGCCAAAATATCCGAGACCCTATCAACGTTGTGGCTGAGGAATTAGACTAAGTGCTTTCAAGTAGCGGTTCCGGGAGCTGGTGAAGATTTTCTGTCTTTATTAATTACCAATATTTATTTTTCAATTTTATTTTTAAAATAATTTTTTTACAAAACAAATATTGTATATTTTTGTTGAATTTGATGTTAAAATTTAAACCACCACGTTTTTAGATAAAAGCAATGTTCGAGATATATTAGTAACGTATAGGTAGTATGGGTACCAACCTAGTGACATCTGCTGTCAACTGGTTTCAAGTAACGGCACCAAATTACACAGGACTATATTGTTATTTAAATAAAATAATTATAACAATAATTTCATAGCCAAAATATTTGTTTGTCGCGAATCGCAACAGCGTCCCTCATTTTTCGGCTAAGCATGAATTATTTTCGCTTTACTGTATATTGAGAAGAAGTTGGCAGCCCTAACTTTATCTACGTCAACACGTGCTATCAGTTCGAAATAATTTTCTAGCGTGTCGAGTCTTCAGGATTATATTACACGCTTCAATAACCAGGAAGTTGATTAACGAGTGCAATGGCGTGGAAGGAGCAAATTTATTAGGAAACTTTTGTCGTATTTAATTAATAATGATACACCATTTCATTTTCATATGTGCCTTTTGACAAAGACATTCAAATGTGACGAGGAAATTAGTTTTCGTGTGTAGGAGCTTCAGAAGATAAGTGCTGTGAATAAGCGTTATTAAAATAAACTTATACGGCACTGGTCCTGGTTTACTGGATTACATTAACTTTTTTCGAAACGTTCGTTCGTTCAACAGACTTATGACGTTGCAGTTGCTGCGACTGTAATGTTTTCCGGACGTAAAATTTATCCTAGCAAGTGAATACATTAAATGGCGCATGTTAATCGTGCATTTTGTTGGTTTAAGGATACCCAAGCAAGAAGTTATGACATCACATTCATACACAGAACAGGCACCATTTCCTTCATTAAATATTTTTAAAAAACTTGAAAACTCATCTTGACCAAAATTTTGCATATGGGTTGTTCTCTCGCAGCTGAACATACGGTAAGAGTTGTCCGCTATTCTCATCGGAATAGTCGGAGGGCGGGGAGGGGGGTATGACGTCACTGGCACAAGGAACTACCGAGGCGACCAGTTCCACAATTATACTTAATTTTGCCATGCGTTTAATTACAAAGAATGTTTGAGGCTTTCAAAATTTTTCCTCATTTGATTAATGGATTTATAAATCAGAAGATTTCAAATTTCTGTCAGTATTGAAAATTTTAATGTTACAGAAATCTGTTCATATTAACAATTTGCCACAGGAGTTTGTAGATCAAGTCAATCAAACAATTTTTTAAATATTTTGCCGTACCTTTTAAAATATACAAAATATTCTCCATGTTTTGCCATTTAAATCAAAGTTTTAAGAAAAAATTATTAATATATTTATTAGGAGTTTTAAAATTCAATCACATAAATAAATTCATCACGTAAATCAAAATCTATGAAATATTTTAAATTATATAGAAATAATTAAGTAATTTTCAATACAAGCATTTAATGCCCACAACAAATTTAAACAAAAATGAATAAGTTTGTATATTTACACAAAATTATTATTTTCAAGTTGTAAATTATCAGAATCAAGTCGAGATTATTTGTGCGTTAAAAAAATGAAGTATTTAAATTATCCACTATCACTTCTTAAAATTTAAAGAGCTATTCGTAATAAACACTTCACTGCAAGAAAATTTATACACGATATAGCATGACATCCGTGGATAGGAGAGAGAGAATATATTATTGACGGATTTAGACTCACGAAATGGCAGTTTCTTTCGAGGTCGGCCGTAGCTGCAAGGGCAGTGATGTTCTGACGGCAACAAAGTACGAAAACTTGTCTATTTCTGCACGAAAAGAGTTTGAATGTCCAAATGAGCAGAATTCTCGTTATGGGTTCTATACAGCGAATCACTTAAAAAATAATTTCTACATATCTCTGAACTTACCGACAGCCCAAGGTTTTGCTAGCCCGACTTTTTTAATACAAAATCTGGTCTCATTCCGGGAATCCCTGTCAGTTGCTTCCTTTAGTGCTCTCTTCAAAGAATATCAAACTTTTCTTCAATCGTTATGTACAACTCTATTTTCAATCTACAATCACTCCTATTTATTTCATTATCAGTGTGGTACAAGGTTCACACCCCGTAGTCTAAGGCTTCCTGTGTCGAACATGTCAAGGGCACGATTAATTCGGCTGTCAGCCATGTTTCTTAAATTCACGGAAGTCTTGACGGACGCTTTTATCACCATTCTTTCCTTTCAGTACAATGTCTTTCGCCACTCAAAACCCAAGGTTCCAGTTGCTCATCAAATTAGCTTTAGAGTTCACATTTTCAACCAGAAGCCGTTAACAATAATCCTCAGTAATTCATCCCTTCAGTTAAAAGCGTGTCAAATTTACTCTGCTCCTGCTCTTCGGCTTTGAGCAGAATTCGACGCCTAAAACTTGCATCACGGCTTATAATGACTACACAAACATTACAATACATTAAATATCTGTCTTAACTATTAATTAATGATTCAAAGGGAGAAACAATTATTAAGCATTAGCTACGTGCCCAACATTGGGTACTTTTTTTTATAAAAGCCTGGAAAAGTATTTAATTGGACACTATTCTCTCTGTCAAGACGGATTTAAACAGCATCGTGAGTCACATATTTTAACTTTTACATTTCACGGTCCGTATCCTACCTTAATGACAAGATGCTAATTTCATGAGAACCGGTATGATGACTGTATCTTCATTCAGTTAAAAATATTCAAAATCAAATATACTCCCGATACATACGGAGAACATAAATCAGAATAGTATAGTAGAGTTAAAAAATCAGAAATACTACGGGTACCTTATGAGAGACTAGAAATGTCCTGATATCCCAAGAGAGAGAGAGAGAGAGAGAGAGAGAGAGAGAGAGAGAGAGGTAGTGTGTGTGTGTGTGAGAGAGAGAGAGAGGGGGGGAGAGAGAGAGAGAGAGAGAGAGAGAGAGAGAAATTCACTCTGAGAATGTAAAATTACTTTCGGATCCTTGAGAAATTCTAATATATTCCCGGTACCCTAAACGAGCGAAATATACTAACGGGACCTTGAGAGAGTCAAAAATACTCCAGTTTCGTTAGGATAGTTAAATATACTTAAGAGACAAAAATACTCCAGTTTCGTTAGGATAGTTAAATATACTTAAGAGACAAAAATACTCCTGGTAGCATAATAGTAAAAAATACTTCCAACGCCCTATGAGAGTCAAAAGTACTCTCGGTACCTTAAAGTGTCCATAATATTTTACCTTATTAGTGTGTAAAATAATACATGTAACCGAAAAGAGTCATAATTAAGTTCGGTACATTAAGAGAAAAAAACACTCCAAATACGTTAAGTGAATTTAAAATACTCCCGGTACGTTCAGTGGGTCAAAAAACGAACCGGTACCATATTGGTCAATAATACTTCTGAAACCTTACGAGAGTGAAAAATAATCCAGGTATGTTAAGGGAGTCAGAAATGGTCCCGGCACCATAAATATACTCGCGACCTCCATCCTTATAAGTGCTAGGGGTATTTTGCCCGTCCAATGTTTGTTCCGGAATCAGCAGTAAATTGTGTAAAAAAATAACGTCCTACTTGCCGTGCCTGCCGAAGTTCACTATACATATTTCAGTAATGTTTCAGAATAGTATAAATATGTTTATGGAGAAAACGAGGCTTTAGTACACTTCAAACGCAAATCATATTGCCCGCTATACACTCCGCGAGGCAAGGTGAGCACGAGGGCATTAAAAGTCGATCGCGGAAATACGTCCATTTTCTGCCAAGACATAACAAAAACACCAAGATATTTTAAAAATAAAAATAGCTGTACGATTTACCTTTCGTAACAGAGTGGCATGTCATTTAAATAGCATTAACTTGAAGCTACAAGGGAAAGATAAAACCATTACCGACATGATTAGCGCCATAAACGCTTTAAAAAAGTACTAATCAACTACATCCAAACGATTTTAAAATGTTTCCGGATTTGAAAACAAGGGCAAGTGCTCAGTTAAATTACGAAATTTACGTGATAGAAGCTAGAAATATTCTGATTGAATTTGAAAAAGATTTTTCCGATTTTAACAAATTGACGAATATTGGAACTTACATGAGTTATCTGTTCTTTTGAGTAGACGTTGGAAAAACTGCTACTGAAATATGAAACACCTTTTATGTTGACGTGTCTTCTGTCGAAAATTAAATATTGCAGAACATTACAGATATACATCTCAAAGACAGAGTAAATTATGCAAAATTTTGGACTTTTATGTCCGAATAGAAATATCCATGTTTAAAACAAGTTGCGCTTGAAATAACCAGATTATTTGGGTCATTTATCTATGCGAATCTACGTTTTCTGAAATGAAAATGATCAAATCAAAGATAACTGACGAATACCAGTCATCCCGCTTGCCATTGTCTGTCATCCTATTAAAATTCCATGCCATACGACATCAAAAGATTAATAGCGTGTCAGTGACATAGCTATACATTTTCTACCCCCCCCCCTCCTCACTTGGCCTTACTTATTTTTGATGATCGCTTGCCGCATAATTCTCCTTGCGGTCGATGGCTGATAATACAAGTCTGAGCACTCCTGAACTACTGGGGAACATGGTTACCTCCATCTACCCAAACACTAGGCCCCAAAAGGGTTGTGTGACGTCACAACAGGAAGACTAATACGTTACTCCCTTAGACGAGCCATTTTACCTTACTTCAAACTCTTGACCGTTCACGACTGTTGCTTGTACATGCTCGGGTGGTTTATGAACATAATTACTTTTCTTAAATTATAGTTTCTGTAATTTAGAGTGCAGTTGGATAAAATTTTCACAATAGAGTGGAGCAACGAATTAAATATTAATTTTTTGGAAGCATATCAAAATGAATCCTTCCTACCAAAAAGACGCATTCAGAGGAAAGATTAATTAAAAAATTAAGAATAATACAAATCGTGTTATAAAGCGGTTAACTAATATCATCCACCATCTTCTGGGAGTACAAGCAGTGGGGGCTGGAGTACATATGCTAAAGCACAAAATTAATTTATGAATATTTAATTTTCCTTAATTTTAAGAACCTTCATAAGAATTGTGTTTTAAAAATGCGAATTTTTTCTTCGTAATCGAAGATTTTAAACACCCGCCTTGTGGCGCACTCGCTCCTGAAAATGCAGCCAGCTGTGCTACAAGCGGCTGAGCACACAGTTCAACAAACTGATTTCTGGTGAAACCGAGAAAACAACATGTACAAAAAGAGCCGTGCCGTTCAATGGCTCAGAGAAGTGCAGCATTTGGCGGCTTAAGCGACAAAATCAAAATAAATTTGAACCATTAAGTAATAAAAATCTAATTTTTAAGAATCATAATCAAAGGTTATTTTAAAGAAAAAAAAACATTCAATGGGCATCATAGTTCGAAGATCTATCGCCCGACCCTGCATATAATACTGCAATCATGCGAAGCTTGTTAAAAAAGTTAATTTTATTTTAAACATGTAAGAAGGAAAACTACTTCGTGTTATAAATGCGGATCAATTTGGAGCTACATTATTCCGTTTTAAAAAATTAGATACTATTGGAAACTATGTAGACGGAATTAGAAATGTATATTATGAGCCAATTCAGAGCATTGGTACCACTATTGCTGCTGTAGTATTATTTTACATAGTTATCCGCATAAAATATTGTCTTTGTGGCGATGTAGCACTTAACTTAAAAAATTAAGTGCCGCCACTGCGTTCAATGCTGTACAATTTATTTTATATCTTGAATGCACACACATTACAATACGCATATGCACAAAAGTAATATGTAGCAGTAACATTGATTTCATCAATTCTCGTTGACGGAAGTACAAATGGCCCATAATTCGAGACTTCCTGAGCATGTACAAGCCCACCTTTATTTTGAACCTCGGAGAAAGTCTCGCCTAGGGCCTCGACGAGAGTATAGCAGGCGTAACAGTTAATGCATTTAGCGTGTTTGGTGTCTTCAGTTTAGTTTCAGTTCCATAGATTCCCGTAGTATAATATTTAGTCCATCATGGTTTAGCTTAAAGAAGAATCTGTAAACTCCTGTCTACATGAATTATCCGCCTATGAAGAAAGAGATTATTCGCTATGGAAGGAAACCAAGAAGGTCAAGAGTCCGATAGTCTCCATTCCTCCTATTAGAAACAACAATGGATCATGGACTAGAGAGAATAAATAAAAAGTAGACTTATTTGATGAACACCTCGCAAATGTATTCTCGCCCAAACAAGGGGATATTAATAGCACCATGATTAACGTTGACAACGTAAGATCAGAAAACATCACAACAAGTTACCCCAAGAAAAATAACTAATGAAATTAAAACAAATCTGAACCATAATAAAGCGCCAGTATTTGATGTAATGACAGGAGAGATTTTAAAGAATATGCTTATTAAGGGTATAGTAATGCTCATTTTTATCTATTTAATGCAGCATTCAGATTAAGCATGTCTCTGCGTGCAAGAAAGTAGCTGACATTATCATGCTGCGGAAACCAGGAAAACAACCCAATTATCTTATAGACCGATTTGACTACTACCAATAATTTCAAAACTGTATGAGAACCTACTGCTGAGGGGGTTTGCGGCCAATAATAGAAAATAATAAAGTAATACCAGATTTCCAGTTCGGATTTATACAACCATAGATCAAGTGAATAGAATAACCGACATTATTGAACATCCACTGGAAGAAAAATAAGTATGCCCAGCAGTCTTCTTAAATGCGTCGCAAGCCTTCGACAGAGTATGACATGAAGGCTTGATACCATAAACTAAAACAAAATGCTGCCCAAATCAATAAGTAAAGATATTAACTTCATACATCACAGACAGACTATTAAGAATTAATATTAGAATATTATGATCTGAAAGAGGTAAGAGCCGGAGTGCCGCAAGGAAGCGTCCTGGGTCCTACTTATCGTACACTAGCGATATCCCAAAATTGGAAGGAACTGAGGTAGCTACATATGCAGATGATACCGCGATACTTGAAGTAGATAAAGACCAAAACCTGTCAAATGGAAGACTAAAAGAAGCCAACAATGCAATAGGTGGCTGGACTAAACAATGGAGGATAAAGCTAAACGAGCAGAAATCTATCTATGTCGTATTCACCAAACTTAGGTGGAAAGAGCATGTTAACAAAAAAAATCTGAATTTAACATAAAATATAGACTAATTGGCTAATTGGATGAAACTTCAAACTTTCAATTTCCGACAAAATACTGATTTACAATCAAATATTAAAACCAACGTGGGTCTACGGTATTCAACTTTGGGACTGTGCCTGTGACAAAAACACTGACTGCATCGAAAAGTTTCAGAATAAAGTGTTAAGAAACATCGTGAATGCACCCAGGTATATCCGAAATACAGATCTCCATAAGGATCTTCGGATTCCAACTAGAAAAGAAGAATAAAAAGGTATGCCGGGAAACACGAAGCTAGGCAACACCGTACCAGAAGAATGAAAAGAAGAAAACTAGCTGATCTTATGTTAGGTCCAGTGTATAAAAGCAGAGCACAGTGCGTGAGTAACGTGTGCACAGAACCAGAAAAATCTAGAGGACAGCATTGGATAGACTAGTTGTTAAATATATAATTTTAAGATTTTTAGAGCTATATAAAGGTTAGTCTAAAAAGACTAGTTTTAATGGCAGACACAGTTGCTGATATGCGATTGTAAAATATGTAAGTAAAGACAAACCCCTCTTAAGTGATATGTATTAGAAGATAAAGAAGTAGCCAGTTGGCAGTAAAAAATAAGTGATAAAATTTTTTAAAATAATTTCCATATTGTTTTATCATTTTATTCGTTCACATTTATAATCTTATAATTATATCATAATCTTTTAAACTGAAAGTAGTAAAATAACATTATTACACTATAATATTTACTTTAAATAACAAAAATAGTATAGCTTAACCAGAAAAAATTGTAATATTCAAAGTTTAAAGACGAGATATTAAAATTATTTAAAAAAAAATTGACAATAATTTCTAACGTGCAGATTGCGAACATGCTGCGGTCAATATCCATACACCTGCAAAGGTCCCAATCAGGAACAGAACGTGGTGTTTAGAATATTAATATTAAAACCTTACACTTTTATGCAGTCCTCAACTTTACTTTTCAGCCGGTTGATTTTGTGATCAGAATACTCTTGGTTGGCAATTCGCTTTAAGTAGTTAACCGGTACGTATTTTTGCGTGTCTTGAACACAATGTATTTGAATTTCTCCCTGCGCTCGTCTCAATTCCTACCGGGTACTTTTCCCGTAGTTCAATATCGGCCGTTTTAACATTATTTTCCTTGACGTGTCTTACCCCCCCCCCCCCCACACACATGGTTTCTTTCTAGTTGTAAAGCAACACGTGTACAGAATTTGGTCAAATTTGCTCCACGGGTGTAATTTTTACATACATACAGACACACAAACAGTCTGTTTTATTTATTAGAAGAAGTTTACAGTGACTTCCAATATCAAATTGTGGTATTCAATTAATTTGTGAATAATAGTAGTTTATATGGAATTGAAAACAGAATAACTACAAATGGTATCTAAAGCAAATGACATTTACTTACCAATCACTAAAGATATAAAAGATTATCCACTCACCTGAAAAAAAAAATTTACATCAATAATGAAACATTAAAATTTTAATTTTTTAATAATTATTAAAACTAACTGTTGCCCGTAGATGGCTAGGTATTTATTTATTTATTGGAGCCCGGAAAAATAAATAATCGGACACTACTGTCTTTCTAATGATCTTAAGTTTTCCGGTGCAGTTATTATATAGTCATCCCTGGGAAATAAAGCGGGTGGTATCGTGAATTCGCCCTGTTTCAGCAACTGACACCGTTGTAGTTTTCAGGTGAAGTATGCTGTGGGTTTCAGTGGTTTCCTATAGATCAGGGCTGGGCACATATGAGACGGAAGAGAGCCGAAATCCGGTATTTTATATTTTATAAATAGCACACGTAGATATAAATATTTACATATAATAAATATCATTCTAAAAAATTATTTCCCATTTTTAATAAAATTAAAATATAATAAAAGCTAAATGCATTGAAAATATATTTATTAATGTAAGTATAATAATAGCTAAAGACAATCTTCGATCAAATTTTTCATATTTGGCGTAAAATTAGTTACAGCTGTCCGCAGAAATTCTGTAAGATGTTGATAGACAACTGTGAACGACGTTTCTACTACACGAACTTCATTGAGGGAAACAAAGATTCACAGCAATATGTTTACCAAAAATCTAAAATAGACGACGAGCAGCGTTAATTAAGTTAAGATATATTGATTCCGACACGAGTTTCCAAGACTCAATCATAGAAGAAGCTAGATGCAGAATTTGCAATGCCTCATCCTCTTTATTATGCAACCACTTATACCCAAAGTATTGTTTCAAAAATTGGAAACTTTTCAAATCTTCTAACCTATGCTTTAAATTTGTTTGTAATTCTTTCAATTTTTCTTTATATTGACCTACCTTTTATTCTTTCCTATTAATTATATTTTCTTTTACTTGTGGAACATTATTAAATATTTTATTCTCAAGATAGTAAACAATCTATTTTTTCAAAACTGAATACAGTTTGTGATTAATTATTAATATTTTTCTCCTCCTTGCAAAACATGTACACCTGTAAGGAACATTAAGTCAGAAAGTCAAGTTTCACTTTCTCACTAGCTGAGGTTCTGACGTTTCACAAGTATTTATTTATATCAGCCCAAAAAAGTATTTAATTCTACGTTAGTCTATCATTCAATATGTGATTTACTCTACCTATGCAGAGAGAGCATTAATTTAATCATAATTAGTATGTTGACACAGTATCTTAATAGAGTGAAGACACATGCGTCAGTCACAAATACTTACGATAGGCCAATATAATGCCTGTGGGCTGAAATCACCTAAAACACTCCTCGTTTCCTAAGTTTTAGGAAATGCTCTCGGTACCATAACAAAAAAAAAAGTCCCAGTACACAGTAGGGTAACAAAAATATTCCCGGCACCTTAAACAGGTAACAAATATTTTCGGCACCCTATGAAAATCAAAAGTTTATCGATTTCCAAATATAGTCAAAAATACTTATCACACACTCAATAAAGTGAAAGATTCTCCCGGCACCCTAAGGAAATCAAAAACTTTTCCCGGTACGTTAAGAGAATCGAAAAATACTCCCGGTCTTTAGACAACCAAATATATAATTAAGCACCTTAAGACAGATAAAATTACTTCCAGTACCTTACTAAAATAGAAAATAATACCAGTTGCCTAAGTGAGCCAAAATTATTTCACGCACATTAAGAGAATCAAAAATAATCATGTAGCTCAATAGAGAAAATATTCTCCAGGTATTTTAAAAAGTTAAAAATAATTCCGGTATTCTGATACGATCGTAAATAGTCCGATAAAATATCCAAATGACAGACAAAATGAAGTAATGATATAAATACCAGACAATGTTTCAAAAATACTACAAGTAAAAAATATTCCCGACACCTTCAAAAAGTAAAAAAATACCCTCGGTAACCTATTAAAATCAAAAATATTCCTAATATAGAAGAAAAAATACTATTTCTACATCATAAGTTCATACAAATTTTTAAAGCATATCTAATATGCCTCATTTACAGATCTACTCTTTCCTTCTTGATTAAAAACTCTTGACACCTGTAGTAAACATTGAGAATTTACAATATTTCGTGTTATAATCGTAATTCCTGCAACAGAGGCCAAATAAAACGTTCACTTAATACCCGCAACAAGGAACGTATGTCGAAACGAGGCTATGAAGCGCCAGTGACAAGTGCCTAACTTGCGCCTGCCCGTAGCGCAATGCAAACAATTAAAATTTTAAACGTAACAAGTAAAATTAGACTAAATGCAATATATTAAATACGTTGCTTTTCAAAGCTCCTCTACGTTATATCGTCGAATCCGAGCAAACTTCTTCATTGTTAATGCAGTATCCAGCAACACATTATACATTCTAGATTAAATATCTAATTACAACTTCATTAACACATTCCACATTAAGAATAATTTATTACACATTTTCTAAAATAATTAATGATAGAGTTATTACAATTTGTCCTTACATTATTTCTCCGTGTGATAATTTAGTATCACTTAACTATTAACATAGCTTAATTTTCTTACACTGATTACATATTATTCATTAGTCTCAAGCAGTTGTGGATTGGTACATATGACATGGCTGTAATTGACAATTACAATCTGAATAATAAAGCAAATATCTTAAGGTACGTGAAGAGTAGAAGAATTGCATGGTTTGGACATGAGATGAGGGAGGGTGGGAACAGAACACCTAAGGAAATTATGTTGTGGAAACCGGAGGGACGACGAATAAGAGGAAGACCTCGGTTACGATGGATAGACGGAGTTGAAGAGGATATGAGGACGATGGGAGTAAGAGGATGGAGACGACGGACGAATGATAGGGGAGAATGGAATAATATTGTTGAGAAGGCCAAAACCCATCCAGGGTTGTAAAGCCAATAACTGAATTGTAATTGCCAATTTCAGATAAATGTAGCGAGATCCGAAAGCTCCTGCTTTAAATAAAGTACAGAAATTTGAGGAATTTAAATTGGTTTGTTATTATTTTCAAGTAAATCAAATATCCAGTAATAGCTTATAAACAATTTAAGACTTCAACAAATGTCTCCGAGAGAAGAAATTTATGATAAAGAAGACAATAACCTTTTTCCTGAAACCCGACATAATTAAATCTTATTTCCAAACATACTGAAAAACTAAAAGTAATAAATGCAATAATAAAGAAAAACATATTAATAGAAGAAAATGGCAGGAGAACAGGTAAAATTAATTCAGTTTTTTTACAGACATAAACATATACATAGTTATGCCCAAAAATAAGGAATTTTTAAATATACTAACAATAAGAAACATAATAAACAAACTTAAAAGACCCCGTAAATATTTTACAGATACACAAGTTGCCACAATCTAGAAAAATATTCAGAAAATCCATGAGTCAACTTTATAGAAATTGGAGACTTACACATAAAGGACCTTACTTATTAAGTTTATTACTCATATAGTATTACTTACTTAGAATAGAATATGATAAAATTTTAAAATATAAACGTTACTTGATTAAAATTATAAATGTATCAAACCAAATTTATATTAGAAATCGAGTGTGGTGAAGTGATTTTAAGATTTTCCAGAGAAGATGCGCAGAGTAATCTCTATAATGGATGATAGGCACCTTCGTTTTTCGTTTTTGTCAAAAAACCTTTCTGCTTTCCCACTGTGGCTGGGTTTTGCTTCGCTTTTAAGTTTGTCAACTGTATTCTGCGGCTGAGTCACTACTGGCTCTCGAGTTTTTTTTTATCACCTGACGAAAGGAATAAAGTTTCCAGAAACGCTGAGTGGTATTCATGTCATCTAATGGGCTCGTTTACTGCTTCACGCGCACATTCTTTGTGGTAAATATGATTTAAAATAATGCAGATATTTCTTATGTTGTTAATTGTTTTATTCGTTTATTTTTTGTTTTTCCCCATATTTTTAGAAAATAATTTTATAAAACATTTATATAAATAATACCGATAATGTCAGTGTATTAATGTTGTTGACAAGTGGTAAAAACTAACTGCATATTCGTCCTTCGAACGCGATGTGGCTTGTGTCTATTTTATATCACGTTATATAAGCAATTAATTGCTCTTATATTTTATTTGATATCTTATTGTTTAAATGGAGAATACTTTTTAATAATGATAAATTCATTTCGAAAGTTCAATTATAATAATAATGATATTTATTATTCATATATAATGAAGGGATGATGTATGGTGATGAAGTGCACAACTGTGAAGATCATAAGAAAATGAGACTGGTAAATTTATTAATTGCGTACAATGTTAATTTAAAAGAAAAATGATGTATAAGAATGCAGATGTTTACGAACGATTCCAAAAACTTAAATATTTAACAAATAGAAATGAACAAATTTGATAAGAATTAAATAGTAGCCCTATATTATATATTTATGTTATTTTTAATTATTTGGGAATATCTTCATTGTTTGGTCCTTGCGTGATTCAAAAAGTAAGTTACAGTTTAGAGAACGATGGCTTTCCCGGTAAATCTGTTGTTGATAAAATTCTCGGGTCTCAATTGTATGTTGAATAACAACGTTTCGACAGCAAGCTCCGTCGTCGTCATCAGGTTAACACCCGGGCCAACTGTATGTTTAATAACAACTTTTCGACAGCAAGATCCGCCATCGTCATCAGGCTAACCAGTTAACTTTGTGACTAAGGGGAAAATAATGTCATGTACTATGTAAGTTTGTACTAGTAGTATAGTGCAGCATTCAAAAAAAATAATGTGTAAATTAACTATTGGACTTCCTCTGTCCAATATAATAGTCACATTTATTCAAGGAGGGTTTGGTCTGCTCTCTTCTTTCCTTTCTATGTTCATTCGCCTGGCAACTTCTTCACTTTCTATGTTATGCGGGTTGTATAATGAAAAAGATATGTAGTGATCGACCTTTGGGGTAGGTAGTATAATTTTTTTTTTTTTGGTGTAGACAGTCTATGTATAGGGTAATCCACATCGTGGCAATTCCCCTCATATAGCATAGGAAAGGGATTTGAAGGGGGGATGCGGAAGGATGGAGGAAGGTAGCCAAGGGTTACTAGGGCCCCCGGGCTATAGTTTAAGGATCCTACCCGGCATTCGCCTAAAAGTAATACAGGCCAAACCCTATAAAAACCTGCATCAGGTAGGTCGGGCATTTGGTACGATTCTGGCAGGAAATATATGCAATCCAGAGCGCATCTCCACATTGAAAGATGCGAACAACCAAATGACAACTGACTGGCGGTCGTCTGTAGAATTACTAATGAGTAGACTCCTGTCCGATGACACTAATGTAGATGATAACCAAGAATAACAGACAAAAAAGTTATGTGAGTAAGTCTATAACAACAGAGGAATTTTGCTACCCTTTGATGAATGAGAGGTTAAAATAAACAGTAACAGAACTAAAATTAGGCAGCACTCCCGGCCTTATGGCATACAAAATGAGATGTTAATGGCACTTACTGACTCACTATCACTCTTCCTATGCGGATTGGTGAATACCTGTCTAGTACAGGGAATATTTAGACCAATGTGTCTAATCAGTACACTCGGGAAAATTGTGGAAAAACTCATATTAAGAGGCTTGAAGACTGCAGGATTCGAAGAGGAATTAATGACTGCACTACGGCTTCCAAAAGGGAAGATTAACAGAAGACGCAGTAAACAGAGTATTACAGTATACGAGAAATTCGAACGAAAACGTACATTATAGGGATTGCAGTCGATATAAAAGATGCCTGAGGTAGCCTTCTCTGATGCAAAGAGTACGGGACATAAGACTGTCCGACGACGCTGTACTCCATGATTAAAACCTACTGTAAAGACAATGAGGTAATGCTACAATGTCCATACTACCAGGTCAGAAAGACAACTACAAAGAGATGACCACAAGACTCCATTTGCGATCCGGTTTTCTGGAACTTATGCATGGAACCCCTTCTGGACAAAATGACCCAATCAGTTGATGTGGGGGACAACTGGAAGCCTCCTGTGCTCAACAAATAGCTGAGTGGGTCCCTTAACTCAACGGCAATAGGAATAAAGACTATTACATCATCTACATAAATAATACGGCGTACGTAAGGCTGTCAACACGTAAACACACCAAGGACGGTCAAAACTATAACGAAGATAGAGTAGGTTAAAGGCAAGAGCCGGACGCCAACTACTCTTGTCGGTGATAACGAAAGCACACAAGGAACAACACACTACGCAACACGCGATAGAACCAAAAAAAAACACTAACGCAGCTGGCGATAGAACGAAAGAGAACGACTATCCCAAAACGGAGCCTCCAAGTCAGGTGACCGCTGGTGGCGGGGGACGCAACCTTACGTAACGGGCGTGAATATACATTATACAGATTTATGGCGTGCCATTTGCTCTCTTGCCCTATACGTATCCATATTATATATATATGTATGTATGTATAAAAGGAAATCATTTTTAAATTGTTACTACCTTACAAGCTAAAAGTGGTTTTGTTTCTGTTTCATTGTTAATGTTCAAGTAATCGTGGAAATTCATTTTAAATTGTTTTTATATATATTGATATTCATATATGTAAAATCTATAAATTGTAATCAAAAGATAAAACATTGTTAAAAACCGACCTGTTATAGCATCTACAAAATAGGCCAATAAAGTTGTTACATTAAAAAAAAAGTCCTCAAGAACTTCATCCAATTCGGTTTGATTTGTGTAGCTGTTCAATCCTTACAATGAAAGAGTTTAATGACAGCGCGTATTTTTCGTTGTCTCCGCCTGACTACACATAACAATACAGAAGGCTGCCAACAATAAATTACGACTGGCATATGAAAACTTGTAGGAATATCTTTGAAATGATCATGTTTACAAACAATGGGGTGAAAGTGAAATATTAGCGGCTTTCAAAAAAATTTGCCACACTTATCGAACAATACTCGAAAAAATAACGCGAAAACAATCGGGATTAGAGTCAAATCCGGGTTTATGAATGTCGCTGAGTTTCATTATTGCATTCCACTTGCCGGATAACCGCCAGGGATATTTTCAACATGTTAAACGGCCGATATTTCCGTCGAATAAATATTTTTTGGGTCAGTGACATTGACAGTATATCTAACGATGTTTTGTGTGTGTAATTTCTACCCCTTTCGGCATAGGATGGGTGTACCCTTAAAGGTGGGGTTGGGTGGGCGCAAGAATAGTACCGAGCTTGGAGTCAAATCCGGGGTTACGGTTGCCGTCGAGTTTCATTATAACAACACGCACAACGCCTAAATGAACATCTGTCAGTATTTCCCTAATGCGCTCCTTGACTAAAACGTAAACTCCCAATTGACATCATCCTCCCCTTAAATCACTCCGGAATTACCTAACTCTAGCCCCCTCCCACCAACTGGCACTACATACTCCCTAAATATCCGTTCTTCCCATCTTCCCCCATAACCTCCTTAACGCTTTTCAAACATGAAGTTTCCCCAATGACCAGATCGATCGCTAACATCATGCCGGCTAATATGTTAATATGTGGTAAACAAGTTAGTCAGTTTCTCTCGTCTCTAACTTGGAATGACAAGAGTCACATCCAGGACCACAAGTTTACATGCGAAATATTTACAAATTGTAAATACCTTATGTTTTATTTGTTTAATTTTTACATTTATAAATACCTTTATTATATTATTATCAGAACTGTAAAGTCTCCGGACTAAACGTTAATTTTAATAAATAAATAAATAATGCGCTCCTAAACCATTCATCCCATTGCGATGAAACTTTGGTGAGTTGTGCGTCCGCCCGCGGAGGTTTCTGTCAGTCTATCGAAGTATTCGGCAAATCCGTCGGGGTGAAATGGGGGCAAAATTTAAAAACATGTTAAAACGGCCGATAGTGTCAATTAATTACTCTTCGGAGTCTAATGATTAATTGTTTCTATCCACCTGTTTTAATGTATAATTTCAACCATTTAAAGCACCAATAATGGAGGGGGTGCGGGTAGGCACATAAAAAACTGCAAAATAACCGAGATAGGTGTCCAATCCAGGGTTTTAGAAGTCAATGACTGTAATTCTGACATTCACTATGTCAGTCAAGTTGCAGTTCAGTCCCAAAATATGGGGTCACGGGAGTATGTTGGTAAAAAGGCCGTGACAGACTGATTACATGTATTTCTTTTAGAAAAGTAGAAGAATCATCAGAATTATCTCACTATATTTCTTAGAACAACTTTGGGATAAAGTAAAATATTTTTCCTAAAAAAAGGTCGTTAAATCGGCGCCGTATTTTGAGCGGCCGTGCCCTGAGCGGACAACAGTCCCTTCCTCAATCCTGACCGCTGAGCGAGCACGTATAGAGTTTTGCGAAGAGAAAGTTTATCAGTCTTTAACAATTATTATAAATTATCATGTTTGTAAAATCTTGCTTTGTTGGAATTTTTAGAAACACAGATTTTGAAATTAGATTATTTAATTGACTTTACAACTCCTGAAGAGGTCCTAATACATTAGGGATGAAAGTTTGAGAATTGTTTCTATTATAATGTTTAAAAATTAAAATTAATAAATTTATAACTAAACAGGTTGATGTTTTCATTTATTTAAGGACGTCAGATAAATATAACTGTTAAAAGATATGTACCTTAATTGATAATTTCTAAGCATATTAGACGAATCACTACCAACTGGAACAGTTTCCATATTATATATAGATAGAAATTGTTAAATCCAGATGTTTCAGAAATATTATACATTAAACTTGTATTACATTCACTTAATGTTAAAACCAAGACTGATAAAGGTGGTCTTCGGAAAATTTTATACCTGCTCGCTCAGCGGTCAAGATTGAGGAAGGGACTGTTGTCCGCTCAAAATACGACACCTTTAAATCTTATACTTTTATTATACATTATTGTTATTATAAAAATGTTGAAATAATTATTTTTTATTTTCTTTCGCTTAATTATATTTTTTAATTAATAATATGGGATAATATTAAAATTTCGTAAGAAAATAAATACTTCACAAGACTGATGAGTAAAATGCTGTATATTCGGTAATATACTACAGCAATCAATGTAAGAAATACTAACAACTTGAATATAATATATGATACATAGTTATTGTAATGAAATAATTATAACGAACAATTATTATTACTTAATTGTAATACGTTCCATAAATAATTACTAAAAACCGGTAACCATATAAAAATTTGTTATATCTCATTTTATGTAACTGTAATATTCCGCTTTAATAATAAACTCAAGTTTTTACAAAAAATTACAATGTCGTTTGCTATGAAAATCCAAAGTTCCTGTATTATTCCTTCTGGAATATACCAGTGGTACCACTATCACAACAGTAACAGGCACGGTTTTTAAAAATTATTGAAAAGTCTTGCATATAACATAAAATAATATTATCATTGGAAATTTTATAAGTGTATAAAATCAAATTGTAAGTTTTAATTTTTTATATAATTTAAAGTAACAAACTTTTTCAACACATGCTAAAATATGTGTTCTTCGAATTATCGAATAAAAATATTCAAGATCTTTGAAGAAATTTTAGGTAATATTAAGATCTCTTCTTTTATTGCTCACTTGATTACGTCCCAAATTAGGGACAAATTGTAGTGATATATTGGTCTAATTATATTGTTAACAGTTTATGACTTTTTGGCCATAATATTTATTCATTTAATGACTATTATTCTTCACTT
Organism: Zhengitettix transpicula; assembly: GCA_037074705.1. Lineage (NCBI taxonomy): Eukaryota > Metazoa > Arthropoda > Insecta > Orthoptera > Tetrigidae > Zhengitettix > Zhengitettix transpicula. The sequence continues at coordinate 71,317,935 of CM073590.1, read as the reverse complement.
ATATGAGAATTGAAACTTTACAAAAAGTGTAGAGACAAAGACAGATGACAGTTGAGATTAGTGGTAAGTTAAAGTTAGAGAATTCAACGTTTTGTCGGTTGGAGTTCATCAGCTGAGTTATAGTTCTTATGAAGGAAGAAGCGAGAACAGTTAATATTTAACTCAGGGAAGAGGAAACACTTTTATGCCGACGAGAGATTAAAACCGAGAAATCACTGTACAGATCATCTTCGATGGACCATTGTCCAACAATGACACAAAGGATTATACCACACTTCGAGTGAAGCCCGGAGCTGAGCTGTAGATCACCAGCAATCGTTTGCCATTATTGGATACCTAGACCATTTAACACTTCATATTCGGGCTATATAATCATCACGACATAGCAATTTCGGAATTAATCACCCAAGGACACACCGAGAACCATAGTTAGGACATTTATCTTTCTCAAAGTAAAGTCACGAGTTTATTTAATTAATACTGATAGATTGTTTAAATAATATATTATTTTTATACTAATTAAAATTTTTAATATTTCGATACTGCGATGTATAATAATATACTGTAATAGTCTAGGGAAGTTCATTAAAAAGCTAGATAAAGTAACAAAACTATAGAAAGAATACAATCCAGACTTCTATGATCAGAAAGCTCGCCCGCAAGACATTGAGACGGAAGAAGAGCTGGTAAAGAATTATATTAAACTGCTATAAAAAGACGCGAAGGGGAAAAAGTCACTGGATATGACTTACCAGTCGACGTGTTGAAAGAATTAGAGTCCACAAGGATTAAAGAAGCTGATAATACGAATTTATGAAACTGAAAAGTAGACAAAATATTTTGTTTATGTTACTACGATAACACTAAAAAAGTAATAGCAAATTTAGTGGTTCTAGAATTACGAGCTTAATCTCGAACAGGGAAAATGTTAGCGACGTGTTCTTAACAGAAGACTTGAACATAAGTTAGAAGAAATTGGAGAAGATCAGCTTGGTTTAAGGAAAGGAACATCCAAAGGAACGCTAAGGATTATTATTATTAAAGAGAAAGTTCGAGCAGTCAAAGAGGAAGTGATCGTTTGCTTAATTGACTGGAAAAAAAGTTAGACCGGGAAAATTGCAAAAAGTTTCTCTAAATATTCCCAGAAATTGGACTTGATTGGAAGGATATAAAACTTATCGATAATTTGTATCTCAAAGAATAATTGATGGTGCGTCTGGTTCACGGACATGGTTAACAAAAGAAGCGTTGGGTGGAGTTTGAGATTCAGCGATATGAGGATGATCGAATAACACAAAAGATATGAAGTTGACCTGGTATTGCTGGCGAAGAATAAAGGAACACTGCAAGACGTGTTGAACAGGTTAGAGGTAACAGGAAGTATGCATTGGAGATAAAGATAGAAAAGTCAGAGAAACCAACCACATATATTTATGGGAAACAAACGATTCGATTGGTTCAAGCACCTTGGAAGACAGGCCGAATGATGGAGTCAACACGACCAATGTATCGCAATGGTCAAGGCAACATTCACCAACCTCGGCTCTGTATCGATCGTAATCGTGGACATTAAGAAACAGGGAGAAGAAATATGTGGTGTTGGGTAAGAGTTGAAAATTAAAAAGTATCCTGGATGGAGTCCGGCGATCGTCGGACAAATCAGAGACTGATGCGCCATACAGACCCTTTCACACGGGTTTTCCGAATCTGCAATTCTCGTTTGAAGGACCACGGACACAATGCGAGCCGTTCTCACGATTATTCACATAGCCGATACGTCTGCTTCTTCACTGGGTAAAATCTCTAACCCTGATATAACTTTCCATAACAATGATTCAATGTATTAAAACAATCTACAGACAAAGTTCTACGTTTCACTCTCATGCTTGCAATCACGGTATGTGAGCTAATAATCACTACACCAATTGACGATTTCATTACAATAATATTACCGAGTCATTCGTGAGTGTACACATAAATTATTTTATTTATTCGATAACTTTTGCACAAAAAATATATATTATAAGGATTATTCTTAAACCTGGTATTATTCTTGGTAATTAGGATTGGATAACACACAGAATTTTATGTCCTTAGTTGATTGTACCTACAGAAGAAATGTTCATGTAAATAATAAAAAAATTTAAACTTCGATAATAAACGTTTGCCTCTGTACACATCCACGAGATATTTGTTTAAAATATTTTTATCCGAAGGTGTCCAAAATTTAATGGTTCGCGTACTATAGAGTTGTTTCTTCAAACAGAATGTGCACAATATATATATAAAAATAACATTAATACGATAAGCGTTTCTCTGATTTTTTGAAAGAGATTTAAAGCAGTAAAATATTGCTTTTCATATTTGTTTTTTCGCCGTGTAATTAATAATAATAATTTCATATTTTGTCCCGTTAATATTTCTATGCCAATTTTACAAATTATATTTGAAGTCGGTATTTAACTATTCACTAATACACCCGGCAAACGCACTAAATGTACATTATATAATAGCATGTTTTGCTATGCGGAAACGTTAATGGCGCTCTACTTGATGGCTTAATGAAATTGTATACGATTTTTTCACTTTCAGATACGAGTACCTGCTGTATAGATGGTGAGAAGCCTTTTAAATGCTTCGTGTCACGTGTTTTGTATTGGATTACAACAGCTAATTCAACCTTGACTACTTAGTGCCCACAAATTCGTCACTTTCAATTGGGACTGAAAAAAGACGATGGTTCAGTGCAAAATAATGAAAAATAATATATTGCAGTAGTACTCCTAAGGACTGCTCGAGTTAACAGAATAAAATTAACTTTCTAAAGTAAGCAAATACGAAAAATACGTTGCTGCCCGTAGAAAGATATATTACATTTGTTGTGTAGGCATGCCTGTGTTGTAAACAGAAAGAAATTCCAGTAAATACAATAAAGGTTATTATACATTTGACGTCTCAAAGTGGAGGTTTGCTACATCTATTGTAACGTCACTTTGTACTTTCTGGGACTTGGCTCAAATACGGAAGCATTATCGTCAAAAAAAAGTTAAGGGCTCCTTCCTAAACGCAATACACGTTTGATTCCGAGAGTCAATTCTATTAGTTCATCATTACAAAGTGCTTGAAGATTGTAATTTTCATTCACTTTCACAATTAGCATATAAATTTACCTGTCTCTCTTATTTTAAACATATGCAACATAAGTGCTAAATTATACTTCCGAACGATTTAAGTTTACCAAAATCAGCGATTTACGAGACACTAACTGGATATTAAATAAATCGCTTTCAATTTAACTAACAATCAACTGATTGTTGAGATATCGAATTGGCATAAGTTAATCTGGAAAAATGGGTATACAATCTAGGAGGAATTTATCATTGGCTACTACTCTTAAAACATTGTGCCATAATTTATTTTTTCGAGTTATCCTAAATTTTTTAAAGACCGTTGACCATATGTATATATCAAAGAATGACTGCCTGTGTGTGTATGATATGTTTCCCATTTGCACTCCTAAACTATTCATGAGATTGCGATGAAACTTTGGTGAGTTGTGCGCAACCGCGTGAAAGTTTCTGTCGGGTTTTCGAGACTCCCAATAATGAAAGAGGAAAATTCTACATGGAATGGTGTATTACGGTACGAAATGACATGAAACAAAGTGGTAGAAATTGTTCGCCCAATTTACTGCAGTATACGTCATTTTCGAAAATAATGCAATTTGGCACATTTCTACTGTTGATATCTCCAAAACAGTCTGCAGTAAACTAAATTGTTGTAGAATAAAGGTTTCAGAGAATTTTTTTTTTTTTGCGCGGTAAGACGTATGTAGCTAATGGGCTAGAAAGTAAGTTTGGAACTAGAAAACAAGGGGGCACAGAAATCTTAGAAACTTTGAATTATTAAAAGGAGCAAAATAATTGGGAAATATGTAAGTGTAGCATATAAAATCAAAATTTGGGTTATGAAGGAATTAATGATTCTCAAATAAATGTGATGACGGATAGTCAGTTTAGAATGTTCATGAATTATTTAGAGGGAATGATAACGGAGTTGAATACAATAAATGATAAGAAAGTAGAGACCTAAATAAAAATCTAGAAGAATTGAGTACAAATGTGATAAGAATTTACAAAATGTGGCGGATTTGAAGCATAATTGAATGCAAAAGTGAACATAATTTTAAAAGTTAATAATAATATAGCGGATTTAAGGGCAGATGAATTAGCAGAATTGAGCGAAAATGTGAAAAAAAATATACAAAGTATAAATAGAAGTCTAAATGAAAACAAGGTAGACGTTAAGAGGGATTTAAATGAATATAGAAATGAAGGTAAGGATAAAGGTAAGAAAATGTCAGGAATTTAAACAGAGTATGACAGAAAAGAAGTCGGAGCAGATGGAGAACTGAATAAGAATATTGTAAACACTACGGAAAAAATAGCAGGTTATCTGAGAAAATAGATGAAATGGAGTTTAAATATGATGAGAATGTGAGTAATATCCGAGTTAGTTACTGAGGATTTAGGAAAGCAGAAACAACAATTGATAGCGAAGATAGAGACAGAAAGAAACAGTTTAGAAAAGAAACTATAAACTACTGTTACAGATGTTCAAAAGTAAATTATAGTCAACTAAAGGAAACTAAAAAGACATGGGACAATAAATTAGAAAGTAAATAATATAGCAACTTCCAAGGTTTACAGAACATGTTTCAGTTAATCCAAAAAGGTTTATTTTTTATAACATTATTTTTAAATGGAGGGGATCCCACAGTCTATGAAGTTAACAATACTCATGCAAGCAGTAAAAGGGCCAATATACAAAGCACCTTACAAGTAAAGAATTCGTACAAGGGGGCAAAACCGATATTTTGCTTAAATATTGGAATGACGTGAACAAGCAAGTTATAAAATCAAAATATGAACATAGACATATACTAAGATTGGGAAAACTATAGCACAACATTTTTCTGAATATTCGGCAAGGAGTTATCTGGACACCCCATTATCCGCAAAAGTTTTAGTTAAAATTATGGGAAATATTTTTGGAGCAGAGATTGCAAGGATATTTTGAGCCCAACTATAGAAACAGTTTAGAAAAGTTCGACGAGGCGCTAAAAAATTGATACGGGGAGAAACTCTTTACCCTGATATTTTAGGGCCATTATTCAAACGTAGATGTCATACGTTTTGGTGGTGCTATATGCTTTCACGAAACATATCCGTCTCTACAGACTAGAGAATTCCAGAATGATACCATGTCTTAATGCTACTTTAAAGAAGTAGATACCATAATATGGTAAACATAAACCAAATGTATCGGATCATGGGGCCAATTATTATAACTACAGGTGGCGAGAAGGTGTGAAAATAAATTGCATTTCCATTAGACACCCTCAGAGTAATGTTTCCGAAAGATACATGTGGACTATAGCGACAATGATGCGCATAATATATATAGAAAAGCTTAGTAGCTGGACAAACAAAATTTTGTAAAAAAAAAATTTTAGTTTCGCTACTGGAAAGATACCCGAAAGGATTCAAAGCGGGCAGCAGTTGCAAGGACCGTTAGACAAATTTATTTAGTTTTCGTTCAGTAGTAAAATTTTGGACAATCATATAGTGTCAAAGGAAGCTCCTCGGAAAATAAGCGAAAGGTAAGAAACCATCTATTTTTGGAGGGCGAGTTAGTCCCGGTGAAAAATTTAGGAGTGCCTGATCTCGCAAACAAAATTTGAGCGAATTTACTACCACTTTGCGGGGGTTGAAATGTTTAAAATTATTACCATGTACGGAAAAGAGAAGGCAGACCTTCAACGTGTATAATTTGGTGCCGTATCACCAATGTGTTTAAATTTATCATACGTAACTTTTTCTGGCATAGTAAGTTGTGTAAAAAATGTGGAATGAACGTATTGTAGTAAATGGTGATTGCATGTAAGTGGAAGGTGACGGAACTAAAGAACAGCTGTTTGTGCTAAGACATCGCTCTATAATAAACATTTCGAAGTGTGTGGACTGAATGAGATTATGATCATCCTATAGACTCATTAAAATTAGATTGTTCCGAAAAAGTGTGTCATAAAATAAATTTATATTTTCTAACTGCCGGAATACTCATTATATTGTAAGTTTATTATACAGTATTATAATTCTTAGCAGACTAGATCTGCTGCCGGTGCCCAAACATTTGGTTTTTTAATTGTACTAATAAATTTGTTTTTGTTTACAATTGAATATTGTACTTTCTCGTAACAACTGACTCTAAACTATTGTTAATTATGCGATGAATACTAAAATTAAATTTTACAATACTAAAGATGATAGATTAAATTAATTGGTTTCGTAGCTTTAACCAGAGCAATACAAAAAACAAAGATAGGCTAGTGCCATGGTGGGTGCGCTGCGGGCGCCCGCAAGAGGTTGGTGGCACATATCCTTTGTGCGGTGAGGGTGAAAATATCGTGGCCGTCACAGACTCATAGGCTGCTTTCCGCATCATTCTAATTGTCTCAAATCAAGAAAATTAACAAAGACATTAATGTTATAATGCTAGATAAGAACCATGCATTCCGTTATGAGGTAAGTGATAAATAAAAATCTAGAATTTAATTAAATGGAGCACTTTTTATTACCTATGTTTTGGTGTAAATTGGATTAGAAATGAATAAATAGGATTTTTCACAAATATATAGACGTACAAAGCAGTAATATATGATACCCTACAAATACGTAATTGGTTCGATTATACATCACTTCTTCTGGATCATTTAGTTAATATTTACCTTTTTTTCGTATGCTATTTCAATATAAATGATAAACATAAACCATTAACGGACTTTATTATTTATATAAATTTATTTAAAAGACGCTGGTTGCCCAGCGTTGCACGGGTTGTCATAATTAAACGTAGCGACATCCAGCGGATTTGTATCCAATCTCGGTTCATTTCTAGTTACTTTTTTGTAACGCACCTCACCCCCTTCCGTAAAGGTGCTCCCTCTCATGCCGAAAGGGGTTGAAATTATACATAAAAAACATCAGAAGAATCATTATAAATAGTAGACCCCGAAAATTATTTATCCGACACAAATATCGACCGTTTTAGAATTTTTGAAAATTCCCCCCCCCCCCCGCCTCTTGGGGGTATTAGTCGTGTCTTAACCCCACAGTGATTGTTTCCGGTTGTAAAGGAACACGTGCACAAAATTTGGTCATATTTTCTCCACGGGTGTAGATTCGTATGCGGAACATACATTGTTTTTCGCTTCCACCCTAACTCATGAGCCTCCAGGTCCCTCAAAAAATCAATATCATTAAAACATCATAAATTAGATACGCAAACATATTCCTTTGCCAGAATTGAAGGTGTCCTTGACTTTCTTTAATTCTCTTCGGTACGAAGAGCATTAATTTTGATGCGGGTCGCAGTACCATCTGCTTTGGGAATTTTCCACCAGCTTCTCATAATCAGATCCTTTTATTTCGGTTTTCACAGTCTTCACAGTTCAGGTGAATGACGATAAATTTCTATAAACTATCTCCAAAATTCCTTGCCCTGAAGTCGGCATAAGAGTAAGAAAAAATTGAGGATGAAATTGAATTTTAAGTAAATGGGACGAGTCTTTACTCAGTCAAGCAAAACCTGCTCGCCAAACACCGGAGTGTTGCGCTACATATTTCGGTCCCGACCGATTGTCTCAATTCATTTGTGGAACAGCTTAATCCAAGCCACACTCCAGGAGTGCTCAAACTGACGACCGCGTAAATATGTCCGCATTCCTCCAATAAATTAAGAAAATAAGCGCTTTCCGTCAGTTACTAGTGCGGTTTCCCAACCGTTTTAATACCATGCCCCACCTAAGTATTTGGAATGCCCCCTTATGTAAAATATACATATTGTTTATAATAAAAAAAATGATTATTTCCTAAAGAAGCCTAATTTCAAATTGTGTACCACTCTTCTTCTCTAGTAATAATTTTATGCATAAACAAAGTAGTAATTTAATCTGAGATCCCAAAACCTATCACCCAATCCAGCTTTTGTACGAAATTATTTTACTTAATTTAACAAGCGGAGTTGGCGCTACACTACAGCAGACAACTTAACGAATGTCATAGCAATACAGTACGTTCTACTCTTTCACTAGACATAGTAAACAAGACTCTCCGAGTACATCGCAGTTTATATTACTCCAATCTTTCAAGTGTAACTCTATGGAAAGCACCAAACTTACCAAATGCTTATTTCAAATTGAGATACCATTATTCATTTTGTATAAGTTCCATAATAGCTGGCTGTTTTAAAACTCCAGATGAGCTCATTTTCGAATTTTCCCACTGATAGATCAAATTGCCCCCCCCCCCATGTAGGGCGTGGGTTCCACGTTGGGAGCAAGAGCTATAGATTGTAAAAAGAGAGATATCTCATTCTTTCTTTTAAATCCGGAATGCAATTTTAAAACTAATTATCACGCGATATTACATATTTCTTAGATGCTATTGTGTTTTCGCGATATTGAATACATAGAATATTGAGACATGTTAACTAAAAGACATAAAAGAAACTTGAAGTTTATTTGTCTACCCTACTTGTCTAAAATAAATTATGAGTGATTTATAGACTTTTTGTTAGCAGAATTGTGTCGAATGTTGCCGCAGAATCTAGTTATTTTTATAGGACTACTAGCGGAGTGCCAGGCGTTTTCAAATTAGCCCAGAGTAGGAATTGATTTGACTCAAAGCTCTTGGTAAATATTTCATTTAACCAGCATCACGTGTTCCAGTGTTTGCACCTGTACGGGTGCTTCCATCTGTCGTCTTTGGGAGCTGAAATTAGACAGTTATAAACATTCGAATAATACTATCGAATTAAGCGAGTCCGGAACTTATTTGGCGCTAATAATGGCCGTTTACGAATTTTTTTAAATACCACCCCACCTCTATGTGTGGTAGGTATGTTTTAATTCCTAGGTATTTGTCTCTGGATCGTAAGTAAAATGTATATAAAGTTTGGTACAAATTGGCTACACATTTAAGATTGTATACGGAAATTTGTTTCACTCCCTTTAACCCCCCCCCCCCCTCTAGGAGCTGAACTACATCTTAACCAGTATGGTAAATGTCAGAATTAAACTCAATGATTTATATAACCCTGGATTTTACATCAATCTCGTTTGCTTCGCATTTTATTATGTAACGCGCCTCCACCCCCTTCCTTAGTGGTGTTAATAGCATGTAAAATAGCAAAACATATCGGTGATACAAAAAGAGTTATCTGATGGTATTAATTAATATATAATATTAATGTATCAACACAAAGTGATTTTTAAGACTTTTTGGGAAATGTCAATCAGTAATTACGTGACATCCTATGAAAAGTACGCGGGAGTATCGCTATCCAAAGATTAATGTTATTGACATACATATAATTATAATTGTTATTATTTATATACTAGCTGGGTGCCCGGCGTTGCCCGAGATGTCATTTATCTATAACCATCCATAAGACTCCAATTTTGGTTACTTTTGCGCTATTTTTATGTAAAGCTCCTCGAACCCTATCCCTAAATGTGCTCATCTCCCATGACGAAGGGGGATGAAGTCATTGACTAAATATATCGCCAGTTTTTACATGTTAGAAGATGACCACCCCCACAAATATGCGATAATGAAAAAGAATGTATTCCACGCAAAAATCGGCCGATTACATTGTCTGAAAATTTATTCCCCCGCCCAACACCTCCCAAGCCCGTCGCGTTTCCCAGGTTGTCACAATTAGATTCAGCGACATTCATAGTCTCTGAATTGATTCGAATCTCGATTGTTTTTGCGGGATTTTATTTAACGTACCTCCACCCCACCCCTAAGCTTGCTCCCCTCACAGGGGTTAAATTATACACAAACAACATCGGTATAAATACTTTCAAAGTAATTAACCCCAGGAAATAATTATCGACCGTTTAACATGTTTGAAATTTTTCACCCCCGACCACTCCCGCTTCGGGGACTTAAACGGTCAAGTTTAATGTCATAATTAAAATCAGTGACAATCCCGATAGTTTCTGGTTTCTTTTTATGTAATGCTACTTCACGCCCACCCTTAAGGGTGCACCCTTATGAGTCCGAAAGGGGTTGAAATTATTCACAGAGAACATGTAGGGAAATTTTATTAATCTAATTCATCCCGAAATATATTTAATCGACGCAAAAAACAGCCGGTCAACTCATCCCAACCCAGCCGATACCCGCGCGTTGTCCAGATTGTCATAAATAAATTCAGGGACATCCATTACCTTCGATTTGACTCGAATCTCGGTTGTTTTCCCGTTATTTTTAAGGAAATTAATTAAACTCAGTGACAATCCCGATAGTTTCTGGTTTCTTTTTATGTAATGCTACTTCACGCCCATCCTTAAATGTACACCCTTATGAGTCCGAAAGGGGTTGAAATTATACACAGAGAACATGTAGGGAAATTTTATTAATGTAATTCATCCCGAAATATATTTAATCGACGCAAAACACAGCCGGTCAACTCATCCCAACCCAGCCGATACCCGCGCGTTGTCCAGATTGTCATAAATAAATTCAGGGACATCCATTACCTTCGATTTGACTCGAATCTCGGTTGTTTTCCCGTTGTTTTCAAGGAAATCCCCTCCAGCCCCACCCCTATCATGCCTACAAACAACATCGGTAGAAATACTATCAACGTCAATGGTCCCGGCATTTATTTATTCCACGCTAATATCGATGATTTAATATGTTAGAAAATTTCCATCCCATCCACTCCCGCCTCTCGGGGCTAAATGGGAAATTTGATGCTATAATTGAACTGGACAACATCCATAACCTTGGATTTGACTCCAATCTCGGTTGTATTCGCGTTATTTTATTGCAGCTTTCCTCCACCCAACACCTAAAAATGCTCTACTGATAATCCCGACCCGCTTCTGGGGATGGTAGACGCGTCTCACCCCAACAGTCGGTAGAAACACTATCAATATCTGTGACCCCTAAAAATATTTATCCGACTGAAATATCGACTGTTTTAGCATGTTTAAATATTTCAACCCCCGTCCGCCCCCGATTCTGGAGGTGGTAGACGCGTCTCACCCCGACAGTGTTTGTTTCCTGGTCGCAAAGAACACGTGTACGAAATTTGGTGAAATTTGATCCACCGGTATAGATTTGTATTCTCCACCCCAAACGCTAGGGGTGCTCTTTCCCCAGGGTGTAGAGGTTGAAAATTATATTCAGATATCATCAGTGGAAACACTATAAATATCTTTGACCCCTAAACATATTTGTCCGACTGAAATATCGACTGTTTTAGCATGTTTAAATATTTCCACCCGCGTCCACCCCCGTCCACCCCCGCTTCTGGGGGTGGTAGACGCGTCTCACCCCGACAGTGTTTGTTTCCTGGTCGCAAAGAACACGTGTACGAAATTTGGTGAAATTTTCTCCAGCGGTGTAGATTTGTATAACGAACATACAAATATACAAACATACAAATATACAAACATACAAACATACATACATACATACACTCATTTTTATTTATAAAATTAAACGTCGTTATTAATGGAAACAACATCGGTTAAAATAGTATGAACAACACCACCCCTTAATCTGCTACTTTCCCGTGGTGGAAAGGGTTGAATTTTTACTCATATCACATCGGTAGACACACTATAAATCTAGTTTACCCATAAACACATAACATTTTGGCAGTTTTAGAATAATAGACAATTCTCACCCCCAGCCCTAACCAAGCTCACCAGTAATGTCTCAAGGGATTTATCTTTATAACAACATCTGTTGAAATACTATTCACGTATTTCTCCTCCAAGAACGCGCAAGAACTGACTATTTATCTTCCCTTCCAACACCCACCCTTTCGGGTTAAATCGGCAATTAAAAATATTTATCCGAAGTAAACTCACTGACATCCATAACCTTCGATTTGACTCCAAACTCGGTTGTATTCGCGTTATTTTTCTGTAAAGCAACTCCACCCCAAACCATAAGAGTGCCCTTTTCCCAGGGCGTAGGAGATGAATATTATATTCAGATAACATCGGTAGAAACACAATCAATATCTTTGACCCCGAAAATATTTATCCAAATCTAATACCTGCAGTTTCAGCATGTTTAAGTATTTCAACCCCCGTCCACCCCCGCTTCTAGGGTTGGTAGACGCGTCTCACCCCGACAGTGTTGTTTTCCTGGTCGCAAAGAACCCGTGTACGAAATGTGGTGAAATTTGCTCCAGCGGTGTATATTTGTACTCTCCACCCCAAACGCTAGGGGTGCTCTTTCCCCAGGGTGTAAAGGATGAGAATTATATTCAGAAAACATCTGTAGAAACACCATCAATATCTTGGACCCCTAAAAATTATTATCCGACTAAAATATCGGCTGTTTTAGCATGTTTAAATATTTCAACCACCGTGCAACCCCGCTTCTGGGGGTGGTAGACATGTCTCACCCCGACAGTGTTTGTTTCCTGGTCGTAAAGAACACGTGTACGAAATTTGGTGAAATTTGCTCTACCGGTGTAGATTTGTATAACTAACATACAAATATAAAAAAAAACATACAAACAAACATACATACACTCTTTTTTATTTATAAGATATAAAAGCTTTTTAAAAGAGTATAAAAAGCAATGGTTCTGAAACACTTTTATTTTTGACTAAACGTCGTTATTAATGGAAACAACATCGATTAAAATAGTATGAACAACACCACCCCTAAATCTGCTACTTTCCCGTGGTGGAAAGGGTTGAATTTTTACTCATATCACATCGGTAGAAACACTATCAATCTAGTTTACCCATAAACACATAACATTTTGGCAGTTTTAGAATAATAGACAATTCTCACCCCCAGCCCTAAGCAAGCTCACCACTAATGTCTAAAGGGATTTATATTTTCAACAACACCCGTTGAAATAGTATTCACGTAATTCTCCTCCAAGAACGCGCAAGAACTGACTATTTATCTTCCCTTCCAACCCCCACCCTTTCGGGTTAAATGGGCAATTAAAAATATTTATCCGAAGTAAACTCACTGACATCCATAACCTTCGATTGACTCCAAACTCGGTTGTATTCGCGTTATTTTTCTGTAAAGCAACTCCACCCCAAACCCTAAGGGTGTCCTTTTCCCAGGGCGTAGGAGATGAATATTATATTCAGATAACATCGGTAGAAACACAATCAATATCTTTGACCCCGAAAATATTTATCCAAATCTAATACCTGCTGTTTTAGCATGTTTAAGTATTTCAACCCCCGTCCACCCCCGCTTCTGGGGTTGGTAGACGCGTCTCACCCCGACGGTGTTTGTTTCCTGGTCGTAAAGAACACGTGTACGAAATTTGGTGAAATTTGCTCCAGCGGTGTATATTTGTACTCTCCACCCCAAACGCTAGGGGTGCTCTTTCCCCAGGGTGTAGAGGTTGAAAATTATATTCAGATATCATTAGTGGAAAGACTATAAATACCTTTGACCCCTAAAAATATTTATCCGACTGAAATATCGACTGTTTTAGCATGTTCAAATATTTCCACCCCCGTCCACCCCCGCTTCTGGGGGTGGTAGGCGCGTCTCACCCCGACAGTGTTGTTTTCCTGGTCGCAAAGAACACGTGTACGAAATTTGGTGAAATTTGATCCACCGGTATAGATTTGTATTCTCCACCCCAAACTCTAAGGGTGCCCTTTTCCCAGGGTGTAGGGGATGAAAATTATATTCAGAAAACATCGGTAGAAACACCATCAATATCTTGGACCCCTAAAAATTATTATCCGACTAAAATATCGGCTTTTTTAGCATGTTCAAATATTTCCACCCCCGTCCACCCCCGCTTCTGGGGGTGGTAGGCGCGTCTCACCCCGACAGTGTTGTTTTCCTGGTCGCAAAGAACACGTGTACGAAATTTGGTGAAATTTGATCCACCGGTATAGATTTGTATTCTCCACCCCAAACTCTAAGGGTGCCCTTTTCCCAGGGTGTAGGGGATGAAAATTATATTCAGAAAACATCGGTAGAAACACCATCAATATCTTGGACCCCTAAAAATTATTATCCGACTAAAATATCGGCTTTTTTAGCATGTTTAAATATTTCAACCCCCGTGCACCCCCGCTTCTGGGGGTGGTAGACATGTCTCACCCCGACAGTGTTTGTTTCCTGGTCGTAAAGAACACGTGTACGAAATTTGGTGAAATTTGCTCTAACGGTGTAGATTTGTATAACGAACATACAAATATACAAACATACAAACAAACAAACAAACATACAAACAAACATACAAACAAACATACAAACATACATACACTCTTTTTTATTTATAAGATAACGTACAAAAAATATAATTTTAGTTACATTGAATTATTATTCCTGGTAACAGAATTCAGATATTGATTGCCAAACTAAAATAATATGGTTAGTAACAACGACTGGCTCACCAAATGTTATATCATTTATTCTATCTCCATATCCATCCAGCACCCATTTCATTTTTCACTCGTCGCATACTTTTTTTCAGTTTGATCGCTGCTAGTACAATCTGAACACGCCTACCATACATCATCAAATTGTTTGCGCAAACACGACTATTGCGCAATGGAGCTCTTTATATACGGGTCCAATAAGCTTACTTGGGATTCAGTTAAATTTAAAGAAGAGGCGTTCCTGATTACGCAGCTTTTTTTATAATGCTGTAGGTAACTGATAAAAATTCCCATACATGGATGAAAATTAGAAGGCATAGGTGAAACAGAAAGACACTTCTACATTTGAATTAACGAGAAAAAAAATTCTATTAAATTCGAACCTTATATATTTAAAATAAAATTTAAACAAGCCATTCGGCAAGGCTGTATCCGAACCAAGTATTAACGTCACGGACATTTGGAAATCCCTGATTCGTTCCGACAAAAAGTTAAATGCCTCAGCAACAGAGTGAACAGTCTGTCACTCTCATCTCGAACCCTATAATATTATCAATAAGTCTCCTCTTCAGTAAGACGCGAAGACCTAAGCTGAATCAAGTGGGTTTATTTTGTTAAGTAGTGTATGGACTCTAGCACTCCCCTCGTATCCCATACGGTTAATTATCAGTTTAAATTAACTATAGATAAGCAACATATTCAAAGTATAAGGAATAAAAAACACTAGATATAGAAGCTATCACCTCAGAAAGTGAATAGAAGCGTTAATAGAACAATGGCAAAGAGAAATATAAGCCGAATCATGATGAACAACGGTGGCTCTTGTATGTACGTCAGTAAGAAGTATGCTGATCAGTGTAAAGATAGACCTGTTATTTGTGCCTTAAGTCTAGAATGTAAATTTGAATGCAGCGCTGTGCAAAAGCAATGTACCAGAAATATAGTAATATTGTGCATTTATGGACAACCAGATAATGAATCTGAAAATTTTCTCCATCATCTTCAGAAATTTAATGCGGAAAACAAACATCATATACTTTCGGGAGATTTTAACATCAACTTCCTGGAAGAAGTTGCAGTTGCAGAGCTTTTCTATTTCTTTGGTATTTCCTTAACACACCAAATTCCCACGCCACTAATAAATTGAAGATGATATAAGGTACGCGTAGTTGAAAATTCTCTTTCTGATCATAATGCACAACTTATGTACATTTATGAAGATATCATTCATACGATAAATCCGGACAGATTTGAACGTTTACAAAACCTTGTCCGGAGAAATACACACTTATTTCAGAAAATTGTATTCAACTGAATGGCAACGTGTTCTTAATACCTGCAAAACAATGACTTAAACTCTGTTCTTGACACGTTTCTAAAAGTTTTTATATCGATTGTTGTTGAATTTGCCCCTATTAAATTAAAAAATACTATTAACTTTAATAAGGTTACATGGTATTCGAATATAACGGGATAAACTCTGCTTTTTGAACAAATTCAAGAATCACTCCGCATGCAATCAAAACTTAACTATATCCAAACTTACAGAAGTAATTACAAGAAAGTGTGACCGTGAAAAAACTTAATAATTCCAGTCGCAAGGCAAATGATCATAATGAAATAAAAGCAGCTTGGAATGTCATAAAAAATGTATCAGACAAAGATATTAGAACACTTGAAGAACTAGAGTTAAACGTTTTCTGGTAGAGACGCTCCTCGCAAATTCAACTACTATTTCTTAAATGTTGCTAACCTGAACGTAAAAGATACCTCAGCTTATGTTGAGAAGGATTTCTTAAAATTTTTGCAGAACTCTGTTCAGGTAGTTCAAAATTGTAGTAATTGTGCAGGTTTGTCATACCAGTTTGGGTGACGATAATGTGCTGACTCCTTATTACCGTAATGAACGAATTCTGAGATCCGTCGATTCTTGGGCAATGCCCGCTAAATTCCAAAGTAGTAAAAATAAACTTACAAAAAAAATAGTTTTGTACTTCCAGATACATTTATAAACAGAGAATGTACTATCAAAAATAATATAAAATATGTCAGATGGTTGATTTCATATGGATTGACCTTTTCTCTTCTCCTTAAATGTTTTCCACAATATCTAGCTCTTCATCTCCATAATTTAAGAGTGAACCAACTAAATCAACTTTGACTAAAGTAAAGAACAAATTCGGCTTTGACGAGGATAAATAAGATAAGGAATCTTCATTTTCTCACTCGGACACCAATATCACAGACACAACTGGGGATATTGAAAAAACAATGCAGTGTAAGCCCAATATTTAGAATTTGATTTCCAATTAGCTTTTGTATTTCAGGAAAATATTATTTAATAATTCAACTAATTAATAAACACAGTCGTGTGTGCGCGCACACAAACAAACAAACACACACACACAGATATATATATATATATATATATATATATATATATATATATATAATGTATAGTAAAAATTAGATTAAATATAAAATTATAATTCGATAAAATAGCCACATGACAGACAAAATGAAGTGATAATATGAATACCATACAAAAGTTTTGAGTTCATAAAATGGTTTGTGTGGAACTCACAGCTCTTGTGTTTTAACAATGATTCCACAAACATTGGGTGGTATTTATATCATTTTGTGTGTCATTTGACTATATTACCTAATTATTATATTTTTTTACAAAGATGTATTATATTTTCATTTAGATGGAACATTATTTGAACTTGAAGACAATTTCAGAATATTTCTATATGCTAATAAATTATTTCTGAAAAGTATCCCACTCATTGTGAGTCTCTTGCATCCATTTATTTAAAATTAGATAAATGTCGAACAAAACAGTCTTAGGTATGGTCCAGGAAGAAACATCCTCTAATATTGCCATTTAAACATAATTATTTTAGTGTAAGCTGTATTATACAGTAGACTTTTGGAAATAGATGCACAAAAACCACATTATGTGTTAACTTTGTCTGGCTAAAAATAATCTATACTGTAAAGTATTTGAAATCATACATACATATAATTAAAACAATTGGTATGGACAGGAAAGAGAGAAATGTGGTGCCATCACATGAAATTGAAGCTCAGCCATTCAGAACAGGAGTATGTTTTTCAGGGGAAAGATGACACATCATGTGTTCTGGCGCAAGTGAGGCTAATGTCTCCGATAATTTGATGAACTTATATATACTTATACTAAATGGTAATGCAAAGCTTTCATTTTAGGTAAGCCACCACATTTCTCACTTTCCTTTCGAAACGAATTGTCCGCAGCCAGCCAGTGCATGTAATGGTGTAACACTGAAGAAGGAGGTTGAGAGCCTCCGAAAATTTGAAGAACAGCTTTGGTTCCCTATGGCTACACCGTACTTCACTTTCAGGTAAGCCACAAGCTATCTCTCTTTTTTCCATACCAATATTGCAATTATATATATATACACATACACACACTTATGGAAAATGTGACAAGGTAAAATTAAACAACACATTTAGATAGGAAACAGGCAGAAGGAAGTCGACTTGCCCTGAAATCAACAGTTGATCCAGTTGGGCAGTGGAGTGAAAATATTTCTAATTTTCAAGGGCTTTGTCATAAAATAAGGTCTGAAGTGTGTACTGATCAGGCATGAATTGAAAAATTCAAACTAAGGTACACCAGCCATCAGACAGCAACAAGTGACACCCAATAAAGCCAACAACTCTGAATGAGAATAGGGAAAATATATGAAACAGATAATTATAATTATTATTATAATATTATATTGATTCAAAATATTATAATAATATTAGAGGATGTTGAATCCAGGACTTTGCCTAGACCATAAGATGTGTTGAAAGAAGAGTTCCTATAGATGGGATTTCAACATCCAATGAGTTGAGGAAGTAAGGCTTTAAGGAGGGTAGTGTGAAGCATTGGCTGAAACTGTTGAAGTTCTAACTTTGGGCATGAACAAAATAAAGAAACATTACCTACTTCTCCTCCCATATAATCTACCAAATTAATGGCAAACTCTTTCTTGCCTTTTATATTGTCCAAACCAAATGGCCACTCCATGAACATATTGTTAACCTATGCAGCACTGTAGAACTATTATAAACCCAATGTCCAATAGTTGCTCACATCCAAAGTCACACCTCCAACAATTTCGACCAATGCTTTACACTGACCCTCCTTAAAGCCTTATCGCCTGACTAATCGGATGCCTAACTCCATATTTGGGAACTCTCCTTACAGCACACCTTAGTCTTAGGTATGGTCCAGGAAGAAACATCCTCTAATATTGTTATAATAGTCGTTGTAGTAGTAGTTATAAAACTATGTTGAAATCTTGCATGAATATAATATTATAAAAATAATTGTAATGATTATGAAAGAACAAAGGCTTTACTGGTGTATTTGCTACTAGAGTGATTCTTGGGCTTGCAACCAGGTGAGACACAGGCTTTGGCCACAAAGTTTCAATGGTAATCACTGCCATCGTTGTCAAGTAATACCTGTCTGTGCTGCTCACATAAGGTAATGTTGAGCATTCTGCATGCTGATTGGGTCTGGGCCTCAAGTGGTAGAGTTCGTCCCCCTCTACTGTCTGAATGCAGCAAATATCTTACATATAAGTCCCTTCGGGTGGCCCCCCACAGCAGCAACCGTATCACTGGGACCAGTTAACAAAGTATCCTAGAGTTTGATAATATGAAACCCCGTATCATGGTTCATTAGGCTTCTGGTACTGTAAGGGATGGGGGAAGGGGAAGAGGAGGAAGGCCAATCAGAGCGCAGAACATTCAACATTGCCTTATAAGGGAATAAATTAGCAGCACAGCCTACTGGACAAACGGTTATCACTTGACAACACCTATACTCACCCAAATGGAAACCCAAGAATCACTCAAGCTTCATAATTGATCTGTTTAATCCTATCTCCATTCTCATTAATTGACTTTTAAACTTATTTTCCATTTCTTTACTTTTTACCTTCCACTCTAATGTCTTTGTTTGATGTGTTTACTTTTGTATGTGTGTATGTATTTTTCCATTGTTAAGACCTTTTGTTAAAAGGGAGACAGAGATTTGTTGGCTTTATTGATCGATTGTTGTTGTCTGATGGCTGGTGCACCTCCGTTTGAATTTGTCAATTCAGTTCTTTTCTCCTAAGGAAGGGTGCACAGGCCCTAAAACTTCCGAAAATTTTTAGATTCCTCAGCCAAAATGGACCAACTATTGATTTCTGGTAAGTTATAATCACTGTCTCTCTTTCCTATAAATGTGTATTTTATTGTATTTGACCTCATCACACATTTTCCTTAAGTGTTATATAAATAACACATTTGGATAGGAATGAGAGACAGAGAAGCCGACTTACCTGAAATCAACAGTTGGTACAGTCGAGCTGAGAAGTGATAATATTTAAAAATTTGAGGGCTTCAGCCCCCTTCATCAGGAAAGGTCTGAACTGTGAACTGGCCTATACACACACACATCTGCCTTTGCTACCTACCGATTTCAGGTAATTCAACTGTTCTCTATTTTATATATATATATATATATATATATATATATATATATATATATATATATATTTGGATAGTGGACCAACTATTGATTTCAGTCCAATTCCGGCTGGACCACGGAATGGTCTAACACTCCTTCCTGAAGTAAGAGGCTAAGAGCCTCCGAAAATTTGAAGAACAACCTTCAGGTCCTTATCGTGACACCGCACTTCACTTTCAGGTAAGCCACAACCTATCTCTTTTTCCTTTCCATACCATTATAATATAACATTGTATATGACATTGTCAAAAATAATTGCAATATTGATATTGCAATTATATATATATATATATATATTATATATATATGTATGTATCAAATTCATGCTGGCTCACATTTCTGACCTTTTCTGATGAAGGAGGCTCAGGTCCTCGAAAAAATGAAGTTTTATTTTCTGCTCATCCCAAGCGGGCCAATTGTTGATTTCAGGTTAAGTCAACTATGAGGCCTCTCTTTCCTATCCAAATATATGTAAAGTGCTTAAGGAAAATGTGACATGAACAAATTAATTAACACATAGGAGAGCGAGCCAGCCTATCTGACCCACCTGAAATCAAAAATTAGTCCAGATAGCCGAGTGATAGTTCAGACCTACTATCCTGATAAAGGAGGTGCAGGTCCTCAAAAATTTGTCTTTTTTATCTGTACCTTCTGTTGATTTCAGGTGTGTCATCTACATCCTCTATTTATATTTTCTATTCAAATGTGTTATATATAATTCATGTTACCTAATACAAATTATCTCATATAAAATTCCAATCAACATTTTTAGAATTTTTTTGGTTATATCAAATTTAATTAAAATTCCAGACATTAATAAAGGCATGTTAGTTATAAAAGTTAATTTACAATGAAGGTTATAAATATTTCAATACACTTGCATGGCATTTTTCACAGTTTTAATTTACATGGAAATAAATATTGAGTTATTTCTGAAGATTGTTCTAACCATCTAAGTCTAGAAAGGAATTGTACCATGTTTAAATCTCACAAAAATATTAGTACATAAGAACATCAGTAACATGGTAACAAGCTTGGGAACAACCATATGTGAAAGGCGTCCATTTTTTCAGACAAATACAAACATGTTTCAGTTAGTAAGTTTTTATAAATATGGCACAAAAATGTTACAAAATTGTTTCTACTTTTTTATACCTACATCAATTCTTAACAAAGCAGCTAACTACTAACAGTAAACAGAAACACTACCAATTTTTTTAAATTTATTAAATTGTAATTGTCAGATTGATTTAAATATTAAAGACTATCATATTTGAAAAAAAAATTAAGTATTAAATGGAACACTACATATTATCAATCCTAATTAACAGAGAGAGAAACTGAGGTGTAAAGTGTGTGGGACAACAAAAAATTAGCCATATGGTTACTCAAAATATGAATAACTTATTGACACATTTTTCTCTAGTGAAATGAAATCAATTTCATTTTAAATGCTCAAAAGTGCTACTATATATGTTTTCAATTAAATTATACAGATAGGCATTTTGTTCAACATAACATAACATATAGGTGGCCATTGCTTACTTTTAACCTTGAAGAATGTAAATAGTTTTTAAATGTGAAACTGAAACATATGGAAGTGACAATGCAACTATCAGGTATCAGTGCATAATGTGATATTTTGTGATGCTAAATAAAATAACTAACAAAATTCAACATTATGAAAACTACAATTTAGTTCAAAGACTAAAATAGTAGTTTTGTTTACAGAGTACTCATTGACATTTCATTACACAAAGTAGAAAACTGAATTGGAACAGAAATATAAATGCACTGCAGTGAAGTGTAGTTTATAAACCTATTGTCAAGAAATTTTCCCAAGGAATAATAATACATTTCCAACATACTAAATCAAATTCAGAATTTGTTTTGGAAATAATTTTGACATTCATTAATATTGTAATTGAGAATGAAAACAAATTATACTTGCACCAAATTTTTACTCTAGATGATGAATTAGTACAATTGAAATATATCATTATTAACTGAACAAATGTTAATGCATAAGCACAGAGATTGAAGTGTAAATTATAGCATTTTGTTTAAAATATGAAAATAAAACAAACCAATAAAGTGTTAATATTAGAAGCCAATGTCAGTTCACATTTAATATCAAGAAATTTCATAATGCAACAATTTAATTAGAATACTCGTTTCAACCAAATTTCTTAGTACATGTATAATACAAAAATATACTTACCATTTAAGGGCCAAATGTGTGAAGGCAGAGAATGAGCTGCATAAACTCGTCCAAGGCTTATGTTTGTTAAAGGGCTGACCATAACGTGATCCTCCGGCGAACTACTGTCAGTTTCTGGCGATTCAGATATGTCATAAGCTCCAACATTTGAGTTCGGAATTCCTATGGCTTCATGACTTGAATGACTGTCCGGAACACTCGAAAGCGACCTAGCTCTTTGTCTGTCACTTGACACAGCACCAGGAATAGCACGAAGAAGACTAAACCCCGTACCACCAGCAACAACATCTGAGCTGCTACTAGTTGAAAAAGTTCGTGCTCTCGGGCTTGATCCACCACCATTAGCTGTACTAGCTTTAGCACCCATAGCACTTACAATATTTCAAGTATTTCTATACTGTGAAATTTGTTTTTACGGTTATTTACGTAGCAGAATGCTTCTGAATGTGCCACCAATTCATATCACTGAACCTTATAAAATACATTAACCTAATAACAAGCGGCCATATTGCCTACGACTGTAGCAGCACGCTCTGCAGGAGCTAAATGGAAACAAAATTTACTGAAAAGGTGAACGCGCCGTAAAATGAACTTGGTAATCGCAAGGACACAATCAGGTCCAAACAATATATCAATTGGCCGATCTAAATAACAAACAACCAATATGTCAAAACAATGTATCAATTGATTAAAACCTAAAAATTATTGCAACAAAACGTTTCGTCCACAGGTAATATACCAAAATAAGCAAAATTTATAATATAAACAACAAATGCAAGTTGACCGAAAAATAGTTAAATATATAATACACATTTGAATAACTTTCATGAAAGAGCCAATTAAACAGACTTACAGTTCTGAAAGTATATGTATGATTTGTACGTTTTTAGCCCAACTTATAGTGCTAAACTACTTTAAATCAGATATAATCCACAACCTTTTTTAAGTCAGAAAAAGATATTTAATTAAAATTCCACTACGTTTCGTCGCTAATTTGCACACCCATCGGGTATTACGTTTTACAAAATTTTGATAGAAAGGGTCGTTCTCCGTGAATGCTGTGACCGAAATGAAGTATTTCATACTTGAAGAAATAGCTAATTAGGTACGAAACGTAGTGAAATTTCAATTAAATATCTTTCTCTGACTTCAATAAAACAAATGTTGGTTTTTCGCTCACAAAAATTAGCGAATATCGACCCTGATTAACAAAATTTTGTAAGACGTCATACCGGTCGACGTCGCAAATTAGCGACGAAACGTAGTGCAAATTCAAATAAATATTTTTTTCTGACTTCAAAATAACGGCTGTTGTTTTTTCAGCTGAAGCAGTCAATGGAGATCGAGCGTAACTAACAAAATTTTCCAAAATTTTTAACCTGAAGAGGTAGAAAAGCAACTGCAAAACGTAGAGTTTTCAATTGAATATATTTTTCTGTTTTAAAAAAATATGGCTGTTTTTTTGCCACTGCAGTCAAGGTAGAACGACCCTGTCTAACAATCTTTCTATTAAATAAAATTGACTGTGTGTGTAGTTCCGCATACAAATTTACATCCGTGGAGTAATTTCACCAAATTCCGTACACGTGTTCTTTGCGACCAGGAAACAAACACTGTGTAGGTGAGTCACGCCTACCACCCCCAGGAGCAAGGGTGGACAGAGGTGGAAATTTTCATAATGAAAACACGGCCGATATTTGCGTTTAATAAATATTTTTCAGGGTTAATTAAACTAACAGTATTTCTACCGATGTTGATTGTGTATAATTTCAACCCTTTTCAGCATGGGAGGAGAGCACGCTTAGGGGTGGGGGTGGAAAGGCGTTTCAAGAGAATAACACGAAAACAACCGAGATTCGACTCGAATCCGGGGTTATTGACGTAGCTGAGATAAATAATAACATTGAACTTGCAGTTTATCCCCCACTGGCGGGAGTGAACGGGGGTGAAAATTTTCAAACATTTTTATCGGACTATATTTGCGTCGAATAAATGTTTTTCGAGGTGAATAAAATTCATAATATTTCTCTAGATGTTTTAGGGGTAGCGGTGGAGGGGCGTTACATGAAACTATCGCGAATACGACCAAGATTTGAGTCAAATGCGGAGATATTGATGTTGTAGAGTTTATTTACGACAACCTGAACGTCATAAATTGCCAGCGAAACGTAATGGAATTTTAATTAAATGTCTTTTACTTCGAAAAATGGCTATTGCTTTTTCGGCTACAGCAGTCAACAGATAAGGACTCACGAAATTTTGTAAAATGAAGAGGATGTAAATTACCGACGAAAGTTAGTAGAACTTCAATTGTTATTAATTATATTTTTCTGTTATTGAAAAGAAAGCTACCATTTTTTTCGGCCACAAGAATCAAATGAGAACGACCCTGACTAACTAAATTTTATAAAACGTCATACCTAATGAGGCAGCAAATACGCGACGAAACGTCGTGGAGTTGCAATTACATATATTTCTCTGACTTTAAAAATTAGTCTGATGTCTTTTCGGCCACAACAATACGCGACGAACGACACAGATAACAAACATTTGTAAAACGTTGTGTGGACATCGTAATTATAGATGTGTAGGACTGCCCTATGATACTTCCTTGAGGCACTCCTGCATATATTCCCCTTACAGTGACACCTGACAAGGTCGCAAACTAGCGACGAAACGTAGTGGAATTTTAATTGAAAATGTTTTTTGAATTTAAAAAAAAAGGATGTTTTTTTTTCGGCCACATCAGTCCGCGGTAAAGGATCCTGACTAAAAAAATTATGTAAAACCTGTTCCGTTGCACTTTGTTTACGTGCGTCCCTTCTCTACTTGCGACCTTTACGTGCTCCTGCCTCACTCCACCATCCCCTCGACGTTCATGTCCTCTTAATTTAGTTCGTTCGACCTATAAATAGGTCTGAGTTGTTGTGGTTATTGTACAGAAAACGACCTACTAAGGTGGGAGCATTATGTTTTAGGAATTAACACTAAATATTCCAGCTACTACGAGTAATTGAGCACGTAACAAAAGGATATAATCTGGCAAGGTCCACGGAAAAGGCTTTTGACAAGATATGGCATAACGGCCTGATAAGGCGGCTCAAATGGCTGTAAGTTTCCGCTGGCACTTGTACCGTCGCTCCACTCATGCCTATCACTTAGGACTATCTTCGTTGATGTCAACACAACACAATCCACTGTAAGGGGAATATATGCAGGAAGTATCAAGGAAGTATCATAGGGCAGTCCTACACATCTATAATTACGATGTCCACACAACACCAGAATCTCTGGTCGCCAAATTTGCAGACTACACCGTTATCTTTGCCCACTCAAGGCTACCATTGGCACTTAATAACAAATTACAACGCGCACTCAAATACACCTGAACCGTGGTTAAGACGATGGTGAATTAAGGTTAACGAATGGTAAATGTGAGAAACACCTACTTACACGTAGGACACGACACGCACGCCTGCACAAAGACTGTCGTCCGCTCACACTCCACAATCGCCGATTCAATTACGAGACACGGTTAAATACCTAGGAGTCTCACTTGATCCGGCCCTAACATGGAGGCTCCATACCACGAACACCATTCGAAAAGCAAACATTAGACTAAAACAGCTTTATCCTTTGATTAACAGAACAAGCACCCTCAACACATCACTGTCCGCGGCCTATATTTAACACTCATACGACCAACTCTGACATATGCAGGACCAACTCTGACATATGCAGGACCAGTGTGGGGCTATGTAGCAAAGTCACATCTACGTAACCTCCAGTTTGTACAAAACGAAGTCCTTAAAATCATCGCCAAGGCACCAAAGACGTCCGCCGCGAATTGAACATACTGCCATTAATGGACGTTATCAGAAAACATGCTTCACGCTTTTACAGCAAGACACAATTCTTACACAACACTATCGTAAGATGACTGGACGATTATGACCACACCCGTCACAAAACACAAAAACTCCAAACACCTCCTCTTTCATCCCGAACTACCATGATTGTCTTAAAATACAATAACTGACCACTTTTGATTACGGGGTTTTCAGGACGTGTACGGAGATTTGGAATCTACGACGAGAAGAGGAGCGACGTGCATGATTCCCACAACCAGCTACTAACTTAATCCTTCCAACCATTTGCATTTTGCTGTCGCACAAGAACAGTATTATAGTTCCTTGTGCCCTTCAACCCCCTATCTATCGCTCTTCATTATGTCTCTTACAAGCTATCTCCGTGAATGGCCGTATTAAAGGGTATTATGCCCTCAGATGTGGACCAAACTCAAGTTCCCATTCCTTGTGTTCCAAGTTAGTTTACTAATAGCACGTGCAGAGGGGGTGTAGAAAGGGGTAGACCCTCATGCTTGGCCGTATTAACATGGTAACATGTAGTTGGTTACAACCATTAGCTCGTCCATACCAATTATCATTTATTAATTTACATGGAATTCTTTTAATTAAGGCCTAAGTTTTTAAACAGTAACTAGCCGAGGTCTGGTGGATGTTTTCTTTTAAGTCGTCTTTGTTGGGCTCTGGAGGAATTGAAGTTGTAATTTCAGCTATGGTTGGAGTAATATGCGCTGTTGAGTTTTTAATGAGGGGATAAAATGATTTTAATAATGTATTTGACTGTATGTATGTTGAAGTCACTATGCAGTCTGTTATTTTTTAAGTATCAAGGACACCTAAAATCATTCTAAGGGATTTATTTTGGATTACTTGGATTTCGTTCAGGTTTGTTCAGTCACGCTGTCGTCTGCAAAAAGAGCTGTTAAACTATTTAAGAGTTGAGGGATATCGTGGGTGTATAGAACGTATAGAAATGGGCCAAGAACACTTCCTTGGCCAACACCTGAAAGAATAGGATTTGGGTTGGTTATATAGTTGTTATATTTGACAGAAAAGGAGCGGTTAGAAAGGTAATTGGTAACGAGTCGGAAGTAAGTGTCTGTTACGTGGGGTTTTAGTTTGAAGAGAATAGTAGGATGATGTACTTTGTCGAAGGGTTTCTCCGAGTCTAGGAATGGTGTTAGACATACGTTTTTGTTTTCAAATGATGAGTAGATGTAATCAGTGAATATGTAGAGGAATTTCGGGCAAGAGTGTTTGGAGAAAAATGTTAGGGATTAAGTGAGGGACTTGGCTTTTTAGTTTTGGTTACAGAAGTTTTCGAAGAGTTTGTATAAGGTAGGGAGAAGACTTATTGGTCGGTAATTTATTTATTAGACTTAGGTTTTTAGAGTTTTGGAGCATTGGAGGCATGGCTATTGAAGATTTTCGTAATTAAAACTATCGGTTTAGGAGGGGAGTGCTTTGATTTGGTTATTTGTGGTTTTCTCATGACTTGGTACTGGTTTGTTTTTGAGTTTACGGGTGACATAACGGATGTTATTTGTGGTAAAGAGTTTTGAGAGTGGAAAGGGATGTAGAGGTTGGTCAAGGACTTAATTAAAGTTCGATTTCGAAAACTTGGTCGTTGGTAGGGTAGGAAGTAAACTGCTTTGTAAGAAGATCGGCGAAGAGGTCCACTTTTTGTTATGGCAAGGAGTACCAGGAATTATTTAATGAAGTGGAGTTGTGTCGATTTGTGTTTAGTTTTGAGCCAGAGAGAGAAGTCCTTGGCATTGAGGGACTGTATTTTATGAAAGTATGCAAGGTCATTTGCGTTTTTTAGCGTAGATTGTAGTAACGTGGTAGCTGCATTATACTGCGATTTTATAGTCCTGTGTTTGGTTAGTATCCATATAACCAACCCCCCCCCCCCCCAAGGTAGAGTTATTTTTATTTTTTAAAAGTTCTTGTATGGGGTCTCGGTCGATTCTTGTTTGGCCGAGGTGATGAAGCTGCTGTAAACGTTGTTAACATTGCTGAAAATAGATCAGTTATCGCTGCTTCAATTTCGGAGGGTGAACTTAATGGAGTAGGTAGAATTATACTTTTGTTAACGGTATCTGCGATGATTTTTCAGTTTGTGCACTTGCTTTTCATTTGTTTGTGTTGTGAATTGCGGGGTCGATGCTTAGGATTGCTAAATATGGGAGATGGTCTAAGGAGAGATCGATGACGACTTCCTGGTTAAGAAAATAATGAGAAGAGTTTTTGCAGATAAAGAAATCCAGCATGTTCGTGATTTTCCGTTGTCCAGATGGTAAGTAGGTTCGTCTGGGTAGATGAATGAGTAACTCATTTAGGATTTTCCCTCTCGGGTTGCCTACGTAGGAGCCAAATGCTGGATGCTTGCTTCTAAAATCTCCGCCGATGATGAAGGGTGGAGGTAGAGACTGAAATACTTTGAGAAAATGTGAATCTTTTAAGTTGACTGGAGATGAATAGAAAGAAGCTATGGAGATTGAGTTTATTGGATTGGTAGAAAGCGAAATGATCGTTGTTTGTAGTTCCGGTAGGATTACTGGTGGTAGCTCGTTGTGAGTGACTGAGTTTTTGATAATTATTGCAGAACCTCCTTTTCTTGATTTTTCAGGGTGATCAGCTCTGTAGATTTTGTTTCTAGGTAGATCGAAGGATAGATTTGGGGTTAGTTTCGTTGATAAGTCCGATATGGATGTTGTAATTTTGAAGGAATAGTTTGAGTTCATGGTATTTATTATTCAGACCACATGAGTTCCGTGTGCCGATATTGAGGTTTCTATTGGAGAATGGAGTAATTTTTTGAGATCCATTAGTTTGGGGATAATGGCTGATAACATTTGTATGAGCGGAGAGATAATTGATATTAGATTTTCTAACTTGGTGAAGAGGAGACGAAGTTAATTGCTGTTGTAGACAGATGTAGAATTCGTAACACCTGCCGTGTTCGGGTGAAAGTTGTTATTATTTTTGACAATGCTTGCATGAGACGGAGTTGTATACTGTAAAGTGGGAATCAGTTTTTATTGATACCTTGTTGAGTACACTGTCCCATTTGGAATTGGTTGGACACTAAAACTACTTGTGTAGTTTTAAGTTTCTGTTACCGGGACAACATTTGTAGCTCGCTGTGTAATTGCCTTTACTCACACTCTGGTGGGAGGTATTTTGATTTTCCATTAATTCCGTTGGGATGGACGTCTAGACATATGAAACATCTTCAGTCGTGAAATCAGTAGTTCTTTGTGTGGTCAAACTGTTGACACTTTAAACACTGGGTTACGATTCTTTTTGGTTTATGGGGTTCGATTTTCACCTTATAGGGTATCTATGTCAAATACCTTGTGATCCAAGGGGTTTGGGGATATGTCGAAAAAGAGTGGTAACTCCACTTTAGTTATTGGATGCAACACTGGAAGGATTTGCACTAGGTTGAAACCATAAGATTGTAGTTACTCTGTAATCATTATAGTGTCCGCTGAGTGATGAATGTGGGAGTCTCTGGTCACCAAACCGGCGCGTCCTCCGCTGCCAAAACCTCGCCAAGCGCTTCTCGTCCCTGGCGCACCAGATTTCGCCGGCGCTTCTCACCGCGCCATCTATCACAGATTGTTGGGGTCTCTGGTTGGAGATGTATATTGCCCATGTCTACTTTTGTCATTATAGGGACGTAATCGCTGTCGAAGAGGGAATCAGCTGTGGACCATTCGCATTTGTCTGCAATATTGAGTGTACTATAATTTATATCAATTACCGAATGTTTGCTAGTTGCCGTGTTGAAAAGTATGTGATTGCCGTTATTGGGGATGATCAAGCTATTGGACTATGCTACCTCCACGATTAACGTTCCAATGCTATCCGTGTAGCTCGAACCTCAGGATTTCTTGGGAGCGTTAATGTCTCCAAGTAACATAAAGTGGGAGCCTAGCTGCTTGGTTATGTCTTCCAGCTCGCGTTTGAGCATAGACTTGTTTGGAGGGAGGTACATGTTGCATATGTGAATCACTAGATTCGTAGTCATGTGGAGTTTGATAGCTAGCGACAGTTTCCAGTGCCGTTTTGAGTTCGATATGTTATTACGGAATTTATCGATACTCCTCCACTTGCATTTACAAAGTTGTCCTAGTATTGTGATAACTATTGAAACCTTTTATGGATGCATCTTTTCCTGGTTTAAAGTTTGTTTCTGTACAGATGTAACCCCTGCTTTCTGAATTTCAATTAGTCTTAATATGCAACTTTTCCTTTTGTAATATTCGTTGACATTCCACTGAAGTAGCAGCATCGTCATATTTTGTGTTTCAGTGGATAATTGTGATATAATATATTTAATTTTTTATTGCCTTTTTTAACTTTGACACCCTAGTAATGATTCTGTCCTTAATCAGTGGGTAGAGGTCTAAATTTCTATGAAATTATCTGCAGTAATGTAATCACTCGCAACGCTCAAGGGATTAATTGTTTCAAAAGCATTGAGTATTAGCTCTTTAGTTTGCTAAAACGAGATTGCGGATTTGTGTTCTAGTGCGTCAAAGGTTACCTTCACTGCTTCTAGCGATTCGTCGTGGTTTTCTGAGTTTGCGCAGTCTGCTTGGATTTTTTGTTGGGTTGCTGTTTTGAGACAGATGAATGCTAGGGAAATCTTCGTTCTCTTGAGTTGTCAGAAATTTGTGTAGATAGAATCTAGGAGGATCTTTTCTTCGAGACTTGCGCGCACGTTTTTTTTGTTGCTTCCCGCCTCTTGTGTCGCATATGACTGGTTGCTAATACTATTGCTGTCCACATCTATGTTTTCTACTAGGGAAATGTTTGGCTAAGGAACACTCCTGTGCAGAACGCAGTTCTTTGCAAAAAAACATGGGTACTTTGCACAGTGCCCAATTTTTTACCAAGATAACAGCCTTCGCTGAAGGCAGGATATATATTAAAAAAAGTTCGTATTATCATAGAAGAGGAGTACTGATTAGGGAAGGAAGTTTATCTTTGCTGGGTCCAGTTATCTTAGAGGCAGGGGTTATACCGTATTTTCCCAATTCGCTGAGTATTAGCTCATTAGGAATGATTGGACACACATTTGAGATTATGACCTTAATTAGCTTTATTATTAGGGCCTTATATTTATCGTCTAGTTATTGATTTCAAAAGATTTGTACTTAGTTGTTATTTCGACTACATCGTTACTGCTGGTTAAAAAATTTACATCCTCGCGTTAGCAATCTACCTTATTTTGGAGCGACATATTAGATTGGTTAATGCTACAATATACTCATCTGTGTTGCTCAAAGAAGTGCCTACGTTTTTGATTTTTTAAAAATATTTTTAGAGTAACAGGCTACATGAGGGCAATCCATGTGGTGTCAACTCCCCTATTATAGCATAGGAAGGGATTTGAAATGGGAGGGGGGGGGGGGTTCAGAAGGGTAGAGGAAGGTAGCCAAGGGTCATAACGAATCTTCATTTCACAACTCCTCTGCGAGCTTCCTCTCTCGTATCCTGCACAGATGTTCCTTTCTCCTCAAACGGAATTTCTCTGAATAATTTACCTACCCCCACCTATCCTTCAAGGCGTGGCGTGTAGAAAAAAGAGTGGGCCATACTTCATGGGAGGAAAGATTGTCAAATTCGTAATGACTTCCTCCGTCGAAAAAGCAGTATATCTACCGATGGTCTGGATTTTTTGATATTCAGAAACGTCTTATTAATATAGATTTCTGTTGTCCATTTCATCCCAGAAAAACGTTTAACGATTGTTGCATTGGCTGGAATCGGGTAGTATGGTCGTTCAGTAATTTCGTTTAATCGCCTGTAGTATATACAGTTCCTAAGCAAGGTGATGAATAAGTCGAATACGACTTTCTTCTAATCCAAGTTTCAGCCATTGCTTCGCATGTTCTCCTTGAATTCAGTTTCCTCCGGATAATGTGCGGAACTCTGATGATTTTGTTCGATGTAAGTTTTATATGGTGCACGTTTCTCGGACAAACACCTATATCGGCTAATAGATCGTCGTTTTCTCAGAGTATATTTCGTAAACGCTTTTTATTTTCTTACCCTATTTCATCTGTTATCTCGAATGCTTCGATTTTCTAATGTATATTCTCTATCTTAGTGAATGTCAATTTACGAGCATTCGGCCAATTTTCAGTAAATCTCGACTTGGTTTTGGAACATATTTCTTGTTGGGCTTTATATCGCTATGTCGTATTACAGCAGTTAAGAAAGTCGTAGAGACCTGATATTTCTCGGTTGGTAACACCTTCACATCGTACTTCAGAAGGTTCAATGGAAGCGTAAAAACCATCGGATTTTCGTATACGTCCCATATCGACCCCGCATTTATCCAGCCAATTGTTTCCAATTAAAATTCCGTACGTCAGTTTCGGTATGACGAAAATATCAGCTATTGTTTAATAATAACTGATCTGGATTTCCGCTTCAGTAAATAAATGAATAAATTCATCTCTACCCAATGCTTTTATCTCAAGTGGTGCACTGCATTTGCCTTCTTCGTAACATCTTTAGCTGGGTATCGACGTTGCCCGGGTGATCATTTATCCATAACCCCGGATTTGACTCCAATCTCGATTGTTTTCGCGTTATTTTCTTGTGGCACCCATTCACTCCCATCCCTAAGCTGTTCCCCCCACGCCGAAAAGGGGTTGAAATCATACACAAAAACATTTGGAAAAATACTATCAATCTAATTAATCCTTGAAAAATATTTAATCAAAGCAAATATCGACCATGTTCGCTTATTTGAAATTTCCTCCACCGGCCCTGAGGACTAAACGGCAGGTTGAATACCATAACTAAACTCAACAACATCCATAGTCCAGAATTTGACTCCAATCTCGGTTGTTTTCGAGTTATTTTCTTAGACCTACTGTTCTTCAGAATGGAACTCAGGCCATCAAAAATTAGAAATAATATTTCTGGCTACATCGATTTTTTATTTAAAGTGAGTCAGCTACTCTCTGTCTCACTTTCCCATCCAAATGACTCAATTATTTTTACATAGTAACTTCTCAGAAAACTAAATTTTTACTATTTGAATCTATACGTATAGATAATTGATGTTTCCTCTTAAGCAAGCATTTATCAGCTTTATTAATTATCTTCTGGCTTACCTTACCTCAACAGTTGATATACTCTAGCTGCGATGAAATGATATTCAAAATTTTTATGGACATAAGACCGCACCTTCGAGATCACTATTCACCAATTTTTCTGTATCTGTGACAGGTAAAAAATTTATCTGATTTTGATTTAAAAGACTTTACAAATTTCAATTTCATTTACACGAATTTTTGACATAGTAGACATTAATTTATATTCCATATTTGGGAAGTGCCATTTTAAATTGATCTATGCAATTTTTTCCATTTCTGAGTTACTATGTATTATAAACAATTTTCAGCTGGAAAAATATAAATATATTGTAATATATCAAAAGGAGTGTCCGTTGAATACAAAGAAAAAAATCTCCCTCTAGAGCTGTTTGAGACAGCAGAAGGCTTCACAAATTTATACATTGTAAGATGAGTGCAAGCGCCTCCACGGAGAAGAAGAGCACATTTGATGAACCCAAATCAAGTTGATCCCAAAACTATCTACGAAACTATAGAACACAATCTCATAAGTAGAATAGATGATCCCACCAGTCTAACAAAATTTTTAAGGTATGTAGTTCGACACCTTCACAAAAAATGGGAAAAGTGCTCTTCCCTTCGCATAAGGCGGTCAATAGGCTACAATTAAATGTTGCAGGGCTACCATAAAACCCAACAGAATTATGGTATAAAATTCTACAAGAACAAATAGAATCGCTTCAGCTACTTCAGCAGAAATTCTTTCACATCTCTCACAATCCTTACACTACCAAAATTAAGATAGCCCAATTAAACACAATGTGTTGCAACACAGTAATATATGAAATAAACAAATGAGTAGACAAGCTAAATTATGACATCGTGTGCCTACAAGAACCGTACACGAAATACGGCAACCTGATAGGAATACCAATGTCAGCTAAAGTAGTAGTGCAAGGAGAAAAACCAATGGCGGCAATAGTAGTATATGCTAGAAACATAACAGTAGTAAAAATCAGTCAGCTGTGTGATCAAAATATGATCTGCGTCGAAGTTTTAACAGAGAAAGGCAGTATCGTAATGGAAAACCAATAGTTCTAGTGAAGATACAGAACCTTATATTGAAAGATTCAGGTGTAAATGCAGCATACCACGATAGGCCCGCCGTATTCACGATGGACGCGGACGCCAAATCGGCTATATGGCACAGTGGTATCGCAGATGAAAGAACCGAATTACTCTCGGACCTTTTTGAAGAACTCCAAATTGAGGTGATCAACTGACCTTAAACCCCACTACCTTCAAATTATGCTGGTGCTAACTCGTACATACACTAACTGCAGTAAACAGCAGAGCTTTCAAACTAATAGAGAATTGGTAAGTGCTTAACAATAAAACAATCAGGGATCACAATCTGATTCAATTTGAAATAAATAACGGAATAAAGCTGGTAAATGATGTGATAACCGATTGTACTCAGTATAACATCACAAACGTAGACTGGAGCGCTTTCCAAGAAAGGTTTAATCCTCCGAAGTTGCCGTAATTGCATAACGATGTATACAGCAAAGAAAATGAGCCATAACAAGCAATCACACAGCGGCAGAAGAAATAATAAAGAAGAGAAGGGTCAGAAGAAGCCGTAGCCAAGGTTTTTGGTGTAATGAACTACAGAGCTTAAGAAGCAAAGTAAGGAAATATAGAACCATTTATCAGAGATCAACCGACCTAGACTCAAGAAGATTACTAGATAATTACAGGGAAATAAAACAATTGTACAGAGCAAGATTGGAAGAAATTAGACAACCCAAATGAAAAAGATATGTAGTGATCGACTTAGGGGGAAAATTGAGAAAGATAATGATCAGTTAAGTACAGCTGGTAGCATGGAAATGGATAGTATTAACTACTGCAGATGAGAGAAGCCCCCCTAAACTTATAAACTCAATTTGTGGAAAATACATTTGAGACTGAGGTAACCCTTATTATCTAGTGAATCATCAGTTGGTAAATACAGTTAAAAAAATAATACCAATGAACTGTTCCCATGATTGTGTTATTCACATAAATCAAAAGTTGACAGAATAAACAGGGTATCCCATTTCTTGAATCACTTTTGTACTGCTAGCAGCAGAGATACACTGTAGAATTGATACTTTTACTTAGTATTGTCATGGTTCTTATTTTACTACTGGAAGAACTCCAATACTCACCTAATAAGCGAGATGATTTTTATGTCAGTCATTTTATATCCATATAATCTCAAATATTTTCATGCAGTGAACCTTTGAAAAATCGTCAAATTAGCACATATATGTTATGTATTACTAAATGTCAGTTCTTAATTTACAGCTGCCTGTATAAGCAGCAAAACATAACCAGTATCAAATATGTAGCACTCCCTACCTTGAAAATTAACTCTGAAATCCTCTTCCTCCTCCCCCACTAAACTAAAATTACAAAGTATTATAATCCTATCAATGTTCGGGAAGGGAAAAAGAGATAGCTTGTTCCTGTAGAAGGGGGCCAAGAGCCTCTGAAAATTAAAGAACTACCTTCGGTTCCCTTTGGCTACACTGTACCCTCACTTTCTGGTAAGCTGCAAGCTCTCCCATTCCTTTCCATACCAATATCACAATTAATTTTGACAATATAATATTCTTACTAATATTATATATATATATATCTGTGTGTTTAATATTCAGAAGATATGAGGGTAAGTCAATAAGCATCTGCAATTTTAAAATGAAAAAATTACGTCTGATTGAAAATAATGAATAAGAAAGTTATTATCACTTTTTTGTCTGAATTGGCTAACTTTCTCATTCATTATCTGCAATTTTGCTCTAATTGTCTTTAGTTTGGCTGTACGGCTCTATGTGCTCACCGGCTGCTAGACGGCACCTTTGAATTTGCCTGTGGAAGGTTGCAGTGTTATCATATCAGTCCACTATGCACAGTTGAAACATAAAGATGGCTGAGCCAAGCTCTGTTTGCACCAAAGACAATCCACTTTTTGTGAGGGGCAATTTGTAGAAGATTTTCAGCAGAATACAGAGACAATGTTTTTCCACAGTGAAGTGTTTATTAGTGGATTGAACAGTTTAGAAGTGGTGTAATGAGAGTGAAGGACGAGGAAGCGGAGTGTCCAGCTACATACACAGCTGATGCCAATATTGAACAACTCCATGCCTTGATTCTGAATAATAGACAAGTGACTGTTGATGAAGTGGCAAACCATATGCAGATTAGTTATGGTTCAACATATTAAATCTTGCATAACAGGCTAAACTTTCACAAAGTCTGAGTGAGATGGGTCTCAAAACAACTCAATGAAATGCACAAGCATAACGGTGTGAGAATTTTTCATTGACAGGCATGCTAACGAAGGTGAAACGTTTATGAAAGAAATCATCACTTCGAAACAGAGATCAAATACAAGACTGTGGAATGAAATCTCCAGTCAAGAAGAAATTCAAGAGTCAGCGTTCTACAGGAAAATTGATGCTCAAGATTTTTGGGACTCACAAGGGCCAGGAACATTATCTCAAAAATG
Organism: Zhengitettix transpicula; assembly: GCA_037074705.1. Lineage (NCBI taxonomy): Eukaryota > Metazoa > Arthropoda > Insecta > Orthoptera > Tetrigidae > Zhengitettix > Zhengitettix transpicula. The sequence goes on along the minus strand of CM073590.1, from coordinate 71,281,159 downwards.
TGTTAACAGAAAACAGTGTATGTCACAGTGAAATTATGTTAACAAGTTGAAGCATGTAATTCACAATAAACACATAGGTTGATTGTTGGAAGGCATTCTTTTGTTCCAAGCAGGTCTCTGGAGCGGAGCTGGAACATGGAGCAAAGGATTTTATTCAGAGCAGGAGAATGGAAATTTGTACTGATCTGATATATATTGTAATAGTAAGAATGTGACATTGTCAAAATTTTTTATAATATTGGTATGGAAAGGATAGAGAGATAGGTTGTGGCTTACCTGAAAGTGAAGTGCGGTGTCGCCAAGAGGAACTGAAGGTTGTTCTTCAAATTTACAGAGGCTGTCAACCTTACACCATTCTGTGCACTGCAGAAGAAGGAGGCTGACACACACACACACACACACACACACAAAAACACACAGAAAAACACACACAGAAAAAAAAAACACACAGAAACCCCCCCCCCCACACACACACGCACGCACGCACACACACACACACACAGAGGGATATATTCTACATAATCAAAGAATAAAATCACTATTGACAGTCATCCTTTTCCCGAATAACAAAGGACTCCGAAAATTGGTGTATCGACAAGGCAAGATGGTGTTCATCGTTTAGTAATAAGAACAGAAGAATCTGCTCGCTCCAATCTAAGACAAACTTTAAAAGGACAATCATGCTATTTAAAGCTAGATTCTGCAACCTGTAAAAATATAAATTTTCTTACCGTCAATGTACAATTTTGGAAGAAGAAAAACCAGAAAAGTGAAATAAAAAAATTGGATATTGTCGATATTGAAGGAAGACGTAACTCTAAATGTGTGTAAATCAAATTAAAGAAACTTTAAACAAATCTGAAATTGATGAAAAGCAGGTACTAATTATTTGTGTAGGTAATGCAGCGAACATGCCAGGGTGCTGTAAATAAACTTGAATCAACAGGGACTACTAATTGATTTAGCTTAAGAGTCAGCAAATGTTTAACTCTTTTTCCCAACCTGTAACATAATAAATATAGATTCCAAAGATGATTTTGGAAAAGCAAATACTTTTATGTCAGAGAGGAGCGACTCAAAAACTGGCCAAAAACAAAGACCTGGTTCCAAGTCCATTTGCATCAACTAACTGGTGCCCACATCACTCAAACTCTTCAAAAAGTATGTTTTGAGGTGTTGGATCATCCTGTACCGATCTTGCCCTGTCAGATTACCATCTGCTTGGCCCACTTAAAGATACTTTAAGATGTCATCGATTCAGCTCAGATCAGCAGTTGCAGGAAGCGGTGCATGCCTTGCTGCACAACCAAAAACCTGTTTTACTGAGGGTATCGTAAAGCTTGTGCAACGGTGGATCAAGTACATTGAAAAGCACGGTGACTATGTTGAAAAATGATATCAATCAAAATTGTGTACTCTTGTTGTAATAAATTATAAAAATTGATTACAGATACTTATTGACTTACCCTTGTATATTAGCATTTAAAAAAGGACCTTCATGACAAGCAAATGTAAATTGTTAAACCAATAGCCCCCACTCTGTGTTATTTTCTATCCATCCTTTAAACTCAACATAAATCTAGCATACTCTCTTAGCGAACATCAGAAACAATGAATCAATTATTAACTTCTACATCTTAACTAATTGGTACCTTCATAATTTAATGGCATAGGTTCATTGCCCAGACTTTCTTTTCAATACCATCTAGTTATCACTTTACTTGTCAAGGATATCATTTAAATTCCAGGTTACTGTCAACTTTTATCCACTATAAACTTACAAACCTCAATATATACTACTTCCTGTTTGCAAGTGTCATCCATTCCGTAACAGTTTAAGTCTCATATTCAGCTCACGTTTCATTTAGTATCACCTTGCAATATTCACCAAGAATAGAAAATTCTCAAGACAACTGGACCAAAAAACATAGCTTAAGGGATAATTAAATCATGAACAGCTGCTGAATAAATATATTCATATTTATATTGTAAAAAATAAAATTTTTGGATTTCATGCAGATATTCCAACATTTTAAACTTTACAGTGCACGATACAGCAAGGTGAGCAAAACAATTAATTGCAACATTATCATCATTGATGAATATATCATATTTCATAGCATGACTTAAGAAGAACAAGAAATTTTCTTTAGCAATTTAATGCAAAAGAAGTTAAAACATTTGTATTTCACATTCATTCAATTTACAAATCATACAATAATTATGCATGTTTATTCTTTTCCATCCATGTAATTATGTCATTTTGACAAAATAATAAGGTAAATCAAAATATATAAAATTTTGTACAGCAATAACACACTCAAAATCCCTGTTACAGTAAAATAGCAGTTTACTTATTCTATATATACATATATATTTTTTATAATAGGAGTACATATGGAATTGTAAAATAACTTTACAGGATAAAATATTCCAAGATAAGGGCATAAATACATTATTAAAGTCCAAAACGAGCAGGAGTTCTGCGTGGTGTAACAGGAGTTTCTGGGTCTCGCATTCCCGGTGTTATTATCTCACCTCTGGAAAAATATATTAGAACAGTTAATAATAATTTAAAATATGAACAAAAACAAACACACAATAACAGAAAATTGTGGTAACTTTTAAGAGGTTACATTAACAGGCTACTTTGTTGTTTTCTGCAATTTTCAAAGTGAAACATTTATAACAGTTATTTAATTTTAGCTGATTGACTAGCCTAGGTCTGGCATTACCCGAGTATTTATTTAAAGTAGCCCATAGTAGAAAGAATTGATTTGACACTAACCTGTTGGTAAAAATTTCATTTGATCAGGATTAATAGCATCACTGTTTGGAACATTGACCCATTTATGCTCCCCTCCCAGACCTAACCCCTTGATATCTAACTTCAAATAAATCTAGATGATGACTGATGGAAGTATAACAATTTGGGAATTCTCTTATCAGATGAAACAAGAGTTTTAAATAATAATAATAATAAAGGCCTTGACAAATAGAAAGCGGACTGTCTGCGCGACAGCTGCAAACTCTGTATTACGTAATGTCATATCAACCTAGTAGGAGGCGGACTAGTTCAGTCTGTGGCGGACAGGTAATTTTTACAGTTTGTCTGTGGACTTGTGGCAGAATGAGTGAAATAGAAGGTAAAAATAATGACAAATGCCAAATCATGGTGTTAGGTTGGTTGAAGGTGCTTTTGATTAGTGATTTGATTTCGGATTTGGTGATTAAAGAGTTGACTTTGGGAAGTTTAATGTCATGGTGGATGATGGAATTTCTGACGTACCAGGGAGTGTTAGTAATGGTGCAAAGGATTATGTTTTGTTTGGATTTTAGCCGTTACTCTCCAAATGGATGAGGCGTAGGACCAGGTGGATTGTATTATAGAAATGTATAAAAGGAATTTTGTGGTAATGGTGAGTGGGGCTTTTATGTTTAGGAGGATATATAGAGCTCTGAATTTAAGGTTGATTTTGGAGAGGTTGTGTTTAATGTGCTGTTTCTATGAGAGCTTTTAATCAAAGAGGAGTCCAATGTTTCTATTTTTGTGAGTTGTTTAGATAGAGTGAGATTTGGGGAGGAGGATTTTTGATTAGTGTGAATGGAACAGTTACTCCTGATTTGGTGGGATTGATACTGATTAGCCATTGTTTGGACCAATGCTCTAGGTTTGTGAGAACTGATTGTAGATGTTGGATATTGGAGGTAAGAGAGGAGGTTTGATAGATCGCAATGTCGTCTGCAAAGAAGATTGTGCAAGTGACATATCATGGGAGAGGATGTTGTATAGGAAGGAGGCAATAACGCTTCCTTGGGGCACACCTGCAGCGATGGGGTGGTATTGCTAGATGTGATTATTTATTTTGATGGAGAAGGTTCTGTTGGAGAGGTAGTATTCTATAGTGGGTATTGTTGTGGTAGTCTTTGATTTTTGATAGAAGGGTGATGGATTTTGTCGAAAGCTTTTTCAGTGTCCATAAATGTGGTGATGCGGGATTTGTATTGTTCGAAGGAGTTGTTTATGAGGTTGGAGAGGGAGTATAAATGATGGCGGCATGAATGTTTTGGGCGAAAACTGTATTGTGTGTCAGGAACTAGGAAGGAGACTTGGTTGATTAATTGAGGGAGAAGTTATTTTTCAAATAGTTTGAGAATTGTAGGGAGACTTATTGGTCAGTAGTTTTCAGGATGGTATTTTGGTTTGTTTGGTTTCAGTAACATGGTTATGGTGGCATGTATCCATTTGGTTGGGTAGTAGGTGGTTCTGAGGGTGGCATAAAAATATAGGTATTATTATTGAGTTCTTACAGAAGATGTGTTAGATGGTGGTTGGTGTTGTGGTCATGACCCGGGGTAGGCTTTGTTTTTTAGTTTTTATTGCAGTTTGTATTTGGGGAGGGGTGAAAATTTTAGGAAGGAAGGATAGTTGTAGGGACTGATTGAGTTTTATTGGTGTGGTCGGTATAAGAGGAGTTGGGGGAGAATAGTTCAGCAAAGATGTTTGCTTTGTGGGAAGGGGTGGTGAACCATTGGTTGTCTTTTTTAAGTGGAGGGATGTCAGTTTTATTTTTGGTCAGTGATTTAGTTTTGAGTCCTAGTGATTTGTTGGTTGCGTTGAGTTGTTGAAAGTAGGTGTAATGTTAAGAGCCGCTGGTGTCTTTTTGTAGTATTTGTAGATTTCTGGTAGTGTCATATTTGCGTTTGACTATGGGGTTTTTGGAATTGTTATCACAAAGATTTTTTCTAATGGAGTAGGTTTTCAATTTTATTTTGGTGTGGGTTTGTTGGATGGTATTTTCATAGGAGGCTATGGCAGCAGAAGTGAGGACGATAGATTATAGGTGATTTAGGGCTAAGCCTGTGTCTGAGGGCATCTTCAGTGGAATGTTAAGGATTGTTAGTTTTTTTATTATTATGTGAGAGAAATTAATCCAGTTAGTGAATTTTGTTGTTGGGCCTGTGGTTGGTGGAGTCGGGAGGAAGAGAGAGATTTTTTTAAAAATTTGTTAGGTAAAACTTTTATCCTGAGATTATCAGTTGGCTACATATTGTTTACAGTATATACAATTTAAATTATGTACATCATTATGTAATTAAGTTAATCAATTAATTAACCAAATTTCACAATTTTTTATTTCCTTAACGAGTCTTTCTCATACATTGTGGGAGTAGTGTGTTCACTGTTGATTATTGGGTTTGATAGGTTGGATGGAATGAATCAGTGGGATCTGTAGGTGTAGTGATAGGGTAGGTTAGGAGGTGCCAGAGTGTTCTGGTCTGTCAGAAATGAGACACTTGAGACATTGTTGCGCAACTTTTTGTAGTGTGGACATGCTCCCAAATTATCCTCTGCAAGTTTTATTTTTGCTTGTTTATTATCAAGATGTGACCAATGAAGAAAGCTGATCTTTTAATAGAAGTTTATCATCTTGTTTGTGGGAAGTGACTAATCCAGAATATAAAATTGCACTAGGAAGAAAATAGTTATGAAGGAGTGGCCAAAAAAAATTAAGAGTCCATAGGTGACGTAGAAAAAATATACAATTTGAAAACAGCTTTTCATTGGGAGCATAAAAAAATTAGGCAGGCAAAGAAGAGCGGGGAATCTCCTGTAAAAAATACTTGGTTTACATATAAACACCTGTTATTATAATTAGGAGGTCTAACAATTCTGAGAATTGTCTCAAGTCCCCCATTTCAGACAGGAAAACAATTTTCTGTGATTTTGTTTTGAAAGCGTGTCTATCTACAAGAATTTGTCACATTATTGTCTATAGACATTATCTAGATACAAAATTATGTGACTTTGTATACAAGAGTGTACTAGGCCTTGGATGACTTTCTCTGAAAACTCTTGTAGATAAAATGTTCCAGTTATTTATTGTCCTATTTAGGAATGAGTATTTTCCAACCACTGCTTTTTGCTGCCTGGCATTTTACTTGAACATGTGGCCAATCCTCCTGTACTGAGTTATTTCATTGAATTCCCTGGCAAAGGTTTGACACGCAAAGGTTTTATAGAAAACGTGTAGCCTGGTTCTTTCCCTTTTCATCTGTACTGTAACAGCTTTACTTTTTCACTCCCATGCACTGCACAGGTCTAATCTGTATGAATTTCACATCCCTTTACTGAACCCTTTCAAAGGATACTATCCAATTTTTCCTATACAGATCCCAGCATGCTGGATCATATTCTGTTCGTGGGCATACTAATAATAAATATGCCATTTCCTTAGATTTTGCATTTCCTTTTTGAGAGATCTCTTTACAAAGTGCAAAGTATTCCATGCTTTACTTGTAGCACAATTTACCTGCTCCTCCCACCCCAGTTTACTGTTAAAATAAATGCCTAGGTATTTACAGTTTGTATCCTGGACCACTGTTTACCCTTCTAATTTAGACCTATATTCCAAGACGTATTGTTGGTGTATTTTAGTGAAACTGATCGCGGTCACATCCAAGACCACAAGTTTACATGTAAAATATTTATAAATTGTAAATACCTTGTTATTTGTAAATTTTTACAATTGTAAATACTGTTATTATTATTATTATCTCAACTGTAAAGTCTCCGGACTAAAAGTTAACTTTAATAATAATAATAATAAAAAAATTCCTTTTTCCATTGTTAATTTTCATTTTATTTTGCTTATACCATGTGCTTAGTATATCTAAGCCATTTTAGAGGGAACATATGTATTGTTTACCACTTATTTCCCTGTCAATTACAGTCATCTTCAAAAACTTGGACCTTTGTATTTAAACCAATTAGTAAAAAAACAATAATGGGATAATGACTAATCCCTGTTGGACTCCCGATGATACAAATCCGAGTTCCTACATTAACTGTTTTAAAGTGGCCTGTTTTTAAAAAATTCGTGCACCCAGATAAGTACTCTTTTGTCAATACCTACCCCATCCAACTTTTGGATCCAGATGTCTTGAGGATCTACATCAATTATCAACTTCGTCTGCTAAATCTTTAAATAGATTGATTACCTGACTTTCACAAGAGAATCCCGATCGAAATCCATATTGGTTTTGAAAGAACCACCCTTCAGATTCAAGTCTATCCCAAATGTATGCAGGTATTAGGTGCTCTATGATTTTGTATACTACTAAAGTTAGACTAATTTGTCTATAATTTTGTATGTTCATTTTATTTCCCGATTTGAATATAGGCACAATAATCCAGGTTTTCCAATCTGCTGGTAGTGTTGAGTTATTAATAGATCCTCTTGTTTCTAAACTCACAGGTAACAAAAGAAGCAATTCTATTTCATCAGACGAACTGCAGAACATGATGATCACTTGATAAAGAAAGGTTTGCCATCACTTGTACACATTCTGTTTGACCAGCTTAGTCAACGGTGGATTTTTAGTTTTAAAATTAATTAAATAAAAATACTGATTCAATTATACAACATAACTTACACTCTGGCTCCAGCCTGAAGCTTTCTTTCTTCCTCCTCTTTACGCAACCGAATTTCTTCTTGAGCTAATTTCATTTGGCCTTCCATTTCTTGTAAATGTTCTAATGCTTGACGACGTTTTGCAACTCCTGATCTACCCGTCTCTTTTACAGAAAAAAACATGGGGCCAAGTTCTGCTAGCCAATGTCCTTCCACAGCAGTCACACACTGCATATATTCCTAAATATGGATAAATATTATACTAATGTAATACAACAATCACAGTTTATTAACATGATTAAAATTACTATTAATAACTTTAATTATTTTTTCTCTTAAGGCCAGAACTTAACATGTTCAATTAATTAAATATTTCTCTACAATAGTTTCTTACGACTGAGTTCTAATTAACAAACTCAACACTCTTTCACTGTCACCATATTTATTTTACAATTGTACATTTCAATACCTACAATAATATTACATAAAATGTATTCATAAAAGAAAACCATTTCTGTAATTTAGTTTGGTGAAAAATCAATTTTTGAAGAAATATTGGTTTGTTTTTCCATACTTTAGTTTCTTGTCTTTTTAGGTTCTTTTAGCACCTGAATAAAGGTACAAGGTTTCCAGAAATGTTATGTGGTATTTATATCATCACTTCTTTTGTCTGTATTTGGCTACTTTTCTTATTATTAATTTCCAAAGTAGATACATATTTTTCATTTAACACTACTGATTAGTTATCTTAAAATTTGTGATGGAAGGCTAAAATTTGTGTACACATTTTAAGAATTTAATGAGATGAGCACACCCATACAGAATGAGAAGAAGATTTGAAGAGGATGAAGACCAGCAATTTTGGTCAGGCAAAAAAACTTCCCTTGTCTTAAAGGATCAGCACATTTATAACATCAAGCTTTCAGTTGAATATGCCAAAATAAATTATTTTCCCCATTTGTATTGAACTTGATAGGTAGGATGGTTCAGAAATTTGTCAAAATTGTTTTATAAGCATCTCCTAGTTGCAGGTAATGCAGATGGGAAAGTCAAGAAATCGAAGAGCATAATATTCAATATTGCAAGCACTGCAACTAATATAACATTTGGTAGATATTAGAAAAGTATTAATTTAAATCATAAAATTTTACCTTTGCTGTCATGATGAGTTCATGATAAACAACATAATCAGGTGTAAATCCCATTCCAAATAAAGCAGATGTAGGATGCAAATGACATGGCATTCCAGTCCTACAGTTTACATACTCTCCAATCCCTTTTAGTCTAGCAGCCTGGTGGAAGTATGCTGTAAAATATTTGTATAAGATATGATAATTAATATTTGGCATTGAATTTATTACTTGATATTTATGAGATTACTGGCACTGAACAAACAAAGGTTGATTAAATTATGAACTGAAAAATTGGTAAGAAGTTGCAATGGACGGTAGAATTTCTGAGGTAGCAGTTATTGAAAAGTAATCAATTATAATAATTTATAAAGAGATTCTCAATTTATCAACCATTTAAATTGTAGTTTATAAGATCACTTGTAACTGTGTGACTAATAAATTGAACAAACGGTGCAGACCGTTGAACACCAAACATATTAGTCTTAAATAAATCTGTGATGGCTAAACACACAATGATGATAGAACACAAGATTGATTTTAAAAATACTAAGTTTCTGAACCACATGAGAGGTTGGCTAGATAATGTTCTGATGGAAGCCATCAACATTAATCTACAGGGACTCTGTGTTCCAAATTAGTATTATATTACCAGCCATTACACCAGATCCTCCCGACATCAACACAAATAGCATCGGTGAACAATTTAACCATCACAACACGATAAGGTCGAAATTAGCTGCATTTTGGCCCTTTGATTGAATAATGACAGGAGTCTACAGTATAAATTGAACAAAACTGTCTTGACTCCCCAGTCACCTGACAACAGAGAAGATGAATTTTGTAGTTAAGTTGTATTTTAATAAATATTTAACCTGCTTGATAAACTGAGAATCTGCTATTAAATCAATACACTGAGATGGCCTACAATATTTGATAATAATTTGTTTGCTGTTATACTTGATGTCGAATAGCGTTAATTCATACAAAGTATGGTGGACAGTCTTGTTCATTTAATACTCCACATATATATATATTAAGTTTTGAATTTGTGATATACAGAATACAAGTAAATGAAATGGAACAAAGAGTATTACCATAATAATTATAAGAGGGCAGAATGCTACCACAAATAGTCTGTAACACAGTCAACACTATTCATCTGACAACGATGGAAGAGAATGCCATTGAAATGTTGTGTAATAAATATATAACTTGGTTATAAACCAGAGAATGTTTATTCAACATTTAATTTCATATTAATATAAATAACCCCACTTTTTTCAATTTTAATGAATATGATTGTAGATTTCTTCAAAATATTTATTCAGCAGCATTCAGCCATAAGACATTTTCAACTTCTAGTAAAATTTTATAGTAAATAATATATGATAGAAAAATTACCAGAACAAATGCATTTTCTAATAATATCCCAGTCTGTTCCACATGAAACAACTTCTATTTTCTGCTGTTCTAAAATATCTTTCAATTGCTGCCGTACTTCACGAACTTTTCTCATGGCTTTGATATGAACAAAATGATCATTACACCATCCTGCAGAATAACTGAAATAAGTGATATTTGTATTACATTTTATGATAAAATAACACATCTTCAAATAATAAATTTAATGTCAGTAATATATAGCATTACATGTTAAATACATACAAAATTGCTCTACAATCATGGTATTTACCTGTCTTCACATCTCCTTAAAACTCAACTATCAATACTTTATGTATCCATGCCTGGCCTAGTACACAGTTCAGACATTCTTTCCTGGCGAAAGGGGCTCAGGTCCTTACAAATTTTATAAATAATTTTACTATTCAGCAAGACTGAACCTACTGATGACTTCAGGTAAGTCGACTACGGTGTCTCTCTTTCCTATCCAAATGTGTTTATATATATGTGAGTGTGTTATGTATATAATTGAGATTATTGGTGTGGAAAAAGAAGAGAGATAGTTGCTGGCTTACCTTAAATTGAAGCTCAGCATAGGCACTCAGGAGAGAAGGGATTAGAACCTGGATCCTCTAAGATGCGAGGCAATGACTGACCACTACACCACAGCAGGCAGGTGCATTTGCATTATTTTAGGTTAAGATATTAAAAATTGATGTATTTCTTAAGGTTGTTGGCAAACAGTATCAATTTCTTTGCTAAAGTGCAGGGCATTATTAGTATGGGTTTATATAAAGTTTCCTTTTTTTTATTTAAATAAATCTTGTTAATATTAGTCTAAATGTATAAAGGAATAATAAATTTAAAAATCACACTTCTTAAATAATAAAAATAAGTGGCAGTCAAGTGGGTTTCAACTATTAAAATCTGGGCTTACATAAGTGTAAGCACTAACCTTAATGCATTCAAAAGATATATTACAAAATGAGGTCCCAACAAGGAGATGCAGATGGTTGAAGAATCTATGGAAAAACAAATACTTGTATTTCCATATCACATGAGGCTTTCTTTATATATCTTTGAAATAAATATAAAACTTATAATCAATTTACATATAAAAATCTATCCATCAGATCCTGAAATACACCATGAAGGAATTGGGATAAGTAAATTAGAGGAGAACTGCATGAGGTCTAAAGGATGGAGGAATGTGGCAATTGGGTCGACAAGGATTAGCAGCCACCTGGTAAGTGAAAGGTCCTGGGTTCAATTCCTGGTCCGGTCAACACTTTTCCACCCACATACCTACTTAGTTTAACCATGTCCATATAACTTCAAGGTTATATATAAGCTTTCTTTATATATCTTTGAAAAAAAAAAGAAGTGTTAAGAGTCTGGATTCATTAATTTTGATTAGTCATTTTACACAGGGTACTTGAAAGTTTCCCTTACAAAGTTTTAGGACTTGTAGAGAGGGCTAAATACAATATGTTTCGAAAAAGAACTCATGTCCAGAAATGTACAGTTTTCATGCTACAATCATTACAAAGCAGGTTATTAATGCACCTACTTTTGCTTCAGTAATTTATTTAAGTATAACTTAATACGTCACTTTTCTTAGAGAGATAAAAAAGGAAACTTAATTATTTTTTACCAACAATTTTGTTTTCAGTTAAATTTAACAATCTGTTTTTGCCTTTTCAAAGGATGGTTAACATATAATACAGTACAACTCTGGTTTTCTGTGATGGCAACAAACGTTGCACCCACTGTACCTCCAAATGATGTTCTGGTAATCTCACTCCATCACACCTGGTGTCTCTCCATCTCTTGTGCAGCAATCACAACTTGTGCCAGCAAAACTTCCTCTGTTTCTACAAGTCTCTCTCTTCATACGACCCCTCAGGAAAGAGTCCAATGGAGTTGAATTGTGTTATTATATAGGCCACACGATTGGACCACTGCAGCCTATTAATCTTTGCCAAATTAATGGTCCAGATGTTCCCTAACAGCCAATGTGCTGAAACCACATCTTGACAAATGTTCAATGACACAGCCAATAACATGCCCAATACTTGAATAAGATTAAGTACAAGGCATCCGTTAACTTGTGTGGATGAATCTACAGCCCTATCACATGAATATTTCTAAACGATTGTAACCCAGAAATGGTAACTAATCAAAACACTATCTACAGAGTCTGCTCTGCAAGTCCGAAAAGTTTGTAAGGGAACTTTGAAGCATCCTGTATATGTTAAGACTAGAAGTAAACCTAAAATACAGCCCTGTGGAACTCCAACCCTTATATGTGGACTGAGGGAATCACACTCTCAGTGACCAGTGGATAGACACTCTGGTTAGGGTTGGACAATGAGCGTTAGGGTGAATTAAAGCATAACTGGATGAGTGAAAGGAGCCAGTATGTTTCCTATGTTAAATGGAGATTCAGTAAAATTAACGTAATCCACCATACAAATGTTATCATAACTGTGTCTAATTAATGAGTAACTAATTACATAACTAGAACCATATCCTACATCTTAAATCTTGATACTTAACAATTTCCTTAAATGACAGAATTATTATGGATTTAACATATATAAATTGGGATCCGGTCATTTCACTCACAGACACTTGTCCGATGCATGTTTTCCCAGACGTCAATATCCTGATTGACATTTGCCCAACAAGACATTATCCTGATTTACACTTTCCCACTAAATTTTCTGAAAGGTACGTTTTTATGAAAGAAAGCATAATACTAATATTGTAGAACACTTAATGTGCTATTATACATTATTAATTAGTGTGTGGAACTACTTCAACCATACTTGGTACAGTTATCACTTAAGATCCAGGAACAAACCCTACATATTTAAAGTAACTCTAACACCCCTATGGGGAGAGGTGAAGGGTGCGGCATTTTTAAAATATCCGATAACAGTCAATTATTGGTCACCAAATAAATATTTTAATGGGTCTCTGAGATTCATAATATCACTCTTGATGATTTTAGTGTCTAATTTCATCCCCTAACTGACAGCTCTACGGGTGGGTTGAAAGGGGGTGACAAATTAAGGCAATAACGACTAAGATTTGTGTGAAATACTGTGTTACAGTAGTCTCCGAGTTCAGTTACATCATTAAAGCAGGATTAAGATAAAGTTTAGTCCCTAAGAGAAGGAGGGGGGACAATAATAATTAATAATAAACGATATAACACAAGATTCAACACCCATCTCGGACATTATCGTATTATTGTTGTCACCCCCTTACATCCTACTTGTAGAACTGTCCTCGTACAGTTAAGGGATGAAATTAGACACTATAAGTGACAAGAACTTCAGCAACCCCATTAACTATTTACACGGTGCCAATATAGGCAGTGATCGCATATTTTAAAAATTCCACCCCCCTCCCACAATGGGGTTATAAATTTCCAGGGTTTGTTACTGTTTGGTTCAAATTGTTCCACACATTAATGTTAATACCTTAATTTACAATAATAATGTACAATAGAACTGTATAGTAAAATAACTTGCATATTAAGTGATCAAGTTTCTATGATATTAATATTTATTTAATAAAAATGCACCTTTCTGGAAATTATCTATAGGGGTATTGACCTGTCGGACAAACGTCAATTGGGATAATGACCTGTCAGGCAAATGTCAATTGGGAAAAGGTGCATCGGGCAAGTGTGTGTTGGGATTTAGTAAAAGACTCATATAAATTTACATACTGTAAGTATTTTGTCTGCACATGGCCCAGAAACCCTGGAATTTGATTTTTTTTTCACAAGATGGCATGGTAGATTGGCTGTCTGTCTTTGAAAGAGTCCTTGCACCAGGATATAAGAGGGGAAAAAAGTGATAGAAAATAACAAGAAACTGCAGATAAATTTTTCAAAATAATTAAAGCAGTAACAACAGGTGAAAGAAATACAGCCTATGCACAACCTGAAAAGCTGTTACAGAATAAGTTATCATCTAAACTGGAAGATCTAGCAATTGACAGATTAGAAAAGGAAAATGTCAACATGAGCAGGAATTTGACCTAGGCTCACTTCTCAGGTCTCTTTAAGCAGTGGGTTATTCTCGGTGACTCCTAGACCTGCATAAGCAATTATTATCTGTTGTTTAGACCTGAACACAGGCTCACGGCCTGCAGTTTACTGAATTACATACTCCACGACCTAATTTTTGGATAGTGTGTAAATTGATCATAATTACAATGATTTAATTCAAGAACAATCAAAGCTTAGCTTTAAAGGATGGGAATGCATTTGACTATCACACAGATTTATGGATTTTGTGTGGCACTAAACCAGATTGGCAACTGGTAAACAATTATACTTTCACAGTTCAACTCTTATTATTAAAAAAAGTTTGATAAGAAAGAAAGACTGTGAAGACGACTTATCTGAAATATACTGTTCGTTCAGTTGGGCTGAGCAGTGAAGATATTACAAATTTTTGAGGGCCTCAGCCTCCTTCATAGGAAAGAAGATCTGAACTATGTGCTGACTAGGCATGAATTGACAAATTCAAACTAAGGTGCATCAGCAATAATCGACACCCAACAAAGCCAACAACTCTGTCTCCCTCTCAAGGAAAGGTCACAACAATGAAAATGCTGACTGGGCATGAATTGACAAATTCAAACTAAGGTGCATCAGCAATAATCGACACCCAACAAAGCCAACAACTCTGTCTCCCTCTCAAGGAAAGGTCACAACAATGAAAAGATAGCACATACATATATCATATGCACAATCAAACAAAGACATTATACAGGATGGTAAAAAGTAAGGAAAAGGAAGCTAAAAAGTAAATGAATGAGAGTGGGTAAAAGATTTAACAGAACATTATAATAATAATTATTATTATTATAATACTATATTGATACAAGACAACATATTATAATTACTGCTACACTGACCAGTATAAAAATATTAGAGGATGTTGAGTTCAGGACTTTGACTAGACTGGAAGATGTGCTGGAAGAAGAGTTCCCAAAGATGGAATTCAGCATCCAATAAGGCTTTAAGGGGGTCAGTGTGAAGCATTGATTGAAATTGTGACTTTGAGCATGAGCAGTTATTGTGAATTGGGTCTTGGATAGTTTGACAGTGCTGCGGTGGTTAGCAATACGTTCAGGGAGGAGTTGTTCTGGCTGATATAGAAAGCAGTACAGACTTTATAATTAATTTGATTATATAGCATGGTAGGGGAGGCAGGTAATGTAGGTGGTTATTTGTTGAGGATTTTGGAGAATGGGGCAGACATGGCACCTGTTCCTACAGCAAGGTTGGCAACCCAGCTTAAATAGGAGAATCTTAGGGTGGAGCCTGCAAGGGTGGACGAGGATATTGCAGAGTTTGGGTGGGCGCCTGAAGGCAATCCTCCTCAGCTCGACTGGACCAACTGTTGATTTCAAGGTAAATCGACTTCACTGTCTCTCTTTCCTACCTAAATGTGCTATACATTCTTCAGTATATATGTATGTATGTATACCAGTTGTATAAGCTTAAATTGAGTCAGAAAAACATGTTTTTCTCCATAGAAAGAAGAAAAAATTTTTTTCACAGTACTGGCCCTCACTAACTACACAATTTTCCTGTCTCTCAAGCAATTTGTGGATACCATTACAAACAAAAAAAATAATTCCTTTTTGAGGCAAACCAATAATAAAGCCATTTTCAGACGTCTTTGTAAGAATTGAAGTGCTGCTCAGCGAGCGTGTGGCTCATTGAAGAAAACATTTGGTAGTTGGCGGCTGGTCTTGTGAATAAGCAGCTTGGGGTAGCACCTCCCAGTTGAATGCCTTCGAATAGTTTCAGACCATTATTGACGTGTGCAATGGTGCATTGTTGTGGAGGAAAATCAGCTTGTCACAACTTTGCTGATACATTTGATGCAATTCAGTATCAGATTTCTTCATAAAAAAACAGAATGCTATGTCCATAGTAGCTTAATATGATCACTAACACAATCTATGAGCAAACAGCAGAGTTAAGCTTATACACCTGGAATACTATGTGGGTTCTGGTTATTTATATATTAGCCAGGAAAATGATTAAATTTGACAGTAATTTCATCTTAAGAGAGTCAAAAATAGTCCCAGTATCCCAGAGTGAAAATTACTCCCCCCAAACCACCAGATATGTGCCGAAGGTTTTTTCACTCCCTTTCACCACCACACCTAGAAAATTTAAGTTAATTGAATTTTTCATATCCAATTGATTTAATATGAAAATGTTACATTAACTTTACTCATTTTATATATCCATACGTGTGGGTGTATTTGTGCATGGGTTTCATAATTTAACATGGTTAAATAAATGATTGGATTGAATTATTGTTGGTCACAGTTGATTTGCAATTGTTTAAATTTGTAAATTATTTTACTTGTTAATATGCTACCCATGTGAACTGTGAACATGAAATGAGCTAGACATTGTCAACTATAACAGACATTTCAATTACTTTACTTTTAGCTCAGCTTGAAGTTTCAGAATCAGTTAGCTGTTCTTTCTGTTGACATTCCTGATGCTTTAAAGTGGAAAACATTATTACTAATACCAATAGAATAGAATGCAGTAAAATGTACATACTTGTTTCCTTTCCACTGGTTATAAACATTTAAGTATGTAAGATGGTCCGATTCTGGGACTTGGAATTTTTCTCTTACACCATCAGCTTCTTCTTCACGACCTTTCGGCCGATAAAATATTGATGGTACAGACAGCATTGAAACTGTAACAAAATTTTATTTGTAAAATACTTTTATTTATAATAACTTTTTTTTCTAATATTTTCACTCTTCATTATATGTATAATTGCCTTGAGTTACTGTGAAAACTTGATATAAAAATGTTCTTGTATTGTTATCATGAATTTGATTTTTACATCATGTTATGTTCCTTTTTGAGTAACTCTTAAAAAAACTTTCATTTCAAGAGTGTGACAAGGAATTATAATTTGAAGAGCAATATTAAATGTTTTATTACTGTCTCACAGTTATTACATATTAAATGGCTATTATAAGTTACACATGTGAGTCAAGGCACGGTGAGAGGAAAGCTGCGACCCCACAGCTAATCCTTCTCCTGCCATCGGAAGGGCGTGGGACAAGTACAAAATGCCCGACCTACCTGATGCACGTTTTTCTAGAGTTTTCCCTGCCTCACTTTATGGCAAATTGCCGGGTAGGATCCTTAAACCACAGACCGGGGGCCCTAGTTAACTCTTGGCTACCTTCCTGTACCCTTCCGCATCCCTTTCCTATGCTATAAGAGGGGAGTTGCCACTATGTGGATTACTATACATAGCCTGTCTACACCTAAAAATATATATAAGTTTTCAGAGCTTTGGAGGAGGCTACCTTTGTGAATGCCTTCATATTTCTCTGGTTTTTGAACTAAGGTTCCCACATGCCAAGGCACCTTGGCCTGGTTTGAGAGGTGTATGTTCCAGGGTCGCAGACCATGGGCATACGGTAAGAGTTGTTCACTATTCCTATTGGAATAGTCAGCCAGCTGCCTCCTAAACAGGTCAAGGCACAGCGAGGGGTAAGCTGCGACCACACAACAAACCCCTCTCCCGCCATCAGAAGAGCGTGGGACAAGTACCAAATGCCCGACCTACCTGATGCAGGTTTTCTAGGATTTTCCCTGAATCACTTTTAGGCAAATCGCCGGGTAGGATCCTTAAACCATAGTCCGGGGGCCCTAGTTAACCCTTGGTTACCTTCCTCTACCCTTCCACATCCCCCCTTTCAAATCCATTTCCTATGCTACAAGAGGGGAGTTGCCACTATGTGGATTACCCTATACATAGCCTGTCTACACCTCAATATATATATATATATATATATATATATATATATATATATGTTTATAGTAGCAGTCATTTATTTGAGATTAATTTAACTAGTATGTCTTTACTCAAATTATATTTGATATTGCCTTATATGCAACAGATAATAATTTCTAATTAAAATAATAATCTTTAACTAAAATATATCATGCATACCAATAATTAAAATATCTGCAGAACAACCCATTTCACAAGAAACTATAAGCATCTGACACTGAGGTGGGTCCAGAGGAAATTCAGCCATCTGGCGACCAAGTTGTGTTAATGCTCCTGTGTGATCTAGAGCACCCAAAATCCATAGCTGATACAACGAATTTAAAATGTTATCCTGTTAACAAAAACTAAAGTTAAAATAAAACAATTATAATGAACATTAAAAAAATATTGAGGCATACAAAACCTGTGGTGGAGGATCCATAAAATGAAATTGTAACAAATCTTGTACACCCAGGGATTTTAATAGTAAAACTGTGTTTGCAAGATTTGTTCTCTGTATCTCTGGTACAGTAGTCACCAACAATTCATCTTTGTATTGACGTTCTGTGTAAAGTCTGAAAAATTAAAACATAAACTATATAAAAAATTCTAGACATTGTCTTATAATAAATCATATAAACATACATTTACCTGAAGCATTGACCAGGTCCAGTTCTCCCAGCTCTTCCAGATCTCTGATTGGCATTAGCCTGACTAATTGGATAGATTTGCAGTGCATCCATACCAATACGTGGGTTATAAACCTTAAGTTTGCAATAGCCTGAATCAACCACAAACATAATACCATCAACTGGAAAAAAAATTGAGACAAACTTAAGGATGCAATGAAACACAAATTATCTCCAACTATCTACACCAGTTGTGTGAATTGTGAACCTCAGAAGCTTCCTATATTCATGATAAGAAAGATCTGCAGCTTTACTGCACAACCACTGCCACAATGACCACTATAACAATATTAGAGGATGTTGAGTCCAAGACTTTGCCTAGACTTGTAGCATTGGTCAAAATTTTTGGAGTTATGGTATATATTGATTCTTTCAATCAACTACTTCATCTAAGATTTCGTCTGTACAAGTATAGGGGTTAAGATTTCTGACCATTAACTTAATTGTCTTTAAGGGCTTTATTTTCATAGGAATACCACTAAAAATTGGTACTATTTAATAATTATGTCATTTTTCTTTACTCATCATCAGAATTAACATTGATTTTAATTTGTTCATTACTCATCATGGTAGTTTTGTAGTCCAGTCTGTTTCTCTGGCTACAATTTTTTTCTCTTCTTCAGAGTTTTCCTCTCTGGTTTTATGCCTGCCATATATGGGGTTCGGCCGCTACCACCCACATAAATAAAATTCAAATATCGCAAAATAAAATTCTCCGCTTTATAACTAACTGTCCCTGGTACGTTACTAACTCTAGAATCCACAATGACCTTAATATTCCCTCAACCCAAAAAACTATAATTCAAACCGCCCTAATCCAACGTCATAGAAATCTCCACCACTTCAATCCCATTATCTCAAATACAGAATCCCATCCTCCTCCACCTAAACCTCTCAGAAGGCTAAAAAGAAAACGACAAATTGACCTGGCAACCAGAGCAAATTAACACACGCATGTATGTGTGTGTATAATATGTATATGTGTATGTATGTGTATATATGTATGTGTGTGTGTGTTTGTATATATATTTATAGATAAATAAATAATTCATAACTTCCTCAACTACTCACTCAAGAAGCAAGGACATTTCTTCAAGATAATTGTAACATGTTAATGTCTTCAAAATTATATCTCAATTGTTAAATCTTAGGATTAAAATTTTTTCTGTATATTTAATTAAAAAAAAAAGAGTTTTCTGTATTAAATTTAACCTTTTAACTATTTTATTCTCACTACTTTGTGCTAATTTTGATTTTCATGTACTTACTATTTCTGTTAAGAGTTTGATTTCATTCAGAGCTTGCTGCAGTTTGTTTTTTGTAGTTGACTGCTCTAGAAATTGCATTGGTTGTGATGTTTGTAAGGCACAATTATTCTGCTGATTTAAGTCTGAATGGAAAAGCTGACTTCCAAGCCAGCTGGCCTGAATTACAACGCTCACATAGTCACTTATTTTGATAAATTAAATCCAACAGATATTTGTCAGTTTACACTTTCATAGTTTTCACTCATATTTAAATGTTGTGTTTATAGTCTTTGATCTCACTAAGACTGTATTGCTGTGTGGCTAAAACACATGCCCGCTCTCCTTGAAGGTTTGCTCACAACTACAATTAAAGATGTGTTACAAAAATTATTCTAAAGTCCCTGGTCTAGATGGAGTACTGAATGTTTCTTTGAAAGTGGTAATTAGAAAGTGACCAGACACTTTCCTCATACTATTCAACCTGTGCCTGGGAGAAGGAATCTTTTGGGATCAATGGAAGAGACATCTCATATTAGTGGCAAAGGGAAAGAAATCACCAAATATTCCCTTCCTCTTATTTGGCAAATCTGTTTACTGGATATGAGAACTTAAGTATTCTGCAAAGCCATTGAAGGCAAGTGATTATGTGAAATCATTACACCAGACATGAATAATGTTTTTATTTCTGAGCAATTGGACAGTATTCTCAATGAATTGCTTTCACTAAACATATCCAATTACGTGATGAAAATAATCTCTTGCTACTTTGCTGATAAAACCTTAAAATATAACACAACAGATGGACACAAAAGTACAAATTTACAGGAGGTGTTCCACAGGGCTCAGTTCTGCTGGTGAGTGACATCATGTATGATGTGACACTAAATCAACCAATATTGGTAAGTGTTAAGGATAGTTAGCTTTGCAGATGTTGTGATAGTAATTGCTATTAGAAAAATACTGAAACTACAACATTCCGTTGTAGCCATTGATTGCTACGTAGGAGTAAAAATACATTCCAAACTCAACTTTAGCATTCTCTTAAGCAGCACTATACAGAAAGAGAAACATACGTGCAGAGCCTTCACAAGAATCATATGGATCTGGCCTAATTTACAGTATGTAAATGCAGTATAATGTGGACATGCCCCACATTTTGCACATACCTTTCGAACTGACTCGTACCACACTGTATGAATAATGCAGGTATGACACCAATTGTTCTGGCTAATTAACAGATCAGAATCTACTATCTGCAGTAGATAAATAAAGAACCTTGTTGCAAAGAGGCAACTACAAAAACCATGAATTTGCGAAAAAGACTGTCGTATCATCTGCAAGCAGTAGATGGACCAATCGACTTATACCTGACAACAAAAAGTAGCCCCAGAGAAGACTTGTGGAGATAGACCAATATCTCACACAACTCCTGTTAGAACATGGATACTTCAGAGCATATAAAAATGATTCATGACATGAGAAGGAAACGTCATGCCATTCTATGTTTCCATGCAAACAGACTTCCCCAGTAGATGAAAAACATATTCATTTTATTGGGTGCTATATGTATGTCCTAAATATAGATTACAATTTATCAGATAAATTAAATAACCATTATAAAAGACATTTGAAAAATCTTTTATTCCATGACGTTTCTTTACATTTTTGTACTTTAATCAAGTTGTTTATGTTACACTTTTATGTATTCACCATAGAAACATAAATAAACAGCCTGATATAAGTAGAGAAATGTTGTTGAATTTTTTAAAAAAATGTCTTTTATAATAGTTGCTGGGTTCATTGTATCAATATAAATCTGACTTATGTAAAATATTATATTACAATTATACAGGATATTTTTCCATTCTTATTTTACCATTTTGTCATTGGAATTACTGTTTTACTTAAGCGATTTTTAAGTAATTCTGAAAAATAATGATCTATTTATAACATTTCACTGTTTAATGAAATTATATCAACATTTTTCCTGGGAAGAGCATTGGGGAAATGGTTTATGTTTTAGAAGGGATGCAAAGTGAATGATGAACTCATACAGCAACAAAAACTTATCTTAAAATAAATAAGTGTTCAAATATTGACTGCCGAGGGCACTCAACTGGATTGAAAATAAAATAAATATACTTAATAAAATTATATTATATTAGGAGAGGATGAGTAACAGCAATGCTCAAGATTCAAGAATGAAGGAAACAATGCTAGTAGGCAATACATATGACATTCTAAATCTTGTATCATCAGTAAACTCAATTCTTGTAAAGAATCATGTTTCTGATGTAAAGCTCGGCACAAATTGAGCATGTAAAGTAAACCTTCATCTCCTACTAAAACACTAAAAGCGGTTACATTTCATTCAGGGCAAAAATGTTATTCCTGATATTGTCAATAGTATCACTATAAATATATCTTAAAATAATGAAGTCTTTAACCTGTAAGAGAAGTTTCAGCAATATTTGTTGCCACCACACATTTTCGGAGTCCATCAGGTGATCTTTGAAATATTTTAGCTTGAAGATCTGATGGCAACTGAGAATATATAGGCAGTACAGATAGTTGAGGAGCATTGTCAATCTCCCCCAGTCTTTCAGCTAATACTTCACAGGTCACCTCAATATCTTCTTGTCCAGGCATAAAAATGAGTATGTCTCCTTAAATCAAAAGAATATTTTAACTTGTGTTCCTTGGTATTAGTTATAATTAAGCAATGAATTATTTTAGGCTACTTTATCCATCATATACTTATATTTCTATTTATATACAAATAATGCAGCACTAATTATCCATTTAGCATTGGCATTAAGAAAAATGCTCTTCAGAGATCAAAGGACAATGCTTCTATTTGAAAGTAGAAAATGTTAAAAACACACAGAAATTGTTGGTAAATTACAAAACATTAGTTGATTACAATGATAATTATAGAGGACTGTATCAATTCAACAAATTCCATCATGTAAAGACTAAGTTATATATTACAATAAATGAAAACACCCTTTCAGATTTTGTTTATGTTAAGCAATTATTTGATGGTAAAAAAAAAGCAAACTGGTCATTCAGAGTTCTATTGGATTTTCTTGGACCTTCAGTTTATTTTTCACCAAACATGTCAATACCCTGGAAAAACTAAATTATTACTTATAGGTGGAGATATTATTTATAGGATTTAAATTACAGTAAAATAAAAATAAGTTAATTAATTAAAAATATAAAAAAAACAAAATTTAATATTGAATTTAATATAAAAATGAATTATCAAATGATCTTAAGGGAACTAACTGATACAAAATAATTTAATCTTGATCTCATGTACACTGGTGGAGTCAACCACAACACGTCCAATAGCAAGCTCGAATGACCAACAAAAATGCTACATTACCATCAAAATAACCCAGTAAAAGATCGCCTACTTTGTATGGCCAAACAAGGCATATTTATGAGTAGGCTTCAGGATAATATATGTGATTAGACATTCTAAAAACATAATAATAGAAAAGTTGGTGATTTGGTAAATGTGATATTTTTATGCCTGTATCACAAGAGAAAACAAATAATGAAAATTTGTTTTATAAGCATCTTGAGTGTGAGTGTATGGGAAAATAGTGGTAGGGTTGAAAAATTCAAATTTGAGAGAGAACTTTTTGTACATGAACAGAAAGCTTTTAATGTTTCATGCCACTGTAACCTCATTATGATGCCTTTCTGGCCAGCACAATGTGAAGTGCTGTCCTGAAGAAGGAAGCTCAGTAGGTTCAGGCTCTCGTAAATTAGACATGTCATTCCTTCCCAGCCTGGCTAAGGCACCTGTCGATTTAATGTAAATCAGCTGCTGCCTGTCACTCTTTCCTGGTATGAAATTGATTGAATTTACATTAATTGTTATTAAGAACTTCAAATTGTTAAATTCAAATTCTTCTGAATCATTTATTTGATCTAAATAATTTTCTAGATAAATCCATTGTTACATCATTGAATAGTGCTTTTCTTTAACATAAACTTCCTTTAACTTTTCTTCCACCTGCAACTGAAATATATTTGAATGAAAAAGACTCCATGCCTGGCTGTTCTCTTTATCTGTAGGAGTCATAAATAAATTATTTATTATGATTTAGCTTTCTTTTCCTTTGAGGAATTTACTTCACAATAATCATTATTTCTTGTAGCACCATGTAAACCTTCATTCTTTAAATCAATTTTATCAGCTCCCTCAGACTGTTTAGAATTTTTTGATGTGTAGTTTTCACTCATTTCTGTTATACCATCATAGATCTAATACCATTTTCATTCTCTGAAACTTTACATTTGTTATGTATTCCAGGCTTTAAAAAACTTTGTCAAGAATTTCTTCATTATGTTCATTATCCTCAGAATCTTCAGCCCCTTTAAGTTAATACACTTGTCCTATGATGTCTCCAGGTCAATTTGTTGAATTTGCTTTTTGTTTCTTGTAATAACTTAGTTTTCTTACGGGTAGAAATTGAATCAGATTTTGACTTAACAGAAATGTCAGTATTTTATTCACTATAAGAACCAACACTTAACTATTTTTCCAAGTCTTCTAGAAGTTCATTTATTTTAAATTTTGCCTTTCTTCTCTTGCTTAACAAACTCAGGAACAGTTACTATTACATTTACATTCTTTAGCTAATGAACTAAATATGTCAACATCTATGTCATCATTACTCCAATAATCACTTACACCTTAATTTTCTGCTTCTCCTTAGGATTATTCTTAACTGATTTAAATGGTTTTACTTCAATTGAATTAGTGATGCCTTGCGAATAATTTCATATCCAAGTTTATGTCATTATTGCATTTATTTCAGCTCCATCTGCTTGATTACTTCTTACAATACTCTATACTGTATCTGCAGTATGTTTATCCTCACTAATTATATTCATCATGCTCTTAGTATCCTCATTCATTTCAGCAACCATTCCAACCTGTTTGTTTATCCCAATAATTTCCTCTTCCAGATTACTTGCCAAATCTTCTCCAAAACATTTCCAATAAATTATTAGCATTATTACTGGTTGGCCTGCACACAAATTTAAATTGTGTGGCTTATCCATTATTTTTCCACTCCTCAATTCCATAAATTATTTTACACATTACTGAATATGAAAAGCATGTAATTCACACTCTTCTAACATTCTTCTAACCACAAAATATAACCATATGCCCAGTTATACCAACAAGCATATAAATCTAAATCAAAATTTAGTATGAAATAAATCTGTATGAGAATTATTCCAAATAAATGATAGTTTCTACTATTGTTTTCACTGAGAGAAATAGTGCCATTCACATTGTGCACCATAAAATTTGTAATGAACTATTTAAAATTGAATTTATCAAAAGTCAACAACAAATCAAAATTGTTTGTAATTTTATTAAATATAATTTAAAGGCTCAGTGAAACCAGATAATCTTTTGAACTATATGAGATGAAAAATACAACAAATTAACTGGCAGAATTGTTCTTTACATCACCTTTTTCTCACAGCTGATCAGCTACCAGTGACAATACATTCGTCACCACTGAACATCAAATATATCCCTTCCAAAGAAAATTATGAATTTACTACATGAATGAAATATGAATCATTACAGTATATATAGTTCCTAATCAACAAGCAACAAACTTTTGCATGTTTCTGCACAAGGCCACCTGAATAAATTCCACAACCTAACTAATCATGCTATAAGGGTTGGCTTGAAAATCCCTACCCAAGCCTGGTTTTGTCAAACACCTCCCCTCTGCCCCAATCCCATCAAAAACATGCCTGGTCAATACCTTCAATCTACCAAAACAACACACACTGATACTCGATCCATATGATGCTACCCCCCCCCCCCCCCCCACACACACACTAAAAAAAACAGTCAACATTCTAGTAAATCTTTCTTCCAAAAACATTATCGAATGATAGGACTTCATTGTTGGAAAGAGCCTTACTTCCTACCCAATTACCACCTTTTAGATTTAACCACAACACCTAGAATTTCTGTGAAACAATCTAGGGGAAGTTACATTTTATTAATAATCCATCAGTTAAGCCCAAACAGTTTAACACAACAATTCCTTTCCTTTCTAAATTTAAAGAAACTTCCAAATTATCATCTCCAAAACTTCCATCTAACCACTTGCTTCAAATCTTCACCAGCATTCTTGTCTCTCACGTAACTTCACTGTCCTTTCTTAACTCCGTTCCCAAACAACCTAACCTAAACAATGGACAATATCTAGACCTCCACAACCTCAAAAAACAATAGTGATATTATCATTCTCCCGGCTGACTAAGGCTCAACCAGCAACATTGTTATGGACCTGGAGAAGTACAGAGCTGAGGCACTTTGCCAACTCAGGGTTGACAAATATGTCCCTGCTGACCTTCTATCCCTTTTGAAATAGACGAGCTTGTTCAAACACATCCACCTTCTACCAGCTTCAAAAAAATCCACAAACCTGGGGTCCCGGGTCATGTAATTGTTGCTGCATACAACTGCCCCCCTCCCCCCAGGATTTCTTCTTTGGTGGATGAATCTCTCCAACCAAAATTGGAAAAACTACCTTCCTACTTTCAAGACACAAACCATTTTGTCCGCCACCTCCATAATCTACAAAAACCACTTCCATCTGATGCCCTACTGGTAACCAAAAATGTTGACTCATTATATACTAACATCCCTCATGCTAGTGGCCTAGCGACACTTGAATATTTCTTGTCTCGCAGGCCACTAAATTTCTTCCTGACCACTTACTTTCTGCCCAGTTTGTCATCACCAGGAATTACTTTACTTTTCAAAACAACATCTACCACCAAATAAGTTGCACAACTAAGAAATTCCAACCTGTTATTAAAATAACTAAATCAATCACACTTAATTCATCTTCACTGAAACCCTTAATCTGGCTCTGGTTGTTATTTTCACACTATGGACCCACAGTCCAGGTGCTCTCTTCTATAATGACAATCTCCTAACTACTGCCTTTCTCCAATGTAACTCACTTTTTACCTTTGTAAAGTAGGCTGGAAGTGTAGTAGTTTAAGAAGGAATACATTGGGAATTATACAATTGTTAATTTACTATGTAGGTAAATTAATTAATCATGTTTATTGAACATTGTAGTTGTAAAACTTGATTAAACATAATTTTAGGAGTCTTGCAAAGCTACCAGGGAGTGCATGTCAATTGAGCTGCATCCAGCCATTGACCAGCTGAGTCAGTATATTCTTAAGGAGATATACCCAATATCAGATCAACACCAGCTCGATCAAAACCTTTAATAAGTTACAAGTCAACAAGTTCAGTGGCTAAACTTTGCTTGGCAAAGCATGGATCATGAGCATTGATGCCTGTCGATATATTGATAGCCAATTGGTCATCAGCTGCCTCTGTTCCAATAGCTGGGGCCCATGACTTGTGGTAGGGGTTTGAACAAAACTTGTCCAAAGCCTCAGAATGAGAGAGCTGAACATTCTGAGCAATTGTAACAACCCTGGGCTTCACTCAATCTAGTTATTCCTTATGTAAATAAGAACTGTTTTATTTTTGTTTTTCATTCTAAATTGTAAATAAATAACTAATTCTTTTTCTTCTTCAGCGTAGCCCGAAAACTCATACTAAGTGATTCCATCTTCACTGGAAGTTTTCTTAGAGAACATCCTTACTGTTACGTATCCTCTAAAAGTAAATATTGTTCATCATCATATATTCAAATTTTCTATTCTCAGTTTTGAAGGTACGAACTTGGGGCTTAGAGTTGGTGAACCACAAACACTTTCCAATAACTTT
Organism: Zhengitettix transpicula; assembly: GCA_037074705.1. NCBI lineage: Eukaryota > Metazoa > Arthropoda > Insecta > Orthoptera > Tetrigidae > Zhengitettix > Zhengitettix transpicula. Next base: position 71,253,605 of record CM073590.1, on the reverse strand, counting down.
ACTTTGTGTGTGTTTTGTGCATCTAATATGCATGTACGTATGTATTAAATATTTCATTATTTTTCTACTGCCACGACCTTTCCTTTGGGGAGATAGTTGTTAGTTTTGTTGGATATCTATTTTGGATATCTATTGTTTGTCTAGTGGCTGGATAGCAATGGTTTGAATTTAACACTGTGTTGCTGCCCAGCATGACATTCAGACCTACTGAACTGGAGAAGAGGACTCAGGTCCTTGAAAATTTGATATGTAAATGGTTCCCAGCCTGGTGACTCTAAATTTCTATGAAGGTAAGTCAGCTGTTCTATATCTAGCTTTCCTATCCAACCAACATTCGCTTATGACACATTAAGAAATAGGATAGACTTATGTGAGAATAAAATACCATCCCATTATAACAGACTAAAATGTAATATTAGCAATTTGTCTGTGTGATAAAATAATAAACTTCAGTCTCAAATTACTCAGAAATTGGACTTTTAAGTTATTTAAATCACGGCTGAGGGGATGAGTTGCTCTAGGATAGATATTTAATTTGATGGTACACAGATTCGGAACAGTTTGACTTGTTAATTGTAAAATATTTAATCTAGTGTGAAAAGTAAGCCATTATTTTTTACTTTAGTAAATAGTCAGGGTTTATTATTACTTGAATGCAGGATAGGCCTGGTATGGTGACTGGCTATGAGTGGTCAGAGTGAAAAAATACAAGGGTTAAGGTTAAATTGAAAATTATGTCTCAGAGATTTCACAAATACTAAAAACTACTTTCGTGGAATCAGAAACCATAACAATAATCTATACAATTACAATATAGAATCCCTCAAGCTACTTTTACTAAAGGTGGGGAGTACTGTGTTTGGTATATATAATTAATTAAATATTTGGATGAACAAGATAATTATTACCTTCAGTTGGCTGTAAATGAATTTGCAAAGCTTGTTTTACTGCTGAATCAACATAATCTTCAACAGAATTCTTGCTGAAAAATACTTCCACAGGAAATGTTCGCCCTGGTATGGTAAATGTAGGCACATTTCCAAAAAACATAGCAAATTTTGTGGCATCCATTGTAGCTGAAGTAACTATAAGCTTTAAGTCATGTCGGCGAGCAACAACCTTAAATCAAACAACACTTTACATTGGTACATCTAGTAGCAAACCTTCACATATGTAACAGTTGGGTAGTATCATGAAAAGCTAACATAGTACTAATAGAAAAAAAACTAATATTGACTGATGAATATTAATTATAAATTAAACCAGCCAACTTGTCAGAACTATTTGAAATTTAGAAATTATTCAGTGACCCAACAGATTTATTTAAACAACCATAATTTCAATAGGCAAAATACTAAATGAAAAAAAAAATTATTAATAATAATAATTTAGATGAAGAATATTAGTAAAGATTGACAAGTTAATTGTAGCCCGTAATAATAATTTGGCTACATGTAAAAACTGATACAAATAATTTAAATAAAATTCATGATACCTTAAACAGCTTTTCCATTGTAAATTTTAACTACCAACAATACATTCAGTAACGTTGTGTGTACAACTCAGTTCAGCTGCAAAGTGTGGGTGAAGCTCATATTTAGAAATATCTCCACAAAATTTTAATTCTTTATAGATATTATTACGAGAAATAAATTGTAAGTAATTTTTAAATATACATTCACATATTGTATTATAAATATCATATTCTAAAAATGTTTTCAGTATTCATTCACATTTATATATGTACCTTAAAAGTTTCCAAAATAAAGGAAGAATATGTAGTTCTGTTTTTTAAAAAAATTGCTAATTTTTAATAAATACTTCTCGGTATTCACACAGGTTTTGCATATTTATATTTAAACGCAATGTTTCAATGACTAAAAGCTCTGTCGTCATCTTCTAGACGAAGTGCCAGAACCATTCCATTTCATGTTATATATATCCTCAACCCAGAACTATTTATTGAACAACTACACCGGGAAAGACTTCAATCTTTGCTAATTTTTATTTTATCAAGATGTTTTTGACTGGTTTATTCATTTATGATTCAATTGAAGTAAGATAAATATAACAATTTTTTATAATATTTTATTCTGTAAGTTTTATAAGAAATAAATTAAATCAAAAAATTCTTTTACTCTAGCAGGCAAGTGATTATACACATTGAAATTTTAACACATCCAGGCAATTTGCACCTTTGCTAGCATTCTGCATGGAGAAATTGTTTTGGATTCATAATAAACAATAAAATGTATACAGAACTTCATGAAAGTAAAGTTGATACTGAATAATTCCTCTCAAGATTCCAGACTGTCAACAGACAACTTCTGGTGAAAATACAGAAAGAAACAATCTATTTGTTAAAATATTAAGATAGAAAAAAAATGAAAAAATTACATTTGTCTTGAAAATTAATAATAAGAAAAATATTCAAATACAGACAAAATAAGTGATGATCTAAATACCACACAACGTTTCTGGAAACCTTGTTCCTTAATTCATGTGGTAAGAAAACTAAAAACACAAGAGCCTAAAGCAACACATTGCACAATTCAGTTGACAAAACACAAAAAGGAAGAAAACACAATGACAATAGGAAAGCAGAAGGGTTAGCGAAACAGTAAGGGATAATAGAAATTGTTGAGTTCATAGTGTCTATTTATACATTAATTGTTGTTATGTTGGATTTAATGTAAAGCATCTGTGATGTAAACCTGGAATGGTTCCTTGTGTAAATGTCTAAAATCTTAGCATTTTGCATTGGATAAACTTATTTTCTCCTAGAATAAACTATTAATGCCAATAGCATTTTACTACATGATCTAATCACTCTAGGTAGGTTTCACACAATAAATGATAAAATATTTCTTGAAAATACAAGTAATTATATTTTGGTTAAATTCATGATTGTTGTTGCTATTTTTATTAAAAATATTTGTTCTAAAATGGCAAAACATATTTCTAATGGTATCAATTATAGCCAAATTGAAATTATACAAAAAAAAAAAAAGATTTTTAAGGGCTCATCTATATTTTTAATTTCGCTCATATCAAGAAATTTGTGTTACAGGATTATTCTATGAATACACTAACATTATATTTCTTTATTTCTCTTCTGCAATGATAGCAAAGGCTCCATCAAACAATGTTTCACTTTATATAATTTAAAAATTCATTTTTTAATTCAATTTTAATTGTCCTTTAGCTATTTCTTTAGGAAAATACATTCATACTTTATATATATATATATATAATGTAATAATATGAGGCATTATATTATTGGAGACGGCGCACGTGTCGTGGAGAGACGTGCGAGAAAGGGCGACTCGGGTGGCCCTGAGAAATTTCTGCAGCTGCAATGAGAGACAGGGGATGATGAGGGTCCAGAAGCCCATTGATTTGGGAAACGGCGAGTCGAATTGTTTACGCAGATGGTCACAAAGGGGCCATGTTAGAGCAGGCTACTGTCTCTAACGAATGACCTGAAAAGGACGTTGGACAAAAGAGAGGAAGCCGTAAGTTAAGTAGACGGAGTGTGACAATGCGAATTGTCACAGTTCGAAAGGCGGCCGAAACGAAAATTTAGACGAATGGGTATCTGTCACTGCGCCGTGGCGACGCAAGTGAAACACAAGGGAGGAAGATGATATAAATAGAAGAGTCGCCTATTGTAATAGGATGAGTTGTGGTATAGCAAGCAGCAGAGTTGGTTGGTGTTAGCGTGAGAGGAGAGACGGTCAGCGAGCAGCAAAGACAGTGGTTGCTTAGCACGAGAGAGAGACATTTGTTACTTAGCACGAGAGTGAAGAAGGAGCAAGCAGCAAAGTTGGTTGGTGTTAGCGTGAGAGAGGAAGGAGCAAGCAGCAAAGTTGGTTGGTGTTAGCGTGAGAGGAAAGAAGGAGCAAGCAGCAAAGACAGTTTTTGCTTAGCACGGGAGAGAGACATTTGTGTTTTAGCAAGGGAGAGAAGAAGGAGCAAGCAGCAAAGAGTGGAACAGTGGTTATTTAGAGTCAGTGAAGTGAATATCAGGACCTATAAAGTGAATGTCTAAGGAACGAGTCAAGGTGGACCTAGGAAACTGTAAGTTAGAATATACCATATTAAATAATGTAAACGTCGTTAAAAGATAGTAGTCAGATTTCGTTCCCTTCGATAATAAAATTTAAAGGCAAACTATAGGTTAAGTTTATTGTGTTTGATTTAAAAACGTAAATGTTGTTTTTTTTTTTTTTGATGGTTTGGATTCTGTTCTTAGTCAAACCCAGTAAAGACCCAGGAGAGCAAGAGGTCTCATGTTTTAATGTTAAAGTTGTAAATTCATTGGTAAATTCTTTTCGTATTTAATAAATTTATTTGTTGTTCATAAAAATTATTCTTTGTTTATTTCGACCCATTTATATGTTTATTACAATTTGGCTACCACGACGGTGGACGGAGATTGGAGTAAAAGCTGGTTATTACAATATATATATATAATTGCAATATTGGTATGGAAAGGACAGAGAGATAGGTTGTGGCTTACCTGAAAGTGAAGTGCTGAGAGCCTCTGAAAATTTGAAGAACAACCTTCAGTTCCTCATGGTGACACCGCACTCCACTTTCAGGTAAGCCACAACCTATCTCTCTGTCCTTTCCATACCAATATTGCAATTATTTTTGACAATGTCACATCCTTACTAATACAATACATGTATGTGTGTGTGTATATATATATATATATATATATATATATATATATATATATATATATATATAGTAATGTCTGTTAAATGAGGCATTGTTTGTGATGGATCATCTGGACTGTGGGAGGGGCAATTTTTGCAACGTATTTATTTAGGTTCTTGGAAACGCTGGTCTTGAGAATTCGGAACCGTGCACGTGTGTGTGGCGTTTCTCAAACTAAATCTGGGGCACAATGTAATGCTTGTTAAGTGAGGCATTGTGTCTGATTGATGGTATGGACTGTTGGGGGGGCGGTTTTGTAATGTGTTTATTTAGTCTTGAGGGTGCAGTTTGAGTGGTCTTGACATTTCGAAACCGTGCACGTGCGTGTGGGGGTGCAAACGACAAGTACAAAATAATTGAGGGTCCTGTCTCGATTGTCGGCTTTTGACATGACAGAGTAGTTAGCCATTTGCTGACTACAGAACTGCAGCTGCATAACATAAATCTCGGGATATTGGAAGAAAATGTCAACGGGCATTTGTGACGAAGTTTTGGAACAATGGAAAAAGGAAAAGGCTGGGGGTATATAAGCGGGAGATAAGCTTTTGAGTGGGGAGTTATTCTGCGACCACCGAAGATGGTGATTGTGTTTAAGAAGTCAGTCATGCTGTGATCACCAAAGCTGGAGAATATGACTAAGAGAGACATCGTTTAAGGGAGGAGAATGTGTTATAAGTTGCAGTCTGCGAGAGAAATAGCAAAATATTCATCGATAAACATTTTGTATGCTGAAGTCTAATCTATTCTAATCACAAAATTAGACCACTGTCTTCGATTGTAGGAGACCAGGACACTGCATCCAGCGTCTAGTAATCTTCAGAACGAGCAAATGATATGTCCTTCACGAATGGAGAACCAACTTTTGTCAAACCAACAGTGTGTTAGAATCAGTGTTTAAAACGGCCAGTATATAAAGTGGGTGTGTATGAACAAGCCAAATTTTCCTGAGTAATCGTAAGTTGAAATTACATGGTATTCATAGATGTAAACCGAATTAAAAGATAAAGTCAGATATCGTTATTTTCTTTTGTGTTGATAAAATAAACTCTTTAAATTTAAAATCAATCTTGTAGAATAAGTTCGTCGATAATTAATTTCGTCTATGGCTAGACAAATAAATATTTCCTTTTAATTTAAAGTTAAATTTTATGTTCTTTGATTATGTTTAAATGTTCTGCCGTTATCAAACTCAGTTAAGACCTTTGAGAGAATGAGACCTTTTTTATATTTGTTTAATTGTATAAGTGTTCAAAAATTAAAATAAAATTGTTTGTTGTTTATAAATATTAATCTTTTTATTTAGACATATGTTTGTTTATTACAATATATATATATATATATATATATATATATATATATATATATATATAATCTGAAGACGACAGTAGAGAATGACCGCAGAAAAATAAGAGTTTATATAGAAATCTGAACCTGGTGCTAAGCTGTGAAAAATTCATTAACAATTGACACTGGGAAAGTTTAAATTCATCAATTACATTCGTACTATTATACAGATCCTGTCAAGTTTCAAACTTACATGTTTATTCACAAACTTATGAAATAGTCTGAAAGAAAGATGTAAAATATGATGCTTTAGTATTGCAAAGTAAATAAAGATTCCTTAAAAATTAAGGCCTTATAAAGTTATTAAGCAAAGGACTACATGATTTACTATGTACATGTAAATCAATCAATGAAAACTGTATTAGGCTTAATGATGATGATGTTTTCGTGGACAAGATATCATCAGAATTATCCTCCAATTTTAAAAGGACATTTGCTGATGTTATGCTGAATCTCTCTGATCATTCTCAAGTATAGGTCAAGACTGTCATCTTGTGTGGCTTATATGAGGCAGTTAATGGCAGTGTGTGCTATCCCCTTTCTGAACCATTTTGAGATAAAGGGGTTTTTAGTTTTTGCTTCACATTTATGTCAATGTCTATCCAAGAATTCTTTCTGATGCCATTTCTTGAGCATTGAATAAACTATACTCAGACAACTCTGGCATTGAGAGGATGGACACAGAATTCTCTAAATCCAAGTTGCATAGTTTTTGCCAAAAATATTGGGAAAGCCCACTCTGGCATTAATTGCCTTAATTTGGACTATGAATGTCTCATGTCACTCCAACTGAAACCAGTGTGGTATCACACTTCCTGGAATTTTCTTGTCTGGAATCCAACTCTGTGATAAACTGTATCCACTATACTGATTGGGGTGGTTAGGCCACTTGTGTATTCTTATTGCCTACTTTCTGGTTATAGTGTGTCTTTTTTTTGGGCCATTACAGCAGTTTTCTGTAGGTCTATTAAATAGTTTACACTATGTCACATAAGATATGGATGGGATAGGGGGGCATCAAAGAAAGGAGGATAGATAATATATGTTTCACGACTCTACTGACACCATGCATGTGCACTTATAGGCAAGTGTGCTGCAATGTTCTACACCACACATACAAATATTATAGTTATGCAAACTGCAATTTAGTTCACTTTGCTTTTTTAAATATATATTCATTATTATAATATAAAAAAAATCCCATAAGAATTTTCCACACTTACTGAGATTTCAACCCTGATCAAATTCTGTTGTTAACTGCCTATGAGTGTTATTTGATAAGTCTGGTAAATTTTTATGAAAGAGCGAGAAATTTTTCTCTCACACACCGTTGTAAACATGATCCTTTTAAAGATATTCCTAAAATTTTATAACATATCTCAGTCATAGTTTATTGTTAGCAAACTTCCATAGTGTTAGATGTGGAGTCAGACAGAGACAATGGAAAAAAAATGAATTTTGCACTATTATTCAACACATACATTTGAAGGGTTATACTGGATTAATCAGTTTAAATGTGGTCACAGAAGCACAGAAGACTTTGTTGAAATATAAAGTAGGTTTTCTAAAAAAGAATTTTTAGTTACAGTTTTACCTGACTTTTCAAACAACACTCATACTAGCTGAGTGCCCTGCATTGCCCAAGTATTTATTTTTATTCAGATGGAAAAGGAATTAATTTGAGAATTATTATTAATTCAACACTAATATGCCTTCATAATCACCCTCCCATCTATGCTGAATTTTATAATTAATCAGATAAAGTAATAGGAAGACAGTGACCCTGGACTCAACATCAATTTTAATTGTTTTTCTGTTATTTTTGTCACTCTTTACAAACCCATCCATAGTGGTGTTCCCCTCTTTATGCTGTTAGCAGTTGAAATTAGATACTAACTACATCAAATCCCACTATTAGTTTCAGCAATCCATATATGTATTTTCTCCAGTGGTGGCTGGTGCATATATGCTACAGCATATAAATTAATTTAGTAGAATTTATTTTTCTAAATTTTAGCAACATTCATATTGTGTTTTAGCAGTGAGAATTTCTGCCTCAATATGGAAGAATTTAAACTCCTGGCCTTGTGTCACACACGCTACTACTAGCGAGTGCTCTAAGCTCAGGGTCCATCTTTTTATTGACAAATGAATGTGTACAGTATGCCTCCTCACCCCTTGCGCCACCCATTAAGCTCAGCATACTGCCTTATTTTTGTGCTACAAATCTGTCAGCACTCCAGAGTTGTTCCATGCAAGGAAACACAGAGGTGGCATAAGCAATTAAATCTAAATAAATTTGAACTATTCAGTAATTATAAATCTAAGTTAAAAATAGTTTATATTTTCAAAAAAAAAATATTCATACATTTTTGGAATATAAAAAAAATCAATAACAAAGATTATTTGAAAGAGGAGTCATAGTGCAAAAATCTACCACACGACCCTGCATACAACCCTGCTCAGTAGGTTGTTCCGAAAAATTAAATTTATTTAAAAGATGTACTGAGGAAAAATACTTTAGGGATATAAATGCTAAATTATTCAGTGTTTAAAAATTAGACAATATTGGAAATTATGTAGATATAATTAGAAATTAAGCATATTATGTGAAGGGTCACAGTATTGCTAACACCGTCACTGATGTAGTTTTATTAATTTACATAGTTATCCACATAAAAATTGTTGCTTGGGATAATGTAGCACATAACTTAAAAAACTCGTAAGCTGCCGCCACTGGTCTACTCAACACTAAATTGGGTCATTCCATATGAAATCAACTGACTAGTGTTGTTGATATATTTTATTTTATATTTGATAGTTTATTTTCTGTTTATGTATGTATCTGGGAGTACAAAACAATTTTTTTACAATTTTATTTTTACTACTTTGGATTTTAGTGAACATTTTGTATAAGATGGTAGGCTGTTATTGGCATTTTAAGAGGTAAGCAATAGGTTAAATAACTTTTTTGCTTATTGAGATATCAAATAGAAATAAAAACCAAATTATTCTCAATAATTTTTCTTTCCAAAGAAATGATTACAACACAACTTTAATTTTTCTTCCCCTTAAAAATAGAGGACAAGACTTTAAAAACAATCTGACACCATTTAAATGCCAATTCAGATGTAAGAATGATACTAATAATTTAAGTAGAATTTATAATTTCTTGTTATTCCAAATGATTTTTATCATTTAATGTAAAAACTTGTTTTACATTGTCAAAATTAAATATCAACAATATGCTCTGCCACATTGCATATATAACATTTGTAGCAATGAGAGCAGTTGCTCGCCTTGGCCTGACACATGGTATGAGGAGTTCCGTTGGGGCATGCAACAAAGGACACATTCCTTGGGGTCTCCTCAGGTCAAAACTCCAGTGGGCAGTTAATCATTGGTTGTTGACCTGAGCACTCATCTCTGCCTCATGTCTGTTTTCGTTCTCTGATCATTCTCATAAAATAAATACACTAGAATAACATATCAATTCTGGTGTTTTTGTGTGTGTCAGACAACCAGTCATTTCAGCTGCAATACTTGTGTAAAGCACACACATTTAAAAATATGAGAAAATTTTAAGGATGTATTTATATCTAAAAAATAAATTGTAATAATCAATTAATTTTCACATAATTGTATTATAAATATCATGTTTATAAAATATTAGCCAAGTGCCCTGCGTTGCTCGGGTATTTATTTAAATTAACCTGGAGTAGGAATTGATTCGACACTTAAGTCTTGGTAAACATTTCATTTAACCGGCACTAATAGCGGCAGTGTTATAAAATTTACCCACTTACAGTCCCCTCCTGACCTAACCCCACAGCATATAACTTCAAATAAACCATGATGATGATTGACAGTATTCAAGAAACCTCCTACTACATAAAAATAAAAGTGTCTAAAAAATCACAACAATCCAAAACAGTAAAAGATACTCATGCCGGCCAATATGCAGTTGAGATCTTCCTTCCTGATGAAGGGAGATCAGGCCCAACTACTAATTTCCGGTAAGTCGGCATCACTATCTCTTTGTATGTACGTAAATTTTTTTGATATTCAGATTTGTAAAATAATATCTTACATGCGAATGAAGAGTTTCCAAAAAAGGAAAAAAAGATTCTACTAATTTTTATTAATATGTTCTAATTTTTTTAAATATATTTCTGATCAATTATATATAAACATAATAAAAGGAGCATCCATTAAGGAATAAATTCAATGTTAGGAAATTGGTGACGAAGAAAATATATCTATTATATACATTTTTATTTATTAGATAGGTTGATTATCAAGCATGTAGGGTGTGAAACTTTAAGAGAATGTGTGTGAAGGTAATTCCTTTGCTGAAATGATAACTGAAGGTACAAGGCCAGTCCCAAAAGTAGTAGTAGTACCTGGTGTATAGATGTTTAAAACAAAATTTGTGTAAAATAACATGATAAAATTAGTTACTATTAAGTGATTTATTCATTTGAAAGATCTCAATACAAACAATTTTAATGTGTTTGTCACCACATCACCCATATCTGGGTGATGGGAATGATTCTGTGGGGGCTCCGTCACCCAAATATGGGTGATGCTCTTCTTGTTCAAGTTAATAGGATTTTTATATTTATTTTTAAAAGTAATTTAATGGAATAAGCACTAAAACATAAATATAGGATATACAACATAAAAATACTAAAAATATACACATTATACTATACTTTTTATTAATTTAAAATTCAGGTAACATGTTACATTATACTATGTCGTACAGTGTTCATTAAAACACACTAAACAAATTGGAGGTGATTTTGAACAATTGGAACAGTAGGTCGGCAGTTTGCCTCTTCTTCTAGTAACATAGGGCACATTTTCTTCTCATAGACTTGCCCTGCTGATTCTTACGAATCTCTAAATGGTGGGACATTCCTTGTTTTATTATTATTACTGTCGGGCCGAGAATTTTCCAAAGACAACTATTCGGTAACAAGATGATCCCTAAATTTTTTTTTTATATTTGTGGCTCTCTGGTACATGATGTGAGTATTTACTATGTTTACTTGTTTTTAAATGCAAATGTAGTGCTAATTTCCAATACCACTTGATACTTATCTGTATCATTGTGGAATATGACACCATCTGGTTACTTCTATTGATGTCAGTTTTTCCATTATTATATGCCAGGTTTCTGTTTCGGAGGACGACTGTGATGAGTAGAATGCATGCTTGAAATCATGATAGGTGCATGTTTTGTTGATAACATCCTAATATTGCAAACATCCCTTTTTTTAGCAGTCAGGCTTGGGCCCCGCAAAAAACTCAGCTGAATCATGTTGGGCAACAAGAGTAAAAAGGAAGCTAGATTCTACTCTGAGGAATCATGCTCCTTCACTTACAACAATAAAATATTGTGTGATAGTGGTTATGACAGCTACTAAGATGAATATTTTAGTGATCAACCAAATGACGTGACCATGTGAGAAATGGTGATGAAAATCCATAAAATGGTATTGTATGACTATCATCTGAAAGTGCAGATAAGGTAGGCATTTCAAAAAGTTATGTATGTTGCATATTGATTGAAAATTTGGACATGAGAAAGCTATGTGGAAGTTGATTGCCACATTTGCTTACAATGGAACAAAAACAGTGTTATGAGGATGTTTCAATCAAGTGCTTGGAGAGCAGCAATAAAGCAGAGTTTTTGTGTTGATTCATAACCATGATGAAATGAGGGTCCATCACTTCACACCTGAGACAAAGGAATTGTCAAAACAATGGACTGAAAGGGGAGAATCAGCTCCAAAGAACGAAGACAGTTCCATTTGCTGACAAATTCATGGCGTCAGTAATTAGGGGTGTGTGTGGAACAAATTTAATTTGATTATTTTCAAAAGGAAAAAAAAATCGATGACAAGTGTTATGCAAACTTACTTTGAGTGATGAAATCAAGTAAAAACATTCATATTTGGGAAAAAGAAATTTTATATAATGGTGTATAAATTATAGGTGGATTTGGCAATATATTGAATATTATAGGATCTGAATAGTTGTGGTAATGAATTTTGTAAAGGCTGTTGAAATAGCATAGTAATGTGAAAGATTAAAGCATTTTTTCAGTACGATATGTATTAGTGTGAGGTCTTCATTCTTAGGGAATCTTTTTTAAATATATTTCTTTTTGAAATCATGTGGATATTAATTGATACTAAAATGCCTTAAATAATTTTAATTTTGTTCTGGTGAAACTTAGGGAAAGAGAGAGAGAGTAATGTGGCTTTTTAGTAGGTTATAAATAATAGAAATTTTTTATTTGATGCAGTGATCAAAATTAATTTTATAAACGAGAATTGCAAGAAAAGTTACATTGGAGAAATTAAATGTGCATTGAACATTTGAATAATTACAGAACTTAAAATCATAATGTCATAATATCAAAAAGCAACTATGTATAGATTATAAGAAAAATATTAACTAAATTGGGATAATGTTAAAATTTTAGACACTGAACAAAATTTATAAACACTCAATTTATCAGAAACATTACACATAAAAACAACTGAACAACACATTTAATTTGTGAAATGATACCAAAAGCAATATTTATAATACATTATCTTCTTATCTTAATTTTTTTTATATAATGAGGCTGGAAATTGTTTGGTAATGACACTGTTAAATTTAATTAAGGTATACTTATTAATGTATTGTTATTTCCTACACTACTTAGAGCGGAAAAATACAATTGGTTTTGTCTTTAAGTCAGACATGGATGACCTTATAGCAAGCATGTCAACTTCTACTGAAATGTTGCTCAAAATTGTTTAGTAATTATAAATATGTACAAATTTTTATAAAAATTGTTGAAGGAAAAATTGTGAGTATTTCTTCAGTTACCTTTGATTTTTGATATTTTTTATATAAAAATTGTATTTTAGTAAAATCCTACATTTTCTGTGTTAAAATGTGTAATTTAGGTAGAATGAGTCACAACCGGATAAAGATACAAAATTACTGAAATGTCATTAAATTGATTATTAGTAAATCTCTGTTATTAGTTGGAAAATACTTGTTTTAATACCTTAAATTTAAAATAACAAACATAAAAAAAATTAAATAAATATTCATGAATAATAATATGGTCTATATGCATTCCTAGCTTATACCTAATGATAAAGTTGGAGCAATGGATTTTTTGTTCATTAAATGCACTACAATACACCAGGATATTATGTAATAATACAGTAATCTTGTCATAAGAGTGTGATATGATATCATAAGTCTTGATAAGAGTTTGTGTGTGTGTGCAGTTGTAAATCAATGTTAGACCTGTTGTTGCAGGTGATCTGGAGCAGTAAAACAAATTTCAGATTAGTATGAGTACAAAATGTACTGGAAAGGTATCAACCAAGAAATTTTCAGTTAAGACAGTTTCTAAATGGCTGACTCAAGAAGAAAGCAGAGTTTTCTGTAATGTTGTGGAGAATGGGGACATTCTTGAGGTTCAGGATGAAGTGCTGCATATTTGGGGCATCGGTATGAAAACAAGTATGTATAAATCTGAAGAGATTCATGATACATAATGGCATAACATAATGTATAATTTTGAACAAATATTACTCAATCAAGAACAATACTACTTGGAAAAAAAATTTATTAGGACACTAACTGAAATACTAGTAACATAACAACATTTCAGGTGATTTGTTTATAGTAATGCATTTACAAAACAATTATTCACAAAATTTTGGAATTATTTTTAATTTTAGTTTATATAGTGTAATGTACACAGAAGTTTGTAATATTGGATTTTCTATACATTTTAACAGAAGGCCTATGCTGATGATTACACAAATACTACCCCAAAATACTAACAAATAAAACATGAGCACTTGATAACAGAAATAATAATTTATTTAGACAAAAAATTAATTAATATTAAATTCCCTGGGATAAAATAACTTAATAAATTATAAAAAGTAATTTAACTTTATTTTCTTTATGCACTAGCTGGGTCCCTTGCTCTGCATGGGTATTTATTATATAAGCCCAGTAAAATTCCAGTAATTCAGAAATACTCCCAAGTACATTAATAAAGTAAAAATTACTTTTGGTACCTAACTGCTTTGAATATCAAAGCTACTTCCAGCACCCCAATAGAATAACAAATACTCCCATCAACACAACAGAGTCCAAAATTCTCCCAGTAGCGTAACAGAGTAAAAAATACTGTTGAAACCTTAAAAATACCCTAAGAGATTAAAAAATACACCTGGTTTTCTAAGAGTAGAAAATACTCATTGGGACCTCAAGAGAGTTAAAAGACATCTGTAAAAAAATTGGTAGAATTTGCTGCACTTTGTACATGGAACAAGGTTTTCCCCTACCAACCCAACTACAACTTAATTGGCCCATTGAATCTCATAATTAAACTCAGCAACTTCCATAATACCTGATTCGACACCAATACTGGTGTACCATGCCGAGAAAGGTTGAAATTTTACATAAACAACATTTGGAGAAACACTATCAATCTCATTGACCCCAAAAAATTATTTATTCAATGCAAATATTGGCCTGTAGTCATGTGTTATGCCCACCGTGCTTTTCCGATTCCAAAAGAACATGTGAACAAAATTTGGTCAAACTTGCTCCACACATGTTGAAATGTATGCTTAACATACACATTTAGACAATTTTATTTACTAGAAGAAGAAGATAGATACATGCATTTCATTAAATAATCTTCTCATTAAATTTCAACTTGAATTAGGTGTTTCTATTTACTGGATAACATTTAGAGCTATTAATGTACTGTTCAAAAAAAGCATGCAGAATGTTTTTTTTCAAATTTAAAAATGAGATAGTTATGAATTTCAGATTCAAACGCGAGTTTTTCTTATTACAGGTAGCAATGATTGTAATACTATTCAAGTAGTATACTTAAATAAAGAAAGTGATAAAGACCCTGGTAAAATAGTCAGAGACCCACTTGAAAAATTTTGGGTTAAAGGATCTAAGATAAGAATAAATAATGGAAGTGACAAAACTCATCAACACCATTGTGAAGAAGATATTATGCAACAAATAGAGCATGTATGTTTATTTCAACACACATTTATCATTACTTAAAACTTGAAATAATTTTCCTAAAAAATTTATATTATTTATTAAATCACTCAACAGGCACTAAGTCACAAAAGTAGAAAATGGCACAATTCTGAACATTTTGCTTTCTGGTGTCGGCATGGAGAAAAGACAACCAACAAGAGACAGGTAAACTTTCCATTTGAATCTTTAAGATAATCTGTAGGAAGTAAATAACATCTGCAAATGACCAGCAAATGCTAAACTGACAAAACTATAAAAATAAATAGATACATACAGTAAAAGTCGCTAAAAAACAGATTTTTGAGGACATGAGAACATTTCATTTTCTGTACAGCCTGACTGGACCTACTGTTGATTTCCGGAGGTAAGAAAGCATCGCTGTCCCACATTTATATATAAATGTCTTATTTAATTTGACCTTTTCACATTTTCCATTTTCCATAAGTGTTATATACATACATACACACAAAAAAACACACACACGCCCTCACACGCACACACACAAAGATATATATATATATATGTATAACACATTAGGATAGGAAAGTGAGACAGTGATGCTGACTTACCTGAAATTAGTCTGGCATAGGTGGAAGTTCAAATTTTCGAGGGTTGAGCCACCTTTGTCAGGAAGGAAGATCTGAACTGTGTGCCTGTGCGGCATGAATTATATATTTTATTTGGGCGCCAAATAATTTTTGATTAAAGAGATCATCAAAAATTAAGTTCAACTTAACAACTTTATTGTCATCAAGACATGAGATATTACAGTAATCTCAGAATGTTGATGACACCTCTATAACTGGTAGCTCTACAATTTCTCTTGCACATTCAAGACGAGTTTTGAGACTTTATTCTGGAGACTGACTTCAGTCTGTATACTGTGAGCTCTCATCGTAAACTGAATGCTTCACATTTTCGCCAAAAGCATGACACAACTACACAACAATAATCAAACAAAGTATGCTGACAAAGATAATGTAACATTAAAAAGGGCTCGTTAATGACCAATTGTGTGTGTGTGTATATATATATATATATATACACACACACACATACAATATTAGGAGAATCCATTAATTTGGTGACAAAGTCACATTCAAACTTGGATAGTGAGGAAGTATAGAAATAAATAGGAGAAATAGGAGGATTACGCTTTATGTGAATTCATATGCTCAGGTATATATACACACACATTGTAGACATTACAGATATGTAATACATTAATAAATTATTTCTTTAATTATTGCCAGCGTAACTTTAAGGCCATAGCATTGTAAAAAACTGAATTTTGGTGAGAATGCAGAGACAATAATGGTTGCTACAAGGTATTATCAAAAAGACATATATAGACGAACAGAACTTAAGTGCAGTGAGTCAGATATTCAGACAGCAGAGCAAGCCATTGAGATAGTCAGAAAATATTAAAATGAAAAATCAGTCATCAGTTGCTCAGATATTCAGAGAGAGTGTGTTTATGTGAACAGTTACTTGGATTTCAGAGAGAGTGAGTGTGTGTGTGTGTGTGTGTGTTTGTTTGGAGTTCTGTCGAGATAGTCAGAAAACATTAAAATTGTAAGTTACGCAGATATAGTCACTCAAATAGTCAGAGAACAGAATGTGACCTGTAAAACAATTAGATGATCAGCAAGCAGTATGTAGTCAGCAAATGGTTTTAAATTCAGCGAAGAAAAAATGTTTCTAAGTGTTGAAAAGTGATAAGAGAATAGAATCGGTGTTATCTATGTCCTGTCAGTGAAATAGTGTTCTAGATAGAAATTATAACAAATCACGTGTGCACAAACCTGAGCAGGTCAAACTATATGATATGTAAAAAAACAAACTTTCATCTGTAAACCTTTAAATAAATATCATTTACTGCCAGATTTCTATAACTTTGCTAGATTTTTATAACTTTTCAGATTTGTAACAGTTTTTTTTATTTTAAGTTTAATTTTTTTTTTACTATGTTTATTGGAGGCTATATAAGTGGCATTGAAATTTATATTTATATATATATATATATATATGAAAGCTGAGGAATTAACTTAAAATGTAAATTCAATGAAGACCAAATTAGTAAATAAGTAATTTTGTTATCTTTTTAAAAAGTATGTTTAATTTTGATTTCCTTCCTTTATTCATTTAATTAAAAGTGTTTACTACATAATTTGCCTCTAATGTGGTGACTTGTTTAGAGAAAGAAACAGCGAAGTGCTTTATATTGTAACATGACAATCAGTCGATGGCAGGCCCTTGTTCCATGGCCTTTGCTTTGATTGGCGGTCTTTGTTGTTTTGTAGTGCCTCGACTATATTGTTGTGTTGCATCGGGTTTGGGCGAACGGGTCTATAAGTTTCAGTCTTCATAGGCAGTTCACGGTGAACGGATCATAGTCTCTAACAGGAGATTGTAGGCAACATTTCAGATTTAATCTCCACTTGGGAAATCATGGTGAGCAGACATGGTAACTCGTAGATAGGTTAGTTTCTGGTAGGAACTTGCTCCGACAGGATCTCAAACCAACCTTGCAAGGTGCAAGAGAGATCAATAACGTATTGGTTTTGGGAAGTATCACATCAATTAAAGCATTATATGTATAACGAAAAAGTTACAAAGTCAAATTAAATAGAGACAGCACAGTACTGGCTCGGCATGAATTCACATGCAGTTCAGTCTTTCCTTCCTTACAAAGGAGGCTTACGCCCTCTAAAATTAGAAATATTGTCACTTCTCAGCACGACTGGACCAACTGTTGATTGCAGGTCGACTCAAAAGTTTTTGAGTTTTGTCAATGGACTAATGCAGTTGTGTCGCTCTAGCCTTTTTTTCGCACCTGACGAAAGGAACAAGGATCCAAGAAACGTTGTGTGATATTTATATTATCACTTTTTTTCTGAATTGGCTATATTTCTTTTCATAATGTGATATTGTTAAATATAATTCGTTAAGAATTTGGGGAGTCTTAAATGGGACAATATCACCCGGGGGGGGGGGGGGGGGGCGGTTGCTGGGGTGTGAGTGACAGCGGCCATCCTTTTGTAAAGAAAATTTACGACAGTCACTCGCACACATTTGTTTGGCAGACCAAGAGAGAAAAGGACAGTAGCTGCTATGTTCACACTGGAAAGCGAGCGTAAAAGTGAAGTATAAAATGTAAAAAAAAAGTTACTATGTGTAGCGAATCAACGTTAATGAAACACGAGTAGTGTTTGTTTATGTAGAAAAAATAAAGTGATAGTGAGAAGTCTACCAGACATGAATAAGCTTTACAAGCATCAAAGTGGAATTTAAACAGCAACAAGTTGGACAAAAAGATAAAACATTAAAATTAATGTACATGTTTGAAATAGTTTTTATAGAAATTTGTAAAATTAATATATTTTATATGGAATGAGTGAGCCGGCAGAAAAGTGTGAGTGAAAGTGAATTTTTAAAGAAGATTGAAGCAGAGAATGAGTGATAAAAATGTGAGTGCAAAAATATTTAGCAGAAAAAAACACTTGATAAATAATGTGTGTGTGTATATATAAATATATATATACACACTCTGCAATTATTTATCTGGTAAATTACATGGTAGGAGAGGCTCAGGTATCCTCCATATATTACATGACTTTTGGTGTAAAATTAGGAAGTTATTGGCTAACACACATACACAAATCCACACTTATCAGAATATGTATGTCACAATTGTGGACAAGTAACAACATGGTAAAAGTTTCCCACTATTGAAAAATTGGACAATAGGTTTAAAGTGGGAAAATGTAAGAGATGGTTATATGAAAATATGTATGCACACACAAATATGAATATTGAGACCATATGGAAACAAAGCATTGTTGAAATGATCAGTTTGTATTAATAAAATTTAATTACTTGATTTACAAATTATTTTTATCTATATGGAACTGAATTTTTCTGAACATTTACCAATAATTCATAATTATTCATTTTCAATAAATATATAATACTTCTATTGCAGTTGTCAGAAGTTGGAAAGTGGGGAAGTTTATCTGCATCAGCCGGAGTTTGGATGTTTATGAGGAAGCGGCATAACACACAATAGGAAACAGTATTAACAATTTAATATAATTCAGTCAATGTAATTTGTCACAAATTCTTAATTGTTTAAAAGAAAAAATTATGTAATATAGTATAACAAAGTTTTGAGTCAGAAAATTATAAAACATAATTTTCTGACTCAAGGATGTTTATTTATTTATTTATATTATTATAATAAACAAATTTTGTTTGAAATTTATATTTTAACCATTATATTAGTAATTATATTATTGTAAAATTAGGTTAAACTAACAATTAGTAAAGATTTGAATCTGATTAATTGAGATGTATAAAAAGTGATTTATATCATGTCAAACTGGATGAATTTACTTTATTGTATACTAATGTGTTAAAATTATATTTATTACTAAAGGGTTAGTAAATTAACAAGATTATTGTATATACAAATAAA
Source organism: Zhengitettix transpicula (assembly GCA_037074705.1). NCBI lineage: Eukaryota > Metazoa > Arthropoda > Insecta > Orthoptera > Tetrigidae > Zhengitettix > Zhengitettix transpicula. Next base: position 71,233,954 of record CM073590.1, on the reverse strand, counting down.
ATTACACCCTTGAAAATAATTAAATGAATGTGAAAATAAAATGGAAACCCAAAGCAACCAATGGTGATGTCCATATGTTAATTTTTAGTTCATAAGAAAATTATGGCAGGGGGCCATAAAACTATGAATAGAAATAGTAACCATGATCTTCGTCCCATGGAATTTATTTCAGAAATTATATATAATTCATTTTCATGTAATATAACAAATCTTCCAGCAATTGTTTCTATTCTTACTTTATCCTTTCCTTCTGTTATTCTGCATTAACACACATCTGTGTCTTGCCATCACTCATGACTCATATGCTCCAAGATATAAACTATGTATAGCATATATAATTATGGTTACACTGGGCAAATTGCCCATTTATAGATTAAATAAATACATACACACATACAGATGGATTTAAAACCATTGTAAAATTCCAAACTTACCAGAATTTTATAAGAACTGCAATAGATAATATTTTCTTGAACAGTTTGCAATATGTTAATGCTTTATCAGATTATTAAGCTCAAGCATTAACAGTCGGTAATATAAATAAAATTCATTCATCACAAATGAAAATAAGAAGAAGTAAAAAAACAAACAAACAAACACACACACACACACACAGATATATATATATATATATATATATATATATATATATATTGGTATGGAAAGGATAGAGAGATAGGTTGTGGCTTACCTGAAAGTGAAGTACGGTGTCGCCATGAGGAACTGAAGGTTGTTCTTCAAATTTTCGGAGGCTCTCAGCCTCCTTCTTCAGGAAGGAGTGTTACACCATTCCGTGCACCGGCCGGCTGCGGACTGCACGGTGCCGGTGTAACACTCCTTCCTGAAGAAGGAGGCTGAGAGCCTCCGAAAATTTGAAGAACAACCTTCAGTTCCTCATGGCGACACCGTACTTCACTTTCAGGTAAGCCACAACCTATCTCTCTATCCTTTCCATACCAATATTTTTGACAATGTCACATTCTCACTATTACAATATATATATATATATATATATATATATATATATGTTCAAAGCAGAGAGAAGGATGGAAGAAGAAGGAAAGACTGAAACATATGCTTTTCTATGTGCGTAATTCTTCCCCTGAGCATATGAATTCACATAAAGCGCAATCCTCCTATTTATTTCTATCCTTCCTCACTATCCAAGTTTGAATGTGACTTTGTCACCAAATTAGTTCCAATTCCTTAATGGATTCTCCTAATATTGTGTGTGTATATATATATATATATATATATATATATATATATATATTGGTATGGAAAGGATAGAGAGATAGGTTGTGGCTTACCTGAAAGTGAAGTACGGTGTCGCCATGAGGAACTGAAGGTTGCAGCCGTCCGGTGCATGGAATGGTGTAACACTCCTTCCTGAAGAAGGAGGCTGAGAGCCACCGAAAATTTGAAGAACAACCTTCAGTTCCTCATGGCGACACCGTACTTCACTTTCAGGTAAGCCACAACCTATCTCTCTATCCTTTCCATACCAATATTTTTGACAATGTCACATTCTCACTATTACAATATATATATATATTTCTACCTATGCCAGGCTGGTCCAGTCTGGCAGTGGTGAGGGAATACCACAAATTATTGTACTATAGAGATGTACTAATTGATGAATAAGGAGGAGGACATAACACACTTAACAAATTACATTCTACTTCTCTCTTTCATATCCTCCTCACTTATTGATAACAACATCATATCATCTTTATTATTATACTAGCTGGGTTCCTGGCATTTCCTACATGTTTATTTTTAAGTCTGAAAAAGTATTTCATTCTATGTTAACCTATTAGTCAAGAAGTGATTTAACCCCTCCACCTATAGGCAAGTATAAATACTCTGGATACATACACTACCATAATAGACGTAATTATACTCCTGGCGCCTGAAGTGAGTCAAAATTTCTTCAAGTATGTTAAGAGAGTTAAAAATACTCCCACTACCTTAAGAGAGACAAAAAATACTTTCACTACTCCAAAATACTCCTGGTACATTCAGTGAAACCAAAATACGCCTAGTATCTCATGCAGTTGAAAACTATTTTCATTAGATGAAAAGAATCAGACATGAGTCTAAGAAGAACAAAATTACTTCTGTTACCTTGAGTGTGTCAAAAGTACTCTCAATATCGTAAGTAAATGATAAATATTACCGGTATCTCAAAAGAGTCTAAAATACTGCTTGTACCTTAAGAGAATCAAAAATATCCCAGTTCTTAAAGAATAAAAATACTCCCTGGAATTTAGAATGTCTTTAAAATGCCACCCCCACCACTATAGGAGATAGCGATGTTTTCCAATCCAGTGTTTGTTTTGTATTGTAAGTAACATATGTAAATACATATGATAGAATTTGTGGCATGTGTTTAATATTCATACAGTACATTGTTTTGCCCTTCTATCCCTGCTTCTTGGGTTGTTGTACAACATAACTGACAAGTTTGATGTCTTATTCCACCCCCACCCATAAGGACAGTCCCTTTCCTCGCTGAAAAAGATTGAAATTTTACACAAACATTGAGAGAACACTGTCAATCTACTGATCCTGAAAAACGTTTATTCGACACAAATATCAGCCCTTTATGCATGTTTTAAAATTTCTATGTCTTACCAACATAGTGTTTATTTCCGGTTCTAAAGGAACATATGTACAATATTTAATCTAAATTTCTCAATGGGTTTGCATTCATATGCAGAACATAATATGAATAAATAAAATTAGTTTAATTGAACACTGTAGATACACACAAAAACACACACACAGTCAATTTTATTTATTATATAGATATAGATTAATATGTGCAGGAAAGAGAGTAGTTGACTTATTTACTTAAACTGATAGTTGGCACCACCAAATGGATAGTAAGGTGAATGTCAAATTTTCAAGGGCCTAAAGGTGGAAGTTACCACCTCTGAAAATTTGAAGAACTTCTTCTTGTCCTGAATGGTGATACTGAATTTCAAATTTAGGGAAGCAACCCATATTCTCTCTTTCCTTTCAATACCAATTATTTTAATTATTTTGTCATTGCCACATCCTTACATATATAACAGCCTTACCTCTCTAAGAAGTCCAAATAAAACATCTGTACTCAAGGACCGTTCATGTGCTTCGTCCATTATAATAGCACTGTAGTTGTCAAGATCTGATTCACGCAATGATTCTCTTAATAAAATTCCATCCGTCATGTATTTGATTATGGTTTTCTAAGGAACAAATAGTTATTTCATAAATTATAATAAAATATGAATAAAAATTGTACAGTTTTGCACATTCAATATCAAACATACATTCAGCCTCATAAATTATAATGTAATCAAGCTCTGATTCACTTAGAGTTAATAAACTGATAGGATCTAAACTATTGGCCAGAATTTAATGTGTAAAATAGTACAGTAACACCTAATATACATCACAATGTACTGAGCCATATAAAAATAAAAAATTTCTTGCATTGATGTTTGTTGTGGTGTGAGACTCCTCTAGGGGATTGTAGTGGTCAGGGGGAATAAATAATAATAATAATAATAAAAATCTGGTATTAGTGTTTAATCCTCATTTTTTAGGCAATAAAATGATTTTCGACAGTATCAATAATATCTAATCCCAAGCTTTTTTAGCTTTAAGGGATCTAATATTTCTTATCCTACAGACTACTCTTTTTTTTTCCAATTTCTTTTCTACATACTCTGCATATTTATTAAATTTTAGCTCGTAGTCAATAATAACTCCTAGGTACTTCAATGTTTAGCCCACTCTATCACCTCATTTCAGGGAAAAAGAGAAAGGGAAGTCTGTGAGGACTATTTTCTCACAGACACAACTGAGGGGAGCAACCTTTCGGGATGCCTTTTCTTCTCTCTGTTTTTGAACTAAAGTTCCCACAAGCCAAGGCACCTCGGCCTGTTTTGAGAGGTGTATGTTCCAGGGTCATAGGCCCTGGGTATACGGTAAAAGTTGTTTTTTCAGTTCCCATTGGAACAGACGGTCAGCTGCCTCCTAAACTGGTCGAGGTACGGAGAAGGGAATGCTACGTCCCCGCACATTGGAAGAGTGTGGGACAAGTACCCAATGCTTGGCCTGCCTGACACAGGTTTTCTAGGGTTTGCCCTGCATCATTTTAGGCGAATGCCGGGGGGCCCTAATCCCTAATTAACCCTTAGCTATCTTCCTCTACCCTTCTGCATCACCCCTATCAAATCCCTTCCTATGCTATTAAAGGGGAGTTGCCACCATGAGGATTACCCTCATGTAGCCTGTTGACCTGAAAAAAAAATATATCACCTCATTTCCTACAACTACATCACAGTCTTGTAATTTATTCCCTATATACATACTATAGGCAATAATTTCTTGACATACTTTTTGTTCAAGTGTTCTTATTACATTATTAGTATAACAAACTATGCCCAGAAAGATTCTGATTTGTGCATAAATAATAAATTTTCCAGGATGGATGAACCACCAATCTATCATATTCCATTAAGCCATGCACAGTTTTAAAAAAAATATATATATATATATATATATATATATATATATATATATATATATAATTAGCTGCGATTATGATTGTTCCTGGTGGCAGTTTAAAACAAATAAATAAATAATTAAAACAATTTTGTAATAAATAAAATAAAAATAATAATAAGATGTAATCTGTAAGACCTCCCAAAAACAGATAGGGAAATGAATTGAGTGTCAAATGTGATTCATGTGTTTATGCTGAGCTTAAAATAGTATTGTGTGTTAAATGTACTAATTATAAATATAGCATGATAAAATAAAAGTGATACTATTTTTTTATAGCAAAAATGTGATATTAGCAATGTGTAGTTGTTTAATTAAAAGTTGCAACTCATTAAATATATACATAGACATATATTTAACTCTTTGAGGGACTCTGACAGCAGAGTTCCTTGTTAGTGTTTGACCGATGTGGTTGTGTTTACAAGTGAATTATCAGCTTGCACCGAGTCTCATTGAGCTAAGTTAGTTCCAGTGACTTAAATTCATGTGACATGAATTAGGGAGGAGATAAAATCACCAACTCAACACCAGAAAGTGGAAGTGAGTCTAAATTGAGCAGCAGGACAGTCACTGTTGGTGTTAACAGATCCAAGAAAGTCACATCAAACACGGGAAAAGAGAGTGGCACCAAAATCAAAGCATGAGTGAGATGAAAGAGTAAAAAATACCAACGTTACATCAAGGGAGTCAAAAATGCTTCCAATAGTTTAAGGGGATCTTAAGTATGTCTGGTAATTAAAATATTGAAAAAATTCAGATATTTTTAAGTGTTGCCGGAATTGTCATTGAGTTTCAAACCAATGGCATTGACTAAGCATACTGTTTTATCAACTATCACTGTGACAGTGACACCATCTTCTAGTCAACTTCTACTTATCTTCTTTGTCAAAACCTCCTGGTTGGAAACCTGAGAACAACTACAGCAGAATATTAACCAGTAAAACCTATATAAATTATTTTAAGTGTATTAAAAATGCTCCTAGCACCATAAGGAAGTGAAAAATAAATTAAGGAATCCTAATTACTCCCAGTATCATAAGTGGTAAAATATATTTCTGGTAACCAATATGGTGAATGCAAGAATTAATTAAATGATTCAACCCAAGATTCTACACTTAACTTGGTTGCATATCTTTATGTGCCTTTCTACCCTCCCACTTACGGTTATTCCCATACCCAGCAGTATAAAACTCTGTGACCATGAAAACTATTTATTCAATGCTAATATCAGCTAATTATATAAAATAGTCAAATAACAGACTAAATGAAGTAATAATATAAATACCACAACATTTTTCTGTAATCTTAAGTTTGTCACCTCAACTGTGTGGTTCTGTCAAACTCCTCTTGTGTTATAATCACCTAAGGAATTTTCAGAGGCTCTCAGGAAGGAGTGCTACACCATTCTTTGCACCGGCCAGCTGCGGACTGCTGCAGTTCCTTAATGCGACACCGCACTTCACTTTCAGGTAAGCCACAACCTATCTCTCTTTCCTTTCCATACCAATATTTCAATTATATATATATATATATATATATATATATATATATATATCCTAATATTTTATTCCCTCTACTCTATCCATTCCTCTTCTAAAAGTAACTATAATAAGACTGTCTATAATTGCCTGGTCAGGAACTTGACTCTGGCACAGTGGAAAGTGACGAAAATCATCCTAATACACAAGCCCGGCAAACCACCAAACCTCACCAAGTCATATAGGCCTATAAGCTTACTACCTGTTACCTCTAAACTATTTGAAAGACTGTTACTCAAAAGGCTAATCCGTACCATAGAAGACAAACATCTCATTCCTGATCACCAATTCGACTTCAGGGCTGCACACACTACTATAGAACAGGTTCACCGTGTGGTGGACATTATTAACGCATCCTTCGAGGCAAAAAAGTGACCTAAAAGTGAATTCAGTGAAAAGTGCAATTGTAAAAAACAGTGAAAGGTACATAAAAAACTTGAGTTACACCCAAACCAACTTGCAAATAACCAACTAGACAGTAGTGAACACAACCGCAGGCTTAAAAGAAACTACACTCTGGACCTTCCCTGCTGCTTCTAGCTGATAACAATAACTGGAAATAACCTAAATAGTAACAACACCCAAACTTCAACAGAAGACATATTAATGTATGTATCTTCTATACAACCCACACTCATACACAATATTTACTTACTGCTTTTATTTTCAGCAGATCGTAAATAGTTATTAATTAAATTTTAAAAAAATTAAAAAAAAGGAACTTGACCTGGTGGCCAAGATCGTTAAGGCATCTGTATACTGAGCAGATCAAGCAGGTTTAAGTCCTGCTTGGGTAAAATATGTTCAGTCTTTCCTCCTTCCTTCCTTCTCCCTGCTTTGAACATATGCTTTTCTACTTGTGTGATTCTATGCTCGAGCATATGAATTCACATAAAGCGTAATCCTCCTATTTATTTCTATCCCTCCTCACTATCCCAGTTCGAATGTGACAGTCACCAAATTAGTTCATATTCCTTAATGGATTCTCCTAATATTGAACATAAAATTGAGTGTGGCTGATTGGGAGCACATATTACACTGTGTTAGCGTTTGTTGGGCAGCTTGGTTTTAACGATGTAAACTGAAATGACCTCATTGTATCCATACCTGCAAAGGTACACTTGAATTTAAATCAAAATAGGGCTCTGTCTGATGCAGACATAAATAACTGTACTGAAAATCACATGCCCAGGACAACCCACACAATGAGAAAATTTGTTATCTCAGTGCTCACGTATTAAAGTTTATGAAACAGAAACTTGAGTATTGGAATTTGCTATAAAAATTACCTGGTGTCCAATCGTCAGAAGATCTAGAGAAGACTCAAACATTGAAGTACAAATTAAGTACGGTTAATTGTCTAAATTTATGGCACCAAAATAGTGGAGCCATATTTTTACTTTTCTTGTGAACCAGATAGTCTCTTCAGAGGCACATGAAAGATAACTTTAGCAGCGAGTACGTGGTCATTGGACCAAGAGACATGAGTTTTCAGTTTTCAGCTTTCAGCATGAGAATGAGTTCTACATGGAGGCCAAAACAATACAATGGCAGTGCCTAGGATTGAACGGAGGAGCAGGCAGAAAGTAGTAGTTAGTGCAAGTGAAAAAAAAAGCAGAAAATCAATGACAAAATGGATACAAGTTTGCAAAAAGTGACAGTGAGTGAAAAATTGTCGTCGAATAACAAGGTAGTGGACAAAGGTGGTTGACAAAGGTCATTAAAACAACTTTTACACTGAGTTCATATTGCAGAGATTTATCTGATAATTTTGTGTGTGTTAATAGTTTCGAAATAAAAATGTTTGAAAGTCAAAATTGCATGGATAAAGAAGTAAAATCTGATTTAGATCTAGAAGAAAAGCTAGAGCAGGCAATATTAAAGTGTTTAAATAAACCAAGTGAGAATTTGAATGAAAGATTGAACAAACAAAGTGATGAATTTAAGTTTGAGCTAAATGTAAAGTTAGATAATCAGAGTGAAACTCTTTAATGTAAAATTAATGAGATGAGGTCTGATTTAGACGGTCAAATGAATGTCATACAAAACCAAGTGGAGTTGCAAAGTAAGAAATGTGAGGAGCTATATAATAGGCTGAGTGGTGAATAAACTGATAAACATGTACAAGGACTGATTTTAGATGCTAAAATTCAGCAAGTGAGAAAACAGCACAATGTAAATATACAACAATATATGAGAACGTTACTGACAGTATGGAGGAAAAGGTGCATATTGTAAATAGTATATATACTTATACATGGACTACTTTTCTTGTTTTGGTCCAGAGTGGGTGTGGGTGTTTGGATATTTGATAGTCACAGGTTATCTGTTTTTGGAGATCACTGGGATAGTTTCTATTGATGAATGCATCAAGGATCTGGTTGGTGTAAGAGGTCAGACTATTCCAGGTGGAGTAAATATCTGCTCCCCTGAGGGCGACTATATGGGAGGGAGCATTTTGTGTGGTGTGGGTGGCAACTTGTGTAGTGCAGGTATTGGAGTGTGTTCGTGGGTTTTATGTGGGCAGATGTGTTGATCATGCCAAAACTCAGGTTTATGTCAACATCACAATTATTTTTGACACTGTCATATCCTTACTAATATTATATATATAATTGTGATGTTGGTATGGAAAGGAAAGAGAGATAGCTTGTGGTTTTCCTGAAAGTGAAGTACAGTGTAGCCATAGAAAACCGAAGGTAGTTCTTCAAATTTTTGGAGGTTCTCAGCCTCCTCCTTCTTCAGGAATGAGTGTTACACTATTTGTTGTGGAGTTTTTCCTATTTGTCCCTGATGCAGGAAAACTTCTTTTGTACCCAGAAAGAATTTGCTCTGACAAGTACAGTAGTCTTTTCCAGGGCTGCATTATGGTTTGTTTCCACGAGGTGTTCCAACACAGTGGAAAAATTATTTGATTATGGCTGTATAATAATCAATGTCAGTAAATAAAGGAAAGACACACTCTACAGTCTGCTCACTCTAACACAATCCAGTTACCAATTTGAAGGATTTTCATATTTTAAGTAACTTAACTTTTGACAATTCAGTGAAGTCTTGAATAGATATTTACTGCCACCAGTGTCATTCAATAATATGTACAAAAGCATCAGATGTAAGTGAGTAAGAAGCAGCCTCAGGGGACTAAAATTTAGTCTGTTTACGTCTTTAGATGTTTTCAGCTTACAATTAACCTTCCTCCAATCCCCAAATAGACCCACAGAGCTTGAATTTTTAATCCTTTTTTCTCTCTTTCATAATTTCCTCTATTATAATAATGGAATAGCCATAAATTATTTATTAGTAACAGAAGTTTTTATTAAAAAATAAAATGTGTAATTTAAAATAAATTATAATAATATACTATTTAATATTTACAGCACATTAAATATTTTCTTTAAATACTTACTTCAGATGTACAGTCTTCAAACCGTATAGCGTAGCCAACTTCTTCCCCCAAGTGTGTTCCCATTTCATCAGATACTCGTTTAGCAACTGACATTGCAGCAACTCTTCTTGGTTGTGTGCAACCAATCATTCCATATCGACTATAGCCATCCTCGTGTAAATATTGAGTTAGTTGTGTTGTTTTTCCACTGCCAGTTTCCCCAATAATTATAACAACATTGTTTTCCCGTATAACATTCAGTAACTGTAAAATATGATCAATATATCAGCTTTATTATTTAGCACAAAAAAATAGTTAATACAATCTATTCTCATTTAGCTGATTCTTAGTAATACAATGTGCATTTTTATGGAACAATGTATTTCCTCAAATGAATAGAGTTAAATTCAAAACAATGCTTTAGAATTGGTATTTTAGAAACACTATTGGCTTTATTGTGTGTATTATGTGCAGAATGGATAATAGGAAGTATTTCAGCTTCAAAAAAAGATACAATTTAAGAGTATGTTAGGGAAATAGGTTATTTATGATATTATTCCAACATAATAAATTATCTGATCAGGTGTAAGTAAACCCTAGAAGCCGTACAGAACTGGTATAAACTAAATAAATACCACTTTAGCACTTTTTTTGTTTCTGTTCTTTTTGGCTAATCATTTCTAATTATTATACTTTTAACACCTAATTTTATGACTTAATTTAATTAAGTATAAACCTTTTCCAAAAAAATTAAATACGAATAATTTCAATAAAAAGAAATTGTAATTTTATTTAAATTAAAACCACTAAATTTATTGAAAGTAATAACAAATTGTATTAGGAAAGTCTTCTCAGGTTTCCACCCAGGTAACGGCAGTGATAGTCATCAAAATTTCACTGTTTACCAATATTACCCAAGTGGAAACCTGAGAAGTCTTTCTTAATGTGATTCACTTGGAAAGTCTTTGATCTTTAGTAAATTGCATTAGATTTACTTCAATGATTTAAGTAAGAACTTATTTGTGTCTAAATGAAATGTATTTGACAATTCTAATAGTAGTTACCTCTTGGCGAACAGCAAAGACAGGTAGATATCTTCTTTGTTGAGTTATAGTTTTCTTTTTAGCAAACTCACTAGATGCTTCAGTTGCATTTTTCATGTGGTCTGCAAATTTCTGATCTGTTTTATAGTCAGTTTCATCATTATCATTTTGTCTCTCATCCTAAGAAAAGAATAATGGAATTTACACTGATACAAGCTTTTATTACTGAAAGGTAGATGTCTTAAAAATAACAACACTGTATTCTGGTATAAAGAAAAAGAATAAAATATTGTAAGGCCCGACTACACAAAAGAATTCAAATTCAGTTATTAGTCACAGGCCAATATATATAGTAAATTCATGAGTACGAGAAAGAAATACAAGTATCATAAATTAAGGTCTGAATATAGAGGTGGAGCACACAAGGATGACAAAATCCAAAATGTGAATATATAAAGCATAGTGATTCGTTTTCCCACCTCAATTTTTATAACATTAAATGAAAATAAGTCATGTTTACATGATCTCTGCATTATTGCATGTGATCACAATGATACATATGCAAGTTGATATGTTTACAAATGCTGAGCAGACATAATTAAAGCTTACATTAAACCTATGGCATTGCATTAATCAGTCTTGTATGACCTACTCTTTAGAGATTTTAAATTTGCTGGAGTAGCTATGGGGTTTTGTACAAAACCAGTAACATTTAATATTGAATCAAAAGTGAAATTATATCCTGTAAAACAACTCCAGGAAAATCTATGGTACAGAGAATATTGGACTGTGCTAGAGTGTGTACACCACCATTTGGGGTATGCCCAACAATCCTTCGGAGATTTTCTCCATGTTTCAAGATAGAAAGGCCCCAAAGGATTGGTGTTAAACATTTCTTAGCCACCCATTACCATACAGTAATAACATCTCAAATACATTACACACGATAATTATTCCAAGCATGTGTATCTACATTTTAATATTTTGTTGTTAAAATTTCCGCCCATGTTGCTGAGACTGGCCATTTAAATGCTCAATGTAGTTAATTCATTCAGCCTGGAGTATAGCTATGGCAATAAATGTTTTGTTCTTTCTGTTATTATAAAACAAATTAATTTGAGTTGTATATTATCTTGAATTTTTCTTGGTATCTTAATTTAAAAAATCTGATATAATAATTATAATTATAAATAAATGCCACATGTTAAATTAATTATAAGAATATTGAAATTAGAACGTATGCATGCCTTTCAGGGAATGGCTAAGAGCATAAGTGGATGGAAATGCTTACCAACAATGACCAAAGCTTGTGGCCTGTGACACCTGAGACAAGTATAACAAATTAAGCAGATAACACAGTACCAGGAAGTGTAAGCAGTTCTATTGGAAATTCTGGCAATTTTGACATAATCTTTCACTGTATTTCAAGTATTAAGTGTAACCACATATGAATTTTTGTATGTTACCTTACTAATTTTTTTTTTGAAAAATTGAAATAAAACGCTACATATTGATTTATTAAAAAAAGGTATGTAGTTTTAGATTTTTAATATAGTTAAAATTTAAGCCTGAATTACATAATACCATATATTATCTCTATGTCATGCTGTTGTGTAAGATTAATTCCTTATGGGGGAAAACATTAATAAAAAAAGCATTTCTCCATAGAAATAATGTGTTATCATTCTTTATTCACACATTTATCTTACACACAATTTTAATGACTGCTGAAGACTAACAAAGTACAAGTCTAATAATGAACAAGGAGCCATTACATCTGACTCAGATTAAATCCACCCTAGTGACAAAAAAGCCTATAAAAGCAAGAAGCTATTATGACTATTGTCAGTAGATACAAATGAAACATATTTAGGAGTCCACAGTTAATAATTTGAGTATTACACAACTCAACTTTGCAATCAAATTTTTGGTACTAAAGCTGTGTGTCATACAAGAGAATATACCATATTTTTCTTCATTTAAACTGTGCCATTTTTTAAGCTACATACTATTATTACCTTTTCAACTTTCCTTTGAACACCCATTATGTTTCCTATCGTAGTCCCTGCTAGTTCCCAGTGTTTCTTTTGTGCTTTCTTCCTTTCCTTCTGTTCTCGATAAACTTTCACCAAGTTGGAGCCTTTTCTTGCAACCATAGCCATGTCTGATGTAGGATCCTATCATACAAACATTGTCATATTTTAGCAAATGTGCTCTTGTTGCTTCGAAGACGAACTGTTAAAAAATTAACAAGCAATGAAACCAATATTTTGCCAATATTCACATTCCAATATGAAATTACAATATAGATTCAACAAAAGTAGTGTAGTTTCTGGTATGTCAAAAGAAAATGCTTTCATAATTATCGCACATAAAAATAACAAAGAAGGAAAGCATAAATTGAAAATCTCACTACACATTTGAACGCAGACACCTATTACCTGAAACAAATTTTCAAAATAAATTAACACTATAAAAATGTATTGACAGTAGTCAAATTGTATTAAACAAATCAGAAAATATTTTGATAAAACATATTTGTGATTAAATGAAAAAATTGATGTCTGATTGTAAAAACAAATAAGAAAGATGGCCAATTCAGACAAAAAAGTGATAATATATCATTAATATAAAATATATTTCTTATTCAATATTTGTGATAATTTGAATATTCTTAAAACCATATAGTAACATCTCATACTTCATAGGTATGGCTGCTCTGTGCTATTTTGCTCGCCTGCTAAGTTGCACGGACCCAGGTTTGAGTCCCAACCACTACAATAATTTTGATTAATTTAGTTCCCGAGTTTAGTTAGGATATTTCATTACTTGAATAATATTATATAATCTTGAAGATGATGTAGTGCAGTTCTGTCCAAAATTATATATGGTGCATCTTCTTAAATAAACACAATCCAGCTATATCTTCCACTTGTTCAAGTCTTTGGATCCTATATGCAAACTGCTACATGACATTACTGGTACAGGTGCAGGGTGCAATAAGCTGTTAAAACATCGATCGTAGCTACAATCAGAACTAGACAAAGCTGATGAGGCCAGAATTTGTGCCATCTTTTAAACCAGCAAAGAGAACAATGTAGTCAGAAAAAGGAAGGCCAAAAAAACATTGCATTCCAGCAGCACGTTACACATCCTACCAACTTCACTGGAGATATTAATGAGTTGTGAAAACTATAGATGGCCAATGCTTACTCCTATCTGGATGGGATTATGAGGCAACTTTTAAGACTGACTAATCAGTTGGGCATTTATAAGACAAAAATTAAGAAAGTAATTGGAAACCTTGAGCAGCATGTGTGACAAGCTGAATAACTGAAGAACAGGGCCCAGAAAAATTATGCAGTGTGTGCCCAGTCATAGGTACAAAGTTTTCTGGTATCGCACTGAACGATCAACCAAAAATGGGAGGTAAAAATGGACATATTTAATATAATACTTATATCTAGCTGTCATGATGAAATACATTTCTTTTAATGAAAGAATTCAACAAACACCATCAGTTCATTGAACAAATGAATTAAAAAAACAATCAGACAAAAGAAGTTCAAGAGACTCTGGAATGTTATACCAAATCCCACTGTACGGAATGCAAATCTCTCATTCCTAACTCAATAAATAGTGAATGACAAAGTTCATTGAGCAGTCTTCTTGTCATGCAACTCAACACAGACACATACATTGCAAGAAGCAATGCAATCTGAGAGGAATTGGAGAAAATCTTGGTTCCAATCACAAAACTTTACATTATTTTTATGTAATTCCCTTCCATTCCCACACCGATGATTCTAGGGATGTCTTACTTGTACAGTGTTTGTTTCTGGATTAAAAAACACAAGTACCAAGCTCTGCTGAAATTGCTTCAGACATTAAAATTAATTATATGCACTGAAACAATGCAACTCATTAAGGGGATCTGGAATTTTCTATCTTGCACTTGTTAAATTGTGGATATAAAGTTTAATATTTTATATAATCTGAAATTTATATTTTTTTATAAATAAATAAGGAATACAGCCAAAACCCAAAATTTGTTTGAATACAATGTTTGTCCAGTATTTTGGGACTTCAAGTAATCAGGTAAAATACAATTTTGAATTTAGAGCCATGTGTTTGAAACATTGTATTCACATAGATTTTTCATAAAAAAAATTTCAGGCATATTTAGCTGTAGTGCTTACTTATTTAGATATAAATTCAAAGTATACAACAGATAGCTTTGAAATTTTTATGTCTTATATATTAAAATCTTGTTACAAACAGATAAAGAGGTGGTAAAAAAAGACAAAATCAGATCATAAAATAGCTGCTTTAACACAAGAGGTTTTTGAATATATAAATTTCTTAGGGTAAAAAATTCTGTATTTCAGTCCTAGGTACATTTTATGAAAGAAAATTTCTACTTAATTTATATACAGTATATCAATGACTAATAGTTGTAAAACACACGAAACTTTAAATATATATGATTAAACTGTAATATAAAACAAGGCTTCGGAATTTGTCATTGGGACCCACATTAATTAGATACTGACAAGGGTCAACATAAGACATACCTGTTAAATATATTAATATTTACAAAAGTTTACTGATGATGGGTTCTCAGCATCTTCTTCAAACATATTTTCTTTCATTTTGTACCTTTCTTGTATTGCCTTGCTCTTAATTGTAAGACTCGAGCAGAATTTTCTGATGCTTGAAATCTCATCATTTTTAACACTGCATTAAATGTAACATATCCCACATTTTTCTTAAATTTATCAAAAATTTACATCTCATAATTATCACATCATTAAATAATGCTACTGCATCATAAATAAATTAATTAATTGTAGCAATTGAAAGAAACAAGTCCATAAAAATTCAGGCCCAAATAATGCTGCGAAGTGACTCATTTGGATTTTGAATTTTTCCATACAGCCTATCTCTCTATCCTTTCCGTACCAATATTTTTGACAATGTCACATTCTCACTATTACAATTAATATATATATATATATATATATATATATATATATATATATATATACATATATATAAATATTAGTAAGGATGTGACATTGTCAAAAATAATTGCAATATTGGTATGGAGAGGACAGAGATAGGTTGTGGCTTACCTGAAAGTGAAGTGTGGTGTCGCCATAAGGAACTGACGGTATTTACGCAGTCCGCAGCCGGCCGGTGCACGGAATGGTGTAACACTCCTTCCTGAAGAAGGAGGCTGAGAGCCTCCGAAAATTTGAAGAACAACCTTCAGTTCCTCATGGCAACACCGCACTTCACTTTCAGGTAAGCCTCAACCTATCTCTCTATCCTTTCCATACCAATATATATATATATATATATATATATATATATATATATATATATATATATATATATATATCACTTTATTATTTGTTCTCAATTCTGAAATAACTGCACAACCTCATCCACATCCATACTAGCACTGTTCCCATCCCACAGTAATTTTCTTGACAATCTTGTGTGTGTGTCCATCTTAATTTTAGTTGGAGCATCAATATAATACTTGGACATAATAGAAACATCTAATATGTTTGCTTGTATCACTCACTACTTGTAGCTGTGACAACAACATTTAAAGATGCCTCTCTTGTGCCAGATTCCATCAAAGACAACTGCACATTCCATACTCCATGCAAACATTTACTTCAACCCCATTTGAATTAGCTTGATTCTCAGTAACACATTTTAGTGAAATGTAAAAGATTTTGACATAACTACATTAATCATTATAATGTTTCATTAATGAAGCTAACTCAAACCTTCACATTTCTGAGCTGGATTTCATAAATTTTTAATAATTCACTTAATCTAATGCAACTTATATCGGAAATATGGAACTTTCCTTCAACCTCTTCAATTTATTTTATAACATTGTACTGCGAATCTGAGCTTATATTTCACTCAGGTGTTCAAGACTTCAACTTATTAACTTAAACTGGTTAATTTTTTTTATAAACATTATGAGCGTTGATTAATGCACTTGAGTCTGTTTTTTTCAATATTTATATTTAGATTCACAATTTTTCTTCATTAATTTCCAATTTACTGGTGTTTACTCTGTCATTTCCATTTTGTCTTAGAGATAAAATTTTTCATCTATGGGTCTTTGTTGCATAATTCTATCAGATGGTAGCTTAACATTTCTGAAAAGTTGGTCAATACTAGAATAAATTTGAAATTTTTAATGAATTTCTTATATCTGTGATTTAAATTTAAATTAGCAAGGATTTGCAAATATTTCATTTGATTTTCACAACCACAAATTTGCCCCCAAAAACTTGACAAAATCAATTTATTCAAAAAGTCTGTCTTAAACAATGGACTTTCAATTTCAATTCCTATTTATTACATCGAGAAAAATGTAGCAGTCCTTCCAAACCACATTTTTAAAAAGTTTCTTGATTTTCAATATATAAAATTGTAAAGACTACACCATCAGATAAAATAAAAACTTAAACTTCACAATCAACTTGAAATTTATTTACTTCTGCTAATTCATCCATAGTCATTACCAAACATACACAAAGAGAACATTCCTTACCATTCCATTTCTTCTTATTTTCAATTAATATTTTCACCCATCCTACATGATGAAGAACACAGATCACTTTCTAATTCTTTCAGTTTCATACAAGATATTAAAGGCATCATTCCCAATAATCATTTACTCATTTCTATAGGTGTTGTTTCATTATCAATTCAATCACCTTTATTAAAAGTATAAAAAAAACATTGGGATCAATTCCTACATTTAACTTTATTAAATTGTATTAAGAATTTAATTCTAAATTCAACTTATTTTTCTTTTCTCCCTTTCCGGTTCTATTCTTTCTTTTTTCACATCTTGTGGTCTGTTGTCTATCATGGCATTAGATTTTCCTTATTGTAACATGGTTTTTACCTATTTTGCACTTATAATTAGCATCATTTGTGTGTTTATATTATCGGCAAGAACTTTCTGCATTTTTGAATTCAATGACAGACGACTAAAAAAAGACCATTTTCTTTTGCAAGTAAGGGAATGCCAGGCTTGCACCCAATAGACTGTTTTGAAACCTAACATGCTCAATTAAATTATTTGTAATATTTGAGACTTAAAGCAGCAGATTAAGCAGGCAGAATTGGCTGCGAACCAGTATGGGCTAGCAGATGGAAATTAAAGGAGATGACTACAATGCTAACATTGTGTCCCGCCACATGGGACATAGGGTCACTAAGAGTTAATAAATCTCTCTGTAGATGAAGCTTGGTGTCCCTGATTAGCTAGCCATACAAGAATGGTTATTTTGAAGGTCTGTGGATAAATGGAGTAAAACCCTCATGCTTGGCCTGTTTGTTAGTGAGGGTGAGGCCCTGGCAGATAGCAGGTTACATGTAGAGATCAGCAGTGTCACATGCCCACTCATGGTTGGGCTGTGCTCACCAGATTTGACCTTCACATCTAGCTTGGAGTTCTTTAACAGATCTTGCAACAACTATTTATTGTAAACTAATAATTTCTTTTGTTTTGCTGAGTTTCATTTACCTTGTTTTAAATGACGGTTAAGAAAATAGGCTTTAAAATAGAAAGTGTGGAAAAATTAATATGTATAAAGAAAGGACTTCAATATGGAAATTAAACCATAAATAATATAATCAAAAACTAAGAAATATCAGGAAATTGTTGATTTATTTCAGGATGAATGTCCGGAAATTATATCAATTTTATAAAAGCTAGTTACTGAAGGAAATTAAAATGTAGGAGACTTCTGAAAGAAGTGGTACAGGAGTTGATGACCTTTACAAGCCTAACTTATACAGATATTTTTACATGTTATTATAATATCACATTTTATAGGTTCAATTTGTTATATTTTACAAGGGACAAAAATATATAAAATACTTAAATTTAATTTATGAAACAATATTAAACTTCACTTGATCAGAATGAGAGAAGATCTTCCTCTATATAAAAAGGCAACACTGAAAACCGTGGCCCACACCCATAACCTTTCTAGCATACACAAAAGTCCTAGACGTGAGTGAGGCCTCGACTTGTGGTTCTGGCCTGCATTCAAGTCAATGGCGCAAAACAGCAACTTTGCCACCCAAAAAACTGAGTTCGTATATGCCTTGCTTACCTCTTTGAAAGGCCTTTCTGAAGAAATATAAATTGCCTAAAACTTAAGCATATCATACAAAGCTTAATTCCCCACAGAAACTGAAAGGACACTTTCGAGTAATTAATAAGGATCTATACAATTAAAAGCTACACTCCATCAGGGTGAAAGTGGTTGCTGATCATTACCAAACATCTGTGACTAAAGATTCTGCTGCATTCCATATGAGAACCTAGGATTCATCGACCCATGGCAGAATTTGTAGGTGTATTTACAGGCTACAATTATATAAAGACTTTAGACACTGTGTAGATCACTGTAGTGTGTCAGAGGAGAAATACGATTCACCATCAACCACTTTGATGTGTACTACCAATTCCACTAATCTACACATACTTTCAGCATATTGAAATAGACTTTCTGGGAAGATTCCTCAACACTGTCTCTGGGAAAAATGTATTGTTATTTGTATGCACTAATCATTTAACTCTATACACTGTCACAAAAGAAAAACAATCAGCCAAAAAATTTATTTAAAACACCGAATCCCAAGAATTATAATCAATGACAAAATTTGGTATTCCAATCTAGATTAGTGTTAGAGTTAATTCGACTGTGTGAAACAACCCACTAAATGGTAACTGCTTACCATTCTCAAGCTAAAAACCTTAACAATACACAAAATAAAAACAATGGATGGTCAGTTGTCCACATACACAGATGTCTAGGAGAAGACCTGTGACAGCATATTCCCATTTTTGCCATTCTCCTATACTAGTGCCAATTATGAAACCACAGGTGTGAGGTGCAAAGAATATTGCATTCAGTTTTCTTTCAATTCTCACAATATAAGTGACAGAGAATGACAATGCTATAACACAATATATCAACCATCAATTATGCTGATTTATACAAAGCGAATAACACTACAAAACAAGTAACAGCCCAGATGATGGAAAGAGAATATTTCCATAATGCTGAGCCAGAAGCACAAATCTAGAAGTAGTACAAATAAAACAATCCTATATACCACCCACTATGTGACAGTATAAGGAATTAAAAGAACAGACAAATTGCAAAAACTGTTGAATAAATTATGAATCATAGAAAAAATACAGTAGTTTCCAATATGAAACTCGCACTTAACATTTTCATTGTTTTACATAATTTGTGATGAAGGCAGGATTAATTGAAGTAATTTCTGCATAATGTAATATAATGTAATGGGTTCACCTTTACAGGTACAACTGGCTCTGGTTGCTTTGTAAACACAATACGCCCATCAAGAAATGGTGGCACAATATTATGAACTAACAAATGTACTCGGTCTATGCTTTCTTCATCAAAATCTTCATCAACATCAACAGACTGTACCACACCACTAGTTAACATTCGATTTCGTTCCCATAACTCATTGTCCTGCAATAAAATAAAAACAGTATTAATGTTTTATCCAATAATATCAGTTCTATGTCAGCAACATCTTATAACAAATCTATAAAATATAATTTGTACTAAAATGGTGTAGGTCATGAAGAGAGAAATTCTAAGCAGCAGTTGTTATGAGATATTAAAGATTTTGATGTGAATTTTTCAAATCCAACAGTACGCTTGTCTTTTTCCTTTACACACCAATTGTAAATATTTTGACAGTACCATGTCCTTATTCATCCACAGGCATGCAGTTCAGACTTTTCTTCCTGACAAATGGGGTTCAGGCCCTCAAAAATTGGGGTCTGTCTAAATATAAAGAACCATTTAAGTTTCACCACAACTACTCCCACCTAACCACCCACTTCAAACCTTCACCAACAATCTCTTCTCCCGTGTTTTCTTCATTATCCCTTTTCAAATCCATACCCAAACAACCCAACCTTATCTATGGCGAACACCAAGCCCTCCAATACCTCCAAACCAGTACTGACATTGTCATTCTTCTGGCTGACATGGGCTCTGCCACCGCCATAATGGATGTGGGGTGTTACATGGCTGAGGCACTTCGCCAGCTGGGGGATGACAAAACTTATAAACCTGCCCCTACTGACCCCAATCCTTTTATAACTTCTGACATAGACAAGTTTCTTCTAACACATGGCCCTCTTCAAAAATTATCACTCCATTCTATTACTCCAAAAAAGACTAGAGCTTTCTACCTACTCGCAAAAATCCATAAACCTGGGGTCCTACTTATATTGTTGTCAGTTTTGTTTAATCACGTGAGCAACTATGTTTTTGCTGATTCTTCCACCTTCAGTCGGAAATACCGTTTGGTGCCAGTCTGGCTGGGGGTTATAACTGTACCCCCATTGCTTAAAAACCGGGGGTTTTCCAGGCCAAAAACAGAAGTTGCAGAGGGGCTTCTATCTGACGTCACCAGAACAACAAGATGTAATTTACGATTTCAGATTGTCTGAGGCTTGTGATTTGTCCTAAAACAATTGAAAAACACAAGTAGGAATGCAGTTGGGCACACAGGTCCCTAGAGGTTGAAGCCTGTAGAGCATTCTGCCTGGAAATGTGGTAGTGAGCAGTCACTCTTGTTTTTGGACTGTGCAAGAATTGATCAGCTCAGCGAGAGTCCACCAGAGGAACCAAGTC
The DNA here is from genome assembly GCA_037074705.1 of Zhengitettix transpicula. Lineage (NCBI taxonomy): Eukaryota > Metazoa > Arthropoda > Insecta > Orthoptera > Tetrigidae > Zhengitettix > Zhengitettix transpicula. Next base: position 71,212,689 of record CM073590.1, on the reverse strand, counting down.
CATGCCAGCTGCGAGAGACGTTGCTGTGTGGCTGAGACCCCCAGTCTGGTAACCAATATCATCACTTATCATGGTTGCATAGGGCACTTTGTCTAAAATCTATTTTCTCGGGCCTAGTTTGCCACAATAATACCTGGATTTTCATGACTGGCTTAATAATTAAAAGTTTTTATTAGTTTCAATAAATTAATCAGTATATTGAATGAGTTGTTGTTTTAACTTTTAAGCCACCTATGGTACCTCCTCCTACCGCAGGTAAGCTTTTCTATGAATTGGACCGCTGGCGACCTGCTACAGTGCGGTGTTCCACAAGCAAATTCAATTAAGAAATAGATGAAAAGATGGAAGGAAAGGATAATAAGATTAGTGAATTGGTTTACGATGATGTAAATAAAGGAATTTTAAGGTATTTTAAAGCTAAGAATAGGAATGAGTGTGAAAATGAACAATAATTGGAGATACAAATGGTGCAAATACAATAAAGTTAATAATGACATATATGAATGTAGGGATATTATTAATATGAATAAGAATGAAATTGTAAATAGGCATAATGTAAATACTATGAATAGATATAACAATAACATTATATATATTATTTCAATATTGGTAGGTTAAAAGATAATGGCTTTTTGAGATTAAACTTGTATTTAAACCAGTTATTAAAATATGTAAATATATTAATAGTATGAATGATAAAATTAATATTAAGAATTTATGAATTGCATTTACAAGATTAGTTGTACGGAATGTACACTGACGTATGTGGGAATGGCTACTATGAATATTGAAAAAAGGATGTCTTTCCACAGAAGCAATCTTAGGCCACATACTAAGTCTAGCACATCACACTTTAAACATATGGTTGAAAATGGACAGTGTAAATTGATATAATTTGGAAGTTTTACATAAAGTACACTCTAGACTCTTTTTAAATATCCTTGATGTTTATATTTATAAAGAAGGAGAATTAACAATGAACAAAAAATGTGAAATTGGTAACATTGGGAAATTTTATGATGAATTGCTACACAAAATATAAATGAATAATTGCATTATAGAAAATAATAATAGAATAATTGTACAATAATTGTAAATACAGGTGTATATAATAAGTATTACTATGATCTTTGCAAATTTGATGTTATCTTTGTTTAGATGTTTTGGTCAGAAATTATTGTGTGTTCTATGTAACTGATAAGGCAGTCGAATGTGTAGTATAATAGCTCCATACTGACAAATCTTTATTGAATAACAGGTGAGCTGTTGAGTATCTGTAATATTGGTTTCTCTAAATATTTAAAGCTGAGGATGACGTTATGTCGAAAATTCCCTATTAAGTTCACCTGGAACTACTGTCCCACCAACATGGGATGTTGATATACACCTCAAATCTGGCCTAATCACCACATGAGTCCACATTAAACCCACCAACACCTTACAGTATCTTCATTTCACCAGTAGTCACCCAGAACAAAACAAACTCTCCCCCCCCCCCATATAGTTTAGCCCTCAGAGGAGCTCGAATTTGTTCTACTTGGAACAGTCTTGTCACCTACACTAACTGGATTCTCAATGCCTTCATTAAAAGAAAATACCCCAGTGACCTAGTCCAGATACAAATATACTGTGCACTATCCAAATACCAAAACCCATCCTTGATCAACACAAGAAACATAGTCAACCTCTTACCACAACCTTCTTTCCTGGACTACAAAAACTCAACTCCATTCTCCGCCTCGCTTATACTGGACTGCGATCCAACCCAGACTTTAAAAACTTCCGTCTCACTATACTCCCCACCTGCCCAAGGGTTGGCTTCAGATGCCCTCCCAATCTCTGTAAAATCCTTGTCCACCCTTGCAGGCCCCTACTGAAGCCTGATTGCCAACCTTGCAGGAGGAACAGGTGCCATGTCTGCCCCATCCTCCAGTCTACTACAATCTTCCAAAATCCTCCACAAATAGCCCCTTATAAAACCACAGAAAACATTAGCTGCCTCTCCTTCCACATTATCTATCAAATTAAATGCAAACTCTGTCCTGCTTCCTATATCCGTCAAACCAAACGACCCCTCCCCGAATTCATTGCTAGTCACTGTAGCACTGTCAAACTATCCAAAACCCAATTTCCTATAGCTGCCCATGCCAAAAGTCACAACTCCAACAATTTCGACCAATGCAACACACTGACTCTCCTTAAAGCCTTACCCCCAAATCATCGGATGCTGAACTCCATCTTTGAGAACTCTCCTTCCAGCATACCTTAAAATCTAGACAAAGTCCTGGACTCAACATCCTCTAACTTAGTTATAGTGGTCATTATGGAAGTGGTTGTGATGTGTTGAAATCATGTTTCAGCATAATATTATGATAATTATTATAACGATTACTATTACTAGTTCTGGTCTATCCTTTCCCTATTATCACTCTCTTACTTTTTAACTTCTTTCCTTTAATTCAATGAGTTTGTTTGTATGTGGGAATGTATGTATGTATACATGCATACATGTATGTATTTTTCTGGTTTTTTTTCAGTTATTTCCTTTCCTTGAGAGAGAGACAGAGTATTGTTGACTTTGTTGGGTGTCAATTGTTGCTGTCTAACAGCTACTGCACTTTAATTTGAATTAAGCATCTATTCGTGCTCGGCTGGCATGCAGTTCTGATCTTCCTTCCTGAAGAAAGGGGCTCAGGCCCTCGAAAGTTATAAGTTCCACCTATGACAGATTAGACCAACTACTGATTTCAGGTAAATTAGCATCACTGTTTCGCTTTCCTTTTGTAATGTGTTGTAAAGTGTTGTAATGAGGCAGAATTCAAAATGCCTCAAACATTGTTCAAAATTATATATAATTCGTTAAGGATTTGGAACATCCTGGACAGGATATCACTGGGGGTTGCTGGGGTGTGAGTGACAATGGCTGGCCTTTTGATAAGAAACTTTATTATGGTCATTCTCACACATCTGTTTGGCAGACCAGAGGAGTGAACAGTAGCTGCTATGCGTCCTTGCTGGAAAGCAGGTGTAAAGTAAAGTATAAAATGTTATTGGAAGGGCTCAATAACGAGCAAATAGAATTCACAAAAAATAAATTGTCGCTATGAGGACAGTTAAAACAGTGAAACATCGAGATAACTTGAAGTGTAATGAATAAATGTCAAAAGCAGAGTTAAGTGGTGGTTTTTTAATTAAGGAAGTGGAAAGTAACCAGTGAGAAGTCTGTAAGACGTGGATAACGTTTACAACAAACTAAAGCGGAATTTGTACAAAAAGATCAGACATTTAAATTAATAAATAAATTTTCATTATATAAGGATGACATTGTCAAAAATAATTGTGATATTGGTATGGAAAGGAAAGAGACATAGCTTATGACTACACCTTACTTCACTTTCAGGTAAGCCACAATCTATCTCTCTTTCCTTTCCATATCAATATCGCAACTGTATACATATAAAATATATAACAGAATTAAACTAAGTATTTAATAGATAAAATGTTATTTGTCAACAGAGTAAAATTCTTTTCCAGAAGCTGTGGCTATGATAATTTGGTTATACTGCATAAGTTGCTTACATATCAGCAAGAACTTTAATTTTACCTGTTTAAATGAATAATATGACTTTATAATGGTATATAATTATGTTTTCATAAGTAAAAACTAAATAATACAGTGACATACCTTATTAATTTGCCTCTGTTGTGCAGACATCCGTTTCTTTTTCCTTTGTTCAAGCTGTTCCTCCTTTTTCTTAGTATAATCTTCACTAAGATTAGAAAAAGGATTATTTTCATCATCGTAGCCATCATCAAGTGCATACCATTCTCGATCAAGTCTTTTCTGCTCCTCTTCCCAAAGTTCTCTGTCTTCATTAGAAGACCAATGTATTTCATTTTCTAAATGAACATATTTTTTTAAATTAATTTTTCACAAATGTGTAATACTGAAAAAAATTTCATTCAAATTTATCTCAGATTTATCACGTGGAAACAAACAGCTTTGGATGAGTACTAATTCAATGAATAAACTATGAACTTACCATTAGGAGTAGAAATGTAATTCAAGGAACAATTAAGGCCCCAATGTTAAAAATTAGATGAAACCTATCATACTTATATTACACAATCAAACATTAACACTCATTAATTTTCCTTGTCTACAAATATGTTTAAAATGAATGTGCCATTTTATACCTAACTCAATAGTTTGATACTCTTTAACTAATATATAAGCGACTATTGTCAAGTTTAGACAGTATTTATTCCATAAATTCCAAGAGATATTAAGGTCATATTTTTCAGTCATCAATCATATACATTTTCCCATACACAACAATTATCATTGCATAGAACTTGTCTGTTAGAATATCAACATTATTTCATTAATTTATTTCTACTATTAACTTTTCAATTCTTCATGTTTCTGGTTCAAACTGTAAGTTTCCTTTTAATGGAAAGATAAAAATTGCCTCAACTGCAAGACTTGATGGAAGAGCATTCTGAGAGATAAAGTTCAGTGTTTGACAAATCAGAGGGTTTGGTTAAAATTGTTGGTGTTGAGGCCCCTATTGGAGAATTGTTTCTAACTGTACTGTGATTGTTACCAATGAATTCAGGAGGTTTTAGTTCGCCTGATGCGAACTGCAGTCCGCAGCCGGCCGGTGCACGGAATGGTGTAACACTCCTTCCTGAAGAAGGAGAGAGCCTCCGAAAATTTGAAGAACAACCTTCAGTTCCTCATGGCGACACCGCACTTCACTTTCAGGTAAGCCACAACCTATCTCTCTATCCTTTCCATACCAATATATATATATATATATATATATATACAATTTTAGGAGAATCCATTTTAAGGAATTAATTCACATTCAAACTTGGATAGTGAGGAAGGATAGAAATAAATAGGAGAAATAGGAGGATTGCGCTTTATTTGAATTCATATGCTCGGGCGAAGAATTACGCACATAGAAAAGCATATGTTCAAAGCAGAGAGAAGGATGGAAGAAGAAGGAAAGACTGAAAATATTTGACCCAGGCGGGACTTGAACCCACGTATTCTGCTTAGTACACAGACGCCTTAACCATCTCGGCCACCGGGTCAAGTTCCCGACCAGGCAAATATAGACAGTCTTATTGTGGACAATTAATAGTTTTATATATATATATATTGTTCATATTTTTATCATTAAAACTTGGATAGTGAGGAAGGATAGAAATAAATAGGAGAAATACACTTTATGTGAATTCATATGCTCAGGCAATGAATTATGCACATCGAAAAGCATATGTTCAAAGCAGAGAGAAGGATGGAAGAAGAAGGAAAGACTGAAAATATTTGACCCAGGCAGGATTTGAACCCACGTATACTGCTCAGTACACTGACGCCTTAACCATCTCGGCCACCGGGTCAAGTTCCTGACCAGGCAAATATAGAGTCATATTGTGCGTAATTCTTCGTATGAGCATATGAATTCACATAAAGCATAATGCTCCTATTTATTTCTATCCTTCCTCACTATCCAAGTTAAAGAAGGACATGTTTTCCGTTCATATTTTTATCAGAGTTGTTTACAAATTGAGACTGGGGATCCTTTAGTGGTTGGTACATATTAAAAATAATGATAAAATGACGGATAAGTGGACTTTTAGAGAAGGGAAGGACAAATAATTGGGGGCATTTTGGCAGCTCTTAGGGCAAATTGTGTGACCGACGGAACCCTGAAAGGCAGCATAACAGATGGACGAGGCAATTATACTAAAAGGAGATGCTTATTGTAATTGATTAAGTGGCTTTCGGAGTGGGAGAAAGCTAAAAGATGGTGTTTGTCTTGGCGTACATGTAAGTTCAAAACAAGGGAATATCCGGGAGCCAGGATATAAATAAGAGGGCATTTGGACAGAGAAGAGACTCATTATTATTTTCGGTTGGAGAGGAGACGGACGTGTCAGTGGGGAGAGCGATGGTGCAGGTCCGCAGGGACGGGCGTAGGGCCAAGGTAAAGTGGCCGAAACAATGTTATGAACAGCAAGGAGATTTTTAGCATTCAGTAGGGAGAGGAGACGGACGTGTCAGCAGGGAGAGCATTATCATTTCGTGTGGACTAGAGACGGACGTGTCAGCAAGCACAGAGAGCATTATCATTTCGTGTGGACTGGAGACGGACGTTTCAGCGGGGAGAGATCATCGGATGGTAGTGCAAGCTACGTAGCTGAGAGTAATCAGCTGGACATCAGTCGTTAACAGGTGGGAGTTTCATCGTGGAGGTCTGTCTGCCAGCAGAGGTATTTGAATTCGTCGAGAGGGTGACGTCGTCAAGAGGAGGTGGCTGTGATAGCCGAGAGTGAGCGCAGCCTGGTGCCTTTTAAGCCTGTACGAAGTGAGTGTGTGGACCAGAGAGCGTGTAAGTTTATTTTCTGAATTAATAATTGTAAATTGCTAATAAAGGGTAAAAAGTGTCAGATTTCGTTACTTTCGTTTCATTTTTTTCACTTGTTTAAATCATTTCAATAATTTCGTTTTTCATCTATTGTAACTGTATTTGTTTAATTGTAACATTTTGTTTTGTTTCCTTAACAACCCAGTAAAGACCTTGAGGGTACCGAGTCCAATTATTTAAAATGTATTCTAGGTAAATAAATCTGTTTTGATTCTATAAAATTTCATCAGATTTGTGAAATTGAATATTGTGTTTTAATAAATGATAATTGTTTGTTTAAATTGGTATTTTATTTTATAAAATGGCTAACACAACGTGGGGCAAATTTCATTTAACCAAAAATTTATTATTAGTGTTTATTGCAATATATATATTCAAAACTGTATATTACCTAATGAAGCCCAAACATTGTGGAAGAAACCTTATATTGTAATGATTATTTTGTTTTGGTTGATTAACACACTTTTTTTTTTGACAAAATGGTTTTTGAATTTAGTTTTTAAGTTCTACATTAGAGAAAAGCAGGAATGGTATTGGAAACAGGATGCTTGAAGACCTGTACCACCTTTTTCACAACTTGTTTTTAGGAAACAATTATTTAAAAAAATAAAAAGCATTTTTACATGAGGCAAAATTTTGAATGCCTCAAAACTGTTTGAAGAATAAAGGTTAAATGTTTTGATGAATATTACTCTGCTTTTGGATGGTGCATGCAGGACAGTTTGGACTTGTCAACAGTGCTTGTGGCCAGAGTAGACTGACAGGATTTCTTAAGGTTCTTTGTTGAAAGGGTTCGGCTGTTAACATTTACTTTCATACACCTGTGGCAGAATATGAGATTAAAAACAGTAGTTGGTGAGTGTCTGATATGAGTGGTAGAAGAAAATAAGTTATAGTAAAAATTGTAAACTCATAGAATCTTACATTAAACAAATAGTGTGACAAAGTTAATACAAGAAGTGTGTATGAAGAGCATAGTATAGAGAAATGAATGTGTAAATAGCAGGTAATTTAAGTGTTTTGGTAAAAAATAATTCAATACAGCGAAAAGGCTTTGGAGGAATGGGAGTGTTAAACTAAAGACAAGACCCACAGATCCTGAAATGACACCAGCCAAAGATAAAATTTTAATATATGAACAGTGTCACAGAAATTAGTTTATAATGCCACATATGTTTTTTCAAATATTCTCACAAAAATTTACCCCAAAAGAAAAAGTCCATGTTTTTAAATTTGTATTTTTTTTGCCCTTAAAGACTTTATTGTTAATTAAAATATTATATATTAATAAAACATAAAGGCTATAATTAATTTATAAGTCCATAATTCATTAATTACACACACCACATATTTTGTTCAAATTTCAGGTAAAAAAGGTGAGCAGCATACACAAGTAAATACAGTGAGTAGAGGGAAACATAGTGCCACAAAGTTTACAACAAATGTGGTCAAAATTGTTTATTCAAAGTGGATAATAAATAATAGTTATTATAATGTGGTCAAAATTGTTTATTCAAAGTGGATAATAAATAATAGTTACAAGGTGGTCATATGTGAAGAACGTTTTAACAGTAGTAATAAGTAATTGTTTCTAACATTTATCAGTTATTGAAGTATGTCAGTTAAAACTACGACACACAAAATAAATTTTAAAAACTTACACTTAAATTAATCTGTATGATTACCTTTTCCAGGAAGAGGAGTAGCACCAGTATGCTTTCTATCTCTAGCCCAATTATTGAACCTATATGCTGGTGTTGGACAAGGAGTTTCATCTTTCCTAGGCTTTTTATCTGTTGGCCTCCTAGAACTCCTTTCTGACCAGTCCCCATCATTTTGTTTCACCTGAGGTGTTGGCAAATCCCAGCTAGATCTCTTTGAAGGGGTCGGATCATCTTCATCCCAGCTTGTTCTAATTTAATTCAGAGATATCAAAAATTAATATGTTAAGAACTATTCGTCTCTTCAAATGTTACATGCAGAATGTGAAATATTTCCTACATCTTCCAAAACAATCTCACTGCAAGAAATTTTTCTCTATCCAAAATATAATTAATAATGTATGATGCAATTTTAGCAATTAACGTTAATATTAAATGTTTTATTTAAAATTTCTGCCTGGAGGCATGGAAATGTGGCTTGCCGACACCGACTAGTCAACAGTAGACAACTGTTGGCCGGATTAGGAAAATCCACAGGTCCCACAAACAAGACCATAAATCTTGACCGGAGAGCGTCAAGAAAGGGTAGCTGGCTGGGAAGGTACGGTCCAATAGTGGGGCCTAAATTAGAATAAAGCTACGGGTCACATGTAGGCGAGACCCAATCACGACACAGTGATTTTGGGGGTCCAAGAGGGACACATTTCAAGACAGGATAGTCTGGTACCATCAGCGGAGGAGAGTCAGTCTTTAGCTATCATAGTGGACAGTCTGGTACCATCAGCGGAGGAGAGTCAGTCTTTAGCTATCATAGTGGACAGTCTGGTGCCCTCACTGTCTCTTGGCTCTGCTGATGCAGCCTGTCACCGAAGACCAGAGACGACCCCTGTCTATGCTACAGAGCTTGTAAACCGCGATCCACATTTCTGGGAAGTGCACCAGTTTGTGACAAAGAAACCGCAGTTAATGTTGGGAGAGGGGGTAAATGCATCCCTGAACATGCTGGCAAATAATTATTGTTAACGTGTGGTCAGAAATTTTGATTTTGTAATAATTACCCTTTCCTGCGAGAGATAGTATTTTCTTTGCAAAAGGCGCCAAGTAACAAATTGTAACATTAGAAATTAATGTTTACTTCCAAATTTGAAGAAAGTGCACCACAAATATTCTAGGATCAAACCTTTACAATGTTATTGTTTGTATGTGAGTATATTTAAATTATATAATATAGTAAATAGTTACTTGTATGTAGGATCTTTCACTTTTATTACAGGTGTTAATGGTTCATCTTTAAACCGTGGTGTGCCTGATGAGCTTCTAGATCTTGATGAAGAGCTTCTTTCAAATTTTCTTTCACTAGCATGTTCTTTCCGATCACTGTGACTCCTTTTTCGGTCATGGTCTCTTTCTGAAATGAGACTTACAACATAATTGCAAAGTTCAAAGCTTTTAGAATGTACAAAAGTCAAAGTGCTTATATACCTCTAGAACTTCGGTCACGAGAATGTTTGTGCCTGTCACGGTCATCATGTCTGTGACGATCTCTTTTTCTGTCTTTTGTAGAAGCATGTACACCTCTCTCCTTATTTTTCTGAAGTCTTTCTACAAGTCTCTGACGAGCTTCATCAGATATTCCTCCTGTATGTGTTGGCGTTTCTTCTTGTGTTGATCGATAATGCCTGAAAAAAAAGAATTTATTTGATTCAAAATAATAGAGAGTTTGCCAAAAAGATTTAAAATTTTGTAACACAAAGAGCTTTTCATCTACAAAACAACATTCTTACGAAATAAGAAAATAAATTTAAAATGAATTAGTTTTGTGTTCAGGTATTCAGTTTTATGTACAATGTGTGTATGTATACCAGCTTACATATGTATATGTACTTTTGTGTGTACATATATGCAAAGGTTGGTGGATGTATATAGGAATTACTTTTCTTTCCAAGAAAACATATACCATTAAATAAGTGTCACAGCTACGGGAAGCCATGTGGCCCCCTCCACTGCCAACATGATCATGGGACTCCTGAATCCGAACCACCTAAATTCCTCCCCATTGAAACCCTTTACCTGGTTCCAGATCATAGATGACATGCTATGGATCAGACTCCCTATTTGAATTCTTCCACATTCTTAACTCAAAATACCCTGTTAAGTTTACATGGAACTACTTCTCCACCAACATCACCTTTGGTGATGTTGACATACACCCCAGTTCCAACATAATTAACACATTAGTCCACACAGGCCCACACAAAGCTACAATACTTACATTTCACCAGTTATAACCCTGACTAAACACTTTCTCCCATAAAGCCAAGCCCTCAGGGCAGTTCATATTTGGTCCACATGGAGTAAACCTGACTCCAACATCAACCAAATCATCAACGCCATATCAATAGAATTGCCTTACAGAACTCGTCCAAAAACAGATAACCCATTTCCTACCAACTGTCCAAAGATCACACCTATTCCAAATCAAAACAAAAAAAGTAGCCCATTAATAACCACAACCAACATCCGAGGACTACATAAAACTCCATTCTTTGCCTACCCTACACTGGGCTGCAATCCAACCATGACTTAAAAACATCCTCCAAACAAGCCAAAGTGTTGCTTTCTGGTGCCCACCCATCCACCGCAATTTACTCGTTTCCTTACACTAGAATGAAACCTTACGCTAGTAATGGGTACCATGTCTGCCCTATACTTCAAATCTACCACAATCCTCCAGAATTCCTCAAAGAAATACAAATACAAAATTAAGAAATACATTACCTGTCTCTACTCCCATATCATCTACCAAATTAACTGCAGACTCTGCACTGCTTTGTAAATTGGCCAGACTAAAAGACCTCTGCCTGAATTCATAGCCAACCACCATAGCACTGTCAAACATTCAAAAACACCATTTCCAATATCTGCTCATGCCCAGGGCAACACCAAAAATGTTGACCAATGGTCCAACCAACCCTCCTTAACTCTTTAGTGCACAATTTTTTTGTATTTTTTTAAACTTAACATTTTAAGATTTATTTTTGTGAATAATATATGAAAAAAACACGAAGAAAGTATCTAATGTGACCAAAGTCAATTTGGCTAATGATGTTGCACATATTCACAAAAATATTATTAGGTCTGATTTATCAATAATTCACAATAATTGGATAATTATTATTTTAGTGCAATTATAATACCCTGAGAATGACTTAATTTTTATTCTTGAAAAAACACAGAAAATAAAAATTCTGAAGTGGGTAGAAAAATCTGACCTGAAGGACTGACTCACAGAAAGCTAGGGCAGGCATGTTTTAACATGTCAACAAATGCCAAAAATTTCACGTGTGTTGTTTCATATCTGCATCACAAATTAGCTCTCTTAGAAACCAACAGATGCCTCTGGGGTGATACTGAAAGTTATGTAGCACATATGCTACACTATGAACTAAAGCATTAAAGCTCTACCTGCTGATTCGTCCGAGGCTGAACTTCACCTGTGGTTAAGTCTCCTCCCAACATGTCCTACAATCCTGCAGTGCCCTGGACTCAAATCCTCTAAATAGCTAATTTCCTACTGGCTACCCATATTTGCAAAAGTACATGTGAGTGTACCCAGTCTATAAGCTTAAATCTGCTGGATTTTTTTAGTCATAAAAACATCTTTCTTAAATAGAAAGCAAAAGAGAGTATCCAAAGTAGTGACCCTCGCAATCTACACATTTTTTCCATCTCCCGGGCAATTTGCAGATACCACCCAAAAAAAATCTTTTACTTTCTAGGCAAACCACTCATAAAGCTATTTTCGGGTGTCTTCTAAAGAATCAAAGTGCTGCTCGAAGCGCATGGCCCATCAATAAAAACTGGTTTTGGAAGGGGCCAGGACAAGTGAATCAGTAGCATCCCAGTTAAGTGCCTCCAAGTAGTTTCGGACCATTGTTAACATGTGTGATGGTGTATTGTTGTGGAGGAAAATTAGCTTTCTTGTGTCTTTGCTGATAGTCCAGCCTTTTTTCACACAGAGAACGGTGTAATTTGATCAGTCGGTGGTGGTAGCGGTGAATGACAGTTTCACCAGGTTTCAAAGGTTCATAGTAGACATTACCCTGCTGATCACACAAAACCCTCAGCATCATCTCTGTCTGAAGCAATCTGGTCTTGCGGACGAAGTTGATGTTAACCAGGATCAACCCACGATTTCTTAGGCATTAATACTCTCAAAATATATCCACTTTTCATCGCCAGTCACAATTTGATAAAGAAATGACTTTCTTTTCCTTATGGATGGGGCTGGAGTGGCGTTACATAAAAATAACACAAAAACAACTGAGATTGGTGTCAAATCTATGGTTATGGATGTCGCTGAATTTAACTGTGAAAGTCCAGGCAACGCTGGGCACCCATCTAATATATTACATGAAGTAGAGGATTTGTAAGCTGATCCATACAGTAATCCTCACAGAAACTTACAAAACACAATGAATTTGGATAATTGCTCTAAGTTATAGTAGTGCCTATTAATGATGTAACAAGTTGAAAAATATTGCAGTTTTAGAGTAAGTATAATGAAATATTAGTAGTTATTGGCTGAAACTAGTCCTTATTAAAAAATATTATTATTCAGACTAATGACCAATGAAAAGAGAAATGAAATATTTTATTAATACATTTTAATAATGCATGTTTCAGTGCACATGTGGACATTCAGCATTTTAACAATTTTGTTGTCATTTCTCTGCTCATTGTATTAATTACTCCATATTCACCTTTCGGCTGCTTTTCTCCTATGTCTCCTTTCATGTTCATGCTCACTTTCAAACACATTATCATCTTGATATGAATAACTCTTGGTCTTTTCCTTACAATGTTCTAATGCACTTTCTCGTTCTTTCCTTCGAATGGCTGTAACAAAAATAAATAAATAAAGCAAACTAAAACAGGGTAGCACCATATATATGTATACAGTATAAACAAATCTTATAAAAAATAACTAAAAATGCATTAACATTAAGTGGTACAAAACATATGAACAGTTATTTTATAATAAAATTAGTGTCATGCAGCTAACTAACACTCCTTTTCAGATATTTTAAATAATTTTTATTTTTACATATTTGGGAGCTCTTTATTTTTATTACAGCATGTTGCTAGACTGTTTCATATATTAAATAATTCCTTATTGAAACAAATTTTTCCATTAAAATATATGAATGATTATAAAATCAATTTCTTATTTAACTTATTTAGGGTAATTAATATATATATATATATATATATATATATATATATATATATATATATATATTACAATAACTAATAAAATAAGCATATCTTGAATATACACCTGAAAAGTGAACTCAGCTTCTAAACCCCTAAAATTGTTTAAAAAAACTTTAACATGAGCTCAGAAAAATTACAATCCCATGTTTCATTTCTTAACTGCTTTCTGGGGAGTGTCTTTCCTCTGAACACATTGCCTATGAAATTTCCTTTGGCTAACTGCACCCCAAGTCAAACCCGTCTCTCTTCAACTAGCACCTTCAACTGAAAAATTGATATTGGGCAAATACAATCAAACAATCCCCATTTACAAATCAATTCCACTTTTGATAAAAACATTACTACTGGCCTAAAAGTTCAGTAGCCTAGAAAAGCAAAGGGTTCGTGTGCAAATACCGGCACAAACTTGGTGTCCACCTCCCTACAAAACCCTGCCTGTCAGAGGTCTTTAACCCATCAAAACCTACTGCACTGGCACCTCACCACACACAAACCATTTTTATAATATCATGGTGTGTTAGGGGTGCAGTACAAGAAGGGAGAAGATGGAAGGGAGTATTGTTGTCAAGAGGCAACTTCCTTTTGGATCAATTATTCTTAAAAATATACGGTGTATTCTTAAGAACAGAATATACAGACAGTGGAAAGTTCATTTTATCACACCCTTTATTATCTCTTAGCTTTAATGGATACGGTTTTTAACATACAATAGGGTGAACCGTACACAATACATTTCCTTGCACCAATGTTTTCTGAATAGTTTTTACACTACTAAGTTGGCTAGGACTACTATTTCAGGGCAAATGACCACTCTGCGTCATATTTTGACTAGCTATTTCTCTCCAGCTATACTTACAGACTCTCTCAATCCCTTCACCCCTTTAATCAGCATACTCAACCTCTCTTCAAAAACACCAATTGGAGATTTTTTTTTTTGAGCTGTAGACTGACTATGTATAGGGTATTCCACACAGTGGCAACTCCCGTCTTATAGCACAGGGATTTGAAAGGAGGGATGAAGAAGAGTAGAGGAACGTAGCCAAGGGGTCATTCCATGCCAAGTGACCAAATAGCGTTTTGGGTACCACCTTCGATTTTGATCAAATTTGGTGATAGTGTTGAATAAATCTTCAAGTGATGTTGTGCAAAATCTAAAATTCACCAGTAGCACGAGGGGGCGCCAGGGCCACCTGAAAAAAAGGGCAATTCAACCCTGCACGTGAATAGATTGTGAAGTTTGAAGTACTACTGTTGTGGAACTGTAGCAGCTAGCTTCCTGAAAAATGCCAACTACAGACAACTTTTTATGCTCTACACGATGGTTGCATTTTCAAAGTTAAAAAATTTTAGTTTTATTGCTGTTATATCACAAAGTTGCTCAAAAAAACTGTCACGTCAATTTGAGGCCGACTTTTCGGGCTTATAACTTTGAAACAAGACGTTCTACAAATTTAAGCTTTGGTAAGTTAGCTAAACCCATTACTGATTTTAAGCTGCCAAAGTATCAGCTTTCAAGCTCACTTTGTTGTCAAGATATATGTTAGTTAATATGAGGTTCAAATTTTACGTGTCAAATTTTATGCATTTTCACACACAAATAGCAAAAAAACATTTGCTACAATCAAGCTCTTTTTGTTACCATTGGAAAGAGCAGACGTTTTCCTTTTAGAATTATCTAATTTCACTTTAGAGACTCATCATTTAAGGCCAGAAAAATTACTTTGAAAATTGCACACATGCCGGTGGCTGGCCGACTTGAGTTCATCTTTTCATAAAGTACCACTTCATCATCGGGATCATATTCTGAAGATGGCGATGGAATTGCTGATGCTTCTTTATGGTTTTCCATTTCCTTTCTACATTTTGGGCATAATTTTTGGCCAGGCTTCACATATTTCTTCGTTAGCTCCCTTAGGTAATCTGCTGTTGGCAAGTCAATGGGTTGCAAACCTTTCTTTGGTGCATGGTTTTTCTTTCCAAAAGGGTTACAACACTTTGACTGCATCAACTTGAAATTCGTTAACAAACTTGATTCGTGATGTAGGCAAATTGTAGATCCTTCATCAAATTTAAATCCAGATCGTCTACTTAGAAGTTCATGTTCTTCGCTACTAAGCTCACTTATTAATTTTAAGCCAGCTGTGTGAGAATAGAATCTTGTATAGTGACACACCGACTTTTCACTGTTCCCTATGGTTCATTTAGGTGGGTTCTCTTCAGTTTCCATGATAAAAGGCACACACGTTCAGGTGTTTAGTAAGATACTATTAAAAAATTATGTAAACGAAGCATAACTTTGTTTTGATGTGGTAGCTGCAAATGACTCGTTGATTAGACTTGCCTTTGTTGAAGTGTATATTATAAATCAATTAGTTATTTCAAAATGTTACATTAAATATTGAGAAAATTATTGTACAATTACTAACTTGGTTTTAAATTTGGAAGATTGTTTTTTACCTTACTTTGAATATAGTTCTTCTTTATCACAAATTTCAATAATGTGTCGGGAATATATTTCTTCAAATTTCAATAATCGTATTATAAATAGGCAAATTGCAGTAAATAAAAGAATTTTTTCAATTAGCTTACAAACTGAATACTAGCAAGTAATAATTGTCTAAATAAAATAATAGTATATAATAAACTTTATTGAGCAAAGCAAGTGTACGTTAAACTTATAAATAGACCCTAAAATCAAAAGTATGGTAATTCCAGTCAGACTGACTATCAACTTCCTGCAGATTGTTTGTAGAATCATATATGTATGTCACGACACGTAATTAAATAAATTCAATTTTCAAAGTAATTTTTCTAGCCTTAAATGACGAGTCTCTAAAATGAAATTAAATGACTCTAAAAGGAAAACGTCTGCTCTTTCCAATGGTAACAGAAAGAGCTTGATTTTAGCAAATGTTTTTTTGCTATTTGTGTGTGAAAATGCACAAAATTTGACACGTAAAATTTGAACCTCATATTAACTAACATATATCTTGACAACAAAGTGAGCTTGAAAGCTAATAATTTGGCAGCTTATAATCAGTAATGGGTTTAGTTAACTTACCAACGCTTAAGTTTGTAGAACGTCTTGTTCCAAAGTTATAAGCACAAAAAATCCGCCTCAAATTGACATGACGGTTTTTTTGATCAACTTTGTGATGTAACAGCAATAAAACTAAAACTTTTTAAACTTTGAAAATGCAACCACCGTGTAGAGCATAAAAAGTTGTCTGTAGTTACCATCTTTCAGGAATCTGACTGCTACAGTTCCACAACAATAGTACTTGGAACTTGCCAATTTGTTAGAACGTGCAAGAGTGGCGCATGAGTGACCTTATGCTGGAGACCTTAAATGATGAGTCTCGAAAATGAAATTAGATGACTCTAAAGGAAAAAAGTCTGTTCCTTTCAATGGTAAAAAAAGAACTTGATTGCAGCAAACGCTTTTTTGCTATTTCGGTTTGAAAATACACAAAATTTGACACATAAAATTTGAACCTCATATTAACTAACACATATCTCGACAACTAAGTGAGCTTGAAAGCTGATACTTTGGCAGCTTAAAATCAGTAATTGGTTTAGTTATCTAACCAAAGCTTAAGTTTGTAGAACGTCTTGTTTCAAAGTTATAAGCCCGAAAAGTCAACCTCAAATTGACGTGAGTTTTTTTAGCAACTTTGTGATATAACAGCAATAAAACTAAAACTTTTTAAACTTTGAAAATGCAACCATCATGTAGAGCATAAAAAGTTGTCTGTAGATAGCATTTTTCAGGAAGCTAGCTGCTACAGTTCCACAACAGTAGTACTTCAAACTTCACAATCTATTCACGCGCAGGGTTGAATTGCACAGGTGACTTTTTTTCAGGAGGCCCAGCACCCCCTCTATACTACTTATGAAGGTGAAATTTTACACAGAATTGTCTCAGACACACCATTTCAGCAAGATTGGAGATGGTGACTTAAAATTTTATTTGAAAATTTGGTCACTTGGCATGGAATGACCCCAAGGGTTAACTAGGGCCCCCGGGCTATGATTTAAGGATCCTACCCAGCAATTTGCCTAAAAGTGATGCAGGGAAAACCCTAGAAAAACCTGCAACAGGTAGGTTGGGCATTTGGTACTTGTCCCACGCCCTTTCGATGGCAGGAGAAGGATTTGCTGTGGGGTCACAGCTTTTCCCTCGCCGTGCCTTGACCAGTTTAGGAGGCAGCTGGCCGACTATTCCAATAGGAATAGTGAACAACTCTTACCGTATGCCCAATGTCTGCAACCCTGGAACATACACCTCTCAAAACAGGCCGAGGTGCCTCGGCATGTGGGAACCTTAGTTCAAAACCAGAGAGATGAGATAAGATTTCTGTTCTTGATATACATAAAATTCTGTGAAACACTTAGTGGAAGCTACATTTTGCAAAGAACCCCATCTGATAAAGAACACCATATTTCCCTGGAAGTTCATATTTAAAAAATCTTCCAAATTAATCTTCTCCCCCGTAAACCACACAAACTTTTCTTATTACACTTCCCAAACAACAGAACCTAATCCATTGCCACCATCCACATAGTGAAATTGTCATTCTCCGTTCTGACAATGGATCCACCGCCCTTGCCATGGATATACATGCTGTACGATGACAAAATGTACAAATAAGTCCCTACTAACCCCAGTCCTATCACACCTAGAACAGACAAGTGTAATCAAGCACATCCCACACTACCAAAAATTCACAAACTTGTGTCCCAAGTCACACAATTTCTGGCTACAACTACCACACCTAAAGTATCCCTTTGGTAGATGAATCCCTCTAGTCTATAGTTGAAAAGTAGCATCCTTCATCCAGTATTCAAACAATTTCCTCTGCCAGAACTTCCCAAGCAATTTCCAATGGTTACCCATAGATGTTGATCCCCTTTACACAAACATACACTACAAAAGGTCTGGTGCACTTGAATATATCTTGTCTAGCATACCACTTTTCCCTTATTTAGAATAGCTATGGGCAACTGGATGGTTTACTCCTACACAACCCGTTCTTGAGGTAAATTTAATAACTACCCATTGAACCCTTCAAACTAGGTTTGGGTCCTATACATCATCATACATGTGCCAGATTAACTGGCTCAATTCCAACAACTCAATACAAACATCCATTTATCTTATGCTTTAACTACCAACAGACAAATACTTAATGTTGACATAAGTCTTAATTCTGGTCCAATTACATGTTGGAAAATATTAAAATGGCTGTATTTCGGAATGGTTCAAAATATTTTTATGTTTTATTTGAAGATAATACATTACTGATTGAAATATCCCCCATTTGTAAATATGTGTCCAACTTATCATGCTGCTTCCTTATCAATATTCTTTTGAAACATTAAAATGATTTTTTTTAATTCAATCCCAAAAATAATGATTTTTTTTAGTGTTGAACAGTACCATACACTACTACAATCACTAAAACGAGAACTTCCACTTTTTAGTTTAACAGGTTTTATAAACTATTGAAATTTTTTCTACATTATCCTCTCTGTGTTACCACATTATCACCTACTGGAAATCAAAATCTTGAACTATTTGACATAGCATTTTAATTATTAATTAAAAATAAGTCAATTTAAGATAGAACAATCTGAAATCTTCCAGGTAATTCTAGAATGTCACATAACATTCTAGTACTGATTGAAATATACAAATAATTTTGTGTTGGCCTAACATATGAATTAACAGTTCAATTATGATCAGGTAAACAAAGAGAGCAGTTCATAAAATTTCTTTCAAACATTTTTTCCTGCAGGTTCCTGCTGATTGCCTGTATGGCATTTTGTGGGAAGGACTAAGTTAGAAATGTCTTCTTACTAAAGTCACAGGAGAGTGAAATGTGAATATAAAAACATTGATAAATAAGATTAGCAAATAGACAGTCTTTCTTCAAGTAGAATAAGTGTGTGCATTTAAAACAGTGTTTCAAAATGAAGATGTTTCCAGTTATGGCTTTCTGTGTTCTAAATGATAGAACATAATTAATTATGCTACCTGAACTAGAACATTATTTGGATGATGAATTTTTATCTGCAGAAGAATTAAATTCCCTGAATCAATCACAGAGGTTGGAGTCAGTGATCAAAGTGAAATCAAGCTCAGTGATAACAAGTTGTAAGCTGTATGCATCAAGAAAACACCGAGAAATTACAGAAGCTGTGGGTAATTACACCAAATAAAAACTGACAAAACTCTTCAAAGTAAAAATGGCACCTTCAGAAAAAAAAGAAACAACAAGAAGTTTGTGCAACTTGCCAGGAATTATATCAAACATAAATTCAGCTGATGAATCTTGTGAATCCTACAATGAAATTTTCAAACAATTATCCCACTCCATACCTGAAAATGACAGCGGTGATCGCCTTTGAAACATTGTTCAACCTCAAAGAGTTTACCTGGTTGGAAACACGAAAAGACTACATAAACCAACTTCACCGAGAAAGCCTTCACTGTTTAATTATCCCAGTGTCCATTTCCAAGGTTCAATTTTTGCACTATATTTCATCTACAAGAAAATACATGGAGGACAAAACAATAAATGTGAGATCTGCAAAAGAAGTGTTTGAAAAACCAGATCCCTATTATGGTCATACTGTGAATTTCGGTGATGTTTGTGCAATACAGTCATTTTATATGGAAGATAAATGGGATTGTTCCCACCAAACAAACAAAAATATACACCATCACTATAACACTTGCAACTGAAAAAATGGTTAAAGTGAAAAGATACACGACACATGCTGTTGAAGAACCTTTCGTCATATATATATAATATATACATACATATAATTTGGTGACAAAGTCACATTCAAACTTGGATAGTGAGGAAGGATAGAAATAAATAGGAGAAATAGGAGGATTGCGCTTTATGTGAATTCATATGCTCAGGCGAAGAATTACGCACATAGAAAAGCATATGTTCAAAGCAGAGAGAAGGATGGAAGAAGAAGGAAAGACTAAAAATATTTGACCCAGGTGGGACTTGAATCCACGTATTCTGCTCAGTACACAGACGCCTCTACTCTATCCATTCCTCCACTAAAACTACTAATTGTCCACAATAAGACTCTCTGTATTTGCCTGGTCATGAACTTGACCCGGTGGCCAAGATGGTTAAGGTGTCTGTGTACTGAGCAGAATACGTGGGTTCAAGTCCCGCCTGGGTCAAATATTTTCACTCTTTCCTTCTTCTTCCATCATTCTCTCTGCTTTGAACATATGCTTTTCTATGTGCGTAATTCTTCGCATGAGCATATGAATTCACATAAAGTGCAATCCTGCTATTTCTCCTATTTATTTCTATCCTTCCTCACTATCCAAGTATGTGTGTGTATATATATATATATATATATACTGAAGATTCAGTATCTCTTGGGAGATCAAAATTTTATGCTCTATGAACTGTGTAGTTCTACAACTACCCAGTGATGTCTTTATCTGTGTATTATGCCTCTTTTGAGCTGTGGACGGTAACTTTGAAGAACTTAGTTGAAGGTGTGACACGACACCGTGGTTGGACGTGTGAAGTCTATTAGTGATGTATGACAAGAGACCCATCTGTTCAAAAGAAAATCATCACTCAATATCAAAGGAAGGTAATGATGCAGTTCAACACATGATCAGTAAATTGAATTGCTAATTCAGTTCTAAGCAAGAGTACATAGAAGTGGTGTGCTTTGGAACCTGTTAATATATGTGGGACCACGCACATAAAAAGCTTTAATATGTTTGAAAAGCTGTGTCTGTGACTTCAATGCAGAATTAAAATGTTATGTCAAAATAAGCCAAGATTTTTATTTCTAACATGTGATAATGTTCACTGTTTAAGTGAAGTTTAATTTAAGTATTTAAATTTTAAATACTATTCACAAAGAAGATATATATATTTCTAAGATGTCAAAAAACAGTTGATAAGATGACAGAGTTCAATAAACAATGGCAGTGTAATCGAGTGTGTAATAACTAATAAATCTGTGTCAAATAAAGTATTAAGTTCTTTAAAACGGTTAAACACAACATTCACACAATGTGGATAAGGTAGAAAATTTTAAATTCTTAAAAAAAAACGGTTAAACTCAAAAACAGAAGTTCTCCCTTTGAGTGATTATAGTACTATATGATACTGTCCAACAGTAAAACAACCCAAAAATTTGTGATTGGAACTTTTTTTTTAAAAAAAATACTACATTACAGTCAATTGGACACATATTTCCAATTGGAAGTTATTTTAATCAGTAATGCAAATAAAATAAAAATCAATCAAATATCTTGAACCGTTCTAGAGATAGAGCAATTTTAATATTTTGCTTAAATTAGCACTTTAGAAACAGTGCCCAAGGTACCATCTTTGGCAGCTTGCATCAGGAGCTAGAATTTTTTTGGACCAAATAAAAAAATATGGGTTTCTTACTTGTCCTGAATTTTAACATGTGACAAATTCAACATCATCCAAGACCATAAAGGTATATGGACTTGGCCTTTAAGAGGAAGAAACCGGGATGTAAGTAGACAGGAATATAAGAATAGAGGTAGCAACACATGTTCATAACCCAGGAAAAATTTGTTTACAAAAGATTACTCAAATGTCCATAACCCAAATTTTTTCATAACCAAGGATTCTTAACCCTAAGGTCAACTGTATATATCAATAAATTTGTCTACAAACAGGCATAAAATGAAAGTTGTGAGGACAAACATTCTGATACAACATAATTCAAAATATAGTGTGTTGTATTAAAACTGTCAAAATGGTTGATATATTTGGATCATGTTCAATTAAATAAATACAAAATTAAAAACATGAAATGTGTCTACAATTGGGGAGATTTAGACACTTGTTTACATATTAACAAACCTCATAATAGAATAACAAAAATATAAACAAATTGTAACCTAAAAATAACTAGAAAATTACTATGAAATCAAACCATCATCTAGTCTTTTATAGTCATATATAACCTAATCATTTAGCAATGTATATGGAAAAAATACAGGATTGTAAATGCTAAATATTGACATGGTGAACATACCTGCCAATTTGTCCAAACCGAGAACAGATCTTTTCGGCGAGAAGGGTGTCTTAAAAGTTCCCTCGTCATCAATTGGCTTCGACTTTAGAACAAGACCACCAACTTCATCGCCGTTACTTCCTTCCAAACGATAAACTCCATCATCATCAGTATCCATAACTTGTACTGAATAAAAGTTATTTAACTCTGCGAATGAAAAATCAATCATTAGTTTTACTTATGAATTCACTTGCTAATATGACTTGTCCGGCTGATGAAATTTATACATTAAATAGCTTCAACACGAACCTTTCGTTTATCAAACGAATATAAAATCATCATACCTTACACCATTTCTTGCCCATAAACATTTATATTTCGTGCGCTCCGATCACTAGCAACTTTCCTACTTACTAAGTCTAAGTTCTTTGGAATATAAAGTCGTGTTTTACTAAATATCATATTTTCTGAGTTTTATACATTAGTGTCACAGTTGAGATCACTGAGAGCTGTATAAACTAACCACATTCTCAACAAGAGTTTTCATTGTAAATAATGGTGTCATCAAATTTCATGAGTATCTTTTCTCGTTCATTTAAGTAGTTTGTAAGAGTGAGACATGTACCACGGCGGAAATATCGAAAAGAGAACAACGAAAATATATAAACAAATAATTTATTCCCATACATCATAAAATACTGTCTAATTGCAATACATTAGATTAAATAGATAGATTAAAATTCCGCCTGAGCTTTATTTTTCTCAACTTTAGTATGATCGTTATATGGTTTTGTATAATCCTTATACGATTTTAATACATTTAGAAAATCGCAAAGAAATTTGCTTTAAGCCCTGCTGTCTCATATTCAACGGAACTAAAAATAGAAAAACGTTTTTTTATAGACTAATTCTATTATAACACTTCCTCCGACTGTCTACATGTCGAGTAAGTCACCCCTCCTATCTACAAACCATAATTCTCTACAATCTACCTGCCTAAATTGCCTAAATTGCCTAATTGTCTAAACTATTTATCTGTACCACCTACTTGTCTGACCTGTATATCTCTGATATTATCTGCTCGATATGACCCGCCTAATTTGATATGTCTCATCTGACGTCTGATTTTATAAGTCGAATCTTATCAATCTAACCTAAACTGTCTGATCTGATCTCTCTTATTAGATCTGCCCGACAAGATCAGGCTGATATTATCTGTTTTAACTCGCCCATTTGATCTGAAGTATCGTATAATATCTTGAGGTTTTACTAGTGATGAATGAAGAAATTATATTGTTACAATAATAGTGTTATACACATCTGTTTTCGTACATATCATCTAACTCTTCTGACCTGATACATCTGAACTAACTTCTCTAATTAGATCCTTCTATTCTGGTGCAACACAGATACATTCCGTGATCAATTCAAGATGCAGCGATTTTGGGATTTCGAAATTTAATAACTCAAAATAATGAGCAAATAATTTCTAAAAGGAAAGTTCCACCATGCAAATTATGTCGCATCTGATAAGATGCAAGATGTTTGCAGGATTACTTCGTGGCCCCAAAAGAATTTGGCATGGTGTTTAATGAGACACTCAATTTTATTTAGAAATAACTATAATTTATTATTAACTTTTTTAAAAAAGAAATTGCTTTTATATATTGATACAATATTTATTTTATTTACAATTTCATGTTTCCAAAATATTTATAACAATTCATCCACATATACAAAGTTCGCACTGTAAAATGAAAATATCTCCGGGTTCAATACGAAACAAACTAGAATGAAAATTACAATTGACGACGACGACGATAGCAGAAGTGACACGTCTACGCACTTGGTCGATCCAGAAGAAGACAAAGGATTTCACAGGATCTGCACTGTTACGGGAAAAGCCACATAAAGAGACGAAGACCGAAGGCTTTACCAGGTATAGTATCTGCAAAAAACAGTTTTCGGGTTTCCACACGGGTACAATAGCGACGTTTCGACGATCGCAAACTCCGTCGTCCTCTTCCAAGCCAAGTACCATGGTTAATTAATTAAAAAGAAAGAGACAGTAACATTTGAAAATTGAATTTTTTTAAATATGGAACTCATGGTTTGTTTTTGGTACCTGAAACAGAGTTACAATCTAATAGTTAATAACTTAACTAGTTGTAGGTGAGGAGAATGTGGTAGGTTGAAATAGCGGGGGCAGGGAGGATAAATAAAAATGAGTGTATGTATGTATGTATATATGTTTGTATGTTCGTTATACAAATCTACACCGGTTGAGCAAATTTCACCAAATTTCGTACACGTGTTTTTTACGACCAGGAAACAAACACGGTCTGGGTGAAATGCGTCTACCACCCCCAGAAGAGGGGGTGGACGGGGTGGAAATATTTAAACATGCTAAAACAGCCGATATTATAGTCGGATAATAATTTTTAGGGGTCCAATATATTGATAGTGTTTATACCGATGTTTTCTGAATATAATTTTCATCCCCTACACCCTGAGAAAAGAGCACCATTATGGTTTGGGGTGGAGAATACAAATCTACACCGGTGGAGCAAATTTCACCGAATTTCGTACGCGTGTTCTTTGCGACCAGGAAACAAACGCTGTCGGGGTGAGACGCGTCTACCACCCCCAGAAGAGGGGGTGGGAGGGGGAGTAAATATTTGAACATGTTAAAACAGTCGATATTTCAGTCGGAAAATTTTTTTAGGATTCTAAGATATTGATAGTGTTTCTACCGATGTTATCTGAATATAATTTTCATCCTCTACACCCTGGGGACAGAGCACCCTTAGGGTTTGGGATGCAGAATACAAATCTACACCGGTGGAGCAAATTTCACCAAATTTCGTACACGTGTTCTTTGCGATCAGGAAACAATCACTGTCGCAGTGTGACGCATCTACCACCCCCAGAAGCGGGGGTGGACGGAGGTGGAAATACTTAAACATGCTTAAACAGCCGGTATTAGATTTGGATAAATATTTTTAGGGGTCAAAGATATTGATAGTGTTTCTGCCGATGTTATCTGAATATAATTTTCATCTCCTACGCCCTGGGAAAAGGGCACCCTTAGGGTTTGGGGTGGAGTTGCTTTACAGAAAAATAACGCGAATACAACCGAGATTGGAGTAAAATCGAAGGTTATGGATGTCACTGAGTTTAGTTATGACATTCAACTTGGCATTTACCCCTCAGATGCAAGGGTAGCGGGGTGGAAATTTTGGAACATGCAAACACGGCAGATATTTTATTTTTCTAGGTTAATTATATTGGTTGTATTTTTACTGATGTTGGTTGTGTATAATTTCATCCCATTGCGGCATGCGAGGAAAGCACCCTTATGTGTGGGGGTTGAGGGACGTTTCATATAATTAACGCGAAATCAACCTAGATTCGGGTCAAATTGGGGGATATGGATGTCGCTGAGACTATTTATAACAAACTGAGAAACTCACCGGGGTGAGTGGGAATTGGTTGTGATGAGAGGGGGTTGGCGGGGAAAGAAATTTTCAAACATTCTAACCGGTCGAATTTTTGCGTTGAATCAATATAATTCTGGATCAATAGCATTTATAAAATTTAACTTCATGTGTACGATTTCAACTTCTTTTAGGCATGAGAGTGGTGCACCCTTAATGTTTGGGGGTGGAGTAGCATTACAAGAAATTACGCTAACACATTCGAGTTTCAAGTCGAATCCAGGGTTATATTTGTTACTGTGTTTAATTATGACATTTAAGTTACAGTTTAACTTCCCCAAGCGGGGATGGACGGGGGTTGAAATTTTCAAACCTGTTAAGCAGTCCATATTTGCGTCGAATAATTCTCGTTCACTGAGATTTATTAAATTACTCTACATGTTCCATATGTTTAACATAACCTCTTTCGGGATTTGGAGTGGATCACTCTTAAGAGTGGAGGTGGAGTAGATTTATTTAATAATAACGCAAACACAATCGAGATTGGACTCAAATCCAGGGTTATGGTTGTCCGTGAGTTTAATTATTATATTCAAGTTGCCGTTTAAGTCTCCCAAGCGGGGGTGGTTGGGGGTTGAAATCTTCATACATGCTAACACAGTCGATATTTGAGTCGGATAAATATTTTCCAGGTAAAAGTGATTAATAGTGTTTGTACCAATGTATGTTGAAATCTTCATACATGCTAACACAGTCGATATTTGAGTCGGATAAATATTTTCCAGGTAAAAGTGATTCATAGTGTTTGTACCAATGTATGTGAATAAAATTTCAACATTTTACGGCATGGGAAAGGTGTACTCTAGGGGTGGGGGGTGGAGGAATATTACAAAAAAATAACACGAATACAAACGAGACTGGAGTCAAAAGCAAAGTTATGGATAACGCTGAGTTTAATTATGCTATAAACTAGCAATTAACCTCCCATGGACGGGCGTGGTCGGGGCTGGAAATTGTCAAACATGTTAACCGATTTTTGCAACTAAATAGTTTTCGGGATCAATGAGATTTCTCTACATTTTCACAGATTATAACTTCATCCCCTTTCGGGCTTATGAGTAGAGAAACGATCGATATTTGAGTTAAATAATTAATTGGGGAATTCAATGACATTGATAATATGTATACCGATGTTGTTTGTAAAATATAACCCCTTTCGGTATGAGAGATAAGCACACCTATGGGAGTAGGTGGAAACTTCACACATGCTAAAACAGTGGATATTTAGGCAGATAAATATTTTTAGGAATCAAAGAGACAGTGTTTCAACCGATGTTATCTGAGATGATATTCAATTACCCATTTAATCCCCTGAGGCGGGAATGGACGGGGTGGAATTTTTCAAACATGTTAAATCATCGATATTAGCGTGGAATAAATAAATGCCGGGACCATTGACGTTGGTAGTATTTCTACGGATGTTGTTTGTAGGTTTGATAGTGGTGAGACTGGAGGGGATATACAAGAAAATAACGGGAAAACAACCGAGATTCGTGTCAAATCGAAGGTAATGGATGTCGCTGAATTTATTTATGACAATCTGGGCAACGCGCGGGTATCGGCTGGGTTGGGATGAGTTGACCGGCCGTTTTTTGCGTCATTTTATATTGTAGTAATTGGTAATTAAGACATTGTTCTAATTGGAAAGTTGGATTGTAGAGGACTCATTATTAGTGGATATAGAGCGGACGCCGCAACAATCCGGCGAGGCAAAGAAAACATTGTTGGGCAGTTGAGAGAGTTTACGCGCTCAAAATCTAGGAGACGAAGTTTTACAGTTGGGCAGCGGACAGCGAACAGTTCGAAAGCTTTACAGTTGGGCAGCCAGAACGAAAGAATGTGGTCCAGTTACAAACATGCTCTTAAATATTGAAAAGTAAAGCAATCTTCAGTCGGGAAGGAGAGAGTGCAATTAATGTTGTATTCGGTGGTCGAGCGAAAATTCATCATGCTGGCCATAGACAAACCAATGAAGGACCTTTTCAACTAAAGTTACGAGATCTGCAAATCCAGGTTGGAGTAAAGCATCGAGAACCTACCAATTTGTGTTAGACCAACTAACAAACTACGCCAATTAGAATTTGTTGACATTTAGAGTCTGTGAGTACTAGAATCAGTGATATCCCCAAATTTTGTGCACGAAAAACCTAAAATGAGACATGGGCGGCCGTAAGTAGACAAATACTTTGAAATCATTTGTAAACCACTTTTAAAAGATAAAAGTCAGATCGTTATTTAATTATTTAAATATCGATAAAATGAGATCGTTAATTCTTGATAAATTTAAAACTGTTTAAATTCAATCTGTAGTATTATTTCTTCTACAACAAATTTCGTCTGTTTCAGACGCATTAACTTCCATAAAAGGTAAATGTAATTTTGATTGTATAAATTCAGCCATTTATCAAACCCAGTTTAAGACCCTGAGATCCCAAATATTTTGTGTATTTTATACGTGTTTTAACTCTGTTAATAAATTTTGTTTGTTCATTAAAGTTATAATAGTGTACTTAATTTAAAAGCGCACAGCCCACAGCCATTATTATACATAGTTAATTATTACAATATATTTCGGGATGAATTAGATTAATAAAATTTCCGTACATGTTCTCTGTGTATAATTTCAACCCCTTTTGGACTCGGAAGGGTGCATCCTTAAGGGTGGGCCTGATGTGGCATTACATAAAAAGAAAGCAGAAACTATCGGGATTGTCACTGAGTTTAATTATGACACTAAACTTGACCGTTTAAGTCCCCGAAGCGGGAGTGGTGGGGGTGGAAATTTTCAAACATGTTAAACGGTCGACATTTGCGATATTTATTTTCTGTGGTTAATTACTTTGATAGTATTTATACCGATGTTGTTTGTGTATAATTTAACCCCTGTGAGGGGAGCAAGCTTAGGGGTGGGTTGGAGGTACGTTAAATAAAAAAACCGCAAAAACAACCGAGATTAGAATCAATTCAGAGAATATGAATGTCGCTGATTCTAATTGTGACAACCTGGGTAACGCGACGGGTTTTGGAGGTGGTGGGCGAGGGAAGAAATTTTCTGACAATGCAATCGGCCGATTTATGCGTGGAGTACATTCCTTTTCATTATACCACATTTGTGGGGGTGGTCATCTTCTAACATGTTAAATGGCCGATATATTTAGTAAATGACTTCATCCCCCTTCGGCATGGGAGCTGTTCACATGTAGGGATAGGGTTCGAGGAGCTTTACATAAAAATAGCGCAAAAGCAACCAAAATTGGATTCATATCGATGGTTATAGATAAATGACATCTCGGGCAACACCGGGCACCCAGCTAGTTGGATATAAAGAGGCCTGAAAATAGTTCAGGAAGATTCTATATCTAATGTGAGTAGTGAAAATTTACGTTTTCAGTCCGGTCCTTATAGGTTGGCTGATAAAAGGTAAAGATCAAGAGCCACCGTTTGTGGATGGTTCGTATTATAAATTAAACACAGTGGCGAGCGAGTATGTGGTGTAATATATATTTAATATTTGTGTAGTTTTTGTTAAAATTATATTGTAGAACATGAGCAAGTATTTCTCATGCATGTAGACAGGGCAAAATTCGATCTTCTCCTGCTGACTCATGACTCGTGTTTTTGACATGCATATCTCCTCCTTACGTACACCTGGAGATTCTTGAATACTGATGGGTAGAGCCTCATACAAAAAGACCGAGATTTTTGAAAATGGTTAAAGGAAGGAACTCTGACCTATAGTATTGGACGCTGGACCTCCAGTTAGGTGTCTCTGCTGCCGAAAAGGGCTATTATTGTTACTCGCGGTCTCTGGACAGAGCAACATCGGAGCTTTCCTGGGTCAGGAATACCTGTAGCGGTCCCTGGATTTTCACCACGACGTAAGTTGTGCGCTCGGATTCTTTCTCGGACACCGTCCGAGGAGTCTCCAGGTTAAAAAGCCTTTTTTAAGGCTAGCTTTGAGTTATACGCAAAGTGTTTTACTTTGTTTTGTTTATCCTTTATTTTATATTCCAGGCTATATCTTCTGTAGTTTGTTACAGGCGGCAACATGACGCTGGTAATCGTCACGAGTATTGCAGGCAAAGTATCCGGCAAAGTAGCTGAGCAACCAAGGCTGTCCAGCTTAGAACCCAGCATCCGACCTCTCAGCCAATAACATCACAGCCGCCGTCTCAGCAGCGCCGTAACCATAGCAGTTAGGTCTTCGACAAAATCCATACATGACCAAGGTTAAACCAGTCCCTCCCACCACCACCCTCCCTCGCGCGTTGCTCATGTTGTCATGAAGAAACTCATCCATATCCATTACCTTAGATTTGACTCCAATCTCGAATGTTTTCGCGTTATTTATTTGTAACTATCCACCTCCAGCCCTAAGCGCCCTCCCCTCTCATGCCGAAAGAAATTGAAATTAAAAACAATATCGGTAGAAATACTATCAATGTCGTTGACCCCGACAAATATTTATTCCACACAAATATCGACTGTTTAACATGTTTGAAAATGGACATCCCCGCCAACCCTCCTTTGGGGAGGTAAACGGTTAGTCTAATATCATAATTAAACTCATTGCCATCCGTAATCCTGGATTCGACTCCAATATTGATTGTTTTTGCGTAATTATTATGTAATGCCACTCCACCCCTCCCTTATGGGGAGTTCCCCTCCA
Organism: Zhengitettix transpicula; assembly: GCA_037074705.1. Classification (NCBI taxonomy): domain Eukaryota; kingdom Metazoa; phylum Arthropoda; class Insecta; order Orthoptera; family Tetrigidae; genus Zhengitettix; species Zhengitettix transpicula. The sequence continues at coordinate 71,182,094 of CM073590.1, read as the reverse complement.
AATCCCGAAAGGGGTTGAAATTATTATACACGGAGAACATGTAGAGAAATTTTATTAATCTTATTGATCCCAAAATATATTTATTAGACGCAAAAAACGATCAGTGAATATGTTTTAAAATTTGTACTCCCAGCCCAACCACTCGAACCCCCACCCCTTCCCCCCACGCGCGTTGCCTATATTGTCATAAATGTACTCAGCTACATCCATTACCTTCGATTTTACTCGAATCTAGGTTGTTTTCGCGTTCTTTTCTTGTAACCCCCTCAGCGTGCTCACTCCTCATGCCGCAAGGTGTTAAAATTAATTTTGTCTCTTTATCTAAAGCATGGGACTTTATGCGCCACTACTTGAAGTTGGAGATATTCTGGAGATTTAACTCCTATAGATATACACCTTTAATTACCACTGAAAAAGGCGGTGGAAAATTTTGTAGTGGTGTGATCGGGGCGTGCGGGACATTCAGAGAACTTGGGAGAGAAATCTGGAATACCGTTCTTAAAACTATTTACAACGTGGAGCAAACTTTTAACAACTAACACGTTCAGTCGAGTAATGTACATATCTTTAATTTGCACTGTACAGAAGCTTCTGAATAGAGATGTTAATGATTTTTTGTTTTTGTCGGCAGGCATATTAGTCATTTTGAGCGAGATAATCTTTTCCACGATAGCTTTAATACTAATGCGCTTGGGATTTCCGTCCTGACTGGGTGACTACACGTTTGTTGGAAATTGAGGGTATTGTTTTCATCTTTTCTGTAGCAGGGGAAACTTGGAGTTTCATTGGTTTACTAACCTTGGAGGCGGGTTTAGAATTAGAAGTAATTTCTACTGCGGCCATGATGGGATACAACGAAAATATTAAACAAAAAATTCAGTAAAGCGCTGCATTTACTAGGTTTTCCAGACTCAGCGCGTGGTCCAGTGAGCGGAATGCGGCGGCGGAGTAGTTGTAGCTGAAAGCATTAAAATGCGATAACTTTATTTAACACTGAGCTTAGCACTGCACAAAAGCACTGAATTTAATATTTAGTTGAGCGAAATTCACACATGTTGACTGGTCAACGTATAATGCAAAGCGCAGGCGAAGGACACGAATGGCCCTTTCCACGTTTGCTGGAAGAGTATGTGTAGTAGGGAAAAAATTTAGCCTCTTCGCTAAGGCTGTCGTAGTATTCTCGTCCAGGTTTTTTTTTTCTCAGATTGCTGCTTTCAAATCAACTATCCTTCATGATTTGGGAACGGGTTGACAACTCAACCACTTCGCAAGCCCAGGTTTTGTGACGACTAGCCACCGACAGACAAGCTAAAAAGTTCAAGAAACATAACTAACCAAGTCTACCAAGTCTATCTGAATCACCCGCCGCTGCCGAAGAGATATAACGGGAAACCTGCCGTATTGTTTCCAAGGCACGACCACCCAGCAGGAGCAATCTCAGTCAGGACGATTCCGGCGAGGACGCGGACATCGTGATTTTTTCCGCCTACAAGGGCACAGTTATAATTGACAAGGAAGACTACCTGAAGAAGATGAAAGTACTCTTGAACGATGATAGCTATCGGAAATTAGGATACCCCACAGCGAACACGGACTGGAAAACGGTCACCCTCATTGAAATAGTCCTCGAACCTGACAATATTTTGTTAGGTTTTGATGTGGTGTCCTTGTTTACGAAGGACACATTGCTGCTAATAGACAAATATTTTGCTCCATGTACAAACACATACTCCACTACCGTACATTTCCTCTTCCAAGGCGAATACTTCGAGAAAATCGACTGTGTGGCCATGGGGTCACCGCTCTCCACATCTTATGTGCCCCTATCTGGAAATCATCCAATATTATAATGATTCCAAAAAAGGTAAACCCCCACATGAACCGTCTTCTTACATACCAATATCACTTCTATCAGTTAGAGGGAAAATATTTTAAATAATAATAACCAATAGACTCCTTTCCTTCTGCAATCTAAACGCAGTTATACACTATCACCAATTCGGATTTAAAAAGTCCCAATCTACACAATATGCCATTTTTCAGCTTCTCTCGGTTATTCCCCATTCAATTAACAAATTTCACATCTCTGCTACCCTTTTTTTAAAATTACAATTTAATGTCGCATTAACCTTTTGGTCATTAGCGACTTACATCTGTTAAGTTCTACATTTGTATAACATTTAAATTACCTTAAACAAATCAGTTTTCATCGTAAAGTCTATGAGGTTGTTTATTGCTGCTGATGAGTTGCAAATCTCCATCATAGAATGGGCGGCTATGGTTGATCTTCTTATCTAGCTATATTTGGGGCAGTCAAAGAGGACATGAGGAATTGTTGTGGACTCCTTGCATGAGCTGCATACCAGCTGCGGAGATCTGGAAATCAAGAATGAATGAGTGAAACTGCAGTGCAATGTTTTCGTATTCTGGCTTCAACAACCTGTTACCTTCGAGATAGTTCTTTAGTGTGCGATATTTCTCTGATGCTGTTGACATTTCTGAGGATGACTCCGTATTCCTTTAGTTTCACAGGTCTACTACATTTTTCCTCCAGTTCCTTGTAGAACCCTACTCTGCAGTCCCTGCTGGTGCAAACTGGCAGGTTTCTGGATCTTCCTTGATGATCAGCTTCCATCGTCGCTAGGAGATCTGCCCTGTCGTGTCCTACTATGTCCTTATGCGCCGGTAAACAGGCTATAGTGATCAGGTTTCCTTTTTCTTGTATTTTCAATATATTCTCTCTAATTCGATTTTATGCAACCATTTCTGTGCACTGTACTAGTTATTCTGTGTATTGCGTCCTTGGAATCTGTTAAGATGATATTGTTGGCCTCCGGTGTTTCCAGACACAGTTCCGTGGCCATGAAGATTGTGCCACCCTTTTCATTGATATCCAAAAAACCTACAACAAAGTCAGGAAAGATGGCTTACATTACAAACTATTAAAATTAGGTATTCACTCCGCCTTTTTAACATTAATTCAAACCTTCCTCACAGATAAATTCTCATTCGTGTCTTCCAGTAAATTTTCACCTGAAGCAGGCCTTCCACAAGGAGCCATTTTCTCTTCTCTTTAACATTTACTGTCACGATATTCCAACTCGCCAACATAAAAATTAACATTTTCTACAATATGCGGATGATACAGCTATAATTATGTCCAACACGGATTTTTATGACAAGAAAAACCGACATTTAAATCATTCTTCGATAAAATTTTGGGACTCATTGCTAGCTTTCCAACCATGAACGTCTTACCTCGGTTTAGATCTCGACGCATCTCTGTTTATCAAATCGTATTCAACGTCCGAAAAAGGATAGTTTCAAGGCTGAACATTATTAAATGTCTTCGTTCCCACTCTTCCTTCCCATCCTCAAAAATATTAATTCACTCTTATAAAACTTTTATTCACCCGCTTTTTGACTATTCCGCTTTAGCAGCTATGTTTATATGTCCATCCAGCCTTGAAAACTGGGTCCGTTTAGCACGCCGGGTTCTACGGTATTGTCTTCGAATTACCCGCTCTTCAAAAACTCAAATTGTCTCTTCTCTTCCAATATATATATTTATTTCCCATAGACTCCGACCAATTATGTTGGGTTGAAAGCCAAAATTAAGGTATACTTGCTATAGATACCTTGTGGAAGTATCTCCTGACTTGCTTCTACATTCCCAGCCTACTTTGATCGACCCCCCCCCCCCCCATCTACTAAGTACAGAATTAAGCTATTTTAAGCCTGTACGTGTCTATATGTGATATATATTGTAATAAATAACTATTAGTTGTTTAATTAATTTGCCCCACGTTGTGGTGCCATTTATGTAATAATCAAAATAAAAAGGTTAATTAAATTAAAAGATTATGAAAAATTAACAAACAAGATAATTTATTATTTATTCACTTGTGGCTTCCAAAATTAAAACAATCGGTGAAGATTTGTTTTAATGTCTCTCTTCTCGTGGCTGACCGTAGACTGAAAACTAACTTTACTTTTGCGCGCGCCATCGCCATTTCGGCTCTTCAACAAAGCAACAGAGCTCAGCGCTATTGTCGCTTTGGTAGCTCATACTGCTATAATTCAAATTATTCACTACAATTCAAATTATAACCAAATAATTAATGGCCTAATTAATTATTGCTTCAATATATATATATATATATATATATTGTATTGACCACTAATATATGTAATGCTAGGTTTTTATAAATGATTTAATATTTGTATTGTCAGAGTAATATTGTGGCCCAGGTGTTGTAGGCAACAGGTGACTTTGCGCAAGAATGTGGAGTTTCCAGACGGTGTTATTGTTGGCAATGTGTAATGATGAAGAAAAGTACAGTCAGTTTGCGATACGACCTGAAACGATGAAGGTCTCTCTGAGTCTCTAATACAGGTGGATCGGTAAAAGTAATTGTATGTGGAAGTCAGTCATGGAGGACTGTTTGTTAGGATTGCTTAAAAACCAAGTTAATGAGTCTGCAGAGACGAGGAAAACAAAGAGCGCTGTATTTTCCTCTAGAAAGTCTTCTAGTCACCTTTACCCTCCTCTCCATCATTTTTCCCACCGTGCCCAAGAGGCATATCGACCGTTCGGATGATGGGTTGTCTGGAGCATATTTCCCCTTCGGCAATAGTACTAATTTTTGCCTCTTCCAGCATTGGGGAAATATTCTTATTTTCAAGCACTGATTATACACTCTCAGAAAGATGTTTGGTATGCTGTTGGGGCCAGGTGCCTTATTGTCCTCGACTCTACTGCACGTACGCATGAGCACTTCTAGAGCTATTGACGGTAAGCCGATCGTCGGACTAACTGTTGGCTCTTGCCTAGGCTCCTATACAATTGTCCATAGCAACGAAGGTGTTGTTTTGTACAGGGATTTGTCCTTATTAATTAATCACTATCCTGTACGGTTTCCCCCAACGGTACCTGTTCACTTCATCACACAATTCTCTCCAACAGCGGCGCTTACTTGCCTTTATGCGACTCTTAAGCTCCCTTCGGTCCATTCTAAATTGCTCCTCCAGGGATGCGTGGTTGGGTCGTCCTCTTCTATATCTCTGGCACAATCTGCTGCTTTGGTGGCATCTCCTGCTCAGTTCAGCTACCTGCTCGTTCTACCAATACGCCGGTTAATGACGGTTAGGAGGTTTGTTCCTTTTCCTTACTGCATCGCAAGCCTTAGTGATGTTGGCGCTCAGCTGCTTTTCTATGTCCCCGGCGAGCCGCAGAACTCCACTGGGTTTGCTGCCATATTCTTGAATACCTCTTTGTCGTAATCTTTGGTGCACCATCTATGATAGTTTCCCTTTCCACCTTTGTCCGTATGCCTCGCATTGTGCATATTATTACTTGGTGGTCGCTATGAGTGTGAAGTTTCCCACTTCAGTCCACTTCTCACCAGATCTTTACTCGCAAAGGTGAGGTCTACAATCGACTGCCGGCCGACCTCCTGAAAGTTGGTGAGTTTCTGGTGTTGAGACGCACCAGGTCTAGCGAGGCGATTGTGTCCAGCAGTATTTGACCTCGATGGTTCGTCTCCCTGCTTCCCCACACCGTGCGTCATACATTGAATTCTCCAGCGATGACGAGCGAAGTCATACTCAGCGCCTCAGCAGCCATTTCCCAGCATCTTTCTCTCGAAATCACTGTTTGAGGCTCCTGGTGGTCCATACACACTGAATATATTCTTTCCGACCACTTTTACCCAGGTATACCAGCTCTGTACATCCGTAGGCATTTGCTGGTTGGATTACTCTATGGATAAAATCGCTGCCCTGCTTGAGGTGTCTGCCACCTAATTAATGTTATCCGGGATCCTGAACGGTTCGCTGAGTAGCGCGGCGTCAATCTTGTAATCTCTGACTGTTTGGTGCAACAGCTCTTGGGCAATCTGGTAGTGGTTCAGGTTGATTTGCAACAATCTCATTTCTGATTCTTTTATGCCTCCAATATTTTTTTCCCGAGAGGCATTTATTTCCACCAGTCTGTGTGGTGGTGTTCAATTCTCCATTGCAGAGGAAACAGGAAGCACCGTTTGTACTCTCTTTCGTGAAGTGTCTCTCTTCTCTGCATTTTCGGCACTCTTTCGACCTGTCGAGATCCAAGAATTTATGGGCGAGGTGACGCAGTTCTCAGCATCTGAAACACCTAAAGACGTCGATTTAATTTCCAAGGCCTTCAGGTATTTTGGGAGGCATACTACTACGGTCTTTGCCACCATCCGATTTGCACACCCTCCAGATGGCTTCCGTCCGGATATTTTGTGCGCAATAGATTTGCTTTTCCAGCAACTCGGGGTCCTCCTCCTTTGTAGTGAGCTCGTCTCGGTAACGAATTTTAAACGAGATCTCCTGGGTTAGCATGTGAACCGCCGCCTTAGAGGACAACTTACTTACTGCTTTGGAGCATAACTACTGAGCTCCCACTTCAGACTATTTCCTTAACTACAACAACAGTCCTCCGGATGCCATTTTCTTTAGTTTCATTATTTTGTACGCCAAGATCAGCAAGCTCCGTGTTCGTCTTCATTCGTGGAAGGACATCAGCATGTGATGTGCCCTCATTCGCTTTTATAAACAGAAGCATTAGACTTTAATCTCGGCTGTATGCGGTTTTTTTTCTGATTTTCCTTCTCTGCGATCATCCAGGCACTTTCATCGTTGGGTTTGGAAGCTGTAAGGGACTCCTCAGAGCAGACATTCTTCCTTGCTTTCGCTAGATTCTCCTTGTTGGCAATTTTCGGTGGAGCGGGCTTTGCTACCTTCCTTATCGCCTCTTCCGTATGTGTTTGCGTTGACTTATGCTCCGCGAAATTGAGGTCATGCAATACTTTGTCAATTTTGGTGCCTCAAAAAATGTTTTAATTATAGCAACAAACCGACGGATCTCCATGTGAACATTCCCCTTGCCCTCTGTGCCGGTTGGCACGAGCAGCCACGAACAGGAAGGAGATTCTGATGCCGGCCGAAGTCAGTGGTGGACATCCGCGGAGAGGTAGCAGCGAAACTTAACCTACACTGGTCACCTGCCGCGCGTCGCCAGTTTTTGCATCACATGCGCCCTGACGTTTGAGTTTAGCTGTGCAAGATTTATTGAGTTCGAAACTGGGATTAATTCAGAGTGAACAAAGAATTTATGCTTTTATAAGTGTAACTGGTACTCGCCGGATCAAATTCAAGATTTAAACTTGCAGGTGCTTATTTTTTATATAACTTAGCTCTTGGTGAGGATTGAGACTTAATGGTTTTGTTCTGGCCTTTGGTATTTACTTTGACTGTATGAGCTCATACCTATTTGTAAATTACATTTGGATTGTAAAGAAAAAAAGGGTTATTTCCTTCATTGCGGTTCTTTCCTCGCCACCGAAAATAACACGCCTGGCGAACCACGGCCCAAATTTGTGTTACTTATGATGGACGGGCTCACCTCTATGAAGTTCTCCAATCTTCTTTCGTAAGGTTTTGAAGGCATCTTGACTGCGTTCCTGATCTCCCGATTTCTTACTCCCCGTCGAGTTTAAACTTAGCGCGTAGGCTGAGTTTGTGGCGCTGCCGTCAGCTTGTTCCATTCTCAGCCGTCCACAGCGCCGCGGTCCGGGAAGCTTCGGAGTTACCAAACATAACCTCGCACGCGCCACGTGGGCCCGTCAAATTGGGCAACTGTATCAGCGCTATCCTTAGGTCCGTTTCTCACAGCGATTCCGTGTCTGTGAGTGTCACGTCTGAAGTAGTGAACCCGGCCATGGGCCCAAGGCGAGTTCACACGGCGAGTCACGTCGTCGACATTTCTGCGATTCTCGAAATGAGTCGCTCGGAACCTACTCGAGTCTTTAAAGCCCGTTCTGAGCTCTCATTGCGTAATTCTCCTGCTTGTTTTTCATTCTACGTCTATTGTTTTTTTTTAATTTTATTTATAAAATAAATTAATAAATATGAATAAAAGATATATAAATATTTCCATGACTTTTTTACATAACAATTGAATATAGCTAAGGAAAAAGCCGAAAGCTGCTGTTTGACATTATTTTTAGGACTAATAAAGGTTTTTTAATTTATCATTAATTTTATTACCCTTAATTTCTCTAAAGATTTCTGACAATGTCAGTGTGTTAGTAATGTTGACAATTGTTAAAATAAGTAAAACGCGATGATGCTTGGATCTATTTTTTAACACGTTATATAAGCATCTCATTGAAATGAAAATATAATAGTTTTTTGTTTATATCAAGAAGTTTATTATAACAGTTGCCGACAATGAGAGAGACGTGTATTGTTTACAAAGAGATATATAAACATATATATGTCTTTGATTGTTTACCGCTGTCATATTCATTGGTTCTTTGAACAACAAAGTGAATGTACCGTTTTGTTCACGTCCTTGGTGTACGGCATGTACCCAATATTACCTTTCTATTTTCCCGGCATTCCTAGCCAAATAACACACAGCTAATGTGTGCATTTGTTTCTTTAATTTAAAATAAAAAAGGAAAATGTTGACTGGGAGGTTGACGAAATGAGAATGGAGAAGCGACAAGTGCGACTAATATTTCGGACATTAATGTTCAAAATGACACAAATAACTTAAATAAAATTTATGATACTATATTTATGTGATCTATTTGAAAAATTTGATGCTGGTGTTTTGCTTTTCTTTTCAAAGGGGAGGAAGAAAAACAATGGGTACTGCTCGTTGAATTGGAAACTTAGTCATAAAGATATTCGCTTTTTTTGGGGGAGGGGGGGTGTAGACAGGCTATGTATAGGGTAATCCACATAGTGGCAACTCCCCTCTTATAGCATAGGAAAGGGATTTGAAAGGGGGGATGCGGAAGGGTGGAGGAAGGTAGCCAAGGGTTAACTAGGGCCCCCGGGCTATAGATTAAGGATCCTACCCGGAATTCGCCTAAAAGTGATGCAGGACAAACCCTATAAAAACCTGCACCAGGTAGGTTGGGCATTTCGTACTTGCCCCACGCTCTTCCGATAGCGGGAGAGGGGTTTACTGTGGGCTCGCAGCTTACCCCTCGCCATGTCTTGGCCAGTTTAGGAGGCAGCTGGTCGACTATTCTAATAGGAATTGTGGACAACTCTTACCGTATGCCCAAGGTCTGCGATCCCGGAACGTACATCTCTCAAAACAGACCGAGGTGCCTCAGCATGGTGGAACCTTAGTTCAAAAAAACCAGAGAGTTGTGAAGGCATACCCAAAGGTTGCCCCCGCCAGAGTTCTCTGGGATGGTGTGAGATATTCGCTTCGTACAAATGATTTCATACAGTGTACTAAACAGTGTAACGCATACAGTTCTAACAGCCAATAAGGTCAATAATACGTATCTGTAAACCATTTTAAAAGCTAGTACGCAATGATGATTTATGCTAAATATCTAACACGAAACTGCAATTAAACTCATTACACAAGGAGAGCTATCGCATTGAAAGAATATGATAGTCAACGGGTTTTGATACACTCTCAAAATATGATTCACAAACTGGACAATATACCACATTCTTGCAGCACACATAAGATGAGTAGTCAAAAATAAATAATTTTCCAATTTTTATGGGAAATAGTTTTGGAATAAAATATTACGCGAAATTTAATAGGAAAGTTCTTCGATGTTTCGAAAATTGGTTATAATCTTTTATATTTCTGAATAGACTGCTGCACAGTTTTAATGCTGACAAACAGATACTGTTTTCCATATAGATAAGACAATGCTAATCTGAGTTTCCAATGCCGTGGAAAAACTGGTCTTTTGGCAAAGAAACTATACATTGAATTGAAATGTTATAATATTTGTCCAATGGTTTCTCGAGAACAACGCACGTGGAAAGCGTGAAATATTGCGAGCAATCTTTCAGAATGACAGCCCTTAATTAGGGTGTCGTACGTCTTAGGCGCGTTATTCGAGGGTGGGATTAGCCACGTTGACATATGACGGGGTCAACGGGAGAGGAACGTGGTCAGTGTCAGGTTTCAGGGAGAGATCCCACGAAAGCCAACTGCTGTCTTTCTGCTGCCTCGACTTTCTAAACACACTCTAGAGCCTTTCACTAATTTGCTTGTCATATTCACGAACTATTGATATGTATGTTTGTAAATTTAATGAAGTCACATTTAAAAGTGTTGCTTACCATCTCACTTCAATTAGAGATGTATAAAAAGATCAGTAAGAAGTTAAAATGAGACATAAGGAGTTGTTGATATTAAAAATGGCGGAGGTTTGCAATAAGGAGCAAGAAGTGCGCGATACAATAAATGATAGATTCGGAACAGGGCATAATGGCATAATGGAACAGGTAACATAATGGAAACGGTTTATTTACTGAATATTCAGGAGTAACAGTTTATATTCTGAAAGTACGCAATGTCAGCCAGAAATGGAGTAGAGAGGACATGAAATATCACAAGCTCTCTTTATTATTACAAATAAAATAGAAAAATTGCTGGAATTAAGGCATACATACGAACAATATTTGTTCATAAGTGAATATAGAGAAAACTATAATATCTTATATACCAAATCAGTAATTAAGAGCGCAAAAATTGTTTCTAAGGGGAGCTATAAATAATCATCGACATTGAGAAACAATACGATAGCATTAACGGTTCAACAGTAACTGATAGGTCAAGAACTTGAGTCTAAATCCCATTCATAGAGTATAAAACACATCCATAGAAGCAACCGTAGCTATAAAGTTTCAGGGAAAGACAGGAGTTAAAGATTAGTGAAAGCATCAGGCGAAGTGATTCGATATTTTGTGGAACTAATCGACGAGAATAATACATCTTGGATTAAAATGGATGGAAAATACATTAATAATAATGCCATATTCCGTAGATCCTGTATAGATATCAAGCTTCAAGGATGTGGAATTTGTCAGGGTATACATTTTTTGTTTATTTTAATTTAATATGTAAATAATTTAATATAAACTTGTGAATAAAGATTTTCTCGGGATTCCAACCGGGTAGCGTCGTTTAATTTCCACAGCGTTTCGATGGCTTCATCTGAAGAATATGGTGGTGAAAGACATCGAAACGTTCTGGAAATTTAACGACGCTACCCGGTTGGAATGTCGAGAAGACTTTATCCAGCAGTTACACCGGGAAAACCTTCGTTCTTTATTTAATATAAACTTATTTATATTTTAGTGATACATGGATCATACCGAAAATAATGAGCAACACATTACTACAATTCCAAAAATGACTCCAGGATCGTAATCTGCAGACTTTACACTACATGTTGACATACTCTGTTGTCATTAGCAACACGTGACCACATACAGTATTTGCAAATGGCCGAAATTGAATTACCTGTTATAGAGGAAAATTCTTCCGCTGAAATTTATCTCAGACTTCAACGGTCATGAGTCTCTATGGACGCAAGAAGTGTACAACTTTTCAAAGATGGGAATACGGGTATCCTAGATGAGCCTGGAACTGACACTGCGGAACGAGATCAGACGAGTCACTCTGAATGAAATGGCTGTAAAAATGACGTATCGAAAAATATATTCCCGTTGGGTTCCACGTTTATTGAACGAAGGCTACATATTTCTGATCATTACCAGCACTCAAGACCGTCTTCAGATATTACAGGCGCTTTAAGTTCATTATGTCATAACGCCAGAGTGTGGAATAGCACCATTTGGATTCTCCACCTGGGAAGAAGTTTATCCTGAAACACGATAACGCGCGGTCTGGCAGTGTCCGTCTCACTGAGGATACATTTTTGTGGAAAACTCTTCCACACCAACTCTCAGTTGCGAATTGACTCCCACAATATTAAGGAATTTCTGCAAGGCTATCACTACGAGACGCAAGAGAATATGCGTCAGTGTCTTCTGCAGCTGGAAAGGATTTCTATTTTGTCGGCAATTACATTGTGCGTCATCCGCATAGAGAAATGATTTTACTGTATGTACATATCCTGTACATATCATTACGATAAAATAGTCTAGAATTAATCCTTGAAGTTTTCCGAATGTAATTAATTTCCAATCGAATGAATGTATACAACCAGCATTACTTTTGTTCGCTGACATTTGTTTTCGAGTTTTAAAATACCATCTTAGAAGAAGAAAGGCGTTTCTCCGCCTGGAATTTGACATATAAAAATATTGCAAAACTATGGTTTTCTGGATCGTTGAGATTAATAGTGAATCTCGCAATGCAGTTTAAGACAATTTTCAATTCTTATCGTCATGAGATTACATAAATTTAATGTGGTTGGTCTACTAATATAACGTATTGTCAATCAGGAAGTTCGTTTCGTAAAGAAATTCCTCACAATTTCTGAGAAATGAAATGGAATAGTAGAGGGTCGCAGAATCGATTAATATAACGGAAAATAGACGTTTATAGAATAATATTAACAAATAGGGATGGCGAAATCAAAAGTCATGGGAAGTAAAAGGGGCGTAGAAGGACGATGGTAACAGGAGGAGAGTTAATAAACATATTCGAATATCGTTTCGAGAAAGTGGTAATGGTAATGTTGATGTAAATAAGTAATAAGTCCGAACAGTAGAAGGTGGATATTTTCAGAAAGGTAGAAGACAAGTCTGAATAATATAAAAGAATTATCGCGGAAATGATAACGGATATTAAATTCAGGTAACATTTATGAGAATAATTAAAGATTGAATCGTTATTTTACAATATTAAATTACTTGGAATTTAGAATATAGAAATATTTAATTCTTTTTTGTCTAATAGATGACTAGGTTAAATTAACACCTAAGCATCGACAAGTAATCAGATAGTAATAATAATAATAATATGAATAACTTTGCCTCAAACTATACAAAAACTTTTTCTAGGTTAATGAAAACTTAAAGAGAATGAAATCTACATTAAATATTTTTAACATCAGGAAAATGGAACCACACTGGGGGAAAAAATAGAAAATAAAATCACTCAGTCAGTAGAAAGAAAGAAAATGATAATACATGATTCATGATAATATAAATATCACAAAACGTTTCTGGAATCATTGTCCCTTTCTTCAGGTGCTAAGAAGAGCCTAGAGCGACACAACTGCACTCGTCAGCTGACAAAGTTGTGTCGCTCTAGGCTCTTCTTAGCACCTGAAGAAAGGGACAAGGATTCCAGGATTGTTGTGTGGTATTTATGTTATTACTTCTTTTGTCTGTATTTGGCTATCTTTTTATTGATTCAATCAGACTTAAATTTTTCTTGTACAAAATACTTGTTACTTCATACGGTAACTAGACTTGTAAATTTAAACTTGTAAATTTGAGTTGGAATTTTGTTACAATACAATATGTGTTTTTAATAATTGACAATGTTCTGGACATAAATTATAGTTGCTGTTAATTAGGAGCGTTGATGCGTGTCATATTGTCTTACAGCATTTCCGTAAGATAAATGCGCATCTGACTAAAAAATATGATGAACTCAATATTTAAATTAATATATACGGAACAAATATTTCGGACAAATTGGTGTGTAAATGCGTAATATTATATATAAAAATGTATAGATGAAATTGTTCTAATGCGTATGTTTTATAGTTGACTAAGACAAATTGTCGAAAGCTCCAGGCAAATATTCAAATTTAATTTTTTGAAAATCATTGAAAATCTTTCTTTATATAAATTGGCGAATCATTAAATTTGTTGTGGTCAAGACATAAAGAGAATTATTATTATCTGATAAAATAACGATTGTCAATTATTAGCCAACTACCTTAGTATATGTCCCATACGTTACAAAAATACGTTCTTCCTGTTGGAAGTGCCGGATATTTTTACAGACACAGCTATTTCCTGTCTGGTGTTTTCCTAGGTAAAACGAAACTCAGATAACTTTAAGAGTGTGCTTCTCGCTTGTTTTTGTTACGAAGTAGTGCACAGTAATATGTTGACAGCTAATAATGTGAATTTTTAATGGATTTTAAATGAAAGCATGAACATCGATGTCCTAAGTTTCCATCTTAGCAAAACTATTTCAGGAAATCTAAAAAATCAACTCAGGCCTTAATGGACGGAATAATCCATCCTAATTATTGCGATATTTCTCGGTGAATTATTGCCATGTTTAAACAACGACATATTACTGAGCTTCCATGCTCGTTTCGTAGGTTTTTTTTTTTAGAAATTGAACTTTAAATCGCTATTACTGGTACACGACTATTAATTTTGTTAAGTGGAAGATTCGTCACTATAGTTGAATACATATAGATATGAGTGGATTGCAAACTCCAAAAGTTTAGAAACTGGAAAAATTCATTTTTCTGGTTGAGTTGGAGCGATGGAGGTCATGCGCAGGTGGCCGACGTCTTTTTCGACAGTTCCAACTTCCGTTTCCGGGTCATCATAAAGCTTTGTTCGTGAAGATGACTATTCCTCTGCCAACCTAAATATTGAAACTTGAATGTTGAACCAAGAAATTTTGAACCGCATTTGATTGGTTTTGTCATGACGTATTAACTATATCAAGCAGTAAAGAAACATGAAATAAAATTGTTTTAAGATTGTTATTAGTTCATAACAAACATTATTTAATTTAACTTCATATTTTAAGTTATTATATATTGAAAGTTATGATGCATGAATTTTGTAGAATCCATGATTCCAATATAATACAGTTTGAAATTTATGACTTAGATCGACAGAGAATACTGATGAAATAGGTAAAATCGTTAAGCGTAATCATGATATATTTTCTTACAAACATTATAATAAAGGTAGTTTTAAAGTGACGGAGATTAGTAATTATCTTGTTGTATTAACGTTCCAACGCGACATTCAATTGAAGATTAATTAATATACTTATCATTTCTTTAATAACTTAGTGCTGTTTTATTTAACGTAGTTTTAAATTATATAATTTTTTGTAAATCTTTGTTTTTTAACTTTATAATTGTAATACTTTATTATTTTCATGTAATCTTACATTATGAGGTATCCTATTTCCTCGACCTAGGACTAATGGAATGAATAATAAATCTATATTATATTTTGCATGTTTTGTTTAGTTGGGTAATTTTTATGTGACCCACTATTATTTTTTTGAGATAATACAATAATAATTCTGTGATATAATTTTTTGATGATGATAATTCTGAAATTCAGGTGCTTATGTCTGACCACAACTCGTATTTATACGGGAGTAGGTTGGATTAATTGAATACTGCATACTGTAAATAGACATACGAACGTCTCGAAGGAATTATTCTTCTATAACTTTGTGTCTTCGTGTACGATGTTTCCTCAAGTTGCGTTTAAGACTGTGCGCAAATATTCTTCACAAGCGGATAACAAACAAGACAGCTAAAGACGAATAGTTTTACTCCAATACATTGCGTGTCTCGTTTCCTGCTCCTTAGGCAAGTTCCCTTTCCTTAAGCATTATGGTCTGGAATTCACGTGTTAATTACACTGTAAATATTTTTATCGGTAAAATTTCACAATTCGTAAAAACTTAATCATTTTTAGTTTAAAATGTTTTTATATTTGGAATCAAATTCCTTTTGCGAGTTTAACGTGTGACTTTATAATAGATATTACTCGCGGCTCGTCTAAAAATACGCCGATGAAATTTTAAAATTTATCATTAAAAATCAGTATAAAAATTTCACTGTATTCTAAATAATGCACGAAAATGATTTATGGGTAAGAACAAAATTTCTAGCGTCCTCTTCCAAACTATTAATCGCAAATTCCAAGAAATATTCACTTGCAGGAAATGCTACCAGCCTCTGCTACTTTTTCATTATTCGTTAAGTTTTGTAAGCTGTCTATCGCAGAATATCGGAATAGCGCTAAGCCCCTGAATCATCTCCAAATATTCACTCAACTCTACGAACACTTTGAAGTTATGATACCTGAATTATGGACAAATTTACAGTGTAATCTCCCTTTTGAAAATATTTAAATTAATAAATACACAATCTTCAAAAATAACTTAAAAAGCTTATAAACTGTATTTAAACAAACTACAGGTGTCATTTTAAAGCAAAACAATTCAATTTTTTCCACCGAGCAGTTATTTTACACCGATCTGACTTCCGTTCGTCATACGACATTATTTTATATATAAGTTTGTAACGATAATTTTGATACACAATGTATTTTCTACTAGCATATATAACAGAAATATCTATTAGCTTCTTAACCTATCGATTTATATCTCCCTCCATCGGTAGGGCGTGAGATAAGTACCAAACGCCCGACCTAGGTGATGCAGGTTTTTCTAGGGTTTTCTCTGCATTTCCTGGTAGGATCCTTAAACTATAGCCCGGGAACCCTAGTTAACCCTTGGATACCTTGCTCTACCTTTCCGCATCCCCCCTTTTCAGTCCCTTTCCTATACTATTAGAGATGAGTTGCCACTATGTGGATAACCCTACATATAACCTGCCTTCACTTTCTTCTTCTGCATTTTTTTAAGTGAGAGGCCACATGAGAGTAATCCATGGTGTGGCAACTACCCTTTAATAACATAGGAAGGGATTTGAAAGGGGAAATGGGGAAGGGTAGAGAAAGGTAGAAACTGTAAGAAAGAAAGTAAAGCATAATTTCATAAACGTAAGTTCGCTTATTTGGATGTTATCAGTTATAAATAAATTGGGAGGAACAAGAAAATATAAGCGAAATATTAGTTAAAATTATCTCTCAATTTGTGAGAATATCGATAACTGTGATACAGTAATTATGAAATTAGTGGACAAATCGATTTACTAATAAATTACTATGGTTGTACTGTATTAGTAACAATAATTATAATAGGGCTGTTTTTAGCATGTTGCATACAATAATTAGATTTTTTTCTGCAACTTGAATATGCTGTGGCCATAATGTGAAAAACCAAGTCTTCCATTTCAAAAGGCCTCGGAAAACGTTCCTGTGGCCTAAAAACCACGAATTTTGCACCTCTTTTCATTTTTTCGCGAATAGCAAAAACATGAAGCAATAATAGCAAAAGTGCTTGGATTAAAGTCCCCAGTTCTGATTGGTATTCTTTTTTTCTTGCAAGGGACTATAGATACTCTTGGAAACGCTGTACTGTTTCTTCCTCTTAAAAAACAACACTCTTAAAAATTTTATATGTTTTGCAAAATACAAGTTTCACCCTGACGTAGGTAATCGTCACTCCCATCATCAGCGCCATAATTTTAGCGGAACCGGTCCAGCGTTATACAGACAGAAAAATGAGTGTATTTTCGGCCATTCTCAATGGATTGTTAAAACCAGACCATGCGTTGGAAAGAGAATTAAATTCTATAAAACCTTTATTCTATGTCAAATTAGTTTGCTGCCGACCATTTTGGTGATATCAGCACTAGAAATATAACAAATTGCATTTTTTTCGAAAATGACGCAAAATGTCGTAAATTTGACGAACGACTTCTCCAACTTTGTTTGACCCAATTTCGCAATCGATGCAGAATTTTATGCCTTACAATTTATTACTGGACATTATTTTCAATAGAATGCTTCATGTTTTTTCTATTAGCGAATTACTGAAAATAGATGCAAAATTTCGTGGTTTTTAGTCCACAGAAACTTTTTTCTTTTAACATGAGAAAGAAACAAGTTCTATTTACGGTTTATCAAATGGAATATTTCATAAGATTGACTTAATATTATCTCAACGAAAAGAGTAGACACTCCTGGTAGGACACTTTTTTTCCTTTTTACTGGCAACGGGAGAATTACCAAGTTCACAAAATGACTTGTGAAGTTCCACTTAAATTTATCCCCGACATACCGGTATATATCAATTGTTGAATAATATTCTGCGAACCGCATTTATTAAATAGTTTGAGGACTATGTACAACTTACTGAAAGTGGCTACCATATCGAGCCTTCGTATTTGGAATTCAGTAAAACGGAAGCCGATATAAATAAACTATAAGATACAACATTTTCGTCAGAGTAATTCACTAGACTCGTGATAGGAAATATTAGGATTCTAATGCCTATTTCATCTCCTAGGTTACGTTGTACAATGGTATTTTTCATATCTTCACCCAAAGTTTTAATGTATGGGGTTTCTACTGCACTCTTAAAAATTGATAATAAAACAGATGAATAAGTGTGAGTGTTATCTCAGGCCATTTACCCTTACAAATAAATCCATAGTGTCACGTCATTCAAGCAGTCGCGTCGGACTGTAAAGCCTTAATAAATCTACGTTCAATAGACGTAATAGAACATGTAAAAAGCATTTTTACTTAAAAACACAAGTTGAATAATTATTATAAACTAAAGACTAGTACAATATCTTCAGAGAACAGTTACAACGGCTTTCTATCTATCTCTCTATACATATTGATTTCCCAGGTCCGATTATTTTATAAAAGTGTCTATAACCGAAATTCTCGGATACCTCATCTATAAATTATATAGTGGAATGAAGATTTATCTATTTACAAGGAAGTTAATATAATTCTATACTACCATACAATCTAGTGTATCAGCCCTGATCATCAATGTAATGAAGCAAAGGCCCTTTTCCGACACTGGTGGCCATGTCATGCGTAGTCCCCGCCCCCTGAGCCGCCTACGCATCCCCCTCTAGCGACTCGATGCTCATTGTTGCTCCGGCGCAGTTTGCGATGCCTCGCTCCTGCAGACATCCCCTCGAACAGTGAACGACGTGAAGCTAAGGTCAGATATGGCTTATTACTTTTACTTATGTAATTTGGAGGAAGCGGTGGAATGTTGTATTCTTTGATGATTATACACGTTATGAACTTATAACTGCAAAGATGAGGTTAAAAAAATACCAAGATCAAGAAATGATACAAATATCGGTAGCTGTATAAGTATGGCTTGTATAGCTATTAATATTTATATTGTTCTTGAATAATTTCAGATAATTACAATTTAGTTATGGAAATTTAAATTTCTGTATTTAATTATTTCTGGTTACTATGTTGCGGTTTATATTTTGTCACTTTCATCTCTTGGTCATGAGCTCATTTTCAAGAATTCGACTAATTTTCTTTTCACGTTGTAGTTCAGGTAGCGGCAGAGTTTTAATGTGGCACCATATTTCATAAAAAATGGCGAAACAAAGTAACACTTAAGTTGATATAAAATTCGAATCTCACGTACTCATGGTCATGAATCATTTTGTGCACAAATTAAGTAGTCTGATTATCCATAGTAAATCATTCTTAATGCCATGAAATATTTGAGAAATTTTTTACTTATTTTCACAACTTATATTAACAGTGATTTATTCATTGTTCATGAGACCTCTTCAGGGATTATTTTAGGTGAAAGGCATCATTTAAATGAACAATATAGAATTAACACGATTTGTTAGCACTTGCGTAAGTGCAGTGCAGTGCAGTGAAGAGTAAGACTAACGTTTATATTTGAAACTGGATTTTTGTATGCACCTGGGAACCGTAGGACGTGTCATCAAATAACAAAGACATTTTTGTGGCTGTCATAAATTATTATAGAAATTGTTTTCAAATATCTAAAATTAAATTAAATACTAACGTGATTATTCAAAAGTAATTACCAGCCTTCTATATTATTTCAAATATCGAGTCTATATTAATAGATGATTGCACAGCAAATGATATTCATTAAATATTTTCTTGATCACTTAATATGTAAAGTTACTTTAATTTTTTTTCTTTTAAGATTTTTTAAATAGAATTAAAGTTATAATTTCATTTCTCTAACAACATATTTTGAGAAAATGGCACGAATTATATTTATAGGAGTTGGGGTACCTTCGTAAGGAAATTACAATACCGAATAATTTTCATTACATCATCTTTGGCTTTCCAATTAGTTATGGAAATTTTAGTCCAAAATGCCAATTTGGAAGTTAGTTCATGTCATCATACGCTGATGCACAATTCTGTAATAATAATAATTCAATTTTAAGTCGTCTATTTGTCGAAACCTCAATCACATAAGTCATCATATCTCGTGTAATTCGTTCCCGTTGCCAAATATTATATAACTGATTTTCTTTATTACGTTCGTAGACCTTCAATTCTTTGAGTTTCTCCATTATATTCACAAAATATCTCTATGAAATAATGTAAAAAAATACAAATATTGTTTCAATTAAAAAATGTTTAAGAATCTCACAAAAATTTAAGACGTTTCATATATTATTTTAGAAACACTAAACCTGATACCATATCACTAGGAAGTATCACTTCTACATTTTTTAGCTTCCCAAATCGCTGTCGTAATTTAATTTCTACTTGGAATGCAGTTAAAGAACCATGACGTACACTCAGCTACTTCTTGAGAACTATATGAGTTTTATTAAATAGAGCTTTATAGGTAGTGATTAACGTACTAATAATGAACCAATGGTTTAACTAATTTTTCAATCACTTTTCGTGTCATAAACATCCTCTTTCTTAAGCACAAAATCTTACATTGGAAAATGAGGTCTCTTTGTAGTTCACAAATTTGATATAATTTAAAAGCCTTAACGTCTTTTACGTGATATTAAAATACAAATACCATTGTGGAAACTGTTTCTGGAAAGAATTGTTATTATCATGAAAATATTGCACGTATCATTTCTGTGTATTTTATATCACAGACTAAATTTCTCTAAACTATCAACTTCCTGTATTAAAAATGGCTATTCTCTTATAAACTTCTCCTTAAAAGTGTTTACGGAAAATGGAAGTTCATAGCACCTGAGCTGAAATTCGACAGCTTTATTACTTTGCTTTGCAAGGTCTTATAATTCCATTGCCTACTTATTTTTCCCTATTTATTCCTGAAAACAGACAACACGTCGTTCTTACTGTAAGCAGTATATGAAAATGGTCAGATGGAAATTAATTATTACAATAACGCAGAAAAAGGGAAGGTTGTCTTCATCATCTCTGCCGTTGCATACTTTATATACTGTAAATCGATATTATGCAATTAGCTTACAAAATATTACTTTATCATTTCCAAAAGCAATATTTAGTTAATTATTTTCAAAAACAGTCTTTTATGTTACATTTATTGAATGAACATCACATTAAACGACTATTTTTATCCGCTTACATTTCCATTAATGTGTAAGAGCTACGGAGTAACTAAAACAATTTTCTCTTGCAAACACGAACATGAGAGCTTTTAACATTAACAACGAATACTTAAATCTTCGTTGAAGTTGAAATTCGATTAATGTGAAGAATTTGACGAAAAATAATTTTGTTAATAAATATTTTAAACTTTATTTTCAATGATAAATGATAGACTATAGCGATTAATGGGCTTACATCTCGGTAAGATTAATCAATTGAATTTTTTATGGATAAAATCCTGCTGTTAAAGTAAACAGCCGCAAGTAGCACCGATACGTTATCTTATATTTATTTAATTAAGAAGATGTACTTATAAATGATATAATATATTGCTCATAAATAATTTTGTCGCTAGCCACTGCACGAGTAATTTGAAAATCAATGCCTAGCAGACATTATCAGGTTTAATTTAACCGTTTTTAAATTATGAGAAGCCGAAAACATCAAAGGAAAGGAATATTGTGTGTTGATAAAAAATTATTGATGATAGGGAAATAGTCTGGAGACAAAAAACGTTAACTTAATAAAAGTTATTTTTGAGCTATGACAATAAATAGTTTTCCATTTATTCAAAGAAACTTGACAGAGAGTTCTATCTTATAATTATGAAAGTCAAAGTAAGCTGAGCATCAACGAACAAAACGTTTATGATTAAAGTCAAACCACAATGAAAAGTAAAATAACACTACGTTTTGAACAGCTCGTATGGGTATAACCAAAGTGACTTAGCACGCGAAAATATTGTTAGTAATGACGATGCAGCGTAGATAATGCGTGCCTTAACGGACTAGATTCATGATTCCTTCATCGATTTGGCAAATTTTGCCTCGAATCACGGCCCTACTAAACGTTTTTGATCACAAAAGTAAAGAATGATCTCAATTTTCTCAATATGATACAGAAATAAGTAAGTGTGGAAAGCGGTAATACATGATGACTAAGAGATACAAAGTTTTCAGGGGACAAAGAACAAAACTATGAAAAAAATGAAATCCTAACATGAAATACTCTAAATTCTATACAACATATACATGATTTTATGACAATACTTCGGTTTTTCTTAGCCCAAAAGGATGCTAACATCACGTGAAATGCACTTTCCACTAATTAACGATTTTTAGGTAGAAAACACCATGTTTAGTATATTCAGTTATGAATTTAAAGTTGGATTTAAACGGAAAATATATTTAAATAATGTAAGAATGAACCTTATGAAATACTAGATGAAATATAAATAGACTACGTTAATGGCGCACGATCGTAATAGGAATAGTGTAAATCGAATTTCCTTCCGGTCATTCTGATTTAGATTTTTCTGTGATTTTCAAAATAGCAGGAGTGTTGTTATTAAACTAACCTAGGTCTCATTCGTCCTTATTACCTAAATATGACAAAGAAAACTAAGAATACTGGACATGAGTTCCCAAGAAATAGTATGCAAAGAAAGATGAATAGGCAATCGTAAGGACGGTGATAAATCCAGTTTTGAATGAATATTCCGGGCTTTTTATAGGGTGGAAAATTATTTAAAAAAATATCTGTAATTATGTACTGAGAAAATATAAGGCAAGTTCTTTAACTTCGGGGAAGGTCATGAAGTAAATATGAATTATATGGTTAACAACAATTTAACTTTTTTAGACATCGTATTTACATTCCAAAATTGATAACTTCTGTAAATATATTAAAGTTGACAAAGATGTGGGAATGTATTAGACTATAATTCAATGGGAAAAGCATTTACTAACAGTTCTATTCGCCATTTCCCATTCAATCTTTCAACTGCGAATATCGGAGATTAAAATAGCCTCAGAAAATGTATAAAAGCGATCGGAGTACAAATGATTGGTGACTAAATTAATTAAATGTTGAATTAGAGAACAAACAAGGTCAAGTATCAACATACTCTAATGACTGATAACTGAAAGAAAGGAAAACATTAGTAATACATTTTGTTTTGTTTAGCTTAAAAGTAGTAGTATCTAATGGAGTGAAGGAAAGGAAGGAAGTTATATTAAAGAGTTGGGAAGAAGATACTTTAATGGTAAACAGACCATTTCAGTGAGAAATGTTTTTAAAATCTAATAGAAATTAACATGACTCACTAATAAAAGTGTGCATTAAATTATTAACAATAGTAGACCTTTATAGGTGACATTCCAATAGACGTGTGAATTTTCCTCCTGTTCAGTATACGTCAGTAGTTGCTAAGAAGCAAGCGGATCATCAATTGACAATTGTAACAAAATGAAGGAATAATAATAATAATATCGTATCAGTGGAGTTTCAACTCAAGCGGAAACCTATTCACAAGATCCAACAATAATTCTATCATATTGCGATATATATGATCACACATAGTGAACATGTCAGCCATTAAAAAAGCTGAAGTGAGAATGTATTTGTTCATGCCAGTTGTTATTCATAGCCGTCGTATATCTTAGGAAGAAAGTTGAGGCAAATATTGACTACCCATTCTCCTCATATAATGCATACTTTCTTTGTGTTATGTAATCCCACAACATAGATCCATACGATTGACTATTTTTATATTTCAAAATGGCGCCTTAAATCACGAGAGGATGCTTATTGTGATTTGGAAGGGTTTTCAACAAAGACGGTTCGGTATTTCCCATGCAGTTGGAATGATTTTTTTTGTGCTGATGTCTAGATGATTGCAGGAGGATGCCTCGCAGGCGTGGCCGCTGCGCCATGGCGGACGCGGAGGACGACGGCCTGATGTGCGTACGGCCGGAGCAGCGGCACGCGGCCAACGCGCGTGAGAGGGCACGCATGAGAGTGTTGGCGCGCGCCTTCTGCCGCCTCAAGACGACGTTGCCGTGGGTTCCCGCAGACACGAAGCTCAGCAAGCTAGACACTCTGCGTCTCGCCGCCTCCTACATTGCGCACCTGCGCGCCATACTCACCGACGAACCAGCCCCTGCGCAGGCGCAGCACCCGCTCAACCTAGTAAGCAACAACACCTACGAAAATCTCTGTCTCAGCAGAATTCATCCACAGATCTATTATAATATTATTATTGGAAACTTCACCTTACAAACTTTTAGGACTTGTAAGAGAGGACTGAGTAGGTACACCTCTGATCATTGATTCCTATTCAAAACTTGATCTACTCAACACACTCTACAAGTCATAAAAGGAATTTTCGAGCAGCCTATATGGTTATACTTGGGATTTTAAAACATACAGCATATCAAAGATCGAAGGCTTTCCCGTTGTATCTGTTGAAGAAAAAGTTCTCGGGTTTCCACCCGGGTAAAACAGCGATTGTAACGCGAAGTTTCGACGACCGTCATCTTCTAGAAACGTCGCGTTACAATCGCTGTTTTACCCGGGTGGAACTTCTTCTTAAGCTTTAAACTTATAATTAAACAATATTTCGAATAGCATACTTTTATTCGGTGATTTTCACTATATTATGCTTTCTAAAATTGTACAGCGCTCCTTATTATCATCATTATTATCTTCATACAACTGTATAAAAACAATGGGGGATTTTAGTACCAAATTTACTCATATTATATAATAAATTCTAAAATTTCAAGAGACACGTGGCTAGTGTGTTCATTCCACTCAGCCTTATCGTCGGCTTTACTTAAATCATTTATTTTTTGAATTCAACGGAAGCGGTCTTGTGTGAATGCTTCATCTTTTCATTATCTAAATGTATTAGGTAAAACAAAGGTGGTCTGATGGGGATTCCAGCTTCAGTCCTCCCCATTACGAATTTGTTAACAATGGTGTGATGAAACTTGTACACACGGTTTTCGTCTATTGTGTGGAGAAGGATAAAATAGTTAGATAGTGTGCATAATGAGTAAAAATTCGATGATAAAGGGGTAAGGAATAGAAGTAACGTTTAGAATAGTAAAATTCTCTGTTAGTTTCACGGAAAACGGGGCCATGAATCGGAGAAGGGCAGAGCTCTTTTTATATCTAGTTGCCTTAAACTATCTCGTCAGTAATGTACATTGTACACAAAAAAACATGAATTTGCAGATGAAACGGAGTTCAGGTGACATACAGTTGTGGTTCTTCGTTTCTCTGCCGTATTCAGGTAAGCAGCAATCATCCGCATACGCATTTCTATACTTTTCATCCCATCTGTCTTAAAACATCTGACTTTCCGTTCATTATTTTATTACGAGTATCCGTAAACGATGTAATACTCCGACCTTCAAACGTCAATACGAAAAACCACGATTGAAACACATGAAAATCGTGTCAAACTATCTAGACCCGGCGCTCACAAATTTTATATTCTATATGGCAGGCCATTTTTGCTACGTTCACGCTGCTGAAGTTGATCGGACAAGAAAAATTAAACTTCATAATATTTAGTCTGTCTTTTATTTCGTACAAAGTCAACTTTTAATGGAAATTGATGATTTCAGAGTTATTTTGAAACTGAAATCTGTTTCTTTTTACAGAATAATTGCAAAAAACAATCGTGTTAAAAAAAACTTACATTCGTGTTCAACGTTGTTAGAACCAAATATCAAAATTCCATACTAACTTCCCCCTGTTTGTCCTCATTGGATGTGACATATTTTTCCGCCTTGATACGGTAGAGCCCCATAGCACGACGCATTCAGGTCCACGGGCGACGATCTGTTCCATTCCAGCCATCTGAGGCTGAAGCTACGTTTCGTACTTTGACTTTAAAGGAATCCCAACTATTCAGGGTAGTAACAATTATTTCTCAGCTCGATAATAATAATAAAATAATTATATGCGGCGAATTCCGCAGGCCCCAAAACACAGAAAAATCCTCAAGGCTTTTTAGTACGGTGTAGCCCCAAACACCTACTGTTGGACGTTGAAGGTTATATTGTCCCGGTTTTAGCCCATATTTCCAGGTTAAACATATGCGTAAGCACGCGCTTGTATGTATACGAAAGTTTTCTGTGTTTGCAATCCAGCATCTGCCGATTATGACAACATTGTTGGCCTCTTCCGGTGTTGCTACATTTTTCTCAATCCTAAACTCCAGTAGAAAAATTCCCAACTGAATCATATATTTTATCTACATTACAATCTGAGGAAAACCAAACAAAAATATTATTTCTAAACACTTATTGATATTTGCGTTGTGAAGAAAACGTGGCGCCAATACGTCTGTGTTTTTATTGGCTGTTAATCAAGACTGCGGAATCAGCTGCTACTCATTCCATTGAGTCTTTTTAACAACTCTTAGCAAACCATCGACAAAACATGCACGTATTTATTTATACTGATCTTCTCTTAGATGATAGTATGAGAACCTGGCTACGTTTTCCTTTTATAGGTCTCTAATCCAATTATAATAAACGGTGTGAAAAATAGTTACAGATATTTTATTTAATCAATTTAATCATTGTGTCCGATTGGTAATTAAGAACATAAAAATATTGCGATTTTATTGCCCGTTTTTGGAATAAACGATCCAATATTTCTCTTTTAATTGCTTCATACAAATTTAATTATAGGTTAATTAAATGATATACCGCATTAACCTAAAAGAGAAGATTACATTAATCGATGCTTTTATTAGTACTTACATTCTTTCGATCATTTTTTAACTTTAAATGTTAGTTGGAAACCAGTGCCATATTAAAATTTTCATAAGTCGTTCTCATGAGCCACATCGTCAGTAGACAAATAAATATTCTTAAGCGGAATGCTGGGCTCTAGATATATAATAAGGTACTAAGTCATTTCTGTTAACGCACACAAAAGGGTCAGTACAGTTTCCTGTTGATAGTCCTTGTTTTAAGACTTCATTAACAAAATTGATAAATGAATTTCCCATTTCTTTAAATTAATACTAGCGGAACTTCCCTCATCCCAAATATTTAATGGGAAATATTTAAAAACAATAGTTGCCAAAAGTAGAAACATGTATTACCTTAAAGTTATTTCTGTTAGTGTGTCACTAATGATGCAGTCGAGACAGGTATAAGATATTCTTTGGAACATCTATAAAAAGTAGTTTAACTTCGCTCGCGTGCATGTAGCTACGTAAACAAAGATGGCGGCGGACGGGATCCACCTGGATAAGATGGCGGCGGGCCAGCGGCTACCATCCCCCCGAAAATAAACAGCGTCATTAAAACTGTGGTGCGGATCGCACACAGCTGTTGTCCCTGTTTATTTCTTGTGCTGCTATTGTAGTGAGCATCCGCCCTAGAGCTCGCAGCCCACTTTGGCTGAGAGGCTTCAGATATTTCGTTTTTCAAAGAAATCGTTATCTTTATGAATTAAAAAATGTCTTGTTATTGTTTTAATTCTTGCACAAGATATGCCCTCATTTTTATGTTTACTTCCTTATAGCTTAGATACTGAAACACTATTCCTCAAATGATAATGTGATATCGGACCACAGACTTCGAACTTTGTTGACAACAATGGTGAGATATTTGATAAATAAATTACCGGGTATTCCATTATCTAAAACAGAAGAAATTGTGAGATAGTGGAACAAAGAATGAATCCTACGTTTAAATCAAAATGAAACTCTGTTCGTCGGCCTCCACACATTACTTTTCGACATTCTACAATGTACAAATTACATTTAATTCTGTTCATCGTTTCTCCTAGTCTATGAATGGAATTACTACAGACATTAGGTATTTTTTGGCACTACTCACTACTCAGGCTGATATATATGTAACGTATTCGCTTCTGAATCCCAATATTTAGAAAAGCTAACACCATTGTAGGAATTCTTATACTCTCTTTCCAAATATCCGAATGAATAAATTGCAATCGATATACAGTAGTCTATTTGCAGTGTATGTTTTACAAAAATCTTCTATGTCCTATCTGGTGAAACGGCATTACAAGAGATTGGTTCTACGTATTTGGCACATTCCTTTTCTTCAGGAATTGTGTTTATATTTTCACTAGTAGTTCCAAGTATCTTTCACAATATCTTCGGAATAAAATGTCCAGGCAAGTCATTTTTTTTGTTTCACTAAAGCACACGTTATTAATTATGCAATTAATAATTCTGGGACAATCAGAAGTTCATCATCCACATCTGTACTTTTCTTTACCGCAGACATTCTGCTATAAAAAATCTTTGGCGGTTTAGTGATTTGTAATTACAATGACTTTTCCAGTCAATCGCTGCTTCATCTTCTTAGACCTGAATGTTTTATTATTTGAACCCTCTGTTATATCTTTCTTATAGCTACTACGTATTTTTATCGTTTACGTTATAATATTCAATTGATATTTACATTCTAGTATTTTCTTCTCGCCCATGCTGAACATTTTTATAGAGCATCTTATTATTTTTCTTTCTCTTAACCTGGCTAAGATACTTAAATTTCTTTTCTTTTCAAATGTCCTATCATTTCAACGTCTGCGTTTTTTTAGGGCAACAATCCACGTTGGGCAACTCCCCTTTAATAGCATAGGAAATGATTTGAAAGGGGGGATGCGGAAGGGTAGAGGAAGGTAGCCAAGGATTAACTAGGGCCCCCGGGCTATATGTTAAGGATCCTACCTGGCATTTTAAATGTGCTTTTGTGTATGTATATGTTTAATTAATTTAGATCTGTGAGCGTTTGTGTACTTCTTAGTAATTATATTACTGCAGCACCCCTTATATAGTATTCATCAAAACATAAATAATTTTGTTCGTTGTGTCTGTGAGAGTGCTTGCCGAGACTCATTTTTGACAAATCATTTTCTTAAAGTACGTACAATAGTTCAAGGAATTGTAAATGATTAAAAATGGACCCATTTGATTTCCAGTTCAGGATGTTTGTTTTTGTGGATCGTTAACTTAATATAAAACTATCTTGATGAATATTTAAATCACATTTGTATCATAATTAATAGAAAATAAATCTAACAATCTACACAAATCTTTTAAACATAGTTAAATATTGGAAAATAAATTTTAATTTAAACCAAATTTTAAGGTGCATATCATAATCATGTATAAGAATAAAGCTTCTTTATAAAATTTTGGTATCGAGCAATGAATTGTTAATGTTATGCGTATCTACTTCCCCGAAGTTTCTTGTTTTTCTCTACTATTAAGGGTTTTTTTTTGTGTTTTGCTGTTGTAGAAAGAAAAATTATTTCTTTGTAGCTGTTCGCTGTAATTTCTGTGTTAAGGCGTCAATTAGACGAGGAAAATTTAAGCAGATGATTTGACTAGTTGTACAGTAAATATTTATGAGTTTTTTCACTATCCCAACGTAATTTTTTTACTTTAAATTTTAATTTGAGTCGTATTAAGGTCTAGGTCTTTAGCAACTATACATTGACTTGCATACTTTTATAAAATTACATAAATTATAGCATTTTTACATGTTATACATTAACCTAGAATGTTTTTCATTTCACAATTTTTTACTTAAATTAACGTTTGGTACGTTGGTGATTCAATGATTTCGTTGCGTTCTTTCCCCCAAATACCTTTTCTCTGATCGTACTTTTCTGCTGACGTGGATATTGTAGATTCTTTTTATTTGCGTTTTAAATACTTCACATTTTTGTGGTGGTGGGTGTTCATATATGGGTTAGCGTAGTATGCCCGATTTTAATTCTTTTTTTGATTATTTGCTCCGTGTGATTCAGTATATTGTTGATATTTAAAGAGCAGAAATCATTCACATCTTTATTTATTTCGTTGCTTTCATTTTTTTTCAATTATCTGTTTCACTGTTTTTAAATTTCCCTACTTATTTAGATTTCGATTTATCATTCATTCCAGTAGGAAATAGGATACGACAATATAAAATCACAAGAAAAGAATAAAATATTACAATAACAAACTTAAAAAAAGTGAACTTTACAAAAAATTATAGAATTTAGGGAAACGTTAAATATATTAATATAACAGTAATTAAAGACATGATAAGTAAATTAATATTCAATTTCAATTCGGCGGAGTTTCCAACAGCAAATCTTACTTCGAATGAAAAAGAAAATAAGTCGGCAGTTAAATTCTACAAGATTATAATAATAAAATAATAGCATACCTTGATAAGGTACCAGCAAACTATTTTATTAAAGAGCAACTACTCTGGCCTTCCTATCTACGAACTCTTTCGTCGAGTAATATGCTCCATTCATTAACACAGATTTACAACTCTTAATAAATAAACTTCGTGTAGGATTAGTTTTTATTTCGTCAGGAAGACTATTGTATAGATTTATCCCGGAATAACGAATGCTTGATTCAAAAAGGCTTAGGAGATGTTTTTCATTGCGGAGTTGAGAGCGATTTCTAGTGTTGTATAAATTATTGCTCAGTTTATGTCATATAAATTGATGTTTCTCCAAACAAACTTTAAAATTTCTAGAATATACGTACAAGGCAAAGTTCAAATCCCAAGTTTACGAAACAAAGACTTGCAAGTGGCATTCCATTCCACACCAGATATGATCCGTAGTATGATTTGTAGTTTAAAAATTTGCAACGCATGATGTGAACGACCCTAGTTTGCTATGTCGTAAACATGACAGAATGAAAATATGCATGATATATCATTTTAGAGGTAGATATATCGCTTCCCAGAGCTAACACTCTTAATGTGAAGTAAATTTTGCTAAGTTTGCACGAGTTATTTATGTGGTGATTCAATTTCAATTGATTTTCAATCAATCAAAAAACACGCTCCGAAATTTTTTCCGAATTAGGAGTTAAACCTTTTTTTACCTCTAATGAAACCATGCTGTGATGTGGAAATCATATATATTGAATCCATACTTCCTTATCAGTTACTGATCATAGGAGAAGTATTATTCGAATAAGTGAGCTGAGTGAATTCATAATTCCTTTCAGCCTTTATATCTGGAATTTGTTAATTTTGCTTCATTGATTACGTTTTTGACGATCGAATAAATTGGGAAGTTGGTTCTTGTTCCGGTTCATATTGTCTGAATGTTTGAGTATAGTTTATGAACTTGAGTTGGATGCAAAATGTATTTGATAAAATGTTGACGATTTCTTTCCGACAGGATGTAGTTTCATGTTCGTCTCTGGTTGTATAATCTTCTTTAATATCTAGGTGGTCATTTAAACTTGGAATGTTGTTGATCCATTTATCGCCCTATATTTTTGTATTCCATTTTTTTGTTTCTTTCTCCTTCTTCTTTTCTTTGAGTGACATACTACGCGAGAGTACTCACTTGTTGCTAATTCCGCTTTCATAGCATCCGAAGGGATTTGAAATAGGGGATGCGGAAGGAAGATAAAGGCATCGAAAGGTTCACTAGGGCCCCGGGCTTTAGTTTAAGGATCCTACCCGGCACTTGCCTAAAAGTGATGCAGGGAAAATCCTAGAAAACATGCGTTAGGTAGGTTGGTCTCTTTGTACTTGTCCCACGCCTGGATTCCCTTCTCCTTACCTCGACCAATTTATGAGGCAGTTAGTCAACTGTTCGAATAGGAACAGCGGACAACTTTTATCGTATGTTCTAGGTCTGCTATCGTGGAACATACACCTCTCAAAAGTGTCCGAGGTGCCTCGGTATGTGTGTATCTTTGTTCAAAATTAGAAAGATAATAAGGCTCTCCCAACCTTCACCGTCTCTCCTGGAATGTTCCACCTGCAAGAGCTGATACTAGCTCCCACAGATATTTTTTTCTTGCGTTTTGTTCTTTTTGTACATATTGTGAGTTTTTTTCCATTCTTCATTCCACCATCACACTATTTTCCGCTTTTGTTGTTCGAACAGTTTTATTGGACCACTTACAGCAATTATAATGGTCGATATTAAATTAGTAATAATAGAATCTATGTTGTTTTCTTATTAAGGGGTTTATTTATCAGTTCTTTGTACAGTTTCCACTTCTGAGATTCCATTTTATTCGACCAGTTTGTAAGGTAGTTAACCAACTCTTCTAATAGGAACAGAGACAACTCTTACCGGAGCATACACCACTCAAAACTCGGAGCGCAATGTCAACCCTTGATAGATCGTCTTCTGTAATCAGTGGAACATGATCGCAGTCATTTTGGTTGTCAAGTGCCATCCTGGTGCACTTATGTAAAAAAGTATTCGAGAATATTGCGCTGAGGTTTCTATTGCTCACATCAAAATGTGTAGCATGACCCTGGTAAATATTGCAATATTTATTTCATTCATTACAGTTTCAATTTTTGCGTCTCTTAGATCGTTTTTATCTGATTCCCACAACACGTTGTGGCTAATGAAGCCACTCAGAACTATAAACGGCTTTAATAATTGGTCTCTGATATTTGTTGTTAATTTTTGTTTGGATGAATAGCTGTTAGCTGTTAGGTGGGTAGATATTACAAACGCATAATATGTGTGAGGAACTTCGTAAATAAAACATCAGTCAGCTACGCAACGTTAATATTCATCAAGTAAACACTAAACAAAGATATAAAGAACCAAAGATTATTCCAATCACTTCATTTTAATTCCCAACATCTTACCCTGGTCTATTTCCATACGAATGACTAGTTATATCGGTCTTGACACTTATTTTCTGTCTGGAGTGACGAGAATGACGGTGCCCGCCTTCATGACCGCATTTCATGGAGGAGAAAGAGATATTATTTGATCCGACGTTTCCTGAAATCGCCTTCCGTTTGCTGGCACTTCCTGAAAGTTTTCAAGACTGATCCTTTTGATGGTTCTGGTCTTGTTGGAAGTGAAGTGAGAAGTTGTCCCAATAGGAAATGATCTAGTGTCAGAAAATCACCGATGCAGTCATCTTGTGTCAGGGGCCTCGAGTACAGTGCGGAGTCAATACTGATGAGGACAAATCTCAATAGTTCTTCATCGATACATGAACGCCTTTGTACCTTCCGCAGCCAACTAATCTCTCCCACCATCCTCCTCACCAAGCCGCAAGTGGGGCAATGGATTTCCAGGAGACTACGTGTTCGGCTTTGTTCTTTTATAATGCCTAGACTATCTAGATTCAAGAAACGCCGATGGGTGTCATCGCATGGCAAACATCGTCTTTCATGTCATTAAAGACGACAATACTTGAATTTACAGATATGACAAATAGAGATGGGATCAATACCATTATGGATGAAAGGCGTATCGGTGCAGTATCCTTAACAAAATTCCAATATTGGTCACCTCCAATATGAATTTGTACTGGAAGGTCATCGGCGGCGTCCTTAGAGTCAGAAAATTGTAGTTTCTTAGCCTGAACCACGTGTAGTAAGTCTTTAACAGCAGTTGACTTCGATGACAAGTGATGCGCCGTCTCAAATGAACAAAAAGATTATCTATAAATACACCACATGCCTCTCACTGTAAAATAAACCAGTTTAATATTATTGGAAGTCGCGGCCGATATTTCAAACGTAGTGCTCTCCGATGAAGTCTAGATTCAGTTATTCGATTAGTGATTTAGTGTTTGACTTCCTCCAACCAAGACGCATCGGATAAGTTTGTTTAACCCAGTCTAACCTGACACCCATATTCGCAGTTTGAAAGTGTGTGAATCCCGCTGGATTTACGTCTATTTTTCCGACCATGCTGGTGTTCCGAAGAAATTTTATTGACCTTTCCTTGAAATAGATCTGTGTTGAATTCGTTTACAGATCACAATTCTTGACCTAGTACGCGCAGTTTAAGCATAGGAAACAGCGATTGATTGACTTAACTTTTCCTATGCGGTCTTTAATATCTGATCCGGTTGTACAATTTTGGACCCAGTGATTCGCAAAGACACTGAAGGGTTCTGTAGTCCTTGTGTTTCAGTGCATTCCTGTTTGATGTGGTGTCTACGTTCAGTGTTGCCGTAGTGGTAGGTGTCCATGTGAGAAAACGTTTCCGTGGAATTTTTGCGTAACCAAAGCATCATTTACCTTCTCTCTCAGTAATTCCATTAATTTCAGGGACTCACTCCGATATTTTTCTTCGTTTGACGTGCATTATCCAACGCCGGTATATGTCATTGGGAAATGCGCGAAGTATTTTGGGTCCTGACACTGCCGTATTTGTTGACGTGTCCTGACGCTCAAAGCGCCTGTATGCGGCGATGCATTTCAAGGAATGCAGTGTTAAGCGCTTCAGGAGTGGCGAACTGAATACGTCTTCCAGAAAGTATAAATGAGACTGTATTATCCTATTTTTACCGCCATTTCAGTCCTGGACGATCTTCTTTGTCTCTTCATAGTTTTCTTCAATTACAGCGATCCTCTCCACAAGCTACTTCGGTTCGCCCTCTAGATAACCGCGAAGAAATATGACTTTGTCTACAGAAGATTCAAATTGCTCGCAGAAGCGAGCTCAATTTTCCACGTCACCAGAAAATGGGCTCCAATTTTATTGGCGGCATTCTTAGTGAATGTGACAGTGGTGCTTGGGAAATTGTGGTAGCTACTTACGCTTCTGTGAAGCTTACATTTGAGCTAGCAGTAGATAACTATCACTTTATTCTATGTGTAACCGTTTAAATTGCACATTTGATGTATATATATTCTTCTCATTTATCAGCATCGAATTCGTAGCTCGCGAGAAAGTCATGAATATCGTCGTCGTGCTAAAGTGTCTTGGAGTCGCTCGCGAAAGAACTCTCAGTCGTCCAGAGATGTCATCAGTCAAACTATTTATTTCATTAGCAAAGAGCGGAAAGTTTTTATTTCTCTTACACGTTTCCGTTTTAAATTATTTAGTACGACCCTTAGATATGATTGGCCGTCCATATTCGGTAACGAATGTTTCTGCCTCAGGAACAATTAGCATTCATTTCTGCAAACTTTGTACATGCTCCACACGGTCAGTAATAGACGTTTAGTATTATTCTTAATATATGTTACAATTTTTATGCATAAATTGGTATAGTTACAATTACAGGGTGCAGTCACATAAATTCTGAAGCAGTTATTTCGTTATGAGCGTCCAGCGTAGTATTTTAAAAAGGTAAAGATTTCACACTTTCTGGTCTGTGTCAAAAGGAAACTATACGTTACCTAAATCTTCTATCTTCTAGTAGGTAATTTTTCTGGAAGTCTCTGTCCCGGGTTTCGGCAGCAAAATACGTGAGTAACTTAGTAAATAAAATACTAGCCAGCTGAGCAACGTTATTATTCAAGAAGCCAAAGATACAGAGATACAGATATACAGAACCAAAGATTATTTCAGAGATGAAAAACCAAAGAAGTCCAAACACTTCACTTTAATCCCCGATATGAATGCTGCATTAATTTTAATTACAATTGATTGGATGTTTGTACCAGAAGCTCCTTTTGAATATATCGCCACTCCTCCGCTTGCATAGTTAGAGTTAGTTCTGTTTTTGTTAAATCATTTGTAACCCTTAATTTTTGAATGATTTTCGGCCTGTTCTGAGAGGTGTTTGTTCCGGGGTCACAGACCTTGGGCGTACGGTAAGAGTTGTCCGCTATTCCTATTGGAATAGTCGGCCAGCTGCCTCCTAAACTGGTCGAGGCACGGAGAAAGGAATGCTGCGTCCCCACAGCAAACTCCTCTCCCGCTATCGGAAGGGCGTGGGACAAGTACCCAATGCCCGACCTACCTGATGCAGGTTTTTCTAGGGTTTGTCCTGCATTTCTTTTAGGCGAATGCCGGGTAGGATCCTTAAACCATAGCCCAAGAGCCCTAGTTACCCTTGGCTACCTTCCTCCACCCTTCCGCATCCCCCCTTTCAAATCACTTTCCTATGCTATAAGAGGAAGTTGCCACTATGTGTATTAATCTATACATAGCCTGTCTACACCCAAAGTCGACAGGAAGATACATATTCTGTTGTTAGACATACGTGATATGAATCTAATATTAGAAGTTTTCAAAATAACCACGACAGCATTCGTGTATTCCTTGATTGTGATTTCTTCTTTAGCTTCGACGATGATCGTCGGGAAGGTGTTAAAAGCTGTGACAGTAGAGTACATTTTTTGGGGAGAGTAATATGAGTAGTGGTACACATCGTAGAGGTTCGACTTCAGGAAGAAATTAACAAATTGGCACACTTGAGGTCAGCACGCCCCGATGTTCACACACAATTCAAAGAACAAAATTTTGAAATTGCGACGAGTTAATGTACTCGCGGAAGCGCTTTAACATTCGTCTGTTTCATACATTTAAGCGTGGATACAGAGTACTGTGTCATTAGAATTCTTCATTAAATATTCCATTTTTTATCTCTCATATTTCTCACATTATAATTGTCCTTTGTTGAACAGGGAGGACGAACTAGATAAAAGAAGTGCTATTATGGTTCGTAAGAAAGCGATTGGTAGAAGAGAAATAGGTTATGCCAGTATACGCATAACTAGTGTTGCAGAAATATTGGGTCAACTAGGGCTTCAAACATTTGAATTGACACTTCTTTGTATAT
Source organism: Zhengitettix transpicula (assembly GCA_037074705.1). NCBI lineage: Eukaryota > Metazoa > Arthropoda > Insecta > Orthoptera > Tetrigidae > Zhengitettix > Zhengitettix transpicula. The sequence continues at coordinate 71,145,718 of CM073590.1, read as the reverse complement.
TAACTGGCAAAATGTGGGTACTGCTGTAATTTTTTTTCTTTTTAATTCCTGTTTGTAACCTTTATTCAATTGATTTTTAAAGAAGGTTGAATCGAGTTTATTTCTGAGAATAATAATCTGTTTGTGAACATTGTATAGAAATATAGCTGTACTGGCATTGATTATCCAATTATGTGTATATTTGCATTTTTTTTATTGTAGAATAGTGGTACAGTTACTGAAAGAATTATACCTGAATAAATTCCCCTTCTCTACGGACGATACCACTTGGAAATATGGTTTCAGCAGTCGGAATTAAAGTTTCTCGCGTTACCATTTGTAGGAAGGGGAACTAAAGAGAACAAATCTACTAATCGTGTATGGTACCAGAATAATTTTAATTGAAAAATTCTTAAAAATTTCATAGGGATGAAAATATCTGTTCCTTGCTATTTTTTTATCTGTTTTAGCACAATTTCATTTCGTAAATATCTCGGAGCCCTGCCTCCCGGAGGGGGGGGGGGGGTCGGCTCTGATGTATCAATGTTCTCGGGTTTGTTTGTTTTCCAACCCCTCGCATTTCCACTCTCGATACACATGCTCGCGGTCGCATCTGTATTTCCTGTTTTCGGTTCAGTGCCAAACCGTGTGAAACAGACGTTTTATGAGTCAGTCTCGCGTTTATCGTTGTCATAATTTTATAAATTTGTAATACATTTCATTTATGCTTTTAGGGTAACTTGTAATCCGTGGATTTACTTCCTTACCTGCGTGCATAAAATTATAATTAATTAAAACCACTTCACTGTCTCTCCACAAGCTTTACCATTGGACAGGAAGAAGTGATCAAGAAATCTTTTGTGTCTTTGTTATCAAGAAATGAACTGATTATCAATAATCTCATTAACTAAAAATGATACAAGTTTCACGCAGATTTGTAGTAGCGTGTTTGTGATTATACAATTGTAATCAACAGACGCATTCTTATTTTTTCAATGAACATAATATGTCAATCTTCATTATAGATTTATAATGCAGGGTTACAACTGCATTAATAATTTTAGCTCAAGTTAGTATTCTATTCTACTCTAATAGCATTTTTTATTGCATGAATATTTTAAACCTGCGAGAGCAATTTTCAGCTGGATATAAATAAGCCATTGCTAAATAAAAATACACAAAGAAAATTTGTGATTTTTTGCGTATTTGCTGTCTTATTGAGGCACTTTAAATGTAATTTAGTACTCAAATTTGTTCTCAAAATGATGCCCAGTATTAATTTGGTGTAGTAGTTCCTTTAGTTAGCAAGTGTAATTTCTTAAAAAATTATTTTTTTACAATCGCATCAACATTAGTGGCTCATTAGCTTACTCAGTCGCAATTATATCTTTGTCAGGGAACTAATTCACGGGAGTTTCTCAGGATAGGAAAAGCGCACACATGCCCACGCCGTGATTCGAACCGTGGACTTCTATGATTCGAGGCAGTCACGCTGACCCTTACACGACACGAGGTCTCCTAAGACTTGTTCAGAATCGAAATAACTTAATCCTCTGTAATAAATAATCAAAACTGAGCTTACTTAGTTCACCGCCTCTCATCACAGAGGCCCAGTGTTCAAATCCCGTCATGGGCATGGATGTTTGTTCTCGTCATTGTAATGAAAACTGGGGTTAAGACTGAGGGGGAATCGACACACTGACGACGTGCCGCTCCTAAATCCAGAATGTCATGCAAGATTACATTCTGACAATGGTCCTGTTAGGCCAAGGCCCTCAATGGGCTCTAGAGTCGAGGAGAATGAATACTATTGGGTAAAACAATTTTCGCCGTACAGATAAAGCAATTGTTCTGCTGAATTTTTTTCTTTCAGTGAGATTATAACTGAAGTAAGTTGAAGTGAAAACTCTTTTTAATCATATTGACGAACTTGGGGCATGATATATAAATGTTTTTCAAACCATTTGGAGGAGGTTTTTATAGAAATAGGTCCTTTAAGTGTAAAAAATTACCTGAGAATTCATACTGTACTAATTATCCCGCTTACGGAAGCCTTGTCTGTTTGTTTACTGTCATTTCCGAGGCCTCAAGTAGACTGCAGTCAGGGACGGATTAATGATTTGAAGACTAGTATTCCGTATTAGTGACGGGACCCCACTCAAATAAATTTATTTGTCTGCGTGCGTATTATGGTGCATGAACTCACTTTTCTATAATTTTTAGAAAATTATTTAACAACTACTCCAAATTTAACTGCTGTAATATTGCCAAAATAGATATAGAACTTAATCTTCTTGAACGATTGACTATAAATGGCATTTTTTATATTCATTATAGTTAATAAATATGAAATTCCATATTAGATCTGCGATGTTGACAACTCTTTTTTTCGTTTTGAAATCTTCAAAGAACAATTGAAATTAATCTTTTCATCACCATACTGTTATTCAACGTCACAAGGGTAACATTTTGCAAATCTTAGCGCAAAAAAAGTAATTTGCAAAGCCACGAGCCTTTCCGCATCCATGAGAATGGCAACAACAGAGCGAGGTGAATGTTGAAGACGGAAGGCACATTGATGTTCTATTACTCTATGATTAGAAGGGAGCCACTAAGAAAGCTAACCTGATTGTTTTTTACTAGATATCAAACGCGTAAACTCCCCTTTAATAGCATAAAAAATTATTTGAAATGGGGATGCGGAAAAGTAGAGGAAGGCAGCCAAGTGTTAACTACAGTCATAGTTTAAGAATACTACTCGGCAATCGCCAAAAAGTGATGCAGAACAAACCATAAAAAACCTGCATCAGGTCGGTCGTGCAATTTGGCACTTGTCCCACACACTTCCGATGGCGGGGTAAGCGTCTGCTGTGGAGACGCAACATCCCCTTCTCTGTACATCGACCAGTTTAGGAGGCAGCTGGCCGACTATTCCAATGGGAATAGCGGGAAACTCTTACCGTATGCCCAAGCTCTGCGACCCCAGAACATACACCTCTCAAAACGGGCCGAGATGCCTCGGCTTGTGGGAACCTTAGTTCAAAAACGGAGAGGAAAAGGCATACCCAAAGATAGCCCCTTCGTATCTCTCCTAAAAGGTTCTGCCTGCGAGAGAAAATCCCTCGCAGGCTTTGCTCCACTAGGGAGAGGAGTTTCAAAAGGTGGCTATTTTAAGTCACTTGGTTCATTCCCCTCTGCGAGCGAGGTGAATTTTGAAGACGAACTTCACACTGAAGTTCTATTACTTCACTTTCTCCTCGAGTTTCCACTGTCTTTCCGTTCCCACGGCGTGAGGCCTGACAAACTTCAGACTAGACCCGTCAAGCCACTGGCCGTGGGAAAAATGCCTTAGTTCGGACGAGGATGATTACTCAAAAGTCCATTATGATTACTTTTCCTTCTTCGGCATTTCTTTAAATAGAGAATTGCTAAGAATTATTTCCGTCTTTGAGACTTTATATAAATTACTGGAGCACTTCTTCCTGTGTTGGTTCTAGTGCTCACCTTGAGTTTGTGGTATACACATTTATGACTATGCGCTATAACTCTACTGGTGGAGAGGGTATAAAATTGACACGACTAATTTATTTCAGTAGATCATAATCAAAACTTACTTTACAATTTTATTACCAATTATTACTGCAAACGAAACGAAAGTTATTACTCTTACTTACATTCTTTCAGTCAGCATCGTTGCTTCAAAACTGTGATACTTAATGTACCTTCCCAAAATGCCTGGTCTATTTTACGAGAAAAACTTTACTACCGTTTCTACGCGTCGTAGAATTTGAATCTAATATTTACTGTCTTAGTTGGAATGAACTTCCAAATATCTGTCGATTCGTGCCTTAGAATGATGATGTGTGTATACACGACGGATGAGTTGCAGATTCAGTTGAATCATTCGTCCAATCAGAAAAACCATCAGTATGAGAAACAAATAACATTTGCTTTTGTTAAATATTCCGAAGTATTGCTTTTTTCCAAACAAATATGTGGTTATGAGGTACATGCATTTGGACACAACTGAGCAATTTTGATTATTTAATTTAAATCCCATATTAATAAACACAAAAAGAATTTTAAATTAAATTCTCAAAACATATGTACCTCAGTAATCTCAAATGTAAAAATTCTAGCAAAAGAATTAAGATGTATTGATGAGTGAGATGTTGCAAATCCGTTCCAACGATGCTTTAAATGCAAAATCTGACACCAGTAATTTAAACAAAATTTATTAAACTTTGTTAACTTAATATTTCATCCATTTTTATAACATAATATAGTAATTAAATTAAAAAAAGTATAGTATTATTAAGATATACAGGCAACAATACATTGATTTAGGCCACACTTCAATGTAACCTAAGACTTTCATTACGGTTGCAACATGCAAGCAGCAAAACCTTGCCTCTAAATATTTTTACATGCTTGATACACAAAATTGTAAGTAATATTAAATTACTTAAATTTTTTATACATATTCTTAAGAAACATTATTTACTCATGTTATTAATTTCTGAATTCTAGATTCAACCTGAAGGCATCCTAAAACAGGACGAAACGTCGGTATATTTAATTTTTTGTTTATAAACATAATTTTCTGACTCAATGCCGATGGTTTAATTATTTGTATTATTATAAATGTCACATACTTTTTCATATTTAGATACATTTTTACCGTCTACATGTTTACGCTCAAATAACAGTTAAAAGAGATTCGGAGTATTTTTTATTGTTCCATCTAGCATTTCAACTAGTTGAAAGGCTAACAAATGCAAAATCGATATTTATAACCTTCAATATTCACGGTTGCATTGAAGAAAAAAGTGCCATTTATAATTAGATTAGAAAAAAATAGTAATTTATTGTGGTTTAAATACGGTTGATTTTGTTTTTATATTTTATTGATAAATTACATTAGTTAAAACAAAATATATGATTATACAATTCTCCAATAAATAGTCATAATAGTACAGATTGAGTTTAAAATTTAGATGCTCACTACTGGTTCATGTTAATACGCATGTTAAATTGAAATAGAAAAATACCGCGGCCGATGTTGGTCAAAATCGTCACAAAGGTATTGTTCCGTTATCGACTACTATCTCGCTTACGTATAATTATCACTTTTGTACATTAGACCTGTTTCCGAGGCCTAATGTGCTGTCAAATCTTTTCAGACATGGCCGTTCTCCTTTAACCAGCAAGGCGCGCGATCTGGCGGTGAGTGGAGCGGAGGTTCTAAGGGAAGAGGTCTGGATCAGCGTGACCATGGAGGGCGCCCTTCGTCATCAGCGTCGTCCTCGTGCGGCGACGCCGAGATGGAAGATGACGACTACTACGCCCCGCACTTCTCCGACTCGCTGCTGCACATCGGATAGAATTCGGACCTCTTCTCGTTCTGGAGGTGTCCATCAGTATAACATTGAAATTTTACACTCTAGACAAAATTTAGCGATATATATCCCAGTTTACGCTTCGAACAATTTCGTGTAAACATGGCATCGAAGCTTACAAAAGACATTTGTTAATGAAATGAAATTTTATTGATTGTGAGCGAAATATTCAAAGATTGCGTTTAGTTATGTCTATCTGAGTCATTACATATTTATTACTAGCATTATATAAAGCTAACTTTAGGATACTGCGGATGATTCCTGAAATACAAATTATTTTAATATAAATATTAATTAATATAACATATTTACTGTAATAATAATGCAGAAATGAATAAATATAATTGAAAGTTACTTTCTAAAAGTAAGTTTTAAATTATGAAAGTTTATAATATAAGTCTTTCAGAAAACAAATGTTTTGGAGTGATCAACTTCTAATACTCGCCCGTTATTTCCAGTTGCATGGTTCTTCCTGACGCCGTGCTCTAGTTTCCAGTTTCTTACAGTCTGGTTCGAAAGAAAAATAGAATTAAATTAGCGGCGATGTGACAAACTCTCACAGTTCTCCATGTTATCAGAATAGTTATGAGAGAATGGATTTAGATTTATTATTCATTTCATTAGTCCTCGGTCGAGGAAATATGATACGTCATAATATAATATTACAAGAAAATAATAAATTATTACAATTACAAAGTTTAAGAAAACAAACATTATGCTTTACAAAAATATATTGTAATGATCAACAGGTAAATCGTTTAATTTATTTGCCCCACGTTGTGGTACCCATTTTATGTAATATTCAACAGGTAGGCTTTAATTAAATAAAAAGATAATCTAAATTTAAAACATAAAATAAAATTTATTATCAAATTGACTCTTCAAACTCAAAAACAATTACAATCAAAATTTTTAGATCTCAGGGCCTTTACTGGGTTTGATGATTAGGACACGATAAATGTAGAATTTGACTAATTAACAATTCAAAATATAATTTACCTAAAATAAAACAATAATTCAATCAATGAAAAGAGAACTAGAAGAAAGCGAACGAACGAAATCTGACTTCATCCTTTAATTAGCGTTTACAATATTATTCAAAATTATGTTACTTACGGACTGTCAGTATGGTGCCGGTACAATCAAATTTTACCTCGTTCGGACACTTTTACACTTTAATTTTTACTCATCAGGCCTTGGTTTTCACTGACTCTAATTAATACTTTTTAGTTTGCCAAATGTTGGTTCTCTGTTCGTTAAGGATATGTTATTCGCTCGTTCCGACGATAATTAGACGCTGGATGTAATTACTTGGTCTTCCAAAATTGAAACAATGGTCTAATTTGAGAATAGAAATTAGACTTCTGCACTCAAAATGTTTATCGATGAATATTTGGATGTTTATTTCACAGACTGCAACTTATAACGAAATCGTTCTAACTGGTCTCGCTGTTCTACTACCGGTATCTGGACTCTTTCTAAATACTTCATCCGTCCACAGCAATCTCTCGGCACCAACTCTATCCTAGCTAGCTGTAGACGTAAAACTGACTGAGACTTTCGTGCGCGCAAACGCCATTTTGACTTTTCGACAAAGCAGTGGAGCTCGCTTCTCCAGTGTTGCTTTGTTCGATCAGACCGCTATAATGGATTTATCAAACAATTCAAATTTTATGTCCAAACAATTACTAGCCTAATTAATTGGCATTACAATATATAATTTAAAACATCGTTAAATATACTAATATAACTGTAATTAAAGAAGTGATAAGTATATTAATCTTCACTTTTCATTCGGCGGAGTTTCCAGCAGCAAATATTACTTCGATTCTCGTCGAACTTGAAAAATAAAATAAAATAAAAACGAAACAGATAATTTAGGGAAAAAATTAGACTCTGTGAATACCTTGGTCCTCAGGCTCACAGACTAAAAATGTATGTAGAACACAACAATTTAAGTATAAAGTTAAAATTTAATGAAGAGAAAGAATAAGGAAAGACCAAGAGCCAACCGTCTCGGCCGAGTGTCGAAAAGCGACTCAGCCGATTTTCCAGAGCTTCTTGTAGAGGGGAAATTCCTTCAATATATCAAAACCACAGTGGAGATCCAATAGAAATTACAAGATGGCCGCCAAAAGCTAAAACATCGGCACGTTTTTCTGTCGCCTTGCATTCACGCGCCAGGGGCAAAATTTAAGGAGATAAGGAGACCGTCCGCTAGACGGCTAGGCTTCATCCGGTGTCGTCTTATACTCCTACCCACTGAAGAAAAACAAATTTACAATAAGAATGTACTTATGATCTTAAAATATAATTACAAAAGAATTCCGTTCTAACCAGTGGGAGCACGATTTTAAGCAATAAATTCATACATATGAAATTTCGTCTTAACGACACTTTAAGTCTTGTAAGTTGGAGATTGTAAATATTCAGAAACGAAGTGAGTACCGATAATCAAATAGGAATTTAGCATTGTATGTAGGTTTGCTTCAGTGACAACGGAAAATTGACCTCCACGCACCACCGAAATAAAACGCCATCAGGAATATTGGAATTAACGTTGTTGGACGATAAAATTCAGCCAAGGTTTAGTGATAAAAAGTTATTAATCATCGACAGTATCGAACACACTACGTATATGGTATTACCAAGACGTTATAAGTAATAGACATAATGGGTCCATATGACAGTAATAAATTCAGAACTGAGATTGCTTGAATTATAAACAAATATGTACAATGCTTAAAATAAAGTTGACTAAGAAGATCATTAAAGTTTTCTTTCCATAACTTACTATACGGTGCTACAACCCTGGGTGAGCTTTGGCCTCCTTTAAAATCTGCCTCCATGCTTCTCTATCCTCTCACTCCGTCCTTTCACCTTCATAATTCTCAAATCGTCCATTACCATTACCTCAATCTTTGTCTTCCTCTTTGCATAGTCGAGCTTCGAGCATTTTTTTAGGTATTCTATCTTCTTGAAACCTTTCCACAGGACCCCCACCACCATTGCAGCCTTTGGGATTTTATAAGTCTCACTATATCTTCTCCATTAATTTCATGATCATACCTTATCCTCCACACTCCATTACAGGTCCATAGATTCTTCTCATTATTTTAGTTCAAATTTCCTGGTCTATTTTAGTCATTTCTGAATTGTATGTAATCAGAGGGCATACTAATGTTTTGCATAACAATATTTTAGATTTTTTGGGCAGCAGTTTACTTTTCATTAATTTCAAGTTTGAAAAACATGCTTTGTTTCCTGCTTGAATACTATCCTTTCTGGCCACATGCATGCTACCCTCAATATTTATTATGTTTACCTGGTATCTGACATTAGATACATCCTCAAATACTTACTGTCCAATTTACAAGGCTTGTAGCTTTCTTTTAATTTGTGTAACCGATATAACTATATATTTAGTTTTCCTAGTATTCACTACCAATCCCACTTCTTCAGCCATTCAAATTCTTTATAGACTTCTACTATTTTTTTTTAGACCGGGCTACTATGGCAATGTCATCTACATCTGACTCATCTCGTTAAAAATAGTAGCCCTTTGATCTTACTCTTTTATAACATAGTGCATACATAAAGTGGTAGGCTGACCATCTCCTTGTTTCACTCCTCTATTGAACTTAAAGCTTTCAATTTATTGTCAATTCTCACTTTAGCTGTTGTATTTGTCATTGTCATCTTTATTAAACTAATTGTTTTGGGGGTATTTTCATTTGATCCATGGCCTCAAGTAGGTTTTTCCTATTCATACTATAGAAGACTTACTTAAAATCTATGAATATCATATGCAAGTCTACTCCATGTTCATAATGTTTCTCCGCCATTTGTATTATGGAGAATAATTGATCCGTTGTGCCTCTATTAGGTTTGAATCCACATTGATATTCACCTATTACTGTTTCTGTTGCCAGTTTAAGTCTACTATTGATCAATATTGACATATTTAATACGCCGCATTCAATAGAGTTATACCTCTATAATTGCTACATTCTAATCTAGCCCTTTTCAAAAAAATGGGTTGGATTGTCCCAGAGTTCCATTTATCTGACATATTCTCTTCTCCAATATTGGGCAATTAATTTATTATTTCACCTACATACGTTAGGTCAGCTCCGCCGTAATGTTTTCTTCCCCCGGCGATCTATTGTTCTTAATTTTCTTCAATATACTTTAAATTTCATCATTTGTTGGTAAATCAATAACATTAACATTATCATTCTTCTATTCTCTTTTTCCGTTATTCTGACTCTATGTGGAGTCATCTTCATTTTGCTAGATATCTCCTGTTTCATTTAGTAATTCTTTGAAGTATTCCTACCATCTTTCTCTCTTCCCCTAGATTCTCCTATCTTTGCCTATAGTCTACATAAATTCTTTCTAGGTTGAAAATAAAACCTCTTTTCATTCTATCTACAGTTTTATATTTTTCCTACTTTCGTTTTATTTATTCAGATGTTCTATCCCTTCTACCTAGTTTTTAATCCACTTTTTTTCTTTTTCTTATTAATTTGTTAGCTTGACTGCTCAGTAAACTTTGCTCTGGTTTCGCTTTGTATCATTCCCTCTCTAGCTTTATTCTTTTCTTGTATTATAGCGATATACTCCTTATCAAACCAATAGGTTGATTTCCTTTTCCCCAAAAATTCCTTTATCAGTTTCATTAACTGCCATTTCTACTACATCCCATTGTTCCACTACTGTCTTATCTCTTACGTTATTAAGATTCCCCAATTTATCATTTAACATCTTTTGGTATTTCTTCTTTTTTTTCCAAATTTTTAATTATCTTGGACGTATTCCAGCATCTTCCATTAATTTTGAGAGTTTTTGTACCGTTGATATTCGATCTCTCACTTTTGTTCGAATTACAAAATTATATGCGTCAGAATTTTGGCCCCTATAACTTCTTACATCTATTACAGATGATAAATGGCGTGTCGTTACCAAAATATAGTAATTCTGTTTCACTTCCGTACTCCCGGTTATTTTCCAAATTCCTATAAATATATTTTAGGGGAAAACAAGTACCAAATGCCCGACCTACCCGATGCAGGTTTTTCTAAGGTTTTCCCTGCATTTCTTTAGGCGAATGCCGGGTAGGATCCTTAAAATATAGCCCGGGGGCCATAGTTAACCCTTGGCTACCTTCCTCTACCCTTCCGCATCCCCCCTTTCAAATCCCTTCCTATGCTATTAAAGGGGAGTTGCCCAATGTAGATCACCCTCATGTAGCCTGTTGCCCTAAAAAAAAAATCGTACTTTTGAGCTCGACAACAAGGTCTGCAAGGGATATTCTCTCGCAGGTAGAACCTTGTAGGAGAGATACGAAGGGGCTACCTTTGGAGATGCCTTTTCCAACACAAACCTGCGAGGGATGTTCTCTCGCAGGCAGAACCTTTTAGGAGAGATATGAAGAGGCTACCTTTGTGTATGCCTTTTCCTATCCGTTTTTGAACTAAGGTTCCCACAAGCCCAGGCACCTCGGTCTGTTCTGAGAGGTGTATGTTCCGGGGTCACATACATTGGGCATACGGTAAGAGTTGTCCGCTATTCCCATTGGAATAGTCGGCCAGCTGCCTCCTAAACTGGTCGAGGCACGGAGAAGAGAATGCTGCGTCCCCACAGCAAACCCCTCTCCCGCTATCGGAAGGGCGTGGGACAAGTACCCAATGCCCGACCTACCTGATGCAGGTTTTTCTAGGGTTTGTCCTGCATTTCTTTTAGGCGAATGCCGGGGAGGATCCTTAAACCATAGCCCGGGGGCCCTAGTTACCCTTGGCTACCTTCCTCCACCCTTCCACATCCCCCCTTTCTAATCCCTTTCCTATGCTATAAGAGGGGAGTTGCTACTATGTGGATTACCCTATACATAGCCTGTCTACACCCAAAAAAATCGTACTTTTGATAAAAATCCTATTTCTGGTTGCAATCTGAACCAGGAGATCAGTTTGTTCATGTAATGCAAATGGATCTGTCATTTCTCTTTGACCTCCATATTCGCCAATTTTGGCATTTAAATCTCCAAGAATGATAACTATATCTTTGATATTAATGACATGACAAGACAGTAATATCAGCACATGCCCAAAAATAAATTTTCTGACACACTATGAAATATTTGAGTGAACGTTCCCTCAAATATTTCGTACAGTGTCAGAAAATTTCTTTTTGGGCATGTGCTGATATTACTGTCATGTTCCTAATATCTTCGTTTGATTCTAAGTTTACATTCTACGTCATTAATAGTTTCATTTTCCAACATACTTATTATTATTTTCTTATTTATCAAAAAACCTGTTCCCAACTGTCCAGTTTTCTTTTGATCCACTATATATCAATGTGTATTCTGGCTTGTCTATCCTTCCTGCTCCTTGTCAGAGCATTTCTTGTAAATCCAGAAAATCTATTTTATATTTTATCATTTCATCGGATATTTCCTTCATTTTACCGGTTGTTTTATTGTTCTATCTTTCGAGGTTGCCAGAATAAAATACTTATTTCGGTCGTATTTGTCAAAATGAGAATCACCAATCAGGAAGGGGCAGTCACCTAACCCCCAATCTGGAATACCAGAGTATCTCTTTTAGTCTGGTTCTTACTTCAAGACCTGTTCAGTTATAAAGGCCCTGTCAGTAGTTACACCACCGCCGGCATAGCTCTTGAGGTCATTATAACACACAAACCCCACCGCTACGATAAGGCAAAGAGACCATTGGTGGGGTTATGTTCATAACTATTTAAAAAATACAAAATATTACAAACATTTAATGTTATATGAAAACAAATTAGGTATTCATATGGCACAAGGAATGTTGACTTTCATATATAAAAATTACTCAGGTCGACAAAAAAAACCCTGCGCAATGAAGGACGTTTCTTATGTATTTTTGGGTGCCGACTACCGAAAAATTACTAAAAAAAATTTTCCACGTAACATTTCTTCTCAAAACTAGGTTTACCTAGATTAAGGCGCACGAGAATAGAATAGATTAAAATCGGTATTTGTTTCTTCCACTCCAACTTACTCCGAACTCAGGATTCATTCTAAAACTATAAACTAAGATACAAATTAATATAATTTTGCTCTTAGCAACAAAATTACTCAGAAAAATTAATGCTAAGAAAGATAGCCAAATACAGACCATAGAAGTGATAATATAAATACCACACAACGTGCAGTTGTGTCGTTCTAGGCTCACTTTAGCACCTGAAGAAAGGTACAAGGATCTCAGACGTATATTTTTCATTTATACTTCGAAAAAAAAATCCAGTTAGAGTCTTCGGTGGATTCCTTAAAAGTCCTTTTACCTCCACTCTACATCAAACTTGGAATGTTGGAGCAGTTATTCAAGGCATTGCCAAAAAGTGGTGATATGTTTAGGTATCTAACCAGCACGTTTCCTGGGCTGTCCGAAGCAAATCTGAAGGATGGTGTTCTTGTCGGTCATGACATTCTAAAGCTTATGAAGGACGAAAACTTTGAAAACGTAATTGAAAATGTTGAAAACAGCATTGGAACTCACATCTGGTCTATTTTCCTGAAAATATTGGTACAGTGAGTGAAGAGCAAAGAGAGAGGTCTTACCAGGACATAAAGGAAACCATGGACGGAGGAATGTAAATATGATGGCTGACTACTGTTTGATGCTACACAGAGAAGAGCCACATGCGGCTCAAAAGCGGAAAAGCTCTAAAAGAAACTTCGAGTGAAAAACATGTAGATGATATAAAGATTTTTAAAACTATTTGTATATTTAATTTTTTATAACCTTAAAAGAAATTTAAAAATATGATATATATATATATATATATATGTGTGTGTGTGTGTGTGTGTGTTTATATTTAAAAATGCGTATGTAATGCATAGATTTCCACTTTGGGTGAAACCTTACGTGATAGAGTCATTTTTTAATTCAGAGCATCAAAAACTAATAGGAACGCCCTAACCGGAACGAAAAAATAAAAACGTGTCAATTTGCAGGCCGTATTCTCAGTCAACAATTACATCTGTTAAACATTAAAAGTCACATATATATTCCAAAAATTTCAATTTATAGATCACAGTCATGTGTAAATTGCAAAAATAAAATTGAGGAATTGAAAAGAACATCAATACTACATTTTACGACATCAAAATAAGATTTACCTATTTATTCATTAATCCCAACCCTCTCTCACACACCGAAGTGATAGAGCACCATTACACCATGAAAATTTAGTGTTCCACTGTCAATCGTATAGGACAGGGTTGCAAAACTCGCCAAACCCAGGAGCTACTTTCACATTTAGAACGTGTTGGTCGAACTACCCCCACCTCCTTTTTCAGACTTTAAGTTCAAAAAAGATTATTTTTAAAATTATTACTTTATAATCTATATATATAAAACAAGTTTTCTTCAATTAAATATATTTGGAAGATTTTTATAAACTTTACTAAATACGTACTTTAAATTCTAGAAATTAAAAAATTAAATTTACTTGACAACTCACGAAGAAGTACGGAAGAGGCTATATTATAAAGAAGTTAAATGATCGTAAAAGGAAGAACTGTGACCTGGTTTTTTGGGTTTGTCGGTCTCACTGCTCTTGCGTTTTTTAATCACCTGACGAAAGCAACGAGAATTGCAGACTCGTCGTGTGATATTTATATTATCACATAATTTTGTATGGTGCTTGGCTATTCATTGATCTTACTAGTACACTTCTAACACAGAGGTAGTATATTTCAGTTTCAATAAATCAAATAAATTCACTGGTCGTGTGCTCAATACAGGCTGTAATATAATAATGTAGCGATGTAAATGTAGCAGGACGCTCCACATCCGCCGGGAAACTACAGAGCTAATGTTGTTATTGAAGTTTTAAGCATTACGAGACAAATTTAACTGTAAACATTGCAGAGCAAACCCAATCATCGCTGTTTAACGTTACTATCTAGATAGACGCACATTGTGTTACTACGTTGCGTATTGGAGCAAAATATTAATGATATTAAAATTTTCGTCTGATTGAAAATTAATGATAAGAAAGATAACCAAAGAGACAAAATAAGTGATAATATAAATACACAACGTTTCTGGGATCCTTGTCCCTATCTTCGGGTGCTAAGATGATAATTAATTATGTCTAGGCGATACTTATCTATAATAATACCACAGCAGTAGCCAATACACATGTCTATCATTGCCCTCAAGTATTATAATAAATATCTTGATACAGACAAAATACAAAAAAAAATGATAACTAAACAGAACGGATATTCCTTATTTTCTCTTTGTCTAATAAACTTTCGCGAAGTACCAATTAGCGACCGGTGGCATACAGCTACACCGTTAATTCATTACTATACATACCCCTCCCCACTACCTAACCATCAGAGCCTCTACTGTCAAAATTTCGTAAACCCAACTAAATCGAAACATAATAATAACATAAAAATTATTTACATCTTTAAACTTTTTCTATTCATTACCAGATTCTCGGCGAATACTTTAAATAAAAGTTAGAAAATTTTAATTCATTACTGAAAAAGCGTAATTTGTATACAAATCAGGTAATAATTTAACTGACTTCATATTTAAATTAAATAATAAAAATAGTAGCCTTTTAGTTAGCAACAAATTAAAATTCCAATTTTAAAGACGGAGTTTCGTGCCTGATTGGAATCTCTACAGGTGTATAGATGTTGCAATCGTCTAAACAAATAAAATGAGAAACAAGTCTTAAAAAATAAAATTATGTATGAATATAATTTGTAGTGTTACAAACAAATAATAAATTGACAAAAATTTCTAACTTGCTGATTGCCCACACGTTGCGACCGAAATGGCTGTTATTGGCACAGTTTTTACGAGTATTATTGAAATTTAAGTTAACAATGGAAATACAAATTTTATGTAATATAACAGATATATCACAAAAATAAAGAATCATAAATTTAATTTAAATTAGTTTTGTAAATTAGCTATCTATCTGTTGCATTATATAAAATTTGTTTTTCCATGTCTATCTTAAATTTCAATAATACTCGCAACAGCTGTGCCATTTAGGCCGCAATTTTCACGTTAAATTTTTTTTGAAAGTAACACTAGAAATTATATTCAAACATGATCGTATTCAATTCTCATAGAATTAACTGTGAAACAACTTTTTATTTAATCAACAATATATAGAAAAAACATTTTTTAAGTTGTCAAGTTCTCTATTGAAACCAGAACAGGCGTTTTTGACTACATAGTTATATTCATCTGTAAAAGTTTGTTGTTGCTAATCAATATTCTGCAAATTGACTATCATATATGATAATTATTAGTTACATTACTTTAGTAACAAGTCACATTCCAAAACACTATGCTACACCAGTATTCGTAGGACAACTGTATACTTGTATTTTTTAAATTATTATTTTGTAAGACTTTGTTTCTCAATTTATTTGTTTAGATAATTGTAACATCCTTACGCCTGAAGAGGTTCCAATAAGGGAGGAAACGTCACGTTCGAAATATAATTTTTTTCTGCTATTTTCATTACTTCAATCAGATAATATTTTTCTGGATTTTTGTTTGTGATAATTTCTTCGTACCTGTCAATAGCTCCCATTAGTTCTTGTATTAACCTTTTCGATGGTTACAATTACCTAAAGTTTTTCAGTGTTTCCTTTCAGATTTTCACTAAATATTTGAAAGTACAAAATATTCGACCACATTATCGAAGTTTCCAACACCTTAAATTTCCGTATATTCGACCACATTATTGAAGTTTCCAACAAGGGAGTATTTGTTTACTGTTCGTCTGTCAAGTTTTGAAAGTAAATAAGTTTTATAGATAATACTGACGGTTTCATTAAAACGTCAATTTGACTGACAATAATCATTGTATGCTAATGTTAATTTACCAATAGCAATTATTAATAATACTATACTTCGCCTAAATGTACATGCTAAAAGCTTGTCTTGACTTTAAATCCTATACACACTTCACATGTTGTGCAAATTTTACAGGGACTAAAATATAAAGGCAGGGATTGTTTGTAGTAGTTTAAAAAACTAGCTTTGCTGGGTGCACTATAAAATTTAAATTGTCCGATCCCAAATGGCACGTTTATGTTTCAGTAATCATGTTTGGCAGTTAAAAACAATATCCTGTCTGAAGTCCCTTCGATGTGTGGCAATGACCTGGTTTGTTGTTCGATCCTCTGTGATGTTTACAACGTTCCTATGCAAACAGGAGACCTCCCGCCTGCTTGCCAATCAAGCCCTTCTCTTGTCCGGCTATGGAGCTTTCCAAATAGAGTAAACAGTGTTATAAGAAGGGTCTCAGACGACTTATGGTGGATCCTGAAAACAAATCGTGGCGCCCGTGACTTGTGAGTCAATGTAAGAAGATTGTCCACTATTAACAAAAAACAACTAAAATAATTATAATAAACGGATTCTTTTTAAATTAAATATTAAAAACAACAACCTAAAAATTTATTATCCTATTTAAAACAATATTTAAAGGTACAACGTTTCGTCCCTGATAGGGTCCTCTTCTGTTGTACAATTACAATTTATTATAAGAAAATTTATTAACAAATTTTAATAGTAAATTATAATTGAATTGTAATTGTACACCTGAAGAGGTTCGAATCGGGGACGAAACGTTGTGTCTATTAAAAAATACAGTCATAATTTTGTCCGGCTAATATGCTGTTGGTTTTATAATTAACAGCGTGAACCAAGTAAGTCAGAAATTAAAAATGAAAGACTAAAATAAGTCAGAAATTATAAATTCGAAAATGATAAATTGCAAATACTTCATGCAAGATATAAAATATGTTTCGACCTGTGATTGAGTTATTTTCAGGTAATATTAAGAAGCATAAAAATTAAAATGTGGTTGGTGTATTTACAAAGTGAAATAAAATGTTTTTTTTTTTAATAACAGGCTACATGAGGGTAATCCACATGGTGACAACTCCCCTTTAATAGCATAGGAAGGGATTTGAAAGGGGGGTATGCGGAAGGGTAGAGGAAGGTAGCCAAGGGTTAACTAGGGCCCCAGGCTATAGTTTAAAAATCCTACTCAGCATTTGCCTAAAAGTGATGCAGGACAAGCCATAGACAACCTGCATCAGATAGGTTGGGCAATGAGTACTTGTCCTACACCCTTCCGATAGCGGGAGAGGAGTTTGCTGTGGGGACGCAGTATTCCCTTCTCCGTCCCTCGACCAGCTTAGGAGGCAGCTGGCCGACTATTCCAATGGGAACAGTGGACAACTCTTACCTTATTTCCAAGGTCTGTGACCCCAGAACATGCACCTTTCAAAACAGTCCGAGGTGCCTCAGCTTGTGGGAACCTTAGTTCATAAATGGAGAGAGGAAAAGGCATCCCCAATTGTAAGAGGTCTCTCTAGAAAGGTTCTGCCTGCAAGAGAACAGCTCTAACAGGCTAAGTAGAATATGTAATAAAATGTCACAAATGTAATCATTACCTGTGCAAGATGTGCAAATGTAGGTCATTCAGAAAGAGATTGTAATTCAGAAATGGTAAAATGTTGCAATTTTAGTAAGATAAATGATAAGTTTGGTTAAGAACTGCAATCACAACACAAGGCTTATGATTTTAACTACCCAACTTATATAATAAAAGTAAGAATGTACTTGAACAGAGGTCAGGGAAATAGTGGGCAATAATAGATTAGTGTAACAACCAATAAAAGTAAAAAGAATGAAGACTTTATAAACAAAATTATGTTAATGAATGTAGATGGATTAATAAGAAAAAAGCAAATGTGACTGCAAGGATCCAGAGATCGTTATAGTTTTGAAACTCGTGTAAGAACATTATTAGAAACTGAGGGACATGATAGCTTCAGATGTGACTAATACATCACATACAGGAGTAGTAGGATATACATTAAAAATCATATTGCTTATGAGGTAATAAACACTGAGGGGTGTCAGAGTTAAAACGATTGTTGGCAGGTCCTGGGACCCGTGCTCTACCTACTGTACATGGCAGATATCCCTACCACCAACCATATGTCTGGCACATGGGATTGCTGTTCATGATCAAGAAAAATTTACCACACAATTACTATCATCTTTTAAAATCCTATCTGAGCGACAGACACTTCCAGATTTAGTTTCAAGATAAACTAACAAAATTACATCCTGTTAACTCAGGCGTACCACAAGGTAGTGTACTGGGAAACATGCTCTACTTACTATACATGGCAGATATCCATATGTTCATGGCTACAGTTGCAGATGATACTGCTATTTTATCATCTCATTAAAACCCTACCATAGCATCGATTCACCTACAATTAACCACAAGGTAGTGTACTGGGAAACATGCTCTACTTACTATACACGGCAGATATCCATATGTTCATGGCTACAGTTGCAGATGATACTGCTATTTTATCATCTCATTAAAACCCTACCATTGCATCGATTCACCTACAATTAACCACAAGGTAGTGTACTGGGAAACATGCTCTACTTACTATACACGGCAGATATCCATATGTTCATGGCTACAGTTGCAGATGATACTGCTATTTTATCATCTCATTAAAACCCTACCATTGCATCGATTCACCTACAATTAACCAAGGTCAAGACTGTCTCTGGCTTTGGTGCCTAAAAGTAAATGAAGCCAAGTCCAGTCAGGTAACCTTCACCCTCAGAAGAGAAACATACCCACCAGTGTTACTCAACAATACACCACTTCTACAAGCAGAATACGTCCAATACATTGGTATGCACCTTGCTTGTAGACTAACGTGGAAAAAACATATATTCTATAAACGGAAGCAATTAAGCATAAACCTCTTAAAGTTAAATTAACTACTAGGACCAAAATACAAATTAACTTTAAACAACAAAGTATTAATTTACAAAAGCATACTAAAGCCTATTTGGACATATGGGTTACAACTATGGGGAACTACAAGCAACCCCAACTTAAAAATTCTACAGATCTTCCAGTAAAAGGCTTTAAGGATAATAGCAGATGCTCCATAGTACTTTAGAAATGAGGTAATCCATCGGGATCTTCATCTAAAAATGGTGAAGGAGGAAGTGAAGTGCATGAAAGCTAAATATATTAAAAGATTAGAAAATCATACAAACTATCTAGCTATGAACCTGCTTGAGAACAGCAACTCCACCAACAGCTAAAAGGACTCAGTCCTCTTGAACTGCTACATCAGTGATGCATGTATATAAAATATCTATATAGTAATAAGTAATTTTGGGGGAGCCCCACCACATGTACTTCTTTTTACAAACAATATACTCATTGCTCAACAGAGAATGTAAATATAAATGAAAGATAAACAAAAAAAGTTAAGCTGTAGTTCAGCCCCTATATGTGGGCATAAAGTAATAAAGAGTAAAAAAGGAGACCGGCGTTATGGAAGTCACTGAGTTTATTTCTTACATTTACAATACTGGTTAAGATGTAGTTCAGCCCCTTGAAGAGGGGGTGGAAGGGAGTTAAACAAATTTCCATTTACTATCTTAAATATGTAGAGAAATTTCTACCCAACTTGATTCACTTCTTACTTATGATCCAGTAACAAACACTGAGGGGTTAAGGCAAACCTACCGCATCTAGGGGTGAGGGGGAGGGGGTAGAATTAAAAAACATTCCTAAATGGCCATTATATCCATCAAATAAAATGTTGCTGGTCACTTAATTTGATAGTGTCATTCTCGAAATTTTAAGTGTCTAATTTAAACTTCAAAAGTCATGGTATGGAAGTGTGGGATACTAGATCCGTCATACACGTGTTGGGAGTTCGGCCATGTGGTACAGCAGTAATAACTCAAACACACAACTGGATGTTAACGTTTTATTCAGCACTTCTGCGGAGGTCGCCTCTAGTCGCTGGACCAGGAAGAACTGGGCTCCGTGCGATCCGCAGGTCCGGGATAGACTGGGGACGGAGTTGACCTGAGGGAAGTTCCGTTAGCCGAACAAAGGAACAGGTGTTCGCAGAACAAAGGGATAGTTCCTATTGTCCGGAATTATGGACAGGGGACGCTTTGAGGATGGTGAATACCATCCACAGAAGCTCTACTGTGGTGTGGGGAGTGAGAAAAGGGGTTTACATTAAAAATAATGCAAAAACGACCAATATTAGTGTTGATTCCGGGGTTATAGGAGTCACTGAGTTTAAATTAATCATGTTGGTTTTATGTTCCTCTTCGTGGAGGGGGACACAGTTGAGAAAAGTCTTCCCATAGTAATTTTGATTCTCTTAAGTTACCAGGGAAATTTTTTATTTTCTTAGGGTACTAAGTATATTTTGGTCACTATTTAGTTAATGGTTGTATTTCTTGAATCCTTTAAGGTTCTGGGTTTAGTTTTAGACTTATTAAGTTAAGAGAGGATTTTTTACTGTTTTAATTCATCATGTTTTTTTAGACGCTTTGATTTTATGTAGTAAGAGAGTTACCACATGTCAGTCATCATTATGGTTTATTTGTAGTTAGACGCCAAGGGGTTAAGTCAGGGAGGGAAATGTAAATGGGTAAATGTTCCTAACACTGGCACTATTGATGCTGGTTAAAAAAAATTGTCCCCGAGTGGTTAGTGTCAAATAAATTCCTACTCTGGGTTAAGTTAAATAAATACCCAGGCAATGCTGGGCACTCAGCTAGTAGTATATAAATTAAACTGTTATATTTTGTTGAATTGCATTATTTTATTGCGTGCTCCTCAAAAGGTTATGGGACTCAGACTTTGAGAACTGGTTGGGATTGATACTGTGTGTGCATCTTGTTTATTCTTCAAGTGTGTGCATTTTTTTTTATTCTTCATAAGTGTTACAAAATGGTTTACTTGAAAGTAAATCAAATTGGATTGCCTGGATATATAAAGTGGTATAAAGGGAGCACTGGCTGTGGTGGAAGGCAAGGTGATAGGTCCTCAGCCACTTAGATAAGGTGCAACTGCAAATGAAACAGCAGATTATGAGAAGAAACTTGAAGAATTTACAAAAACATTGTTCTATTTTTACTTACAGAAAATATGACTGAAGATATATTGAAACTAGTAAGAAAATTTTCAAAGTCCAGCAATGTTTGGAAAGAGTTGAATCAGCTCTATGATGGTTCTGTAGAAGATTGGGCCTTTTACTATTTTTTAGTTATAAGACGATGATGCAGATGATATTGCCAGTCACACCTCTAAACTGAAACATATATTGAGTGATCTAAATGCTGAGTTAACAAAAATTTCAACCTATTCAAAACTGTCAGACTGGTTGATATGCAAAATACTAGATTCACTATCTGAAAGTTAGTTTTCATTTAGATCTAGTTGGATGCTTGTATCCAAAACTGAATGGACCGTAGAAAATCTTACTATTCAACTTTCCATGTATGAAAGGACTTTAAATGGAAAAGAGAATGGTAGCCAAGAAGTGCTTGTTGCTCAAAAATCCACAAAAGCAAAGAAGAATGAAATATGAAAATATATCCAATCATAATAATTGAGTATGTAATTATTACAAGGGCCATTATGAAATAACCATATATGCTAAGTGGAGGGCAGATGGAAAACCACCTAAGAAAAGCAACAAAATATATTGAGAACCACATTCCTCATAATGTGATTACTGCATATGATAATTGTGTCAAAACTGTAGGGAAAAGAACTGTGTAGGTTCAGGCATCTGTAAATATTACTTTGATGGAAATGTGGTATGTGACTGGTATCAAGAAAAATCTATTTTCCACTATAGCTGCCCATGACAAACAGACTGATAGTGAATTTTTATCTAATGTTAATGTTTGTAAATTTAAAATAAATGAGCAAGTTGTCTTGTTTGGGAGTAGACATTTCTCTGGAGGGTTTGCACAAGTTAGAATAATAATTGTTTTTCCAAGAGTAAGTATCAATGCTGTGTCTAATGATAATATTTTACAATTGGACAAAGAGATGTGTGAATGATGTATATTGGGTAAAACTCACAGACAAGAATTAGGAATCAGAGAGAGAGCAAGTAAGCTAGGTGTTTTGATATCGAGTGATCTTTGTGAACCCCTTTAAAAATATTAATCTGGATTAAAATATTATGCAAGTTTTAAATAATAATTTTCAATATTTAGATATGTATATTTCTTGAAGGAAAAACCAGAATTGATTGAAAAATTAAAAATTATCCTTGCTGTAGCTGAAACTGCTGGACATTGTGTTAAAGTCCTTCTTAGTGACAATTCAGTTAGAAGAATATTACAATATAAGTGAATTTCACAACAATTAACTATGCCTATACACTTCAGCAAAACCCTTGTGAGGGAAAAACTGCACAATTGTTGAAACTGCATGTGCCATGCTGCATTCTAGGAATGATCTACCACAGTACATATGTATTGAATAGGGCTGGTTCCTCCAGTGTACTAGAAAAATCTTAATATGAGTTATGGCATGGAGAATTATATCAAGCATCTACAAATTGTAGACTTTGTTACTATGCCCATGTTCCAATAGAAAAGAAAAAAAATGGACAAAAAGGTTGTCAGGGGCATACTCTTTGGTTATGATACAGATGCCTAAGAATTTGGAGTCGTAATGGTAGTCCCATCTGAAGTTGTGATGTTGTGTTTCATGAAAGACCCTCTCTTCAGGTGTTGGTGCTATACCCAATCTCGTGCTATCAGGAAATGAGAATGTTGAACCTTTAAAGGAAGACTGAGTATTTCTAGTAATGAGTCATTTTCTAAAAACTCACAAGAAGAAATGTATGGTCTTGTAATCCCTGCTACTCCTAGGCTTCAAGACAGGAATACACTAGAACCACCCCAAAGATTTTCTGATTTTGTGTGATACTATCATAAGTAATGAGCCACATACATATGAAGAGGCTATGAAAAGCGAGTACTCAAGTGAATGGGAACTCACTATGAAATCTTTGTTAGAGAATGGTACTTGTATATTAGAAAATTTGCCAGCTGATAGGAAGGCAATACTTTGTAAATGGATGTAAAAGGTTAAAACAAACCCAAATTGATCTCTAGAGTGTTTTAAGTTATATAAAAGGTTATAAATAAAAGAAGGGTGTTGATTATGATTAAACCTTCAGTCCTGTGGCAAGATTAAGTGCTGTTAGAACTTTGATTAGTATTGATGTAACTGAAAAGTTACAGTTAACTCAATTTGATGTGAAAACCGCATTTCTGTATGAAAGTCTTGATAACCAAAGTTGTCATATATATATATATATATATGCTGGTGCACAGAATGGTGTAACACTCCTTCCTGAAGAAGGAGGCTGAGAGCTTCCGTAAATTTAAAGAACAACCTTCATCTCCTTATGGCGACACCATACTTCACTTTCAGGTAAGCCACAACCTATCTCTCTTTCCTTTCCATACCAATATTGCAATTATTTTGACAATGTCACATCCTTACTAATATCATTTATATATATCAAGCAACTTGATGGCTATAATGATGGAAGGAAGCTGGTATGTAAACTTCAGAAATGTTTGTATTGTTGGAAACAAACTGCTCAGTGCTGGAACTAGTGCTTCAGAGAATTCTTGTTGTTTTTAAGAGAAGTGAAAGCTGAAGTTTGTTTACTCTGAAAAAGGGTGCAAATACACTTTTGTTGGCTGTGTTTGTAGATGAAGGGTAATAGCATATAAATAACCAAGAAATTTTGTAGCAATTCTTGACTATCTTGAATGAGGAATTTAATATAATTTCTAAACCTGCCAACTTCTATTTGAGTTTAGAAATTGAACATCTTGAGGATGGTATAAAATTGTGCAAACTTCTTATGCTAAAAATAATTTCAAATTTGATGAATGTAAACCTGAATCAACACCAATTGAAGGATCTACTTCTGGAGCAGGGCAATAAATAAATAATATTGCTTGTTATACTTATAGGCAAAATGTGGATGATAATGTACCTAATTATTGGATCAAGACCTGATATTGCTTATGCAGTGGGAGTTGTTTCCAAGTCACTCGAAAAATTCAAACCTCTCAGGATTGGTTAAAAGTGAAAAGAATTTTGGAATATGTAAAAGGAACAGTAGACCATGGGAAAATTTATAAATCTAATTGTAATAACATACTATCATGTTATAGTGAAGCTGACTTTGCTGGGGACCCCTCAACCAGCAATTCCCATCTGGAGATCTCAGTACGTATGCAGGTGGCTGTATTGAATGGATCAGTCAATGACAGTCTTCAGTAGCAATCTCAACTAATGAAGCTGAGATAGTAGCCGTCAGTGAGGCAGCTAAAGAGGCTGTGTGGTTAAAAAGACTGATGGCAGAGACAGTTTTGCTGGAATGAGTTACTGACCTGTATAGAGCTTAAAGCTCTTGAAAAATATGGAATTTTACAAAAGAACCAAGCATATTCGCATAAGACACTTCATGGTTTGTGAGCTTACAACTGAAGGTGAAATCAGTGTGGAGAAGATCTCATCTGAGAATCAATTGGGTGACCTCTTGAGAAAGTCTCTACCAAGACCACATCATTTAATGTTGGTAATGACCTTTTTAAAAGACCAAACTGTAAAATGAAGGGAAAGTGTTGAGCCGTCATTTTCAGTTGGACACATTGTCTTTGTTTCTTTGTGGTAATGTCTTGGACTTAATTTTCTACCAACATGTTACTGTTGAGTTCTTTGAATGTGTTGTTGTATATCTTAGTAATTTTGATTCCAATTATTGTATATAAATTAAACCATTATATTTTGTTGTATTGCATTATTTTATTGTGTGCAACTCAGTTCCTAATTTATTATAAATAGCAACCATAGTGCAAATATCTAAATTAAAGAACAGTTTAAGTTGTACGGGTCTTCTTCTTCTTTGGCACTAAATCCTGGGGTGGGCCTTGGCCTCCTTCAAGAACTTCTGCCAGTGATCTCTATTACGGGCGACTTTCCTCCAATTTCTGCATCCAACTCTTTCAGCTGCTTCTTTGATCTCCTGTTGCCAATGCAGCTTGGGTTGTCCTCTTGGTCGTTTTCCTCCTGGTGCTGTAAGGAATACTTTCAGTGCAGGGTCATTATCATTCAATCTTGCAACATGTCCAGCCCACCTAAGTCTACTTAACTTAATGAATTTTATAATGTCAACCTCTTTAAACGTCTGGTGGAGTTCATCATTAGTTCTTCGGTGCCATCCTTCTTGTTTAAATATGGCACCATAGATTTTTCACAAAATCTTGAGTTTAAAATGACGAATTCTAACTTCATCCACTTTTGATAGAACCCAGGTTTCTGCCACATATGTTAGTACTGGTATTATTAGTGTCTTGTATAGGGCAATTTTATTGCTTCTAGACAAGAGTTTGGATCTCATATGTTTTATAAGGCCATAGTAACACTTATTAGTTAGTGTCATGCAGACGTTTATTTCCTGGGTCCGGTCGTTGTTTCTATTTATGATGCAGCCCAAGTACTTGAAGCTGTCGACTCTTCTAAAAAGATATTCTCCAACAGACAATATTACCAAAGTATTCTGATCTCTTCTGGAGAACATATAGACTGTTTTCTCTTGATTTATTGATATTCCCATTCACTTTGCTGCTGCTTCAAAACATAGAAATGATTCTTTCAAGTCTTTCACTGTTTGTGACATCAGATCTATGTCAACTGCATATGCTAATAATTGGACAGTCTTGTAAAAGATAATTCCTCTTGTTTATATGAGAGTCTCTCATCACCTTCTCAATAGTGATGTTAAAGAGCAGACATGAGAGGGCATCACCTTGCTTTAGTCCGTTCTTTGCCACAAGGGGTTGTGATAGGTGTGACTGGACCATGCACTGCACTTCCGCCAATGTGAGCTTCACCAGGTTTATTAGCTTCATCGGAATTCCAAATTCTTGCATTGCTGAGTAAAGATTTTGCTGGTTTATACTATCATAAGCAGCTTTGAAATCTATAAATAAGTGATGTATTCCCACTTGGTATTCATTAGTTTTCTCAAGTATTTGATTTAATGTAAAGATCTGGTTTATTGATTTTGCGAAAAATGTATGATGCCATATTTAAACAAGAAGGATTGCACCGAAGAACTAACGATGAACTATACCAATTGTTTAAAGAGGTTGACATTATAAAATTCATTAAGTCATTGTTGATTTTCCATAATGAAATCCTGCTTGATAGCTACCCAAAAATTTTTCTGTATATTCGGGAGTACAAGAAAATACTTTATAGGACACATTCAGAAGAGAGATACCTCTATAGTTTCCACATTCCAATAACTCTCCTTTCTTGTGGATCAGCATATAATACCAAGGTTCCATTCTTTTGGCAGTTCTCATTAGTCCAGATATCAAGGATTATCTGGTATAGTCTCTTTTTAAGTTCAGCACCACCATATTTGAAAAATTCAGCCAATCCACCGAATTTCTTGTAAAGCAATAATTTCGGGCTTGTATTTATCCAGCTGATCTAATAGGAGTTTTAAGGCTCCAGGCAAATGCAATGACAGCACATTCCAAGTACCAAGGTAAAATTCATTTTTTCGTCATCCGATTCTTTTCCTTCCCATCTATAATTGATCAGTCCGGTTTTATTCCTTGAAGTGTTCTTAACGGACTGTGTTTTTACAAGGTTGGGGTGTTAGCCCAATGCTCAACCCCCAACCTGGAGGACCAGTGGACTGTTCTTTGTCTGGCTCCTACCCTTTGACCTGTCTGGCTTGGGTAGCCCTATCAGGAGCTTATGCTCCCGCCAGCTTAGCTCTCCAGGTCATTGGAGCACGCAAACCTCCCCGCCACGTTAAGGTGACACTCCTTGGGGAGGAAGTTGTACAGGTCTACATCATTTTAATACATGATCTGTTATATAAAAAGAATTAGAATGTATTTTTTATGAATTAATATTGAAACATGTCTAGAGTACCAAGACATTAACCGAATGGCAATCAGAATTTAGAGAAAAGCATTCTACAGAATTTGCACTACAGTTAATTATTGAGAATTGGAAACAAACAATGGATAGCAGATAAGTAACTGTTGCTATATTCCTAGTTTTAAAAAGAGCATTTGAGACAGTTGATCAGAAGTTGCTTTTAGAAAAAATAGAAAAACAATATAATATTAGAGGAGCTGTGTTATGGTGGTTAAACAGCTACCTGAGCAACTGGTATCAAAAAGTTAAATGCAATGGAGTAAAATCTAATCCAGTTTTGATTCAGCATGGTATACCACATCCTTTATTATTTATTCTATATATCATTGAATTAACAAAAATGTTGATAATATAGAATACTGATAGAATTGCTGATGGCAGTCTAATATATTTTTCTGGATGTGATATTAGGGAAATTAATGAAAATGGAAATAGTGAGTTGTCATCTGTCTGTAAGTGCATGAGCAGAAACAAGTTAATTAAGTTTAAATGTAAAAAGACATAATATATGTCTATTAGTAGTCAATCTGTAAATAATGATGCTAATAATTTATCGATGATTATAAATAATGGTAGTGTTGTGGAGTGGGTGAATAGTTATAAGTTTTTATGAGTAATAAAAGATTATAAGCTAAACTTCCAGGAACACATGGATTATATAAGTAAGAAAATATGTAAAAAGATTGGAATAATATATAGTTTAAGAAATTCTGTCTTGCCAGTGTAAGAAGCTATTGTTTAATACTATTGTGATACCACATTTTAAATATTGTTCCACTGCTTTGTTTTATTTAAATTAGTCTGATTTAAATAGATTACAAATTCTTTTTAATAAATGTATGAGGGCCACATTAAAAAGGAATAGGTGTACAGGGATGTGGGACCTGAAAACAGAGTTGAAATATTCAAGTGTTAAGAAAGAAATATTGTGTGATATATAAAATAGAAAATAATTTACTAACTGTTTATTTAAAAGTCTATTGATTGCAAATAAAGAAGCACACAATTAACAGACAAGACAGGCTGAAAATTACCATAGGATTAGGAAGCGAGGGCAATTAATTCTGTATTTTATACAATGTTAAAGAAAATAAAAATTTGGAAAATGTTAAAGAATTAATTAGTATATTTGTAACAAAGTTTAATCTATAATTAAAATATTATATAAATATGTAGTATATACATAGGCATACATGTATGTGTGTGTATATATGTGTATTATTAAGTATGAATGTGTAGTTTAGCCTTTGGGTATTTGAATTAAATAAAAAAAAAGAAATGTGCTTGAAATCGAAGCTCCTGATTCAATGAAGTTATAACATAAACAAGCATTGCCATTGCAACTGCACACAGCTATAAATCCATGACTGCTGATATGTTTTCCTTGCAAGAAAACTTATAAACAACAAAAGAAACAAATACGCTTAATGATACATACATATACATGGAAGTACAAATGAATAGTAATAATTATGTTGAGATGGAATCTTTAATCACTCCCCAGCATTCAAATTTGATTGCAAAAATTTATATTGTCAGAATTATTCTCTTCAAATTTGATTGATTTCTCTTTTGATTCATCCAAAATTAGTGCATAATTCCACTGTTCTTGTTAATCCGTCACTACTAGGAAATGTTTTTGTGATTCTACCCAATTTCCAATATAGTGGGAGTGAAGAATGAGATTTTATATATACTAATTGACCTGATAATCTAGTTTCTTCTTCCACTTTGATCATTGCAGCAAAGTTGATAGATATTCTCTACTCTGTCTAGCCCAATACAGGTTACCAAAGCTTGCAAATATTACCAATATGTTAAACGGTTCACAGCAATATTTGCATAATCAGAAGATGTAATAGCCATCAATACAGCACAAATTAGGAAATGTCGTGGTGTAAGTGGAATCAGGTCTCTAGAATTGTTTGAAATTGGAGACAGTGGTCTAGAATTAAGACACACCTCTATCTGAGTCAGCACTATAGCAAATTGTTCATAATTTTAATATTACATTTCCTACAATTCTCTTTAAGTGGTATTTTACAATCTTGATGTTACTTTCCCAAAATCCACCATGATGTGGAGTGATGAAATGCCATTGTATTCCATTCTAGAATTAAAATTTGATAATTATTTTGAAATTGCTTTTATTGAAATAATAAATGTAAAATCTTATTAGCGCCTATAAAAACCTTTGCATTATCAGTGTGTATGTGTGCACCGATTCCAAGATTTTGCAACAAATCTGCGCTAGTTGTTGCAATAGTTGTTGTTATATCACTTATTAATTCTAAATGAATTGCCTTCGTAACAAAGCAAACAAATAATGCAATATATGCCTTTGTTAGCGAGACGTTTTTTCGCATTGTTTATTATTCTTGGAGAGTGCCGCTCATAACATTTCCCATTCAGAACCAGAGTCGAATCTTTCTTCGACTTTACTCGTAACTCATTCTTCAAGAGTTCTTCAACGGCTCGACTCTAGAGATTCCCTCACGACTCAAGAATTTCGCTCACGAGCGAACTCAAGCAACTCGCTCATGAGCCGACTGAAGCACCTCGCTCATAACTTCTACTCTAGCAACTCGGTGCGCCTCTAAGACTTGAAATGTGAACCGTAACTCTATCTACTAAGTCGTTTTGGATATCGGTTCTTTCGTAAGTCGACTTTTTGAATCAATTCTCGGTTCTTTTGCCCGCCTGTAATTCGAATAATGAAACCTGAAAAATGAAGGGAAATATTCAGTATCGAAATTACTTTGTATTAAATCGTTTTTTCTTTATTTGAGTCTCGAATGGAGGAAAATCCATTGCTAAAGTCCAAATAATTGGTTTTTAAATATGAAAAATAACGGGATATAATCAATGTAGAAAGTATTTTTGGATTAAATTGTTATGACTTTATTTTGAGTCTCAAATTAAATAAAATCCGTTCTTAATTTCCAAATGTTTAAAAATTAGATGAAAGAGCCAAATACAGCAAAATTAGCTGATGATTTAATGTCAAGTAATGTTTTTGGGATCCTTTTTGCTTTCGTCAAGTGATTAGGAAAAAAACACGAGTCAGGAACGACGCAACCGCACAAATACAGTTGACAAACTAAAAATTAATTAGAATGTAATTCGGCTGCGTCGCTCCTGGTTCTCGTGTTTTTTTTTCAATCACATGACGAAAGCAAAAAGGATCCCAGAAACGTTGTGAGGTATTTAGTGTGGGCTCGTGAGTTTTTTAAGTTTCTTGCTATATCATCCCAAACAATTTTTACGACGATAACAATGTAAATAATAGAACAGTGATAGTGTTACCAGTACTCTGTGGCAAATTACCCCGACCCGTAATCCGCTACATTTATAATTTCGTCTACATAGTTTCCTCTCTATTTTTTAAAAGCGGAATAATTTAGCACCAAGCTGACACAGATTTCTAATCCGAAAGAATTTTACTTCGTATATATTTTAAATAAAGTTAATTTTGGATGGTAGTATCGAAGGAGCATGCGATAGATTAGTTCATAATGACGCAAGAATTCAAAATGCAGCCCCTTAAGTGTTTTTTATTTAAAATAAACTTTGACTGTGATCTTTCCAAAACTATTACACAAAATGTGCTAATACTATTTATGTTTTGAAAATATACACTTATTTAAAATAAGATTTTTAATTATTGAATGTTTCAAATTTAATTTAGCTTCTTATTCCGTCCGTTACTGTGACGCTGCTGAATTTTTTCGGGTGTTGCAGGAGGGTATTGCGCATTCCTCATTCTAGAGCGCAATCCTGTGCCGTGGAAGTTTGAGCACAGATAGCATTAGACGGAGCGAATACACGCAAGGAAGGCAGTTTATAGTCTTCGAAATAGAAGCAGAAATTCAATCGGTTAAACATACCAGTGATTTGGAGGTTCTTAACATCCATAAAAAATTATTCTTTCTAAATTTAATTATGTGATGTAGTATATGCGTACTTAAAGTGAATATGTATTTATGTTTCTGTTCATTAAATTATGATGGACAAGTAGACGTAAATTTTATAATTTTATTTAGCTTAAATGTAGATAAAAGCTCCTATATGTATACGTTTAATTGTTAAGGATAAATATGACGATTACACTTACTGGAGAGCTTCCATAACTAGTTTTCTTTTAAAGTAAAACTCTGGAAAACGTTATATATTGTAGCAATAGTTAATTCGACCATTAATTGTTTGGACATAAAATTTGAATTGTTTGATAAATCCATTATAGCGGTCTGATCGAACAAAGCAACAATACAGAAGCGAGCTGGACTGCTTTGTCGAAAAGTAAAAAATGGCGTATGCGCGCTCAAACTCAAGAGCACTAAGTGAGTTAGTTGGTCGTTGTGGTCTGGATTGTACAGAGGTCAGACATCGTCGAGCATAGTATAATAAAGTTGGTGAATCCTTGGAGAATAGAAGCCGACGACGGTGAAAACGTTGCAGAGAACGGTCTTTATAAAATTGAGCAGACTAAAACATTCACCGAGATATTGTGAATATTGTAAAATAATACCAGTTTCGTCAAAATAGAACTTTGTAGAATCTTCGCGGAGGAATTGTTGCGGAATAACATTGGTAAATTATTGTGTAGCGGAGAAATCAACGGAATACAGCCAATCTTGCCAAATATTAAAGTGAAGTGTAGAATCAGTGAAAATCAAGGCCTGATATTAAATAATTAAAGAGTGTAAAAGTGTCCGAACGAGGTAAAATTGATTGTTCTGGTACCAGACCGACGGTCCGTAAGTAACTTAATTTTTAATAATATTGTAAACGAAAATTAAAGGATAAAGTCAGATTTTGTTCTCGTTTAATTGTCAATAAAAGTTAATTTCTTTACTTTTTAATTTCTTTCATTCGATCGAAATATTGTTTAGGTAAATTGTAAACTGTTTTGTTAATAAGATTTTAAATCATTTTTTTGTGTCCATTATCAAATCCAGTAGAGGCCCTGAGAGGACAGATCTCAAATTTTGTTTGTAATTATCCTTTATTGCCACAAAATAAAATAAATATTTTGTTTGTTAATTGTTTAAACTTTTCATTTAATAAAAGCCTACCATTTGATTATTACATAAATGTCACCACAACGTGGGGCAAATTCAAAATTTAAATAAAGCTTTTTAACTTTCATTTAATTATTACAATATATTGTAGTGATTTTCAAATGAATGATAATTAAATTAAAAGCAACAATTTGTTGTATTTCGCATTTTCATTACAATTATTCAATTTAAAAAGAAAGCCACACGTTGAAGGCCAATTTATACTGTTTTACGTCCAATAAAGAATGCAAAATCAATTAAAACAAACAATTATAATTAACAAAAGTTATTTAGGCAAATAAATTTCAATTTACGTTATCAATTAATCTTTTACAATAAAAAACATGACTATTTCTCAGGGTCGTTTACTGGACTTTTAATAAAGAAATACTTGTTAACAATTAAATTTTATCAAGCTATCATGGACTTAATTCATCAATGGATTATTACAATGAAAAAACATAAAATATGAACTTTAAATTCTGAACGAAATTCGAAATCTGACAACAATATACTTATGAGTTTACAGATAGTAATTCTTTAACTTACTGTCTCTGATACTCAAGGAAATTGTCTCGTTCGTACACACACACTTATTGTACTTTATAGACAAGGCATTTTTATCCATTTGCTCTAATCAACACTTTTAGTTTTGCAAAAGTTGGTTCACTGTTCGTTTAAGAAATATTACTAACGCGTTCCAAAGTTTTTCAACTGCTGGATGCAGTTAGCTGGGCTCCCAAAATTGACGAACGTGGTCTAAATCGAGAATACAATAATTTAGACTCAGCACTCTAAACATTCAGCGTTGAATGTTACGTAGTTATCTCACAGTCCGCAACTTATAAAATGTTCCAAGTGTTTTAACTGTTGTTACATGTTTCCAGACACTTTCTGGACATTATACTTTTCGTCTATCCACTGCTATATTTTCATGAAGACTTTACTGGAGCTCGGTTCCCCACAGATCTAGACTCCCTCTGCGCGTCTAGCGAACCAACCTCTACAATACCCACAAACATTGAATCCTTGCCACATTCTTGTGTACGACTTGTGTGTTTTTTGCCGCTAACAACGCAAGTCCAAATTTTTGTTTATTATTATTAATTAATTATTTCCTTTTAATTACCACAATATATTGTAATGCCAATTAATTAGGACATTAATTGTTTGAACATAAAATTTTAAATTTATTGAGAAATCCTTTGTAGCGGCGGTCCAGAAAATAGTGACAATGTAGTCCAGCTCTGTTCCTTTGTCGGAAGGTCCGAAAACGGCGTATTGCGCGCTAAAATGCGAGACGAGAGTTCAGTTCGCAGGAAAATATTGAGAGAGGCAGTTCGCGGAAAGACATCGTCAAGGTATAACTGTTAGTTGGAGGAGAATTCAACAGAGTCGGCAATTAGTATTTAACAGAGTTAGTTGGTGTCTGGACATTTCTGAGAACAAAGTAAAACATTCACGAGAGCATAACGTCAAAACTTGCTAAGTAAAAACAGTTTTCTTTCGATAGCCGGCCATAAATAGTAAAATTTCAGTTTGAGTCCAATGCAGTAAAGACTGGCAAATCTGCAGACCAAGGAGTTCGCCTAAGGCAAGCAGAATTCACCTAAGGCAAGCAGTCAACAGATATCTGACAACAAAGGGCGAGAATCATCCGAGTTCCTGACATCATCTAAAATTTTGGCTTAGAATCGGTGTAAAATCTGTGAGTTTAGAATCAGTGTAAAATCCTGCAATAGTGTATTTCGAAAACGAAAGGTATGCTGGAATGCTGGACAGATGTGAGTAACAATTTACTAAATGATTAATTATGTAAACGTAATTGAAAGATAGAAGTCAGACTTCGTTCTCCGTTTAAATTGTTAATTGGTTCTAATCTTTTTACTTCTTAATTTCGTTCTCATTTTAAATTTCTTTTAATTGTGATTTGTTTGTTAATAAGATGTTTAAACATAATTGATGTGTCCATTATCAAACCCAGTGAAGACCCTGAGATCTAATATTTAAATTTGTAATTTTTTAAATGATTGCCACAAAATAAATAAATATTGTTTATAAATTTTATTAATCTTCCATTTAATAAAAAGCCGTCCATTTGATTATAACATTTTGACGCTTAACGTGAGGTAATCTCTTTAAAACTCTTTAAATTTATTAAAATAAAATAAATAAAGGCTTTTATTTTAAATATTACAATATATATATATATATGTATATGTATATATATATATTGTAATAATTAAATATAAACGACTGATGGCTGTGGCTGAATAAAAATATTTATTTGAAGAATTAAACAAAATTTATTAATGAAGTTACATACATTAAAATTACATAATAATATTTAAAATCTCAGGGTCTTTACTGGGTTTGATAAATGGGTGACTTGAATTTAAATTATCTAACAAAACAATTGAAGAAAAGAAATAAATAAAGAAAAGAAAATAATTGAAGAACGATCTGACGTATCTTAAAGAAATGGTTTACAAATAATTTAGAGTTCTTTTACTTACGGCCGACCAGGTCTCAATTTTGGGGTTTTCTGTGCACACGTTTTTGGGGATATCACTGAATTTAAATTGGTTACAAAACACTTGTCGAAACTTTTGGGTCTCTCTTCTGGAAACTGGAAACTGAAACTCCTTCCGGATTAATGGTTAGATGGATCATTAACAACTTCCTCTCGATGACATCGATGACGGTCTCTTTTTTACTTATTGAGTTTTTTTTTACTGCGGCAGGAAATTATTAGGTTACTGCTTGTGGCTTTACTTATTGAGAAACTTTCCTGTAACCTTATTCGATGAATTACAGACTGAAAAACTTTTTGTTCAATTTTAACTTGGAACCTTTTCGTTTCGCTCCTCCTCGCTGACTGCGTGTCTTCGTCTCGTAGAATTTGTACTGCGTATATCTCAACAATGGTTCTTTTGTCTCGCCGCCCTGTGTCGCGGTGCACGCTTTATGTAGTCTAATAATGAGTCCTTTACTTTGCAATTATAACAATGGATTAATTACTAATTACTACAATATATATATATATATATATATATATATATATATATATATATATATTCTCTTTTCTATTCAGTTTGGTTAGACTAAAGTTTGTGCAAATGGCGAAATTACAGGCTACACTATCTCAAAAATTCAGTTATATTTAATTAACATAGAAATCTATTTTTGTAATATGTTTAGTTTTAACTATTTTATGGATGAGAGGCATTTTCAAGCTGGCTCGAGTTAATTAATTTATAACTCTACAACAATTTTTTCAAAAAGCCTTGAGTGTAAGTCCCCTTGAATTGTGAGGCCTGGGCCGGTTCGTAATTCCACCACTGGAAACATATATATATTCCTAGATATAGAGGACAAGAGTGCAGTTACATAGATTGAGTCAGACACAAACTATAAATATGATAATAGAAAATGAATAACAAAAAATTGTAGTAATATCATATATTATATTTCACTTTCTAATCATTCATTTATTGAATAATAACAGTTCTTCACTAGGGATATTTGTTGAAGAAGCGCTCCGCTCGCGTGCTAATGCTATTCTGTTCAGAGAAGTAAATGCAAGTTCAAACAAGTGCAAGTAGCGTCCTTTACATATTCTGCGTTAAAGTTTCAATAGTTGTGTGAATATTTTTTGCTTTCAGTCATAAACAATACAACTACGGTACGCACTTTTAGTTTTAGAGAACGAAAAAATCTATATGTAAAATTTTCTATTAATTGGGTATTTAACATGTAACATACCTTCTCTGTTGGCAGATGTATTTATCTACTAATTTTAAATAAGTATTATTAAATGGTGGGTAGTTATAGAACAAAACCAAGACTATATAGTTATTCCTCATGAACGTATTCATTTTAATTTCCCATTAAATTATGCCGGTTTAATATAAAGTATAATTAAATATAATAATTTACAATAAAAATTAAACACTTAACTCTAACAATATAAAAAAACATGAAACTTAAGGCCTTCTCATCGAGCAGTAGGACATGGTTTACCAATTTTATAATACCGTACTCTGTCGTATTATCCAGGTCGCGCCTCCAGCGATGTCCCACTCCTCCTCTGCTTCCGCGTTCCAGTGTTGGACCAATTTTACTAATTTTTACTTTTCAGGTTTTTTCAGTCTTTCACTCCACTGCCAATTTCTTCATTCCAGGCACCACCAGAAAGCTAGTAATTTTCCAAGACAATAACTATTTCACGCGTAACTTTAGGCAACTCCAGTCTCCTTCTACAAGCAAAATTTAAAAACCAAATTTCTCTCTGTCACTGAACTGTCTCCAATAAACATCTGTTCACTTATTGGCGGGGTTCATCCCATCTGATGGCAGGAGTCTGCGAGGGCTACTCTCTCGCAGGCAATACCTGCGAGGGATGTTCTCTCGCAGGCAAAATCTTGTAGGAGAGATACGAAGAGGCTACCTTTGGGGATGCCTTTTCCTCTCTGCTTTTTGAACAAAGGCTACCACATGCTGAGGCACCTAGGTCTGTTTTGAGAGGTGTATGTTCCGGGGTCGCCGACCTTGGGCATACGGTAAGAGTTGTCCGCTATTTCTATTGGAACAGTCGGCTAACTGCCTCCTAAACTGGTCAAGGCACGACGAGAGGAAAGCTGCGACCCCACAGATAACCTCTCTCCCACCATCGGAAGGGGATTGGGACAAGTACCAAATGCCCGACCTACCTGACGCAGGTTTTTCTAAGGGTTTCCCTGCATTACTTTTAGGCGAATGCCGGGTAGGATCCTTAAACTGTAGCTCGGGGGCCCTAGTTAACCCTTGGGAGTTGCCACCATGTGGATTACCCTCATGTAGCCTGTTACCCTAAAAAAAAACACAACAACAAAAATCAACGATACTGATGTGTCGTGTCTCCGGTCAAATTTATAACCATCAAGAAGGTTAGCATCACAAACATTTTTACTTACGCGAAGAAATTAAGCTTCTGCAACCACAGACTGAATAGAATAAAGGATTTTAAGAGGACTTATATGGTGTACATTTTATTGAATTGTTTCTTTCATTTACCAGTAATGCGTAACTAATGTGATAAACAGTAAATATTACGTTAATGTAAATACGTCATTAAATTACAAATAAAGTATCAAATATATCGAATTGTCAAGATATATATTTTATTCTCTCATGTTACAAAATTTATGAGATTCAATAAACGATAAAGAAGATATGAGGAATAACTCCAAAGCTTACAATTTTAATTTTACGGCGTGTGTGTGAACGAAGCACAACGAGGTAGAGCTGGCATTTGCAGGGAAAATACCAGTTCTTACAACTGGCAAAATATCCAGCTGGTCTATAAGTTTTTCCGACTTACTGTGATGGTTAATCTTCTTCACCTAGAATAATTACGGGATGTTTGTAATTACGAGTGGGTTTGTATTTTCAGATGTTTCTCGATTTGTAGCAGAACTTCGCTATCAGGCTTGAAATCATGTAATGCACAGCGGATTTGCATTGACATTTTGCAAATAAAAATAGGAAGAGACTGCGTCCTTCTGGACTCTAGTGTAATTAACAAGTATCATTCGAAGGGGTAACATAATTATCACTTACTTTGGAAACAGTTTTTAATGCAATATTATTCATAAATGGATGCTCACAGCAATATAACAAGCTGTTATTACATCAATACAATGAGTAAATAATCAGGAGCATATTAGCTTTATCTACTACAACTTTTGGCACAGGGCTCAAGAGGGAAACAAACGACAAGTTATCGTATTTTATCTTTAAAAATTATCTGCATCCTACGGAAATCGTGTAGAGTGTTATCTAAATATTATTTTCACATAGTTTTCAGTCGAGTTGATTAAACGTATGAAAACAAACAAATAAAGACCAACGTAAATTCATTTATTTATAAATACTGATTTAGATTGATTTATTGATTCCTGGAGTATTCCAATAACAAAGTTGTACAAGTCAAACATAAAATACATAGGAAACTAGTATATCAAGTTTTTTCGCCTGGACTAAATTCAGAATGAACTGAAAGGGATAATTCATAGAATCAGGTGAAAGGGAACTTGTATGTCCTACATCATCAAGATTATACACATATGACATACGACCATGAAATATACATCGTGATTAATGATTTATTTTGTTCTAAATTAAAAGACATAATGATAATTTATAGAGTATTGTTTGGTACAATTATATCTAGTGGCTTTTCCATATCTGTGCACTCCTTCGCAGGTGTTGGATTTTAAAGCTGATTTTAAATTGATATGAAGTACAAGAGTACCGAAGAAGGCCGATTTATAGATAAAACTTCCTAAAGAACCTGTTATCACACAGGTGTTTATTTCACAAGCACCACGACGTATTCGGGAACAACTCACGCCGTAACGAAATGAAAAATATTCCATATTAGGATTCAAAGAAACCGTTTAATTAATTATGTCACTTAGACCCTTCTGTTATCAGTGATTGAATTTTCTTTCAATTCATGTAGGAAATAACTGTAATTTATGAGATATAAATTATCTTTTATATCACTTAGTTCTGAACGATCGTTGTGTTTTGAAAGGAAACATTCAAGAAGAAATGTATTCACAAAATTAATCAATTGCTCAATGTTATTAAAATTTACTCACTCATAAGTTAAAATGTTACACAATTTACTTTAACTACATTAAATATTGAAATAAATTTCTGATACATTAAATGGGCAAACCATAGGGCAAGTTTATGAGACTCTAAACATTAACCAAAAAGAAAAGGGTCGTATGTGAGAGCATATCCGTGCGGCAGAAATCTCAATTATTTAAGTTGCAGTCAGAAACACACCTGTTTATCTTTTGCAGCTGGCTTCCCCAGGCTAACCGGAACTTCACAGAAATTTCTGGCAGCATCCTCCTTTACATTTCCTCGTCGGCGTAACAATTCTCAGCATCTCCAGCAGGATTCTTCTTTCGTCAGTTGAACATTTTTTCCTTCCCCAAGTAGTACATGGGAACTATTTTTACTCCTACACGTTCTCCCTTCCCAGACTTCCTCATTCCCCGGATCATACATAGTACTCTCCAAGATGTAGATTTGAACTGTCCTGTTTTCTCGCTTGTCCAATTCCAGCTCGACTCTCCACGTGTTTGATTTCAGACAATCTGCGTCAATTTTACACTTTCGCGGGCTTACTCTTGCCTTTTGAAGGGTGACCTTCGGGGATTTGGGTCAGGTCAATAATCCTGAAGCAGGGTTATTCCATATTCCGCCACCTTTGTGTGAAGGCACGGTTCCTCCTCGACACCCCGTCACTTCGGCGCCAAACTTTATATCCGTAATTTGCAGAAAGCCACAGCTCGGCTCTGGGTACACAGGCGTTTTTACTCAAATATTAAAATTAATCTTGAATTAATTTGAGGTCGCTTTCTTCTGCGCTACATCACTTAAATTTCCAGATATACTGCCGCCCGTTTTAACATTTAGAATTAGCGTATCTATCAGAGTCCGCCTAAACACAAGCCTGTGGTGGGCTATCGCTAAATTTTAGGTTTAAAGGGTAAATTTAGAATATTATAACCTTTGTTAGGTGCCACCTGCTAGAAATTATTCTCACGCAGGAATGAAATAAAATATTTAATTAATGAAAAAATCAAGAATTTATTTTATACAACACTTACATATTCGCCCTCTCAACGAAAGCTCTCCAGCCTAGCCAGTGATGCATGTACCCCCTCATTTTCTCAGGATAAAGCGTGGTTAATGTTTGTAGCAAACCGGCGCACTACTTGGAAACATGGAATGCGATTTACCAGATCTGCAGCTCGGACAGGGTCGACTCTCGTTGGCGAATGTAGCTGCAGCAGCAGACGTTCGGCACCCTACGTGTACACCCAAATTGCACAGCACCGACTCTCTCTGACGGTCCAGAGTGATCTCCCCGATGGTCCAGACCGATCTCCTCGAGTTCGCCGACTGTTCTCCAGCCTCGAGAGATGTCCCCCAAAATCCCTAACTCCTCATTGGTCCTCAACTACACTTCATTCTATTTTAGGGCCATACCTTCCCGGTCGTCTACACCTTTTCTTGGCCGATCATGGACTTGTTTGCGGGCCTGCGGATTTTCCTAATCCGCCCCGCCATTGTCTTCTGTCGGCTGCTCGGTACCGGCAAGCCACGTTTCCATGCTTCCAGGCAGAAATTTAGACAAATCCTAAAAAATACCTGATGCACAAGCAGAATACTAAAAGCGCACCATAGGCCCACCACTACTTTCCAACGGTACCAAGCATTCAGTGAAAAATATGAGGAACAATATCATAGAAGCTACAATATTAAATGTAAAATTTAAAGGAGAGAAGAATCAGTACAAATTGGACAGCTCTGCGAACAAACGAAGGTGAATATAATTGCAATCCAGTAACCATATTTATATCACAGGAAACCTACTGGATTTCCTATCACAACTAGAACTAGAAAGATTAGAATGCCCAAAGCATGATCTTCATTATGAATAAAGAAATTGTAGCCACAGGAATTACGCAAGCAATGACACAGCACATTGCAACGATTGAAATCCGCCATACGGGACGTAATGTTACAATGATAAACCAATATCGTAAATATGGGAACCCCGCTGAAATACGTATGGAGGAAATATAAACAGCGGGCAAATATTGGATTTCAACTATAGTGCATCTGGCAGGCATGAATGCTAAATCTACTTGGTGCCATTGTGAGAGAACAGATGAAAAAGGGGAAATGGTGGAATATAGACTCTTTGTCCTAAATCTCACTGCACTAAATTTACCTGGACAGGAGTTTACTTATCAAGTAACAAGGGATACCAATCAAATATTGATATGACTGCTGGACCAGGGTTCATTGTGGATACAGTAAATCAGTGGACAGTTTTAGGAAAAATCACTAAGTGATCACTGCTGTATTGTATTTGATATAAACCTAAAAAAGGAAGGGAACCCATGCTGATCAGACCGAAACACCAAGTAAACGGTATATTGCGGCAAAATAGTAGAGATGGAGGCAAAGGGTGTCGCTG
Organism: Zhengitettix transpicula; assembly: GCA_037074705.1. Lineage (NCBI taxonomy): Eukaryota > Metazoa > Arthropoda > Insecta > Orthoptera > Tetrigidae > Zhengitettix > Zhengitettix transpicula. Next base: position 71,104,316 of record CM073590.1, on the reverse strand, counting down.
CCCTTATGAGGGATCCTGAGGAGGATTCAAAAATAATTACAAAATGGTTGCAAGATATTTGTAGGAGACAACCAAAAAGAAGGGAAATTAAGATATGGACAGAAACAAGCTGGTGGAACGAAAATCTAGAAAAAGAGAAAGACAATTAATGAACCCAGAGAGAAAAGCCAGGAGAACAGGTGACTCTGGGAGGAAAGAAATACTAATGCAGCTGCTTAAGAAACGAAGACGGCGATACAAATACCATCGGAGAATAGCTAAAGAGAAATCATGGAAGAACATGGTGGAAGCAGAAGTCACCAAAGACCACTTTCATACAAAATATTCGCTGAGAAGCTAAAAGGAGGCAGAGTACTGAGCACTATTAAAAGTAAAGATGGAGAAATCACTAAAGGATGGGAACACACAAACTGGACAAATTGTTTGAGGATGGAGTGAAATATTTGATTTGGATTAAGGAAAATAGAAAACGAGAAGTTGTGGATATAGTGAAGGGTATTTTACAAACAAAATTAAAAAATAATAAAATAGAGACAATTTCTCTCATGTGTTAGTGGGCCAAGATAGGGGGTCATATGGGGAAACTCGTGATGTGGGCGTTATTTTGGTCTTGGATGCTTGCTCGGGTAAATGAAAGCCTTGTTGTTAGTTTGAAATTCCTATTTAAGAGTTACTTTTCTAGGATCTTGTGAGGACTGATAGGACATGCGTTGGAGGTAACAATTCTTACAATTGTTGATAAACGGCCTTATGTTAAGGGGGTGATCTTCGATTTGAATTACTTTATGCTTTGTGGTAAACTTTTCTTGCGTTTCATTGCTAGCCAAGAAAATTCTAATTCTATGGTTTGATAATATGAATACGAACCTTAAAGGCTGAGGATTGATAAGTTGTGCTACTGCATTGACGTATTCATTGATAGAGATTCCATCTGGGGCTTCTGTTATGAAGGCTTGGTTCTTGGTTGGCAATGTTTCGTTTGCTGTGGCGTTTGCGTATGACTTCTGAAGCTGGATAGAGATGTGCATTGATGCTGGAGGTGACCCCTGTTGTCGGAAATGAGACAGCTGACGTCCACAATATTAATATTATGCTTTATTTCATAAAATCTCACCTTTTGGGAAAATGACCCATCGGGAAAATGTTCTGTCGGGCAAACATCAATCGGGAAAAAGACCTGTCGGGCAAACGATAATCGGGATATTGATGTCGGGAATACGTGCATCGGGCAAGTTATGTGTCGGGATTTGTACTAAACCCGTAAATTGCTCATTTTTACATAGTGGCCTGGCTCCCTCAGAGCCTATGTTCAATTTTTTCTTTGTGGAATTATTGTACAATGCTATTTTTTATTATTATTCTTAAATAATCTTACGATTATACTGTTTGGTACAAGTATTTACAAAAATTATGGTAAATAATTTACATGTTAGCTTGTGTAGGTGGAGAGTCGAGTGACTTTCCAACCCTTGAGGTCTTGATTTGTAGTTCTGAAGGGTTTGGGGTGGAAGATGAAGATGGTTTTGTTATTACTGTAAAGGTTTGGAGTGTTGAGAAGAGAATGGCATAGGTATGTTTTCGGGCAGGGAGATTATATTCGGGTTGACGGGAAGAGGATTTGTTAGGAAGATCCTGAGCGTTGGCAGGGAAGTATGAGGTCTATTGGGAGTTTGCGTTTCAAACGACAGTTTGAGGGCGAAGGTTGGCGATGGCTATGTATATATTCTATGGTTGAATTTGGGTGATTTATGGTACTTTTGATTAGAGAGGATATGGATTTGTTGATTATTGTGTTGATAGTAAGGATTTGGAGGTCTTTGTGGATTGAAAAGGTTCTTAGGAACCACGGTGCATTGGTAATGGAGCAAAGGATTTCTACAAGACTCTGTAAGTAAAATATCTTCCAGTTTTAATCACTACTTGTTGACAAAGTTATAACCTTTACGAGAAAAAATGTGGCTGGAACGTTGTGAATTACCTTATTTATGATTTAACCACGAGATCGCTTTATCACGTCACGCTTACCTTGCCTGCAAACCTCGAACTTCGCTGCTCCGTTATGTTCGACCCTAACTTTTCCATACAAAGTAACAGGCAACTTCAGATAACACAAACAGTCTCGGAGTTAAATAGCCGTCGCTAACATGCAAACAAGAGTACTTACCGAAGCTAAGAGTAGTTAACGCGCTCTGTATTTTTGAATCGGAATTTCTTGTTCCGAGACACTTCCAACCGGCGCATTAAGAACTATAATAAGTGAAAATGTAATTACGGTTTTATTTGTGTTTAATTTAAATATTAATGTGTGGAATGTTGGCATGCCGGTCAATTAATGCAAAATGAGACGGGGAATTGGAGTGTGTTATATCAAGCTGCTATTGTTGAGAAGTCCCTAGCACGCAATTTTGCTAGGGTCAATACTCTTCTTCAAGGGCAGGAACAGTTACAAGCGAAAAAGCACGCGTGCTTTCTGGACAGAAACGTTTTCAGAGCGATTTTAGTGGGGCACTGGTTTAGGGTGCGCGATTGGAGGCAAAGAGATGCCAGAAACTGCATCTAGCTGGACGTCGGGGGAACGCCGCGCCGAGACCTTCGAATAGTAAGTCCTAAATATTTTCCGTCTGAGAAGTTCGTGACGTTTCTGTAAGACATATTTATAATTCGCACGACCTGCAGTCCTCCTCAAGGACGTACTCAACTGAACAACTTTTGGCCAAAGTTGTAGATAAAATTAGGGAACTTTTGTAATGAGTTTTCTTAAACTTAGATTTAAGTAGTACGAATGAGAGTCTGAATCCAGTAGTGTTCACGACATCAGGTAAGTTTAGTTTGACTGTCCTCCACCAGGGATATCCTCGTCGTGGTCGTGGTGTGTTAATGGTGTTCAGCAGCCCACTTGCGCCCTCAGTGTTTGTGTGTCCAGCTTTCAAGGAGTTCGCTTGCGTCCTATAGTTGACCGAATCCGCTATTCCCGTCTCGTTAGTCCTTTTACCTCAGAGAGTCTGTTGTCCATCTTTCTTTGAGCTTCAGATCAAGTGAAGCCTCATTTTATTGAGCACCCGTCGTTGATTTCAGTGTTTGGAATCCTGGGATTCCCGTTACCGGCAGCCGTTCATTCTGAAGCGGCTGAACTGAGTAAGCTGTCTTCACTAAGGGATGAACGGACCCGGTGTTTTCGTAGGTTCCAATGATCTTGAAAATCCTTATTTGCGCCTCCACGTGTAGTGACTTCAGGACCACGTGAGTATGGAATTTGGGCGTCGAAAGTCCGTTGCTAAAGTTTCTTTCCTGAGTTAACGAGTAGCAACAAGCAACGATTGAGGAGGCATGTCTCTGTTCTGATAGGCATATATTTTAGACCGACTTTGTCAATTAAAATGTATTCTAAATATCAACCATTTCATCTTTATAAATTATAGCCCCATAATTGACCAAAGCCAGGATCTCAGAGATACGAAACTTTCAGATTTTCACGCTCGACTCAATTACTTACGAGTCCTGACAAGTCGCTTACCAGATCCCTCCTTAGTTTGGATCGCACGGATAGCCTAATTGAAATTGAAATTTTTATAAGACGATTGTCGTATGAAGTGGAGCTCGGGCCGGCTTTCCTCAATAAATGATTTGACGGAGCAGGTAAACGATTACAAAAGACAAACATGGAGGTCAGAAAATTACAAAGCTATCAGAGCTAAAACCAAACCAAATATACCAGTCCTATTTTTGTTGAAAAAACCACATCATAAGTCAATTATAAAGAATATACGAAGTAAACTGACTTGAGTTTTGTCAACTGTGCAGTTGTGTCGCTCTAGGCTCTTGTGTTTTTTAGTTCTCTTAGCACCTGAAGAGAGGAACAAGGTTTCCAGAAACGTTGTGTGGTATTTATGTCATCACTTCTTTTGTCTGTATTTGGCTATTTTTCTCCTTATTATTTTCCAAACAGGCGTATATTTTTCATTTCAAAATAACTTACACTGTTTTTTTTAAACATTAAAATATTAGGGACTGGTGTGTTTGGTTTTGGTTTTTTATTGGATATAAATCCTAGTCCTGTGCGTACTTTATATAATTACAAAGCTATGTTTATATTATTATTATTAGATACTAATTTTATAACTGTTATAATTTTCATTTGTTGCATACTTCTCAAAAATCTGAATTTGTATTCTGAATATTCCAGTCTTGCATATATAGAACAATATGGCTTCTAATGTAAGCCCATTTTAAATAATTATTGAAGACTGAAAACAAAGTGTTCTAAGTGAATACTTATTTTGCATATTCAATGTGACAGTTTGTTTATAATAGTTTAAATACCTCACGTATACGAGATTTTTTTACTTTTCTGCTTATGCGAAATCGTAGCGTAAGATTTGAATGCGAACTTACTGCCGATCCTAAATGAACACCGCAGGTGTTCGAATGTCATAAAACTCCATCTTCTTATGAATATTTAACGTCATGTAAATCGTCTCTGGCTCATGATAAATTCATTAACTACCACTTTCATATCAATGAGCGGAAAATCCGCTTGCTGTGAAATAAGAATAAGAATGGCGACCGTTTTCTTGGGTTTATTATAAATTTATAAGATTATTACGGACATATGGATTTGAAATTAGAGGAGACACTTTTTATCAGTCATGAAATTGCCCAAATATCTCGTGGAGAATATAAAGGGATGTATTATTTATTTTTTGTTCATTCTTATAAAATGTCTGTAGTTCTTGCAAACTATACGAAAACTTGTCGCACGTATTTCTAATTGCCTTAACTGCCTTGTTTTATTACAACAACTGTTACACCAAAACCTTACATTATTGACAGACGTATTATACTCGAAGCAATATTTCCTTACAATTGTAACAGGACGGCTAAATTGGTCAGAAATAATTTCGTAACAAAAACTTATTTCACGAATTTGCCTGTCTTAATACATTTAGAATTTTATTAAAGTTAGATAAATATAACTATTTTCTTTTCTTATAAAAAATGTGAAATTCAATAGAATTATATATATTTTTCGTTAAAAAAGTCTAAATATTAGTCTGAGTATCTCTCAGTTGATGTTTAAAGATCGTAATTAGGGAAGTAAATTCACATACGTCATAAAATTCTTAGTTGTCATCTGCACCACAGTTCGCCAAGTTCAATCGCTAATTCTTTGGTATCAGAGGACAACGGTTAGTGTACTGCACGTTTCAAAACACGAAAATTATTCTTTTCTTGTTTTTTTTCTTATCTGTAACAGTCTTTTCACTTTAGTTAATAAAATGTTTGTAATACAATTACACTTAAAATATCAGATCGCAACAAATAATTGATAATTATGACATGTGAACAGAAGTTCGTTGGTTCTATTAAACGAGTGTGTTATATTGTAAAATTTCCTAAGTAAAAGTATTTTCTGGAAGTTTTCCCAATATAGAGATGTTGCACATACATAAATTACCGTATTACAGCCAGCAGAAAATGCCAATATGGTACAGTTGACCTTTGAGTGAGTAAATGTAGTGACCATCTGATTGTCTGCACATCGTGCGACTTTAGGTTATTCACAAAGTTGAAATACACGCTGACAGGTTGGACCCAAAAATGGTATAGCGCATTATAAAGGATAGGCGTCTCTTTCTAATATTTTTGTCAGTTTTGTTTAATCGCGTGAACAACCATGTTTTCGCTGATTCTTCCACCTTCAGCGGAAAATACCGTTTGGTGCCACTTTTGCTGAATTTGTAACTGTGTAAAGAATTATTTTTGTGGGCTGGATTTTTACGTTAAATCAAAAATGATTGACCATTAAGAAATTTTATATAAGTTTATTACAGTTATGCATGAAAAACTTATCTCAGGCACCTGTGGTTTTTACATAGAAGAGATCTGCTGCCCGTACCAAATACGTACTGCTATTCTGTGTTGTGTTGCTTGCTGTAGCTCTCGTACCGACGTCTCCGTATCTCACAGCCGGCAGAACGGGTTAAGTGCAGTGATGACTTTAGTCAGGACCATTGCAAGGCGTCGGCCTCCGGGATTAATTTCTGGCAAGCCGTCGTACTAAATTGTGTGGCTTCGATGAACTCTTCACTAACAAATTGTGGCCCGTTTCTCACGACGATTCTGCCTCGGACTATTTCAGAGACAACAACTTGGAAAAGTTTACAGCAGAACTCATGAGATTTGTAGATCGGTGACACTTAAAACGTATACACGTAACGCAATACGGAGCCTCTCATAATCACATCCACCAGCTGCGGTGAGCGCAGAACAACTGTCCAGTTTCAAAAGCTTATCTCCCATTTTTTTTACTTTTTTTCATTATTAGAAAACTTCGTCGAAATGTCAGTTTCACTGATTCTTCCATTGTTACAAGAATTATAGCACGCAGCTGCAGTTCCGTAGTCAACAATGGCCAACTATTCTGTCATGTTGAGGTCAACAATCGAGACAGGACACGAAAATTACTTGGATGGAAATATTTATCTCCTCCATCCCCATGCACGTGCACGATTTCGAATTCTCCAAACCACAGCAAACAACACTTTCGAGACAAAGCAAAACTAAACCAAAATACACGCGTTACAACTGTACATGGATTGCTTAAAAACCGGGAGTTTTTCGAGGCCGAAAACTGCAGGTGCAGAGGGGTTTCTATCTGATGTCACCAGAATAACAAGATGGGATTTACGACGTCAGATTGACTGGGGCCTGTGATTTGTCCAAAAACAATTGAAAAACACCAATAGGAATGCAGTTGGGCACACAGGTCGCTCAAGGTGGAAGCCTGTAGAGCAGTAGAGCTGTAGAGTGCTAGTGAGCAGTCGCTCATGTTTTCGGATTCGGCGAGAATATAATAGCTCAGCCAGACTCCACCGAAGGCTACAAGGCACATAACCAGCTGCGAGGGACGTCGCTGCGTGACTGAGACCCCCAGTCTGGTAACAAACTTCGTCACTTCTCATGGTTGTGCTTAATCCGTTTCCTCGGGCCTAGTTTGCCACAAAATACCTGAGTTTTCATGACATGGATAGTCGGAACATTATATTTATAATTGTAAGTTTTTATTAGTTTGGAAAATATTGAATGGATTGTTCTTTGCCCTACGGTACTTCCACCTACAGCAGGTAAGAATTTCTAAGAATTGGACCGCTGGAGTCATGCTACGGTTCGGTTGCAGGGAACGTGCCACAGTGGAAAGCGGAATTCGATGATCCAGCTGAACATGTAAGATCCACAACGACGGCCCTTCAGGCAATATATTTCCAAACATAACAACTTCCTTTATTAATTGTTGGTGTAACTCGTAGTTGTTCCAGACTTACCACCATAATTAAAATGTGAGTATTCTGCGTGTTTTACCGATGTTTCCATTGTTGATACAGCATCTCACGGTCAAGTCTTACTTCGAGTACTGACGCAGCCTACTGTTTCATTCAAGAATATTAGTCGTCTAGGGTAGCTTCAAAATATCACTCTGAAATTATGCGAGTTGGTTAAAACTTCCAAATTTATGTAACACCTCGCGACTTCCTGGCTAATGCTTCCAACAAACGCAGGTATTCCAGAAAACTGGTTGTCTCGACTCACAAACAACTAACAACTGCGTCTCTCTTTACAATTGCGAAGAACTGCTTATTGCATGTTTCCGATTCGCGTCTCCATTGCAAACTATTCATAATTATCTATAAAATTTAAAAATGTGTACCAGATAAATTTCTGTCCTCGTCAACTTTTATAGCATCTTTAGAGTGCTAAACACTTGCAATTACATGTACTTGTTCGAACTGAGGTCTCTCAAAGAACTGCTCCAACACAAGTTTGTCAATGAATTACATATTTTCTTCTGTTAACCCCTTTCAGGGCACACTCGCTTCTTCAGAGTTTGCATTTCCGTCGTAACTGATTCTTACGCTGAACTCTGGGCGGGGGAAATTCGCATTTCTTGCTCGAACACTTTCCGTTCTGTATTTATCATCTCGAAGAGGACTGTTGTTTGAACTAATCATAAAATCTCCAAGACTCAAGTCTCGAACAATATTGTCACGTATCGAGTGTTTTAGGTGAATCAGAAACACAAGCATTTAACGGTTGTTTGTATTTATTTAATGCTAGACCACTTTACAGAAGTGCGCACTGTGAAGTGACTGCATCAGCAATATTATTTATATAGTCGGCGAATATTCTAGTACAGTACATTCGAGTGAGTAAAAAAATATAATAAATAAAAATTGCTGTGAATCTAAGACCGAAATTCAGATGTGGCAATATTTAGAAAATTATTAATATGATCTGACCCGTCAATATTTTCTATGTTATATAACATAGTCTTGTAGTAAATAAATAGTAGTCAATGGACAGAAAATTTAACAAATTCTGTGAATGGAGGAGATATTGCCCCTGGTTCGTTTTACGTGGTCTGTGGCACGTGGCACTGCGTCCCCACATCAAACCTGTCTCCCGCCATCGGAAGGGCGTGGGACAAGTACCAAGCGCCCGACCTACCTGATGCAGGTTTTCTAGGATTTGTCCTGCTTCATTTTTAGGTGAATGCCGGATAGGATCCTTAAACCACAGTCCGGGGGCCGTAGTTAACCCTTGCTCTCTATCTTTCCGCATCTCCTCTTCAGTCCCTTTCCTATGTTATTAAAGTGAAGTGGCCACTATGTGGATTACACTATATATAGCCTGTCTACACCTTCTCTCGTTAATACATTGTCGAATGAAGGATAGCTTGTGTCAGTTTCCATGTTCTATCGTTCACTTATATTTCCAAATTGTGAAATCTATTGTAATAATAATATATTTAAATAAATAATATAATAACCAAAGTTCCACGTTGGGCGTTAATTGAATGTAAAGGTATTCGAATTTAAAAATACACATTACAAGTGAATTTTTTTTCACCAAATCATAATATAAATTTAATTTAAAAATACACTTCAAAGCATAATTGTCGGAGCATGAATTTTGTTTCAGAACAAAAATTATACTATGTATTGTATGTACGTTTGTTCGTTTGGGAAACTATTGTAGATCAGGAAATTTTCTAATTGGCTGCGTAGAATGTAAGAAATAAGTGCGCATCACACATGAATGAATGGAAATGTATTTGGACAGCTTACAGTTTTTCCCCGATATGTCAGCGACGTGACGCTGTAGATACGCACCGAGATGCGAAGACAGAATCCTCGGACTGCGGAGTAGAGACTTATGTGGATGTCTCTCGTTTGGAAGACAGGACCCTCAGTCATGAATAATCCGCCCTCTTGGCAGAAAGTAAAACTACATACACTCTTTTGAAAAAACTGACGAGCAATTGGATCTGTCGCTGTGACGCTTTCCAAAGACGTCTCCCTCCGAGATGCTCTTCCGAAATTCATCCAACAATACCCAAGCTGCGCACCATTATGACTAACAACGAAGCTGTTTTATGGAGACAAGACTCGTAATTAAAAATTAAAACACCAAATTTGAAGCAAAGAATGGGTATTCATTACACTATGGTGGAACAACATTTATAACTTGTTCAACACAACTTCAATATTATTCATTCTCAATCTTTATCTTGCTCACATTCTTTTTTATTTTTAAGTTGTTAGAGGTAATTTTTAATTGAATTATATGTAAATATTTGTAAAAATATGATAAAGGGATTCAATCAAGAAAGTAATTCATTAAATTGGTAAAGGACATGTCTCCTAGCGGCCAGGTGTAAAGTCACTAGAATTAGTCAACATTTCCATCCAGTTAATGAACACATTAAAAAATTATTTCCCTTTTTATTTATTAATATTCTTTACCGTTATCTGCTATTAAAACAGTTTACTTTCAGAAAATATATAAAAGAGTACTATAAAGTTAATAAAAGTACTCTAAAAGTATTATCAAATAAGCAATGAAATTGCAATTTCTTCTAGGCTAGAATTATGGCTGTAAACCTACAGTTGATTTGACAATGGATTCCTCAAGAATGGGCCAGTCTGAAAAAGAAATAGGGTGCCACCTGTAGGGATCAAATGGACTTTAATGTATATAATATTCCAGTTCATATGAGCAACGCTGATTCACTGGAGGTGATCATTCTCCCTATTTACAAATCTTATTTTCCTCGTGCTTTCCATACATACGGAGGCAACTATTTTGAAAGTTGATTGTCAGTCTGTCTCCAGCACAAAATGCAAATTCGGACTCATTTTCTTCGGCGAAGTGTAAAATGTGCTGGAATGTTAAGCGTCGACATTCTAAATTGAGCAGTCCCGTTTTACGGAGGCAGCCTCGGAGAAAGGGGAATCTATTCTTACAGCAATCTTGTAGTACGTATTCTGCACATTCCACAGATCGAGATATTGGATTTATCTGCTTCCTATATATTCCGAATTTGCACAGAATTTTAAAATGGTATCACTCTAAATCTTAATGCTAATCAGACAAATAAGGACATACCGAAATTCATGAGCGATTTATTGAATATTTTCGTCTTATGTATCTTTCATTCTTGGTTTGACTTCACGGCCATCATCATCAAGAGTTTCAATTGAATTGCAGTTTTTCATAAATGTGTTAAGGACAGATGAAATGTTGGTATTAACTTCTCTCTGAACTCGCGGGAAGCAATAATGGACTTGACCGAATAATTACCCCGATGTTTTACCAACTGAATATTATCTACGCAGATCTATCTTCCCCTTTGAGATTAGTGAATCGGAAAATTAACGAAATATGGCTAGGTCTTGACCGACGTAACAATGAGCGTTAAACCAAATCTTTTATACTGACCAAAGGTTTGCATAAATCAGTGTACCATGATGTCAGTAAGATATTTAAGGAAAAACGTGTGCTGAATAAAAATTTAACGACTTATATCAAATTTTGTGTTTGAAAAGTATTACCGCGGGGTGAAAAATTGTGTCAAGCAATCAACTCTTTCAACATTGCGGACAGAATTTTCGACCAGTTAGTACTTCCGAGGGTTGTTTAGTTACGAAATAATATTTTTACCGTCATACCTCTATCCGGGCACATTTCATGTTAATATTTTAAAACTCTTCAGCAACAAACATCTTGTTATAATATTTTTGACTATTACTGACACAGCATATTGTTAAAACAAGAGAGACTGGAATGTCTGTCCGACAAAGTGAAGTAAAGCTGCAAAAGAAAGACGAAGTTTTGAAAATCCTTTGTTTACGACAGCATCGAGTCATTTTGCACGTTGAGTAATTTCGTACGGCAAGGACGCTGCAAGCGTCATTGGTGGAGGATTGAAACGACAAATTGGATTTTTTGTTTACGCACAGATAAATATATGCTCAGTCTTACGAGATCCTCTGTAGATGCAGGCTCTGTTTTCATATATTGCTCCCTGGGTCAGAAATATATCAGGGATATATACGGTGAACGGAGTAAGGAATAGGAGAATGATCTCATATTAAATTACGGTTGCTATAGAGGTAACAACTAGGTTAATCTTGAGTGTGCTGGGGCTGTACCTTTTGCTCATATGGCAATAGTTGTCCCCTTCATCCATAGAAACAATCTGCCAATTGACTCCAAACCTTCACTCCAGTCACCGGAACGGTGGATGATAAGTACCAAATACCACCCACAGATTTCCCAAAGGTTTTCCTTGCATCACATTTATATGATTGCCAAGTAAGATCCTTTAACTACAGCCAAGGGGCGCTACTTCTACCTTCTGCCCTTTATATCCTTTCGTAGGATATTATAGGAAAGTTTCCACAGTGTCGATTACCGTCAACTAGCCTGTTCACGTTTTTTTCAAAATAGGTGCAAAGATGTGATAATTAAGAGACACAAGCTACACGAAATATCAATGGGACTTAAGTCTACACTCACAATTATCCCAACTTTTATGACTTACGTGTTAGAAGTCACATATTGTCGCATTGATAAGGTCTTTATCATTCCATAAAACCAGTTGTCGCCCGATGCCTTCTTGTCTCTCATATTTTGAACTAAGGTTCCCACAAGCCGGCCTGTTTTGAGAGGTGTATGATCCGGGGTCGCAGATCTTGGACATATGGTAAGAGTTGTTATCTGTTCCCATTGGAACAGTCGGCCAACTGCCTCCTAAACTAGTCGAGGAAGGAGAAGGGAATGCCGCGTCCCCACAGCAAACCCCTCTACCGCCATTGGAAGGGCGTGGGACAAGTGCCAAGCGTCCAACCTACCTAGGTTTTCTAGGGCTTGTACTGCATCACTTATAAGCGAATGCCGGGTAGGATCCTTAAACTACAACCCGGGCGCCTAGTTAACACATGGCTATCTTCCTCTAGCCTTTCACATTCCCGTTTGCAAACCTCTCCTATTGTATTAAAGGGGAGTTACCACCACTTGGATTAGCCTCATGTAGCCTATTACTCTAAAAAAAGGTTTATTTTTTATTTTTGATGTAAAACTTCTTCTGTTTCCGTATTGTTGGGAAATACGGACCGCATTCAAACGTTAATCTTAAGCTTTACTACTTCTTTTTTTTCAAACAACAACCCACCATCTGTACGTCAGGTCCGGTACTTCTGAGACTACCTACGACTTTGTAATAAAGAACATTAAAAATGTGCTTAATTGTATTTGCTAAAAAACTGTAGTATAATATTTGCGTTTTAAATAAAAAGTAAAAAAACCAAAAAAGTATATGTGGTTTGTGCGTAAATACACAAAAAATTTGAATTTTTTAAATCATCATAGCCTGACACCAGTTCCAATTCTGGGATGAAAGTATAAGGGTAAAAAGTGAAAATTGTAAAAATATTAGTAATAATAGTTGTAACATTGATAAACTCCCAATTAAAATGGTTAGGATATTAAATTAATAATAATGACAAAAAGCTGTAATCGAATTAAAATATTACAATGGAACGGGATAATATAAAATTGAGTACATATCAAGCATAGTTGTTACGAGCAGCACTTAACCATCAAATATTCATAACTTACTTAATAATTTCTAAAAATATTGTTGACACCAATTACTTTTAATTAGGACAATAATTTATATATAGACAGTAATTATAAATTCAGATTAATTTCTGAAATGTTATACATTAAGTATACTATAAATTATAAATTCACTTCGGGCTAATACCGAATCATTCTTTAAACAATATTTACAATCTTATAAATCTGTAATTTTAAAAATTAATCTCAAAGTTATAGTCCAAATTTTTGTCGTTTCATTTGTTTTAACTTACGTTATTATGGTATGTATTATATCTGTAAATTAATTATATTTTATATGCCTGATGAAGGTCCACTTCAGAACCGAAAATGTTGTATTTTTAATTGAAGCACATTATATATTTGCTTGACTTTTGGCTGTCCATTTATCCAACTAAACTTAATTTATTTACTATTTCGCCTTTAAGGAAAGAATGAATCCCGTAATAGAATGGTCAAACATTCAATTCACTTACTTAGCTTATAGTACTCGCAAGGTATCTCAAGAATAGGAGTACATAAGACAGGAAGGGGAAGTTTTCTCTCTACCTGGTCGTTAATCGTACTTGGGTCGCTGTCCACACGGTCGCTGAGAGCACGACACCACTATGAGCACAGTGGATTAATGGCATAAATATAATGCAATATTTTTTACGGTATTATTTTATACAAGCGGAACATGATTTCTGTAAGAACTTTTTTATCATATATTGCAAGAAACATACATTACATGGAACAAATTAAAGGTGGCTTATAATTTACGAACAGCTACAACTCAGCAACAGAAGAACACAGACCGCATTGTTACCAGCATTACATAACAATTGTACGCATTGCCAACATAATGCAAACCCATTTTTTTCTTTTAGTAAAAAATATTTAAAAACTCGGGCAACTACACTTATCTATTCTATAAATGAAAATTAACACATTATACAAAATTTGCCCCATAATATTTAACAATTTTAATTTATTTAACATATCCTGAATCTTACAATTTTTATTTTCATACAAGATAGCTCTTAATCCTCTATTCCATATTATGTCTAATTTATTAATAACATTACTACTTATACCAAATAATAATGAATTAAATAACGTATATGAGAAACCTACAGACTACGCCTATTTTTTTTGGCTATTTCTTTTCAACATACTCTGCATATTTATTAAATTTTAGCTCACAGTGATTAATAACTCCTTGGTACTCAAAATGTTTAACCCACTCTATCTCCTCATCTCCAACAACTATATATCACAGACTTGCAGTTTCTTACCTACTTACATACATTTGGTTTTCTTAGTATTCAAACTTAATTTATCATTAATTTTATTTACAATGTCTTTACAATTTTTACCAGATAACAAAATCAGGGCGGCATCAGCAAACAAATGAATTTTTACTTCCTTTACTACTTTCGGTAATTCATTAATGTACAAAATGAATAACAGTGACCCTAATTTTCTGCCTTGAGGCAACCAAAATCATCTTTAAGATAATTAATTTTAACATACTGTTTTTTATTTATTACATAAACTTTTATCCAACTCAAAGCTATTCCTCTCACTCCATACCTGAACAATTTATCAATTAACTTATCTCTACAAACAGTCTCGAAAGCCCTCTTGAGGTCCAAGATTAAAGCCACTTTTTCATTTCCAATATCACTTTTCCATGATTGTACTACAAGTTATACAGCAGTTTCTGTCGAATGTTAATGCCTAAACCCTGACTGATACACAGAAATAATTTTATTTTTATTTACATGTTCTATCAATATATCATAAATTATAGACTCAAGAATTTCATCAATAATAGGTAAGACATTCACTGGTTGAAAATCATCCATAGCTATACTATTTGGAACTTGAAGAATTGGAGTAACAAATGAGACTTTCATTGAATCTGGTACAATATAGATAACAAGAGATTCATTTACAATATATAACACTTCACAGCCAACCACATCCCACTTTTTTTAAAAACAGTTTGGCATTTAGGATTCAATTACTTCCAATGTAACATTGTCTAAGCAATATCTGGTCTTGTCGTGTGTGTTAAATAGAGGAGACATTCAATAGACTCTCTGCAATGGACATAATTTATTTTATCATCAGGATTGTCTTCAAATTTTGCATTGACTTCAATTGGTGTCCGAACTGGTCTACAGTCAGACATATTAAAAAGATTGAATACTTGCTTAATATATATTTCTTGGTCTAGCATGATTACTCCTGTCCCTCGATATCTATATCAATACATTGCTTGACTTCTCCAAAATGTTTCATGCAAAATTTTTCCTTTAATTCATTCTTTATTTCTAACTTTGTGTTATTGTTATTAGTGAAAATTAAGAGATCATCCACTCACACAGCTATGTAAAGCATTTCAGATTAATAATATATACAACGATCAATCTTTGATCTATACAATCCAAATTCAAGAAAACATTTAATGAGCGTGAGATTCCATTACCAGCTAGCTTGCTTCGGTCCATATATGGATTTATGTATTAGACACACACCTTTTGTATAATGTTCAGGCTACAACATGTAAATGTCATTGTCTATGTCTCCCTGAAGAAATGCACTCACAACGTCCATCTGATCAATTTCCAGGTTGTACTCCATATCAAGAGCAATTAAATAATGAATTGAAGTGTATCTTACCACTGGAGCATATACTTCATCATAATTATTTCTTTGCTTTGTGCATGATAACGAATTGTACTTTAAAATGTATGATTTCTCCTTTCTCATTAGTTTTAGTTTCAAAATTCCACTTGCATGGTAAGATCCTTTTATTTTGTGGAAGTTCTCATTTTCAATTAAGGAACTGTATTCTTCATCCATGGCTGACTTCCACTGGTCTGCATAGCTAGATGACAAAGCTTCATTCACAGTTTGAGGATCATTTAAATTAGACATCTGACAGAAAAAGCTGATGTCTCCAACTTTCTGTTTATACTGTACAGCTCTATTACATGGATGAAGAGTCATTTTATGTGTCAAAGTCTCTATATCAATTTTTGTGTCACATATGATGGATCATTGACTCTTGACTGATAATCATCACTTGAAGAGTTACTTTTTCTATCAGATTCTTCTTTGAATAGTTATTTTACAAAATTTAAAAAATATATATTAAAAAAATTGAATATCAATTTCACTGTGAGAAACACAAGGTTTGTTATTTTGTACATTTTCTAAAAACACCAAATTCCTACTTTTAGTTATTTTATTTGTGTCTAGCAAATGGTATCCTTTGGTAGAATCACAATACCTCACTATTATTAATTTTCTAGATGTCCCATTTTCGACACTGTTCCATGACCTCTGAACCAAAGATCTTCATAGGAGTTTCATGGGAGTTTTAGTTTCAATTACTTTAGTGGAAGATCTGTTGATGATATATGCTGCTCTTGCTATAGCTTCTGTGCAGAGCCTTTTTGATTAATTAGCATCAACCAACTATTTCAACCAAAGTCCTGTTCATCCTATCGGCAGACCATTCTGCTGGGGTGAGTACATATTTGATGCTCCATACCATGATTTCTGAGGAAATTTTCGAAATCTTTATTACAGAATTCCTTCCCATTGTCTGATCGAACAGCTTTTATTTTTCAGTCAAGGTCATTATCTACTCTAATCTGAATTCTTCCAGCACTCTCATTTTGTCTTTCAGAAAATAGACAAACTCTCTTCTTGAAAAATCATCAATGAAAGTAATAAAATATTTCATACCTCCAAGAGACAGGTTTTCCATTGGACCACATAAATCACAGTGGATAAGTTGCAACAGACTCAATGCTCTGGAACCAGTAGTATTAAAAGGTATCCTTGTCTGCTTTCCTTCAAGACAGGTGGTGCACGTGATTGGGAGATAAATTTTAACAGGATACCTATTTACTCCCTCAACACTCCCTCTTATATATTTCTAATACATAATTCTATATATAATTCTGGGAAGAGATTGAATACATTTAATTTCTTTTTCAAAGGAGCTTAAATATTCATTTAAAAATCATAATACTGTAAACTCGTTAAACACTAATTATTTCTCTTGAAAGTGTGTTAGCTAAACAGGAAAAAGTTTTCTGATCAGATATTGGATGTTTCAATTATCAAAAAGTTCACTTGACCTTGAACTCTAATTATACGCCGAGGCGTATGAAACATGTAACTGTTCCATTTGTTATTCGAGAGAAATTCTAGTCTGAGTTGGCAGATTAGAGGAAAATGGTGTTTTAAGGAAAGTAGGTCTAAATTAATCTCCCCCATCATTTGTCACAACTGCTTTTCTTGTGCTTAAACCGAATGGTTCAGTACGAATTGCTGGATTAATTAACAAATCAATGCATAAATTTTAATTTCGGAATATCATCCTGTTCCTAGGTTTGAAGAAATTTCTTCCCGTTTACGAGGTGGTACAGAACATTCGTCCCTAGATATTTCTAATGCATAGAATCAATTAGAATTCGATGATGAAAGCTCACGGCACGAGCCCTTAATTACCCACTGGGGCTTACATTTCGTTAAACGACTAATTTATGAAATTATATCTGCTCCTACAATTTTTTTAGAGAACAATGGATTCATTGTTTTCAAATAGTTGTTTTAGAATGTTTTAAAATTTATCATCCTACCCCCGTACGTAGGGGCTGAAATAACTTCAGTGATAGAGTGAATATCAGATTTAAACTCGGTGACTTCTATAACCCTGGATTTGACACCAATCTCGGTTATCTGGCGTTATTTTTATATAACGCCCCTCTATCACCTCCCTTATTGGTGCTTTAAGGGGTAATTGTAACACTATAACTGATGATATTATACACTAAATACATCTGGATAGAAAGTATTCATCACATAGATCCCAAAAAGTAACTGATAGCGATAATATCGGCCGTTATAGCATGTTTTTAAATTTAACCTCCTTTCTCCCCTTGGTAGTTGCTTAACACTTCGGAAACCCGACAGATATATGTAAAAAAAATAATTTCGGATTGGAAATGATAAATTATTACGCGGTAAAAATTAGGCACTATTGAAAATTATCTAAACAGAGTTAGACATGTAGTATATAACGTGCGGCGTCGAAGAATTGGTAACACACTGGTGTAGTTTTATTATTTAACATAATTATCTTTGTAAAAATGGTTATTTGGGATGATGTAGCACATAACTTCACAACCTCACGAGCCGCCACTAACTACGACATTAAACCGAATCTTTAAGATATTATGTAAGTTGTAATTCGTTAATGTGTTCAGACGTAATTACACTTCACTTTTATTTGTCGATGCTCATAGCTTAGGAGATTAGCTGTGCAGTCCTGACTGCAGTGTCGGAAGAACGTGTTGATGATTCCGCACGATCAGCCTTCACGATAGGGATAGGAGGAACCAGCTCTCCGCGTTCACACAATATTGACGTCCTCATAGAAGTCTGGTAATTGATAGGAGTGATCGGGGTATCTAGTGGCTATGTTTCAATTGTGTGCATTTTTTAAAAATCTTCCTATAATACGCGTTGATTAATTATTAACACAATTCGTGGATTAATAGTCTGGTTCAAACGGATGATTGCATTGGGAGCGTGATTATTCTACAATTATTTATCCCTAGACACGAAAATCATGACCTTTCACTGCGGCAGTTAAAACAACAGTGGACTCCAAGAATGGCGTCGGCAACGGCTTTTTATCTCCGAGAACAAAACGAAAATGGCAAATTTCAATCGTAATTGTTTCACTATTCAAATAGCAACCTACCGGTAATTTATTCGTATAAACCTTCCAATTAATTAAGCTAATTTGGAAAAGAGAAAAAACTATTTAATTAAAAGTTTTGATGTTCTTTTAAATGGCCGAAAGCTTTTCATATCTCAAAAATACTCAAAATTTATTTACTACATTATGCATTATGTATTATGCATGTTGAGAACTTCGATGCAAAACAATGTCACGTAGCAATGTGAAAAAATGTTATTAATTGAACGTGGAAATTATTGGTTAAACTCTGGAATCTTCAGAAAAATTTCCGAAACGTTCGCAAAATAGGCGAAAAACGTATGGAACCTCACAAAATCCCACCCTTCAAAGCTGGACAAAATCGTGTTCATCTCAAAAGAGAAATGACATAAGTTGCTGATTTTGCTTATCCATAAAAAGACCAACGTAAGCAAAAGTATGGTGTATAGGGTAGGAAAGTAAATGATATACAATTGGTACGTCAGCTGTCAGGTGGTGTGGACGTCTTACACCTTTCAAAGTGACAGCTGCCAATTACGTAATGTTGATATTGTTTTCTTACATACGACTTGAGACTGTGGAAGTTAAATATACCGACAATCTCGCCATTATCGTTAATTCATTTTGCGACATTTGGGATCGGGATTTTGTTAATACGAAATGGGTCTCGAAAAAGTTGAAAGAACTTAGATACAGTTTTTTAGATACATCGGAAGGCTTTGGGACTGTTAGAAGAACCTGTTGGTTTGTCTCAAAATATTACGTTTTCTTTATATGCTGTTTTGTACGGTTAGTGGCAGCTGTCTCAGTGTTAGTCATTAATTTCTCATTAGTTAATATTTCATTTTCAAGGTAAAGAGATAGTAATTAATAGATTTCGGGAAATAATGAAGGTGGTTTTTCCCTAAATTGGGCTTCATGAGAACATACACCAGTACTTTCACGAGACAATATTCAACCACTCCTTAATTTTGGGTATTATCTCGTACCAAGAATCTTGCTTATGCAAACAGTACACACAAAGTAGAAGTGACAGTTCTTTCATTATTATTTCTACTGAGTTAGATTGCGAATGACGTGGATTAATATAAAAGGACGTTAATAGATTTTAGAAGATCGCGCAAAAGCATCGGGCATGACTTGGGCTCCGCGATCTGTTAATGTTCTTCCGTAAGGAGCTGCAATCTCAATAAACTTTCTAACGCATCTAAAACAAGAGTTAGCGTTAGCTTTTTTAGGGGGAAATTTTAACAAATTTGGAAAATACATCAATTATAGCCAATATAACCATTTTTCGGTTTTTGGACACGGGCAAGGTGCAATACATTAATATATAGGGACGTTAGGTAATTAGGTTTAGAGAGAATTATTGGTTGAAAAGTTCCTGCTTGCGAATTTAGTCTTTTTACAAATGTTAATTGAGCAATCATAACATGTACAATTCTTTTCATACCGTTCCAATAGAAATGTTGTAGGTGAGTGGAATGAAACTGTTTAGAGCCAAAACGATCATATTTAGTGTAAAAAAATCTATTTAATCTTCTTTTACTTCTGTTTGGACTAAAATGCGAAAAAGACCTTCGTGGGATTGGTTCGTTGCAAAACTACGCCGTTTACGATATTCCACATGTTGCCTTGGCATGTATTTTGGGGAGTAAGTCTCTTTCTAATGTTTGGCAGTAATCCCTCCATCCAAAAATTCCTTAAGTCAAGAAGATTCCTCGGAATTTATAATTACCACTCGCGTCTCCACAATTTCGAAAAAAAAGCATTTATCTCCAAGCTTAAATTACGGATTAATAGCGGATTAATGTTCCAATTGGACGATCGAGGCTATAGTAGAGTTCTTCACGGACCTGAAAAATATTATTCCGTATTCTTTCCATTATCTGGTCATCAAAGAAACTTAGACCGTATCTATTGGGACGGAGATTTTGTCGTCATTACGGATCACCAATTATTAGTTCTGCAAAAGTTCCAATATCAAAATCAAAGCCCGATCGCTGCTTTTTCTTCAAGTCTTGCTCAATGCGCTTAGAATACTTGACGATTTTATTTAATTTTGCCATGTGTATAATTTTAAACAATTTTTGAGGCAAAATTTTTTTTGCTTCATTATAGTTTGAATAAATATACTATTTTGAAGTTCCTCAACAGAGCTCTGCAATAATTTGAAGAAATCCTCCTTAATATACGCTGAGGTATATTTTACATGAAATTTAGCAACTACCAAACCAGTTTTCACTCTGGTCTAAAAGTGTAATTTATTTGTGATTGCCGACACCTTTGTCTGATACATTTTTTATGACGTTTCAAGTTTTGTTATCAGCATTTGCTATGCGACTGGAATTAATAAAAATATCTTTCCTGTTCCGATGTGCTATGACCTCTTGGTTGAAACATTTCCCGCAAACTGGTGTTGCTGCGGCGTTGCGGAACCTAGGAATCTGGTTGATGATACTGGTTCCAAATCCATCCAGCCTCGTGACCCACGTTAAAACTCATCTAACATAATAGTATACATGGTCAAAATGATAAATGTTGTACGGTAATAAGTGAGATAGGCATTAATGTTATTTGTATTATTTTATACTATCTGGTTACCCGTCATTGCCCGGGATATTTTTTTATGTAAGCCCTAAAATATATTTCATTCAGCATTAATCTACTGGCCCTGAAGTGATTTAACCTACCTATCTAATCCAGAGAAAATGCTAATTTCATCCCATTTATCAATGGAAGCGAGTCAAAGTTTCTTTATGTATGTAGAGTGTCAAAAGGTTTCCCGGTATCATTCAGAATAATTAATACTCCAGATACTTTAAAAGAACCAACATTATTTGCCATACCTTAAGAGAGTAAAAAATACTCATAATACCGATATCCTAAGTGAGTGAAAATTATTCGGTCACTTAAGAGAGTTAAAAACACTTCCGGCTAGTTAACAGAATCTATAATACTCATCGTACATTAAGAAGGAAAAATAATACTCCCATTACGTTAAGAGTCAAAAAGAGTTCCCGTACCCTAATAGAATAAAAAATACTTAAAGGAGTTAAGGGAGCCAGAGATACTTCCAATACCTAAGAGTGAAGAAAATCCCGGTACCTTAAGAGAAACCGAAATACTCCCGGTACCTTAACGGGACAAATACACCCGGTGCCTTATGTGAGTCAAAAATACTTTCATTATATGATAAGAATCAGACATACTCCCTTTAGCCAAAGAAGGACAAAATTACTTCCATACACTGAGCGTGTCGAAAGTACTCCCAGTACTTTAAAATAACCAACATTATTTGCCATAACTTAAGAGAGTTCTGTAGAAACATGATAAATTTTCCCGGTACCTAAAAGAGTCTAAAATATTCCTGATACATTAAAAGGTTTCGAAATATAGGGGTACATAAAGAAAAAATACTCCCTGTAATTTAGAATATAATTAAAATTTCACTTCTACATCTATAGATATACTACGTTTTCGTATCGTATCATCTGTAAAAATTCGGTAGAATTCAATCTACGTGTTTAAGATTATATGCGGAACATTCCCCCACCTTCTTTAGGTAGAAATACAACCAGCAATTTGAATGTCATACTTAAACTCAGCAACATCTATAGCTCAGGATTCAAACCAAGCTCGGTAGTTTTTGCGTTATTTTACGTTACGCCACTCCACTGTCACGACTACTGGTGGCCCCCTCCCATGCCGAAAGAGGGTGAAATTTTACACAAAAACATCGGGAAAACATTGTTAATCTGACACCGTAAACTATAATATTTTTTTAATGTATTTTTGTATTTTCATGTAATAAAGTTTTTTTTATATGTATAGTAATAAAGGCGAATCATTACAATAACTTGTTTGAAAATTTTCACGTCTTACCCCCAAGTGTTTGTTTTGGGCTTAAAAGGAACACGTGTAAAAAAATTTGACTCCACTCCACTCCATTTGTATGCGGAACACACACATACTGTGAAAACATGTCATCTTTGCCAACTGTGTAAACACAACAATTTGAATTTATGTTCATTAGAATATTTAGGCACACACACACATACAATTTTATTTATTAGATGCAATTATTAGCACACTTCGTCATTTGGACGAAGATTGCAAATGAGACAGGAAGTTGGAGTTTATGAGGGACCCCTCGGCAGTTCTCTAGCTAGCAGATCTTTTCTGATCATGAGGCCCCTTTCACACTGCGATTCTGTCTGTCAGTCACTTCTGAAGCAGCCAGACCGGCCATGGGCGCAAGGAGAGTTACGTCGTCGACACGTCTGCGATTCACGAAATGAGTCGCTCGGGACCTGCGGCCTTCTCGAGTCTTTAAAGTCTGGAGGCGACTGACGGACCATTGACGGCAATGGGCTCGTTCTCACGACGAGTCTATGTATCAGAGTCTCGTTCCCGTTCCATGCTCTCATTGCGTATTCTCCGGATTGTTGTTAATTCTTCTATTTTTTTCATTTTATTTATAAAACAATTTTATAAATATGTATAAAAATATATAAATATTTCCTTGATTAATTAAAAACCTTTATTAGTCCTCATATAAACTAATGTCAATAGGAGCTTTCGGCTTTTTCCTAAGCAGTATTCAGTTATTTATGTAGAAAATCCATCTGTTAATTATATATAAAATTACAAAGTATTTAAAACCTATTATGCCACGCTTTCCTCGGCACGTGGCATTCGTACAACGTATATTTTTTTATATTAATAGCAGATGAATATGGCTTATGAGAAAGTCGAAAGCTATTTGACATTATTTTATTTGATGACTAGTAAAGGTTTTTTATTTTTTAACTTATTTTACCAAAAGTCTTAGCCTGAATTTCTTTAAATATTTCGGATAATATTGTCAATGGTTAAAATAAATACAAATATTTGGATATTTGTCCTTCGAACACGATGATGTTTGGATCTATTTTTGATACGTCATATAAGCAACTCATTGAGATGAAAATATAATACGCCTGTTTTAAAATATAATAATTAGATAAAGAAACTACAAATATAGTATCCAATTATGACAAAAATTGAAGAATGAAAATATAAATATTTGATACTCAAACTGAATAATCGTCTACGATTTTTACAAAAAGTATATTATCACTCCGTACTACTGCAGGATTTTCAAACGACATTTTCCGCGAAACTACGTTTGCTTTTGGAGTGAGCCTTAGCAGATTATTGTAAACATTCCTCTGAGATGTCATAAAAGTTCAACCCTGCATATGATCTGACTCGGTAGATAACGAAAATCGTTTTGCGTCGGCCACCTGGACCTAGTGCAACTAACGGTGGGGGGGGGGGGGGTTAAATATTCAACAATATAAATTAACAAAATTAATTAGATTTAAATAGTAGCAGAATATTACATATTTATATTATTCTGAATGATCTGTAAATATGTCCATTGTTTTGCATTCCTCTATTCTTGGATATATCAAAAAAATGAAGTAAAAACTTAAATCATAGATGATTGCGCGTAAGAGTTTGTTGGGCCGGGGTGGCGAGAGCGACTGTGTTTTTTTGTACCGCCGACTTGTAAAGGAGGCGTGACTCGCAGACACACAATCGCCGTGTGAAAGGGGCCTAAGGGCGATTGCCCTTCTGAGAGCACATGGGCTGTGAATAATGACCTTGGATGATAATGACTGTGCGGAATAAATTTTAGACAAATATTTTCAAAAACCTCCCGAGGTGAAGGAGGTTTGTATGACGGCTAAGTGCGGAAAAACGGGCGCGGTTTCAGACAGTCGGGTTGGATTATGGAGTGACGGTCGCGTCTGAGGATTGGGTGAACGGTCGATTGTTCAGAAGTGCGGGCGGACGCATCAATGAGTTTCAGCTGCTTTCCAAAATCACTGGTTTAAGAAGTCCATATCCAAAAGTTGTGTACGACATTTCGCCCCTTTTGCGATGGAGGTGGTTAATTTATTTTGTATCAACCTTACTACGAGATTAAGAGGGTCTGAACTACTACTGGTTGCAACTAATCGGCTGTGAAATACAACTTCCTAGTGAAAGTTCTGTGAATAAATATTTTTCTGTTCTTTAACTTTCAAGATTTTTTTGAGCTGTCGTCTACAGCGACCTAACGGCCCATTATCTTATTTTCTTTGCGTAAAATAATTAATTACATTCTGTCCATGCATGTGTCGAAAATAAAAATTCTCTTCTGAGATGTAGCTTAATTCAAAATTAATATATGCCTATTAATAGAACGATGACTCTGTAGTACATGTTTGTTAATTTTAATTTCTGTATTACAAGAAAAATGATACAGTTTTGTACAAATATTATTTGTAGTCTTCTCCTCAGAAATATTTCATAGTGAGTATTTATTAGTATGTAAAAGTAATAATAATATAATAAAGACGATAATCAAGATCGAAAAGAGAGAACAATAGAGCAAGAATATGAAACTTCCGTCAACTGTTTTTGGGTGTTATAATTTATTTAGCTGCATCTATTCGTCTTAATATACGAGAATCAAGAAATTTGCTACGTTGTCTGAAATGACAAATGTACTTGAATAGAAGTTGATTTTATTCTTGTCGTCCGCTTACTCTGAATAATATGCATACAATTTTCTTGATTCGTAATTGTTATTGGTGAGTATATATGTTAATTTCTGACAAATATAGAGAAATATAAAATGACCGTCAATTTTGAATATTGTAAATACATTTCGAAAAAGTTATCTCGTAACAGAAAATTACTCTCAATAACCACGAAAGTGCAAAATACCCATTTATTTAGGACGTAAACTATCGCTTCAGCTAACAGAACAGGCTGATTACATATAGAAGAGATCAAGTTTCGTTCCCAGGAGTCTACCGGAACCTGAGGTTTAACGCAACATACTTCATCTGTGCTCCTTCTCGGTGTTATGGCATGCTGCAACTAGTGCAAAATCACATCACATTTCATAAATGTATGCACATATCCACTACTTAAGAACGTATTTGTTACATTTTACAATTTGACAAAGAGATTTTACTTTTAAATGAAGCAGATGACTCTCACTCTCTCCTGTTACAGAACTGTATCTCACTCCTTATATATTTTTCAATTAATTCACCTACAAACGTCAGATGTACTCAATTATAAAGCAAAGTTTTGAAATGTAATATAATTTAAATATGTTAGAATTAAAAATATATATGCCAGCTAGAATTTACGCCATGAGCATTATTCAATCTCTTTTCCGGGATTAGTAAACTATAAAGAATTATTCAGAAGATTAAATTGAGTACATCGTCCTTTTTCAAGTAAAAGAGTCTGGCCACTTACAGACCTCCCAGTCAGATATAACATTTGTAATTATTCCTTATGAGATCATATTTAAGACGTCTTCCTACAATTATTCTCCGACACTGTCGCGTGTCATTCAACTTTTCGACTTCTTAATGAACCAGCATCATTTGGCTGCATATTTCTTGTATAGATGGTATTTTTTTTGACGAGCTATTGTTTACAGAATTTTGTCAAGTTATTCCTGGCACCTTATCTGAGTTTAGAAACCTTTGCACCCAAAAGAGTGAACTCGCATAATACTGTATTTAATGATCACATCATCATAAAAATTACATGATAAGCCACGTCCTCTTTCTCTTATTCTCTCCTAATGTAACACTTCAAGTTTACTTCCAAATATTAAATTGCAAAAATTAACAATTTTATTATTTATTTATAATGGATTTTTGCAAATTAGTTAAAAAAAACGTAATCAATAGATTCTTCAAATATACTGTAAGCAATACTTACTCAGCCACTTGAGGACTGAAGAAATCGCACATATCCGCCAGAGATCTCTCGTAGATAGGAGGAAATTTACTGGCTCCAAGGGTTCGCTAGGACTATTAGAATTATATAAGATTAGAAGGGAAAAGTTAAAATCAGCAATCAGAAACTGTAAAAGTCAGTGCTGCTCTAACCTAATTGATGGAGTAGACAAGGATACGTTGGAAAAGGCGTTGCAGATATTTCTAGGACTAGGCCACCCGGGTACAAACAATAGCTCGTGGGTCCTGGATATAATCAAATCTTTATTTCACATCATAAAGAAAACATATGGTTGCACTACCCACAGAAAAAACAGAAATGATCACAATAGAAGAGCCAAAAAGTAACAGTTCAATAAAAAATAATAAAGCAACAGGACCAAACATATCCCGAACGAGGTCCTAAAAGGAGTAACAGCAACATACCCAGAGCTACTACTAAAAGCATATAACATCTGCTCGGAAGGCAAAATGTTCCAAAAGACAGTGGAAGTTCTTCAGGAAACGAAACAAGGCATTGGCCTGTCCTTCCTCCTATAGGCCTATTTGCTTCATGAACTATATGGGTATAGTTTTTGAGGGTATAGTCCTGGAGAGAATCAGGTGGTTTCTCAATAAAACTAACAAGCTCTCCGACCGAAGGTCTACTATGGACGCCATCCAACTGGTAGTACGAGAGTTACATTCCCATGCAGACCCCTCTCCACAACGCTCCGTGAGAAGCTATCAATTTTAATATATAAATATTGTATTCTAATTTACTACATTTATTTTGTAGAATTTTAGAATACTAAGTTTGATGAGTAGTTATTTTTCGGCTCAATTAAATTGTTAGTGTTTTTCTGGATGCTGTTTGTGTATAATTTCAAACCCTTTCGTCACGGGGAGGGAAAAACGTTAGGGGTGGGGGCGTTACTCATAAATAACGCGAAAACAGCCGATATGGAAGTCGAATCCAAGGTTATGGATGTCGCTGTGTTCAATTATGACACTTGCCGGTAAACCTCCCGGGTAGGAGGAAAACGTTTCTTATTAATTATTAATTGATAGTTTTTGTCGTCAAGTTCGTGGTGCATAATTTCAACCTCTTTCAGAATACGAGGGATGCATTCTTATGGGTGGGGCTGGATGGGTGTTACATAAAAGTAAAGTAAAAAAAACGAGATTAGAGTCAAATCCGCGGTATGGACACTGCTAAGTATAATTATGACATTCAACTTGCTGGTTAAGTTGTTCTTCTACCCCTATGAGGTGAAAGGGGAAAAAATGTGTATAATCCACATACAAATGTACACCCGTGGAGAAAATTTGAAATAGGAAGGAAACACTGTTGGTGTAAGTCACGACTAACTCAATTAGGGATGAGAGTGGAACGGCGTGGAAATTTTCTAACATTTTCAAACGGCTGATATTTGTGTCGAATAAATCTTTCTAGGACAATGTGATTGATAGTGTTTGTTCCCATGTTGTTTGTGTATAATTTCAACCCGTTTCGGCACCGGAATGAAACACCATTCGTGGCGTGTGTTGAAGGGCGTTACATAAAAACAACCCAGATTGGAGTTGAATCCGGTGTTATTGATGTCTCTTCGATTAAATATGATATTCAATGTGCCGGCTGATTCGCAGGGGCGGGAGTGGATATTGGTGGAAAATATCAAACTTGCTAAAGGCCGATATTTGCGTTGAATAAATATTTTTCAGAGACAGTTGGATTGATAGTTTCTCCCGAAGTTATTTGCATATAATTTCAACCTTTTTGCTCATGGAAGGGGAGCACCTTAAGGAGTGGAAATGGAAAAACATTACATACAATATTGGGAAAACAACTTAGATTGGATTCGAATCCGGTGTTATGTCGCATAGTTTCATTTTGTCATTAAAATTTCCGTTTAATTGTATTACAACCTCTACGTGTGGGGGTGGAAGGGGGAAACGAAGTTGCGCGTACAATCTTAAGATGGGGAAGGGGTTCTGATGAAATTAGATTGCCTCTGCATATCACTTATTGATAGATTAATGTAGAATTAAATACTTTTTCGGGCCTATATAAATTAATACCCGGGAAACGCCGCGCACCCAGTTAGTTACACGATAAAAAAACAATTTTACATTCTATGCGCCTCTTAAAAATGGAAACACATTAGTAGTGGAACGGCTACTCACGTGATTCGCTAGAAGCAATCAATGAATACTAACATCAATTGTCTCTTTTACTACACCTCCAATCATTATTCCTATTTCTCCTTCCTTCTTCCCGTGGAAGCTGGTTAACAAGGATCAAGAATATCAATTCAAGAAAATTATTATTTTGGCTATACACAGAATACATACATAATCCTTATTGCTAACTTATTCCTAAACATCAATTCACATGGATGGAATGTACATAATGGAAAACAGTTTATGTGTGAGGTTATGAACTCTACCACCGATCAGCGGCCAGGACCAAAACCGAACTGGTGGTCCAGCACAGTGCTGCGGCGCTGCGTGGTGAGGCTGGTAACTATCACAGTGGCGGAGGGGTGGGGGAGAGTGATAGACGGCGTACATGAGGACGGCTCAAATATGTGTATGAAATGTACATGAATAAACTTCCTGGATTTAATAATTTGGAGAAGTGGTAGAAGATGCATTAAGTCTCTGACTTGCTATTAAATTACCATTCAAATCATCCGTTTAAGTATGAATATTGTCTGTAGCAATTTGTAGTATAAAGGTACTAAATTAACTGATGTAACCATTTTAATCAATATTAAAGGGAGCGTGTTTTATTTCATATAAGAATGCTTATACTCTGTAACTATCATGGGAAAAATATGGATTGATGAAAGACGGATGTGTCATGAATGATAACGCAATTTTATGACAAGAGACTTGAGAATAAAATAACTATCTTAAGGCAGTTTATACTCCTGGTGTCCTAAAAGAGTAAAAAAAAGTTTCACATACCTCAATAGCGTCAAAAATACTCCCTGTACAATTGAAAGTAAAAAATCTCCTCGTGCTTTAAGAGAAACAAAAGTATTTGCCACACCTAAAGAGAATAAAAAACCTCATAATGCCGGAAGCCTAAGAGACTAAAAATTACTTCCACTTCCTTAAGAGTGTTAAAAAGCTACCGGAAGTTTTACAGAACAAAATATACCCACGGTACTTTAAGAAGGATAAAAATACTTCCATTACGTTAAGAGCGTCAAAAAGATTCCCCGTATCCTGATAGAGTAAAAAATACTCCCGGTACTTTAAGGGAGTCTGAAATACTAATAATACTTTAAGAGAGTGAAAAATAATTCCGGTACCTTTAGCGTGACAAAAATACGAGGGTGAATCAATAAGTAATGCTTCCTATTTTTTTTCCATTTGTCAAGACAATTAAATGCAATTTACATAGCATAAATTCACAACATTAATAATTAAATTTTCACTTTTCAATATAGTCCCGTCTTTTAATTATTTAATAATAATGACAATGTAAATCATTTGAATGTAATAAATGAAGGGGTTTAAGCCAGTGAATCGTGGAGGAAAGGAGGGTGAGTCGAAGGACATGATACTATGTTTGGCTTATGATAATATTTAAAACAAGAAGTTAAAAAACTATGTAATGGGAATTAATTTATAAAAAAAATGACCGACGAGATTGATAGTTTATTTAAAGATATCAAATTTAGAGATACTTCTTTCGAAATGAATAAATTAATTGAATGTATTAGTATTATAAAAGATATACGAGATATTTTATATGTTGTATATAACATTACGACATAGATTATAGCCAGTGCTTCATAGAACATAATACTCGTAGCATGAATATAAATAGTATGATATAATATTACAAGAGAAATACCATACTCGTCTGCGAGGGTTGTTCTCTCGCAGGCAGTACCTGCGAGGGATGTCCTCTCGCAGACAGAACCTTGTAGGAGAGACAGGAAGGGGCTACCTTTGGGGTAGTTTTTGAACTAAGGTTCCCACAAGTCGAGAGACCTCGGCCTGTTTAAGGAGGTGTTTGTTCTGGGGTCGCAGACCTTGAGCATATGGTAAGGGTTGTTCACTGTTCCAATTGGAACAGTCGGCCAGTTGCCTCCTAAACAGGTCGAGGCACGGAGCAGGGAATGCTGCGTCCCCACAGCAAACTCCTCTCCCGCTATCGGAAGGGCGTGGGACAAGTACCCAATGCCCGACCTACCTGATGCAGGTTTTTCTAGTGTTTTCCCTGCATTACTTTTAGGCGAGTAGAATCCTTAAAATTTAGTCCGGGGGACCTAGTTAACCCTTTGATACCTTCCTCTACCATTTCGCATCCCCCCTTTCAGATCCCTTCCTATTAAATAAACACAGGCTGGTGTTTTTCACAACGTAATTTAATAATTTAACAAACACAATGTTTGAACCGTAATGGAACCTCTTCCACTTAAGTTCATTATCAAAAATTGTTAAAAAAAATCTTACAAACATAATTTATAATACAATTAAGTAAAATATAATATGTAGAATATTACTTACAATTTATTATATGAAAATTTCAATCAACATAAATTTCTAAAGTGCTGTTAGCGGGTGAAATTACGTATTAGCACTATTGTGTATTGTTAAATTTTAAAATAATAATGGAAATAAAAATTATATAAGACAATAAAAAGGAATTATATATTTATATCAGCGGCCGAATCATTGGATCAAATATTTAACATTTCGCTCAACAATCATTCTTCCAATCGACATTATGTGTTTATATAAATAAATATGTTCAGACACAACTGAATGATTTTCGACGTTATATTTCAAATTTTTTTCATGTTCATTGATTAGAATTTTGAGAGATCGTTTCGTTTGCCCGACATATCAAGAATTACAATATAAACGACGAATTTTGTAAATCACTTTATGTATATAAAAATTTAATTTTTCCTTTAATATTTTTAACTGAATTTAAATATATTAGTTTTAAAAATAATCCGAATGCCATAATTATTATGCAAGTCAATAATGGGCGTCTTAGTACAGCAAGAGCCTCAATGGCCTGTAATCTGTAAAAATAATGATAATAATAATAATTTAATGAAATTAATATAATAACATTAATAATTGTTTCTGTATTCGTTTATTTATATCGTAAAATCTGTACGCCTTTGCGTCTTGACGTCAAAGGCCTGCGCGCTGAGAAGATTGTAGTGCAAATTTGCAAATTTTCTAACTAAAATTTCCTTCCACGTTTATGATAGAGAATTTCCACATCGCCGTGTTTTTTCGGTGATTTTAAGAATGTTACTACGCTTTGAAATTTGTCCACTCCACGCGTTTAAATTTCAATGATTATTACAAGGACAAACATACACAAAACTTTTTAGATAGATAATGTAAGCTATATAATTATAATATTAAACCACTTGTTTCTAACCCTGTGGAAACAAAATATTTTTTATTCATATATATTTTTTGAAATTAATATAAGAAAATGTTGAGTTTAAAGAATTTTGTGGACGCTTCGTTAACGACAGTGATTCTCTTCAGATTTTTGTTCTAAATTTTCATTTAAAATTAATATTGTGTGCAAATTATCTGTTAGCGAGTAGCTGTTTGTTACAATAAATAGCTTGTCTTTAGATATTAAATTTCGTCGTGTACTTTGTCGGTATAAATTTTCACAAGCAATTCTTCAAGTTTCCGGTTTCTTGTTTCCGTTAGAATTTGTGTGCCTTTTACAGTTCTCAAAACTGAACTTTTATCGTTTAATCATAAACGTGAAGAAAATCCTTATCTAAAAGTATAATTTCACTTCACCTGTCAAAATTTCCCATTTATGCCATTTCATCTCGTTGGTTATTAGGTATTAGAATACACGTCGTTAGTCTTAATGAAAGTATGTAATTCGGGTAAATGATTTCAATGTAAATAATATATTATTTTATTTGTAACTATTAGGTTGCTCCGTGTAACGAGAATTACAAAATAAAGACAAAGTTTTATAGAATGAATGTGAAATAAAAATGACAGAGCATAAAGTTTGTTTCTCTACGTGATTGTGACACCACCAGTAATGAATACTGATTCACTGAATATTTTTTGGGTCAACACTCAATACGCCTGTACCAATAAAATGCAGGGTTTTAGAAAAAGTAATGTTTAAATGTTGTTTGTGGCGCACGTGCAGCCGTTGCGAGATTTAAGCGCTGCACGTGCGCGACGAGGAATGGCCGCCCGGCGCCCGCCAGTCTGGCCAACACCTGCAGGTTCTATTTCGGGGTTTACCAGAGTAGCTACGCCATACGTCGACCATGTCCTCTTCAATTACTAATCTTCTCGTTCTTATATTTGTTTTGTTTGAATTACGACTTAATGGCGCTTTGGTAAATTCAGGAAGAAGATAAGGGTCCGAATCCCTGACTTGCTATCCTGATTTGGGGTTTCAGTGGCGTCTACAAATCGTTCCATAAAATACCAAAATACAACTTTAGGTGTGACTTATAATCCATTTTTCTCAAATAAAACAAGAAATCCGAGGACACTTGTCACATGATTCCGCAAATCCATTAATAGTCTAGCAAAACGGCACTTGCTCATATTGGCTGTTTGTAGACTGCGAAAACAAAATACAAATATTTACTCGAATACAAAGTCCTGTCCCAGAAAATGGCTCTCGTATTATCTAGGATTCTTAAATTGTTTATATCGAGTCCTTAGTAACCTAATGGAAAATATATTACCTGCCTCTCTAATAAATAAAACAGACTTTGTTTGTGTGTATGTATGTTCCGTATACAAATCTCCACCCATGGAGCAACAAATGTTGTACAAGTGTTCCTTTCAAATCGAAAACAAACACTGTGGGGGCACGACACAGCTACCACCCCCCAGGGCTGGGGTTGACATGGGTGGAAATTTTAAAATATGCGAAAAAGGCCTACATTTGCGTCGAATAAATATTTTTCGGGTTCAATGAGATTGATAGTATTTTTTCCGATATTGTTTGCATTTCAACTGCTTTCGGCATGGTAGGGAGTCGAGGAGTAGGCCTAATACAAGAAATAACACGAAGACAACCGAGATTGTAGTCAAATCTGAGGTTATGGATGTCGTTGAATTCAATTATGACAACCGGGGCAACGTCGAACACCGAGCTAGTAGTATTATAAATTGAGCATGATATAACATAACAACATATTAAACATAGAAGCATGACGTGGATTCAATTGTATAAAGATTATGAAATGGAGCTGAAATAACAAAGATAAATAGTAGTAAGTAATAGCGAAGGTTTCTAATTATTGGAAGATTATGTATCATGGATTAAAAAATTATATGCAGAAGGAACCAATAAAGTAAGGTGATGAAATAATACCAAACAAACTTTTCTGCAGTCGTTGTTGCTTTTGTCAGATGATTCAAAATCGCAAGATAGGTAAGATTGTCACACTGCACAGGCCAAGTGTCAAATACTTTATCTAATTAGTATACATCTAACACAACATATTTATTTTTTCAACTATTATAAACATTTCTTAATACATCAGTCACGTTTTTGGACGGTATGTGATTAAGTATTATGCTTAATACTGAGTTCCATATTCGTGTGTCCACACTCAATTTATTGGGAATTATTTTATTCCATATTTAATTTCGATTTAGATTGTGTGTTTTGTATTGTTTTTGTATGCATGTACATTTTATTTAATACTAGCTGAGTGCACCGCGTTAGCCGAGTATTTATTTAAATTAGCCCGGAGAAGGAATTAATTCGACACTAACCTCTTGGTAAACATTTCATTTAACCGACATCAAACATCATCGCGTACAATTCGGATCCTTTATAGGTCACGTTGTAACGAGGCAGGCTTTACCCATAAAGGTATCGTTATTTTTCAATGATTGAAAATTCAAGAATTAATTCCAATAACTCTTATTACAGCAATGTATATGAGCGAATCTCATTTCCGCTTTCTTAATATAATCGTAATTAAACCTCAATTCAATGCGGTATCCGTTAGTTCATACATTTATTAGTATAAGATTATTACACGCTTTCAACATAGTGTTGACAAGTATATCGATACAATATGGTAATAAGTTGACAACGTTGAAGTTATCAATATGTTTCCTAGCGATTGTAGTCTGTTCTATACTATGCTATAAGGTTAGTCTCATTATTTGAATTATGTATCTTTCCAGATTGTTAGAACTAGAACCGTAAGAAAGTAAATAAAATAAAATATAGATTTTATATTTACAGTATATGATATTACACTGATCAAATAGAAGACTCCAGGCTTCGCGAACATCAGTGAGTACATAGTTTCATATACTTATTTTTTTTCTTTACTTTTAATTATCTGAGTGCCCGACGTTGCCAGGGAATTTGTTTAATTCGGCATCTAAACCAGGATGATAATAGACGGTATTCGGGAATTCTCCTACTACATAAAATAAAACTGTCTAAAATAACGACAAATTGAAACAGTAAAAAATACTCGCTAACTTAGTCTAAAACTACTCCCCTTACCTTAAAGGTACCTAAGAAAATAAAATGTATACCCGGTAACTTAAGAGGATCAAAACTACTACTCCGGGTAACTTTTTATCAATCGCGTCCACCTCCACGAAGTGGAACATAAAATTTCATTAATCACCTGGATTAATGCGATATTTAAACTCAGTGACTTCTATAACTCCAGAGTCGACACTAATATCGGCCTTTTCAGCATTAATTTTTATATAAACCGCTTCCACCACGTAAATATCGTTTCACTCCTTTCCACTTCCACTACTTGTCACTGAGCTATACATTAACCAGTATAGTAAATGTCCGAATTAAACGAAGTGATTTCCCACGCTCCGCTGTTTACTCATTACTGTTATGTAACTGCCTTTCACCCTAACCCCTCACCTAAGTGCTGAACTACAACTTAACTGACATCGAGAATATCAGAATAAAACTCATTTACTTCTATAACCGTGGATTTGACAGCAATTTCGGATTTGATGTTTTTTTTATGGAATGACCGTCCACCTCGTCACTTTATGCAGCTGACTTCCCATGTTGTACGGGGTTGAAATTATAGACTAAAACTGAATAAGAAGCTATTATCTCATAGACCCGGAAAACTAAATTTTCGACGCTGAAAACGGCCGTTTTAGCATATTTTAAAATTTCTCCCCCACCCCCACACGTAGGAGGTGAACTACAGCTTAACTGACATAGTGAATGTCAGAATTAAAGTCATTGACAGCTATAAACCCTGGATTTGACTCCACTCTCGATTGTTTCGCGTTATTTTTATGTAATGCCTCTCCACCCGCTTCCTTATTGATGCTTTAAGGGGTTGAAATTATACACTGAAAACATATGGATAGAAACTATTAATCACATAGGCCCTGAAAAGTAAGTAATTGAGGCTATTATCGACCATTTTTGCATGTTTTACATTTCATCCTGCCACCCCTTGAGAGCTGCCACCGCTTCGAATACCCGACAGAAACCTTCACGGGGGTGCGCACAACCACTCACCAAAGTTTCATCGCAATCGGATGAATGGTTCAGGAGCATATATGGGACACACATTCATTTTTAAACAAATAGAGATGTGAGAGGCAGAAGGAATTGGTCCGAGGTGGGTAGAAACGAAACGTGGTAGTTGGTGGATGGGTAGGTAAAGACAAATCAGCATCATTATTATTAAGACGATCGAAGTTTGTAATTATCTCATTGGAGAGTTAAACAATACACTAGCGTTGAGAAGGAATATAACTACTTAAGCTTCTTGAAGTTTCACTAATGAACATCCAGAGAATAATTACCCTTGATCAATTCCGTGTGTCACGTCGGGCACATGATAGTTGACAGTTTTACGGGTCGGACAAAGCCATGAGTCCCCAAGAGCGACTGTTCCTAAGTAAGCAAATCTGGGCTAGCAACACTATCACCCTCTGAGTGACAGCTTCTGTAACGCACTGCGAAACCGATGACAAAGGAAGTCAACAGATAAGAGGAAACAGCATGTGTCTTTGTCTATGTCAACAAGTGGGATACGTACCACTCTTTTGAAGGGTACAGAAACGAGGGTTGTGGCCAGTCCCGTTTGCGATAGCTCTCAAAATCTGTCGCATTTGCGAACCGCCTGGGATTAGGAAAGGTCGTATTCACGCTTCATTATTTACCTAGTGGACTTCTTTCAATCAAACTTAGATTTATTTTATTTTAAAATATTTAATCAACATAAATTATTCGCATAATTACATGAAAACTGATAGCAAATAATCTATAATTTACTGATTGCGCCCTGAACTGATCAGTAGCATAGAAATAAAGTTCATGGGTCGCAGAGACTAACCCATCCGACGATGTGGTTATCAGTAAGGAATTAATAATATGTCTGTCGGGATCAGTTCTTTTTTTGTCGTTAATGATGGCGTGCCAGATATAATATATTATGGACAGGACTTTTAAAATCTACGGTAAACAATTTGCTCAAATGTACACTATTCACGACGAATTATGTAGCACAGAATTCTAAATCAACGTTGTGAGGGTTATGATTGACACTATCAAATAAAGTGACCACGACAAAGTTATATTCGACTCTAATAATAGCCGTTTAGGAATATTTATATATTCCGCACCCTCCACCCACATCTCTAGTGGCAGTAGGTTTGTCTTAAGCACTCATCGATTGTTCTTGTACCGTAAGTAAAATGTGTATAATGTTTGGTAAAAATTGGTCTACACATTGAAAATTGCAAACGTAAATCTGATTTACCTCCTTCCAGCGGTTAAGCTACACATTAACCAGTAAATTTCCAAATTAAATTCCGTGACGTCTATTACCTCAGATTCAACACCAATATCCGTCGCTTACTCATTACTTTCATGTAACGGCCTTTCACCCACGACCCCCGAAACCCCACACCACGTAAGTACTCCGTCAATGTCAGAATTAAACTAATTGACATCTATAACCATGGATTTGACACAAATCTCGGTTTTCTCGCGTTTTTTTATGTAACTCCCCTCCACCCCATGGTTCTGTTTTTCGACGCTTTTAGTGGTTGAAATTATGCATTCAAACATCTGAATAAGAACTATTAATCACATAGGCCCCGAAAAGTAATTAATCGACACTAATATCGGCCGTTTTAGCATTTTTTTAAATTTCACCCCTGATCACACCTGAGGAGTTGCTTAACGCTTCGATATAGAAACCGTTGCGGGGTTGACACAACCACTCACCAAAGTTACATCGCAATCGGTTGAATGGTTTAGGCCTGCATAGAGGACATACACACACAGAAATTCATTATTTTATGTATAGAGATAACCAAAATGTTATTCATACAAGACTGTTTGTAATTGTAATATTTCGACCAATATAAAATTACAACAACGACAAATAATAATCAATTAACCTTACTAGGAATATTTCAGCTTCTATTCTCTATAAGCTACCAACGTAACTGCGATATTTCTATCAATATGCGATTACGTCCTTTCAACAGAAACGAATAAGAGTTACGACTAATTCAGGAATGTACTTTTTGCTACTTTTATTCCACGCAGAATGCGTGGTTTCGAAAAACAAGATGACTCGAACGATTAAAACAATTTTCCGCCTATTTCCAAGTCGCGGATCAGAATTCGTGACCGGAGGACCAATTTTATGTTAGTGAAAAAAGACTATAATAATGTACAACTGACCTTGTAAGATCTCATTGGCCATGTTATCAACGGGCTATGAACTCCAGTCCAATGGCTGCTCGAAAATAAATAAAATTGAGGTCCAGCCTTCTTTTCTATTTGTAAGAATTCCTCCTGGATTGTGAATATACTCTGTATAAATAAAGGAATTCCAGGGATCTTCCAATCCTTTCCTGGCTTAGGGACAGTAACGGTCTGTAATGCCGCAATGGTCTGGGCTATCTCCACTGTCTCTGGATAACGTTGAAGACGTTGCTCCTCCGGCGGGAGGTTCCGAAGATGAATGTTTGGAATCCATGGGCCTTGTTGGGCGGTAGTTACTGAGAATTTTTCCGAATTATTCCGTCGTGATTTCGTGTATCTCGTAGTCCTCGTGGACGGTCCTGTAAAAATAATAGCTTAAGTATCTATTAACATATACTACCTGCTTTGGACCTTTTTGTTCCTCAACGGGGCGAAAGTTTTCATCGAAGGCGTGAGCCAGTGCCTCAGCCTTTTCAAAGATAGTGTACGCCGTTCCGTTGTTGCCCTGCAGAGGTGTAATTATGTTCATTTCTTCATCGTAAACTGGCGCGTAGCTTACCACAGATTTCCATCAGTGACGTTGAGATTGGGCAGCCTTGGCTCCCATCACTCGTCCTTGTGCTTCTGGGTGGCGGGCGGTGATGTACCGGACCAGCCGGTTTATTAGCGCCTGGGTTGTCTTTCTTCTGGTATCCTGCCAAATTTACCTGACCCTGTTCTTCTCCCTGATCAGGTCTAAGATCCGCTGTGGAAGGTCACTCGCCTTGGCTTGGAGTCTCGTTGGCGCAGTGGGCTGTCATCTCCGTGATGTACTCCATTGCGGCGTTGTAGTTGACTGGGTCCAGCGCTTAGGGGCGGAATTTTTCCCAGTTGACGTTCTTGTACTTTTCCTGGGTCTTGCTTCGATGTCGACTTCAGCCTGTAATCGGAAAATAATGGGGTTATGATCGGAGGATAGGACGTGCATAGTATGACATTCCCAGATACCTGTTATGTTTTTCGTTACGGCAATGTCTAGGACATCTGGCACTCGTCCACAGTTTGGATAGTGGGTCGGCTCATCGGGGACCCAGACTTTCACTCCCTGCTTGACTACTCGCCGTAACGCGATACCTCTGCGATTACACACCCTTCTGTTCCATTGGGTGTGCTTTGCGTTGAGTTCGCCCATATTGACTACCTTTCTCCTCAGGGCCAGTATCTTCTCGTCCTCTTCCTTGCCTAGTCGATGCTGAGGCGAGTGTTAGCCGCTGACCACGAGGAACTCCCTGTTTTGCGTTTCCAGGACGACACCCGTTGCTTCTATCGATTGAGTTGGTAGCAGCGGGACGTTGTAGTGCGGGATGCACCTCTTCACGTCGACCGATACTCCTCCTTCGATAATGAATGGGCCTGTCCATTCTATAGCAATTGTAGTTGGCCACTCCAACTGCTACTCCGTTCATCCGATTGGTATCTGGAACAAAGAAAAAATCAATATTATCATTAGACAGAAATTCTCTAAATTCGGTCGGTTCCTTAAAGATTCCGTTGACATTCCACTTACATAATAGCAACTTCTGGACATTAAAATCCATAATTTAGTGTAGTGGTGATGGAATCGGTGTCATCATCGATGGGTACAACTGGGTGCCAATTTGGCTGAAAGAAAAAATCATTTGCATAACGATTCCTTTTGGGTGTCTGCCACTTCCAGCGATGCTGTTAATTCGTCAAATAGTCACGATTCCACCTCGTCCATAAATGTTGGGATAGTTGCTGAATCAGTTGCCATCGCGACAACTGATTTTTGTTTGATGTGCGTCTGATTCTGATCCACAACAGATGTCAACGCATCTCCTATTAAAAAATTTCCGGACGTGAGGGCCGCCATGTCTTTGTAATCCTCTGACAACGGCGTGAGTGGCCTCGAGTTTAAAATGGTTTAATTTTGCGTTACACGAATACAATTCCTCACATGGAAGGTGAACATCTAGAACTACACGGATAATGTGTTATTTACAACTGCAGATTCAACTAGTCCGTAAAAGTGTGCTGAACAAGGATGCATAACCTTAAATTCAACATACTGACACGGATTTTATGAGATTATGATGTCACCAAATATCTGAGTTCGCGTAATTGGTTATTTATGGCTACAAAATTAGTGGCTTTATCACAGTATAACCTTGCACAATTGCCGCGTCTTGCCGTAAATCTGCGTAATGCTGCTGTAAACGACTATGGCGTCAGATTCGAGACCAACTCAATATGAGTTGCCTTTGTGACAAAACATATAATTATGATAATGTATCCCTTTATGATTTTTACTGCACGTATTTCCTTCGAATGCTGACCATTCCGCTGTAATCGACTCCATTGATGAGAATGATGGCCGTCTCCTATCTGCAGGCAATTGGCCCATGAGTGGATGATTAATATTTTTAGGATTCGTTTTGAAACATAACATACATTTTCGCAGAACGGAGTTTATTTACGGCCACCTTTTGGCCTGTACCGCAGGCGTACCGCGTATAACAGATTTTGTGCACCTGCATGTAAATGTTTTCTATTCGCATCCTCTATAATGAGGTTTGGCTCGTGATGATTGGACGTTAATAGCGCAGGATGGTTTACCTCGGCACTTTGAAATTCGTACAGCAATATACCAGCAACGGATTTCCTTTTCCCAAAACTCTTTTACTAATTGGTATTGCCTTTAGTTAAGGCAGAAATTTCGTCAGGAAAGCATTCTGCTTGGTATTACTGTTTCTAGAGCCTGATCCAACTCTGTTGAACAAAGTTCTCCGCTTTTTCGAAGTTCCTTCACCATTTTGCAGTTTTAAGAAAATCTTTTACAGAATGCTACAATTCTCAGTAATTGGTGAACAGAAGAATATCGGCTCAAAATATCACTATGTAACTGCGTGATAAGGTTCATTGTGGAACGTCTATCGGGAACGGTTGACCTGTCGTGGAAACTGGAACATTCTGACCATGTGTCGGTTTTAGACGCAAGCCGTAGGGGTCCATAAAACCATAGTTTCTTGACAATCAAAGATTTTTCTGTCGATGCTCTCATCACAATATTGGCGGGATTGATCGTGCATTTTCAACTTATGTCTTCCACTGCGAGGGCGACGATGATATAGTAGAGTCTGAATAAAATCATGTTGGACTGTCTTTTTAGCCTAGTCACGCCAAACTGGAATACAACTTCACAAAAATCACGGCGGCTGACAGCTGTAGTCGGGGTAAACTGATTTTTTGAAGGGTAGAAATACTCGACTTGCTACCGATTAATCGTACTTTGGTACTGCTTGCTCTTAAGTATGCTCAGGCACCGTACGATTAAGATCAACTGGTCCGTTTAATGATTTTTCTTGGATTTCTCAAATGATGCATTGGCGGCGTCTCGTCCCTCCGGTCTTTGATTGCCAAAGCAACTGCATCATGGCCTTGGCACCGACTATTATCGGACTTACTAGACCTAGAGGATCGTATATATTTCCGACAATAAGTGCTTTTGGTAGCTTTTCCATCGTTGAGCTGTACAACCTACCTGAAACAAACTAAATTAGGATTCCAATTCATTCCTAAAGATTTTTGGACAGTGCCGCCGTGAACAAACGATGAAATTGCCCATCTTCTTTAATTGTTTCAAACACTACTGGATCGTAGGTACAGCAATGCCGCATGTGGAAACCTCCAGATTGCAACAAATCGTTGATCTAATGCTGTAGTTGCAGCGCTTCGTTCGTCGTAAATGCTTCAGTAAATGAATCATCTACGAACAATAATGCCCAACTATTTTTGCCACTACAGGATAGTTTGATTCTTCATCATCTGCTAATCTAGACATCGAATCACCAGACATGGTGACGAACATATTACAAATGAAACTATCTTCAATTCATAGCATAGGCTGTGTTGCATCTTTCCTCCAGAAAATTCGCTGTAAACTGCGTCGTTCATCGTTTAACTTAATTTACATCTGTTAAATGTCAGCCGTCAATACTACATTGTGCGTCCGAAATCAAGATAATATGTTTTGCTGAATGGAGGGGCCAACGACGAACGTATCATTAAGCAAAATTCCTGATGCGATTTTGGTGCTAGCGTCATAAACAATCATGATTTTACTTTTTGACTCCTTACTATTAACAACGTTAAAATGAGGTCTCGTAGATGGGCAAATACTTTGTGTAATCAACCGGAACCATATATCTTCTGTCCTGGTAATCCTCAAAGATTTTGAAACATTGTTCTTTGAAGCCAGAATTTTTGAACAGTCTATTATCGAGGACTAGAAATAT
Organism: Zhengitettix transpicula; assembly: GCA_037074705.1. Lineage (NCBI taxonomy): Eukaryota > Metazoa > Arthropoda > Insecta > Orthoptera > Tetrigidae > Zhengitettix > Zhengitettix transpicula. The sequence goes on along the minus strand of CM073590.1, from coordinate 71,061,797 downwards.
CCGTTGGGCTTGCGATTTAGACTCACGAAGTTTCTCGTAGTTGTCTTTACGCAGTAGGTCGCTCAATATCTTCTAGATTATTCTCGCTAGGTTAGAGTGGAGCGAGAGCTCTGGCGGAGGCTACCTTTGGGGATGCCTTCGCATCTCTCTGTTTTTTTTAACTAAGGTTCCCACATGCCTAGGCACCTTGGCCTGTTTTGAAAGGTGTATGTTCCGGGGTCACAGACCTTGGGCATACGGTAAGAGTTGTCCGCTATTCCTATTGGAATAGTCGGCCAGCTGCCTCCTAAACTGGTCAAGGCACAGAGAGGGGAAAACTGCGACCCCACAGCTAACCCCTCTCCCGCCATCGGCGTGGGATGAGTACCCAATGCTCGACCTACCTGATGCAGGTTTTTCTAGGGTTTTTCCTGCATCACTTTTAGGCGAATTGCTGGGTAGGATCCTTAAACCATAGCCCGGGGGCCCTAGTTAACCCTTGGCTACCTTCCTCTACCCTTCCGCATCTCCCCTTTCAAACCCCTTCCTATGCATTTAAAGGGGAGTTGCCACCATGTGGATTACCCTCATGTAGCCTGTTACCCTAAAAAAAACTTGCTAGGTTGAAAGAGCATATTACTGTTCGCAGGGATGTTCAATCGTCGTCTGGGCGTTTCTCCCTACATTTTTCTATTTCCCAGAATTCCCGTAAATAATTATTCAACCAGTGCATTAAATTTAAATTTCAAAGTGTCGTACTTGATTGCAGCGACTTATCCAAATTTCGTCTAGCGAAATATAACGTTGTAGTTGAAATTTTTTTCTCCCATTACATACAACATCACTGAAGCGCCGTGTAGAACCTGAATATCTCCCGGTTTATGAAATGTGCGATCAGCCAAGTTTGTGTCGTTTGGAATCTTGATTATTTTTATTTCCAACAGGGCGATAGGAATGTTGATTCGTTTCAGCACTAACAAATCAACGTCCATATTAAAGTCAGGCTCTGAATGAGATGTCGATGTGCAACTTATTTTTTTCATTGAAGTTGTAGCTTGCTGATTCAAACTATGAATTGAAACATCGGTTTGATTCCGAGGCAAAGTCAATCACTTGGAATTGTGATTTTACCCAGGCTATTTCGAATAGTGTCACGAGATGTTATTATACTGTCGTGTAGTAAGCAATGATGTCTTCCGTTTCATATCCGACAATTCGAGAACTTAACAATTAACATCAATGTGTCCGAGACGCAGGCAACTTGTGCAATGCTCTTCCTCACTAACATGCCGAAGCTTATCTTTAATATGCAATTTCTTAAAAGTTTCGCACAAAAATAAAGCCTAGTCCACACTGGGACTCGTCGATGTTTCTGTCGGCAATGCTGCGATTCAGACGCGTAACAAGTTCCCGTGCCCCTGGCGTGTATTGCGGGTCTAACGTGAGACAAGATTATGAATTCCATCGAAACGGGATTCTGTGGAACATTGACGCGCAACATTGAAAGTCAGGTCGTGTCCGGTGGCAGTTTCACTCAGTCTGGGGCCTGACGTGATTAGCGTTTTGTTTATACTTTCAGTATGTGGAGGACTGAAGTTACTTTGAAACTAATTGAATATTACGAATTAACAGCTGCTAGTGGGATGTCACTAATATCCCTTACAGAAACCGCGACAAACGAGGACAGACATTAAAAAAACATTATAAGAAATATGACAAATTTTCCACTTACCTTGATATATGTCTTCAAGACACTGTAGATGGCTACACAGACTCTGGAAAAAATATATACTTTGTTTAGAAATCTTGAACGTATTGTAAAGATTTATTTTTTTGGACTGTGATTTTACGTTAAATCGAATTAAATATTTGACCAATAAATAAATTTTATATAAGTTTATGAAAGTTAAACATGAAAACTCTTATCTCAGGCACCTGTGGTTTTTACATAGAAGAGATCTGCTGCCCGTACCAAATGCGTACTGCTATTCTGTGTTGTGTTGCCTTCTGTAGCTCTCGTACCGACGTACTGGCGTCGACTCAGGGGTTGATCACTGGCTAAGGCGTCGGCCTCCGGGATTGTGTGCTGCTATTCTGTGAACTCTTCACTAACAAATTGTGGCCCCTTTCTCACGACGATTCTGCCTTGAACTATATCAGAGACAACAACTTTACGGAGCCTCTCTTAATCACATCCACCAGCTTCGGTGAGCGCAGAACAACTGTCCAGTTTCAAAAGATTATCTCCGTCCCCTCCATTATATCCTCCTATTCTTTTTTCATTGTTAGAAAACTTCGTCGAAATGATTCTTCCATTGTCACAAGATTTATAGCACGCAGCTGCAGTTCCGTAGTCAACAATGGCTAAATATTCTGTCACGTTGAGGCCAACAATCGAGACAGGACACGAAATTACTTGGATGGAAATATTTATCTCCTCCACCCCCATGCACGTGCACGGTTTCGAATTGTCAAGATCACAGCAAACAACACTTCCGAGACAAAGAAGAACTTAAACCTAAATTCACGCGTTACAGTATGCATGAGACTTGTAAAGGAACCTCCACTGATAAGGTACCTGACGGTGATTGCAAGCCCCACGACAGGCGAAATAGAAATTCTTAAATTCGTGTTTTGTGTATTGATCTTACATCCATCCAAGCTATTCACAATCTCTGGGCGTCGTATTCATTTAGTACACATACATCCAATTTTATTTATTAGATTCTCTCAAATCTAACTCGTTAAGGTTTACTGTTTGAGTTGAATACGTAATAATTCCATTCAGCAAACTAATTCATATTGTTATTTTTCTGCACGTTCGTATCTGACTTCTAGACATTGAATATAATACACTAACGTCTTCTTCCCCGCTGGGTTTAGGGCAATCAAAAAACTAAGGTGTAAGAGATTATTGCTGAGTAACATACGTGAACACATAACATGTGATCAGGCATTTATTGGATATTTGCTTTAAATTACATATAGCAGATTTATTCAAATGAAATTTAGGCTATTATTACCATTACGCTTCCCAATGATGCTCTTCATTACGGATAGGTAACAAATTGAGTTTCAGTCGGTACGCTTAAGCGCGGAACGAAGTTAATGATGCAAAATATTCCTGTCGAATCAATAGTTTTCGATATCGTTAAGATAAATAGTGAAGGTCTCGATTACGGTCATATACGTGTTAAAAATGAAAAGCGAAGGCATGAATAATTAATTTTGCCGGTTAATATAAATAAATATCTGGGTAACGTATACACTCATAGAATTATATAAAAAACTTTCATCGTGAAAGATTGAGTATTAATGTTTTCGAGTGGTTCGAGACTTTAAAAATTTTATTTGGTAGTGAAATAAATGAGGATTCAAAATAATTACCTGCAAAATAACGGTAGGAATGCTGACCTGAGTGGGACGGCAATTGGCAGAAGCACAAGAGCTTACTGGCTAAAGGTCGCCACGCACGTGCAGCTACTCAGCTTTCCCTGCAAATAGCAAACTTGATCCTTGGTAAACCTAACTCCAAACCATCTTAATACTATATTGATGGTTCCTATGGTTCTGAACTGAAGAAATCTGAGACATCTTTTACATATTCTCTCTCTCTCTCTCTCTGTGAGTGTGTCCTAAATCATTCATTCGATTGCAATGAAACTTTGGTGAATTATTGTGCGCACCCCCGCGAATGTTTCTGTAGGCCTTTCGAAGCTTTAGGAAACTCCCAAGGGGTAAACAGGGGTGACATTTAAAAATATGCTATAACGACCGATATTATCGTTGATTAGTTACTTTTTGGGGTCTATGTGATGAATACTTTCTATCCAGAATTATTTAGTGTATCAACCTCTTAAAGTGGCGGAGGGGCGCTACATAAAAAATACGCGGAACAACCGAGATTGGAGTCAAATCAAGCATTATAGATGTCAATGAGTTTAATTCTTGCATTTTCTATACTGGTTAAGATGTAATTCAACCCCTAGGAGCGAGGATGGGGAAAGAATTTTAAAACATGCTAAAACGGCACTTATAAGTGTCGAATAATTGGTTTTCGATGTCGATGAAAGTAATAGTTTCGTTTTCAGATGTTTTAGTGGATAATTTTAACCACTTACCGCATGGGAAGACAGCACCACTAAGAGTAGGGGTGGAGGGCCGTTACTTAAAAATAACGCGAAACAACCGAGATCGGAGTCAAATCTATCACTATAGATGTCAATGATTTTAATTCTTACATTAACTATGCCAGTTAAGTTGTAGTTCAGCCTCTAGGTGTGGTTGTGGCCTGAAGTGGGTGAAATGCCGTTATATAAAAATAATGAATTAAGAACTGAGACTGGTGTTGAAACTTAGGGCTATGGACGTCGCTGAGTTTAATTTTGGCATTTACCATACTGGTTAAGATGTAGTTCAGTTCCTAGCAGTAGGGGTGGAAGGTGGTGCAACAAATTTCCGCTTTCTTAAAGGCGTAAAGGATTTTCCATCAAACTTTGCTCACATTTTAATTACGATCCAGGAACAAACAACGAGGGATTAAAACACCTACCACTTCTAGGGATGGAAGGGGGGGGGGTGGAATTTTAAAACATTCCTAACTTACCATTATTAGCGTCGAATAACACGTTTTCGGAGGCGCTGAATTTGGTAGTGCTATTCTAGAACTTTGGGCTTACTTCTGTTTCAAAGACAACGGAATTAAGCACCCTTACCGTAAGGGTAGTTGTGAAAGGAATTTACATAAAAAACAATGCAAGTAAGACCGAGATCCGTGTCGATTGTAAAGTTGCAGGAGTCGCTTAGTTTTATTCTTGCATTAACCACGATGGTTAAGGAAATTTTATGTTCCTCGATGTGGAAGTGGACGTAGGTGACAAAAGGTTACCCGGAATATTTTTTACCGTCTTAAGTTATCGGGTAAATTTTCATTTTTTATTAGGGTAACAGGTAGATACTTGGTCTCCATTTAATTAAATAATGTTTTTTACTCCTTTAACGTATTTTTGCTTTTAAGTTAGCGTTTATTTTTCACTTTTTAATTCCGTGTAATTTTATGTAATAGGAGAATTCCAGAGTTTTTAAAGTACCTTCAGTCATCATTCTAGTTTATTTTAAGTAAGCTCCCGTTGGTTCAAAGAAATGTTTACCAAAATGTTAGTGTGGAATACAATTATCTATGTGGCCAAAGAGTTGGCAAGAGGGTGGTAGAGCAAAGATATTCTCAGCTCCCACAATATCATATGTTTACCGGCGGTTCAATTGTTTTCGGTGTACGAGTGTGTTAGCTTCACATAATTGAGTTCGTGTATAATATAGAAGTGTTGTTTATTGTGATATTACAATATAATATATATATATATATATATATATATATATTGTAATGCCAATTAATTAAACCATTAAATTGTTAGCGAAAAACTGAATTGTAAGCGGTATGAGCGAGGAAAGCAACACTGCGTGACGAGCTCTGTTTCTTTATTGAGGGTTCGGAATGGCGATTACGCGCGCAAAAGTATCAGGAGTCTTCAGTCTACCACGAGAGGAGAGACCTTGTAAAAAGTCGACGTCTACGGTCAGCCACGAAAGGAGAGACATTTTAAAAGTAAATATTCACCGAGCTACTAGAAGTTTTCAACCCAAACCGATAAGTAATGCGGTAAAGGGCAAAAATCTGCAACTCATAAGATTCCTGTAAGCAAGCAGTTAGTTGGACCGAGTAGATGTGCTAACAATTAGCCAACGGAAGCAAGGGTTTGCTTCATTATAAAGAACTTGAACATTTTTCGTCCTGAGGAAGAACCATCAGATAGCCGACCAATTAGGAGGATCATCCGAGTTCCTGGGAGCCTAGTAATCGCATTTCAACTTCATAAGTGTATAATCTGTGAGAAAAATTTAGAATCTGTGTAAAAATTTTGCAATATAGTGTACTTTTGAAGCGCTGAAAGAATGCTGGTACCAGCCGAACAATACGTAAGTAACCAAAACCTTAATATAATCTGTAAACGTTCTACTAAAAGGGTAAAGTCAGATTTCGTTCGTTTTTCTTGTAGCTTTTCTTTCATTTATCAGCACATTATTTTGAAGTAAATTTTAAACTGTATAGTTAACAAGATCATTCAATCATTTTCACCTTAAATCATCAAACCCAGTAAAGACCCTGAGATATTAAGATATTTTCGTTTTATTGTAATTGTTTGCAAATTTTAGAAGCCACAAATTAATAAATAAATTTTGTGTTATTAAAAATTGAATATTTTTTTCATTTAAACAAAGCCTATCATTTTTTATTATTACATAAATGGCTACAACAAAGTGGGCAAACATTTAATTAACCCTAATTGTTGATTATTACAATATATATATCGCACGTAACTTCTTAGCTTTTTACAAGACAATTTGTAATCGTCAAAAAGTATTACTTTCGGTGTCAAATCAATTATTCCACGAAACGACGGGCGATCTACACCTCGTGCATGAAATAAAATTAAATTACGAGCTTCAGAAACAGACGAGTAAGGAAAGGAAGACTGGAAACCAATCGAGCACGCACAGCTCACGTCTGTTCGTCAGAAACAGACGAGCAACGGATAGGAAGACGAAAACGATCAAGTACGCACTGCTGAAGCCCGTTCGTCAGAAACAGACGAGCAAAGGAAATGAAGACTGGAAAGCAATCAAGTACGCACTCTCGATCCATACATGCATGCAGATTTGAATCTTGCTGCATTCCATTACGATCCTAATTACTATTACAGACTTCATACAGGTGTGGTTATTGGAAAAAAAAGCATAAAATGTGCGTGTTTTCTCTCTCAAATTTAATAATGAAACTCCAGAAACGTTCTACGCAGGTGGAAAGCGAAATTTTCAGAATTATACTCACCACCAGAACCATTATCAACGTTGGTATAAGGTGGCACAATCCAATCGAAATATTTATTGGCAAACATGCGCAAGTACAATTCATGTTTTCTGATGACATTGTTGGGTGCAATAAATATCGAACGCGAGAATTACATGCCAACATTCAAAGTGCAAGGACATATTTATCATCGTGCAGGAAAGCTGCTACCACTGCCGAACGCAGAATATAAATTTCTTCAAATTTACTCATAGGAAACACAGATGAACAAATCGATCAACGGTGTCGATTAAATTCGGGCACTAAACGAGAAAATGACGCTGCATTTCAAACTTTATTCGAGCAGCACAATGAATTAATTCGTTTGATCAGAACTGCCCTCGAACAAATGCCAGGTGATAACTACAAAATTGTACTTAGATCAGACAGAACACTTGATGAAGTGTGATACAATTCTTCATCGCAGAAATGGTGATATTCAGCGAGTCTCAGAAACTCAACACCCATACGACGGATTGCAATATCCGATTTTATTTTCGAAAGGAGAAGATGGATATCATTTCAACATCAAATTAAGGAATCCACAAACTGATGGGGAAACGAATAAGAAAGTCAGTGCCATGAATTACTATTAATATAGATTTATGATTCGCGAAATCAATACATTGTCGAAGCCGAACGACTCCTCTATATTCGATTAAATCAAAGAAAGTTGCGTCCCGAAAAGTACATTCATTTACGTGATGCAGTTGTTAATTATGGCAATGCGAATCCCAATAAATTTGGAAAAATTGTTATACTACTGTCAATATTTAAAGGGAGTTCACGGCACATGCATGAATACTCACGAGAAGCAATGACGTATGTTCGCGCGTATTTGTTTATTACATTCTCATGTAATCCCACATGGGACGAAATAAAATAACTTTTTTGAACTCGACAATCATCATTGGATCGTCATGATATTTCCGCGCGTGAGTTCAACCGAAACTTGAAGTCTTTATGTTTTGGGTATTGCATGGAATGGCAGAAAAAGAGGATAGCCCCATGCACACATTTTGATTTGGTTGATCGAAAAAATCATAACAGATCAAATTGATCAAGTCATCTCACCTGAAACACCAGGTGTCAACATTGATCCAAATTTATTTGAAATCGTCATAAAAAAACATGATTCATGCTCCAGGTGGCTTACTCAACAACAATTCATGCATGACTAGTGTGAAATGTACGAAACGATATGCAAGAAATTTCCGCTATCGGAAGGGCGACCTACCTGATGCAGGTTTTTCTAAGGTTTTCCCTGCATTTCTTTAGGCGAATGCCGGGTAGGATCCTTAAACCATAGCCCGAGGGCCCTAGTAACCCTTGGCTACCTTCCTCTACCCTTCCGCATCCCCTCTTTCAAATCCTTTCCTATGCTATTAAAGGGGAGTTGCCCAATGTGGATCACCCTCATGTAGCCTGTTGCCAAAAAAAAAAGTTCCGGTCCGCCTATCCGAAATGTAAATAAACAGTTAAAACTAACTATAGGTCACCAAAATATTCGAAGTCTTAAGATATAAAAAGCTGAGGTTAGAGGCTATGTTGCCCCTTCAGAAAGTGAAAGTGGATGTTCTGGATTTAACAGAACATTGCCCTGATATTCGTGCCTTAAATTTGCATGCAGTGCCGTAGAAAAGATTAACGAGCAATCTAACAGAACTATAGTAATATTGTGCATTTATAGACAACCAGATAATGACTCTGAGATTTTTCTCCGTCATCTGAAAGTTACTGCGGAAAACAAAGATATACTTTCCGGTTTAAACTTCAACTTCCTGGAAAACTACCGGAAGAAAGTGCAGACTGCAGGGATTGTAAAATTCCTTTGGTTTCTTTAATCCAAACCAGTGCCCACTCTAGAAAGAAATTACATGGATTACCTTCTTTGTAACCTAGATGAAGCTTCATATAAAGGCAGCGTAGTTGAAACTTCTCTTTCTTTCTCATGAAATACAACTTATGTACATTTATGAGGATATAATTTCTACGATAAATCCGGACAGATTTCTACGCGTTAGAATACTTTTCCCGGAAAAATACAGACTTATTTCATAGAAACTGTATTCAACTTAATGGCAAAGAGTTCCTAATACCTGCAAACAGATGACTTAACTCTATTCTAGACGCGTTTCTAAGATATTTTATATCGATTTTGATGAGGTAACCCCTATTAAATTAAAACCTACTAGTAACGTTAATAAGGTTAAGTTGATTACAAAGGGTATACGAATATCGCGGGATAAACTCTGGTTTTTGAAGAAACTCAAGAATCACTCCGCATCCCCTCAATTCCTAAACTATATCCAAACTTACAGCCGAATTTACAAGAGAGTGCTGGTAGCAGCGAAAAAAACTTAATAATTCCAGTCGTAATGATTTCAATTATTGCTGATAGTAGAAGTAACTGGAATGTTATCAAAAATGTATCGGGAAAATGTGTCGGCAATCAAAAAGAAATTACACTTGTCGACCAGAGTGAAAACGTTTCCGGTAAAGAAGCAGCTAGCAAATTAAATTTTTATTTCGTAAATGTTGCTAACCTTCATATTAAACACACCTCAGCTTATATTAATGAGGATTCCTTCAAATTCTTGCAGAACTCTGTACCGGTACTTCGAAATAGTATATTTATTCAACTTATATGTACAGATGAAATTATTACAGTAAGAAGAAACTTGAAGTCTTCCTAAAGTAGCAGATATATATGGCATAACAAGCAAAATGGTAAAAGTGTGTGCCGAAGCCATCGCATTTCCACTTCTATTCGTATTTAACAAATGTATTGAAACTAGAATATTTCTTGATGTTCTCAAAATCTTAAAAGTATTTCCCTTATTCAAGAAAGATTCATAATCCTACGGACAAATTATAGGCCCATTTCTCTCAAATTTTTTGAAAAAAGATTCACATTAAATTACATGATTTATTGTTCAAATGTAATATTCTTACTTCCTCCCGGCACGGTTTCTTTAAAGGAAAATCCACAAATAATGCAATGTACGACTTTATTCAAAATTCATTGGAAGATGGATTGATGGTAGCTGGAATATTTGCCGATGTGCCTAAGGCATTCGACAAGGTTGATCATGAAATTTTACTTAGAAAATTAGATTATTATGGCGTACGGGGAAACGCCATACTTCTAATATTAAATCTTAAAAATCGTAAACAAAAGGTAGAGGTCGAAACAAAAGATGGACGTATTCATTTATCTCATTGGGAATTAGTTACTTGCGGTGTTCCTCAAGGCTCGATTCTAGGGCCTTTGCTTATAATTTTTCATATTAATGATCTTCCAGGATTCGTACATCCTCTTAAAAAATTCTCTAGGCGGATGAGACAAATGTAGTGATTGCAGATAAAAATGTTGATAATCTTGTTAGAAACGTAGGCTTCACTATTGTCAAACTAAATGTGTGGGTTAACGTTAGTAAATTATCACTAAATCTAGAAAAGACTAATTTCGTCCAGGTCTCAGTGGATGGTAGTAACAAAATTTCGATTGGGTATTTGTCAATGCCGCCATATAATAGAAATTATGTGCTTGTTAAAATACTCGTATATAAGCAAACGATTTCACGCTCGTCGCCGATTTCACGCCTCTACTATTAAATACCTAGATACTTAGCATTAATATATACTAGAGAAGTTTTGGGCTGAGGCGCGTTTTCTGGGTTTTCAGATTGATAGGAAATTAAAGTGGCTTCACCCTATAGATTTGCTTGCTGGGAAACTCAGTTCGGCTTGTTATTGTCTTAGAAACTTCATGCAACACAAAGAAAATGGTTTACTTTGCGTATTTTCATTCCCTTATGTGTTATGACATGGCAAATTGGGGCAGTTGCTCCAGGAACAATGAAATATTCAAGTTACAAAATCTTGCCAATAGAATAATTTCTAATACAGATAATAAATCTAGTTTTAAACCGTTTTTCAAAGGTTTATGAATATTAACTTTACCCAGCGTGTTTATTAAAGGAATTTTAAAGTTCATAAGGAGGCACATGACTGTTTCAAACGAATGATGAGTCACACGATTATAAGACTAGAAATCGGCAGCATCGCCTTGCTCTCTACCAGACAAGTATTCACCATTCAGGGATAGTTTTATGCAACAGAATTCCTCCAGATGCAAAGAAAAATAATAGCTACAAGAGTTTTGGGATTCAGTGTAAAAATATTCTACTGAAAGGCCCCGGTGTTTTATTTACTCAGTACAGCAGTTTCTTGATCGTTCCCCTAATAATTAATTATTTTTTGTTATACTGAAAACGTGTTCAATTTGTTGCTCTTAAAACTGCTTTGGTCTTTTTTGCTATTTTGCTTTGTTTGTTTCATGTACGGCCTGGAGTTTCTACGGAAGGGCAGATTCCTCATCCTTCTGTTTCGTGAAGTGACTTGTCCGTCGTTTATGTTTGTGTTTCCTCAGCGTGTGCGAGTGTCAGGTTTTGTGTTTATTCTATTATGATGTGTAATTCCATAATTTATGATAGTTAATTCTCTAAAGATTCATTTTTTATCTAGTGCATATTGCACTTATTTGAATAGTGTTAATATTGTATTATACACTTAGTAACGTTCAATAATTTTTATTTTATTATTATTAAATATATTTCTTTTAGTTATGTTGGACAGGGAAATTTGTGTTCCCGATTTTTATTTATGTTTTTGTTAACTTCTAATTGTTAGTAATTGTAGCATCGAATAAAAATATTGTAATTTTATGTAATGACGTATCCTAATATAAATCAAATCAAATATAAGTAATTTATTTAAGCTTTCCCGGTGAAAATTATTAATAAATTTTTCGCGGTGCTTAAACTCAAATATACTCCAACGTACTTGGCAAGGTATTGTTCATTGCCTTGACATCGTCACACAGACTGCTGGAGCTTAATAAAGATATGGTGATGTGCATATCATGAAAAGATGATACGTTTTCCTTTCATATAAACATTGTTGCAAGTTTCTATCTTCAGCCGTTTAGCCGTCACATACAACTGAAATTGGGGACATTCGAGCGAGCCACCCTGTATATTGTTACCTATTACAGAATACATTTACAGTCAGTGTCTCGAAAAGACTAAGCCAGTTCAATTATAAAATAGATTTTACATTACTAACATTTGTTGTTCTAGAAAACTGTAACGCTTCCGGATTTATATATATATATATATACATATATATATATATATAGTAATATACACAAATGGAGGTCGTTAATTAAATAAAAAATTAATAAAATTTACAAACAATATTTTTATTGTGGCAATAATTTAAAACAAGTACAAAATTAAAATATTAGATTTCTCAGGATCTTCACTGTGTTTGATAATGGACACATCAATTATATTTATAAATCTTATTAACAAACAAATCACAATTAAAAGAAATGAAATTTACTTGACAATTAAACTCGAACGAAATTTAAAATGAGAACGAAATTAAGAAGTAAAGAGATGAGAACGAATTAACAATTTAAACAGATAACGAAATCTGACGTCTATCTTTCAATTACGTTTACATAATTAATCATTTAGTATTTTGTTACTCACATTTGTCCAGCATTCCAGCATACCTTTCGTTTTCGAAATACACTATTGCGGGATTTTACACTGATTCTAAACTCACAGATTTTACACTGATTCTAAGCCAAAATTTTATATGATGTCAGGAACTCGGATGTTCCTCCCCTTTTGTTGTCAGCTACTTGTTGACTGCTTGTCTTAGGTGAATTATGCTTGCCTTAGGCGAATTCCTTGGTCTGTAGGTTTGCCAGTCTTTACTGCATTGGACTCAAACTGAAATTTTACTATTTCTGGCCGGCTATGGACACAAAACTGTTTTTACTTAGAAAGTTTCGACGTTATGCTCTCATAAATATTTTACTTTGTCCTCAGAAATGTTCAGGCACCAACTAACTCTGTTAAATCCTAATTGCCGACTCTGTTGAATTCTCCTCCAGCTAACAGTTATACCTTGACGATGTCTTTCCGCGAACTGCTTCTCTCAATATTTTCCTGCGAAGTGAACTCTCGTCTCGCATTTTAGCGCGGAATATTCGGACCTTCCGATAAAGGAACAGAGCTGGGCTACATTGTCGCTATGTTTTGGACCGCCGCTACAAAGGATTTCTCAAACAATTTAAATTTTTATGTTCAGACAATTAATGTCCTAATATATATATATATATATATATATATATTGTGGTAATTAAGAGGAAATAATTAATTAATAAACAAAAATTTGGACTCGCATTGTTAGCGGCATAAAACACACAAGTCGTACACAAGAATGTGGCAAGAATGCAATGCTTGTGGTTATTGTAGAGGTTGGTTCGCTAGACGCACATAGCAGAGTCTGTGGGGAGGCGACCTCCAGGAAAGTCGTCTTGGAAATGTAGCAGTGAACAGACGAAACTTATAAAATCCAGAAAGTGTCTCGATACATGTTACAACAGGTAATACAGTTAGAACATTTTTACAAGTTGCAAATTTTATTGTAAACCTGGTATAATATTCCATGGTATATTTCTACCAATTTCTTATGTTAGTTATACTCAAGTAAATTAAATTCAGTACTTTGTAATATATATTTTTTTAATTTGGTTATAACATTGCGGGTTACTATCAATGTTAGAGGCCCGATAAGCGACCATGAAGGTTTAAATGAATCTCATTATTAATGTAAAAAGTTTGTGTGTAAAATGTAATTAAATATAAATTGTAATATACGTTTCTGTATTTAAATTTTAACTGGTTAATCATCAATAGTTAAAAAGATTCTCATAAATTTTAATATCACATTAATTGGCAGCGCAACGTTGTGACTTTGTTTTCTTTAAATTATATACCGCTATTATATATATATATATATATATATATATATATATATATATAACATGTAACTCTTTTGCAGTCAATATGACAAAGATAGTCAAGGCGTCCAAAGAACATTTTACAGTATCTTTCCTTTCGAAAACTAGAAATTATTTCATAATAATAAATAGCATAACTTAACAGTAACCATGACAAATGATTGGCTGAATCGGTACACTGCTGTATGCCTGCAACTGTGATACGGTAATAGCCTTGTAATCGTGTCTTTAAAGATGTTATCCACAACCCAATATAATTTAACATGAATGTAGCTTTTAATTTGGTGAAAAGTTTATGTATGTATATATATATTATTTGCTGCGATTGGGATCGCGTTCTTGGTGGCAGTTGAAAAATATATGAACAAAAGTATAAGAAATAAGAGAATTAAAAAAGAATTAGTCTAAGGAATTTGTCCACAGTTTCAACAATTCAGTTCACAAAAGTAAGAGATAGACATAAAAGTAATTTGTGACGGAAAATAATAATAAAAATTCACTTCACTTCACAAATCTATTTAGATTATTCTGAAACCTTCTTGTTGGACGATTCTCCTCAAACACTGCTGCAGGTTTAAGAATTTCCCTGCGACTATTGTTTCCGTTCTCGTTTTGATTTTAAATTTGTGATCATCTTCCCCCGATGTAAAATGGGTTTTCAATACTATCCCGTATCTGTTTCCAAGCTTTTGTGTCCCGTGTCTGATTTAAATAGAGCGTAAAGCTTATCTTTCACCCGTCTGGTTGCCAAAGATTCCCAACCTAATTTCTCTACCTCTTCTCGCCAGTGATCAGGTTCTCGTATTACAAATTTTTCTGACCCACTCTGAAGTTTTATTCGCGTTACAAAAGAAATTGTTTCTGTGCACAGTGACGATCCTGCTGATTGAAACTTTTTTTTTAGTTTAACTGTTATTGTAGAGAACAAAAATTGAATGTGATAGGACCGCATTGCTACGAGAGGGATGAGAGAACTTGGCTCCATTACTGATTGGTCACAGGATGTAATGCACGTAAACTTGCACTTAAGTCCGCCTGCTAAGGGAAGCAAAACGAGTGTCTTATCAGAATCCCAGTAGACATAGCTACTATAAAAACTGGGCGCGGCTGCCGTCTTCTTGGCGCCAACAGGTATTCCAGGGGCGACCAAAGACACCGCACATTCTCGCTCAATACAAATAAAATTATCACTGTATCATATATTTATTTTTATTTTTCCCCAAAATATGAATCAAACGGATATTGTGTTCCGGAAAATGAGCACCCGGTCCTAATGGTCTAATAGTAGACTCTATTAGTGCTGTTTAAAGTCGACGATTGTGGAGTGAAGGTAGGAAATTATACAGTTAAATGAAGTCTCGGGTAGCTAAAGTCTGTCGGTGTCAGGTCATTATTGCATAATTTTGGGTGTGTTTAGTACCGAAAATATCAGATTTCAGTTTTAGAATGCACAACGAAGAACAACTATCAAAGTATATAGATTCTATTTTATTCTTTCTTTAAAATTTCGATCATTATATGGAATACTAGCACAACAAGAAGAAGACTACCACGCACAACAAGTAGTAGTGTAAAAAGGTATATTTTTTCTCATAGGAACAAGCTCCAATTTGTTTCCTACTTTAATGATGCCAAGACAATGTGAACAGTAGTCAACGTAATAACGAAAGTCGTTGTGCTTGGAATTTCGCTTTGCGACCAAAAAGTCGTGGGCAAAGCAAGAAAGGTCTCCCACAGATTGCAGGTGTGAGTTAATGGACCAGCGTGACGCCTACATGTCTCAACATTAGCGACGCCATTGTCTGCGACCCGATTTCCAATCATCCATGATCCCGACTTAAGCCCAATCACCTGCCCATAACACACGAAATCACAAGTGCACGTTATTTACGGAGCAACGGACCACACACCTACACTCTGCCAGGGACGCCACCAAGATTGAAATATGCGTTACCAAACGGAACCTTCATGCCTTTCAACGTGCTGTCTTGGAAAGCGTACGTCACGCATAATTCAAGGAGTAATGTCAGTTATCATTTAGACAACGTTCTAATTTGTTAGGCACAGATTTTTCCATCTCAGTGTCTCCAATTGCATATCCAGTCTCCCTTAAGAAATGAAATTATTCATTAAAACCCTCACAGCTTATGTTTCCGATATGAAGTAGTAAAATTAAAATTTCGGCCCTATTCGGTGTTAGTTTCGAAGTCATTTCAATAAAGATATACGAATTCAAAAACAATAGCACCGGAGAAGAAGAATTTCCTTTAACAAATTTATGAGAATTTGTTTTGTGTAACACGGAAATTTAAATAAAATATTTACCGTAAATTTATATGTTGCATAAAATTCCAGGATTAAACAGAGCTACTCTTGGTGACTGTAATATCAGTATTGTACGTTAATAAGTGATTGCATGAAAAAATTGCTCTCGCTCTCTCTCGCAATATTAAATTATTTAAGAATTATATGAGTAGCTATTTATTCAAACTAACTTTAATTAATTTCTATTCGTTTTGTAACTTGATTGGGATATTCAAAAGCTATTTTCTAATTACAAGAGGGTCAATCTTTTTTTTTTTGGTCAAGAATGTTTCACACGTGTATTACTCCTCAACATAAAATTTTCAATGACAATTCAGAAGCTTAATATCCCATTGAAACATCGAGGTAAGAGTTTAAAGCCGGCATTAAAATGTTTTTTAAAATATCTGAACTCTATTAAAATAGGCTTTGCTCGTTCTAGGTGTTTTTTTGTCACTATGTTGCCTGCTAAGGGTCTGCCATGACGCGATAATATAAATTACGATTCGTAACACTGATCAACACAATAAATCATCGAATTTCTTCATATATCTAGAACATCTTTCAAACGCTTTCATACGAAAGATAGTGAACTAAGAGCGGGATATAAAAAACTGTACATCACCAATCTTTCGACCTTCACTTCAGAAATGGATAAAATATAAATAATTTTGACTGAAGTCACATACGCATTAATAAAAGTTACGTAACTTTCAATGTGAGATACAAATAGTTTTCTTCAATTGTTCAATAAAATTAATTACTTTGCTCTGCTATTCTAGTTAAAATGAAATGCTTTCATTATACAATCTAACTGGATTTGTTTGGAAATAATTCGGTAGACGCGAAAGGAGTGACGTCAGAGTTAAAGTCATACAACGTGATGACAAATGTCAGTCGATAGTTTTCATTTTGTTTTTCAGAGAGGAATGTTGATAAATTGTAATGTCGAAAGAATATATGTTAAATAAATAGTGTTTGTAAGAAACAGACGTAAAGCTATTTTATTGGATTATTATTTTCAGTTGTATGTACTCAATATGATAATAATGTAACCATGCTACACAATATTTAATAAAACTGTTAATTATTTAAAGCAGTTGAACATCGCCAATAAACTTTATTTTTTATGACACTGTATTTACTATTTGTGGTTAGATCTTTCTTATTCTAGTGTGAGTAGCGAGAACCGCTATTTGAATATTTTGTTCCTCATTCGGTGCTCAAAGAAAAATGTTTGGTGTATTTAAATCATAAAAATCAGAATAATTTTCTTCTAATAGATTAAATTCTTGTATTGACTTTGAAATTATAATTTTAATTGAAATGGTTTAAGGCGACGTACTAATACTTTTGACTACAGTGACAAAAAGACTACATTATTTAATCAGTTTTAAGCTTCATCATTGTCAGTACATCCTTCTTTGCTCACTTAGCACTAAGTTAATCTGAACGAAAAAAAAAATTGGTCCTGAATAGTTGTGTCTGATTACATCAAAATATTAAAATAGCTAATTAAAAAAGTTTAATGATTTGAAATAAAGTCATGTGTGTTTGAAAGTAATACGTCCATGAGTACTATTGAAAGAAGGAAAAGTGAACTGACATCCTGTAGTTCTATTACACATAGGCGTGAACAACTCTGGAGTCCTCCGGCGAGTGATTGACGACACCTTAGAAGACTCTCACGACGATTTTGTGTACTATAATTAAACTCTTTGTGTCGGCGATTCTCAAAGGTCGATGAATGTCTAACAGGTGCGCCCGAAGGTAGCCGTGCTCAGGATGGCGGGATCCGGAGAACAATCCAAGCCAGGGTTGTCCACTTCAAACATTCTTATATAACCGTAACTAATACTGTTTTCTTTGAAATGCTATGCAGGTAAGTTATAATTTACTCTAATTGCTAATAGAACAAAAAAATGTTTTTATCCACTATTGTGTCCATTACATGGATATAGAAAAGTTTTTATAACTTTACCTATTCACACAAAGTTTATTAATACACATAAACACTTCTAACGGGTGAGTAAATTATTTGCATTAATTAAAAGTCAAATAAATGAAGTTAAGTAATTAATTTTTTATTGAAGTCTGATATTCTTGTAGACTATATATAAACATCAGAGATAGTTTTCGTGTCCGATTATACTTCATTGTTACCCATCGGTTTTATGGGCTGTTAGGTCACGTATTGTTTCGGCGTGTCTGCCAACGTTTCGCTTGTTAGCACCAAGCATTTTCAAGGCTAGACCCAGACTGTTTATATAGGCAGCTGAACGTACAAGGTCACCTTGGGTCCTGCGGAAATTACCCTGTATGTCTCTGATTTTATTTCATAGACAAAAACAATGGTATATGGGCAATGGAAACGGCTATCTTGGTTAGCTTTGACGTCACATCACTTTTTGCCAGTGTTACAAAGTGAAGTTCTGCAGAGAAACGTTGGACTTATTTAAACACTGGCTAACGAGGTGAACCTCTACATGGCGTCATTCGAGAAACCAGCGATAGAAACGGCTACTTAGAGCCACCCGCTCACTAGCGACTTTTAGGCGGCCGAGAGTTTAGTCGATTGCTTGTTAGAATGGGTACTCAATGGGAGTGCGCACACTCAACCGATTGTAGTCGGATATGCTCACCGATTCCCATCCAACTAAAAAGTTGCCCAACTGTCGGCCGATTGCTATTCAGTATGGACTACAATGAGAGTGCGCACACTCGTCAACTGTTTAGTCGCTGGCAGTCGTGTGACTCCTTACTACGAACATCGTTAGCTTTGCGACATGTATTATTGTAATAAATGAAAAAATTTACGTCTGATTGCAAATAATGAATAAGAAAGATAGCCAATTCAGACAAAAAGGGTAATATAAATACCACACAACGTTCCTGGGATCTTTGTTCCTTTCGTCACGTGGTAAGAAGAGTCTGAAGAAACACAACTGCACTTGTCAATTGACAACACTCAAAAGCTTTTGAGTGTTAGGTGACAAGTGCAGTTGTGTTTCTACAGGCTCTTCTTACCACCTGACGAAAGGAACAAGGATCCCAGATCAAAAGCTTTTGAGTGTTGTTAACTGACAAGTGCAGTCGTGTTTCTCTAGGCTCTTCTTACCACCTGACGAAAGGAACAAGGATCCCAGAAACGTTGTGTGGTTTCTATATTACCCTCCTTGTCTGAATTGGATATCTTTCTTATTCATTATTATTATAATTCTTTGTTTTTAACAATGGCGTTAATTAATGACACGACAATAGATAATTGGATTGATGAAAATGAAAAGAGATCACCTACGTAAAGGGGCCTGTAAACGAGCAACAATACATATGGCCTGGCAATATTTCAGTATTGTCGGGCAATGTTGCCGGAATTTTAAGTACCGGCCAGAGTGTTGCCGGTGATATCGGCTCTGTGTCGAAAATACGAAAACATTGCCAGGGCACAATAGTTCCCAGACATCACCAGTAGTCATTCAGCTGTTTTAACCATGAATATTACTCATTTGTGACATCGTTTTCTGTGTAAATTATTCAGTATTCCAAATATGAATTGGTCGAAATCGAATTTATCGATGAAGTTAGCTCAAATCCATCGTTATGGGACGTGGTAGTGACGGACTATAGAGATCGCCAAGTAAAGAAATATGGTTGGCCATCAAATTTGGCATTAGTTATGAAGATGCCCCTAAAAAGTTTAGGTCCTCGCGAACATACACCAAAAATGAAAAAAAGAAGAAAAGTGGAAGTATAGAAGGCAAACGCAGTGGTTGCTTTCCTTACGATACCATATCGTTTATTTTATGTATAGATGTTCCGTATACTGGAATGGACACACTGCAAAGCAGTATAGAAATTGATGTAACTGTAAGTACATTTCATAATCTATTTTCTATTGTTTCGCATGTTGTCATGTCGCCCAGAAACCCTAAAGGCACCCTGACACGGTCGGTCTTAAAGCCCTACATAATTTAGAGTCACGAATGGGGTTGAGAAAATGATCGTTACACCATACAAACGCCAACCTTCTTCCTCCAGTAAGACAGGCAAGATAAGCTACTAGTAAAAGGCATATATCAAATACCGTGTGAATGTGGGAATCTACATTGAGGAAATTGACCATTTCCGTGAAAAAGCACCATCGATATCAGGTTGAAACAGTCAGTATAAACGGGGAAATATTCCCCGACACAATGAAATGGCCGGACACAAGGTGATCTTGTACGATCAGCTGCGTATATAAGCAGACTGGTGAACAAGGCTAATTAGCCTTGGCCTAGCCTTGAGAATGCTTGGTGTTATCAAGCGAAACGTTAGCAGAGACTCCTACCCAACAGTCCAAAAGCTGATGGCTAACAATGACATTTTGAAGATACATTTTGTATTTCCTTTAATAAAAGGACTCATTTTAATAATGACTAACATATACTTTTAATATTCGACAGAATATACTGACTCATCTTGGTCATCAGACAAGTTTCTTATTTCTGGAGTCCATCTGAGTTCCTGCCCCACGCTTCGTCTCTAGGTATGTCGCAAGAGGGAAATTTTAAGGGCAAGTTCTATCTCTGCTATGGCGATTTGGTAAGAATTTATAATTAACTTTTCTTGATTGGCGCACGCCGGCACCCCCGCGAATATATGTATTTCAATTTGGGGAAAAAACCACCGCATTGTGAAATTTTCTATTAATTCGGTATTTTACACATATCAATATTTTTCTGATACGACCAAACTGGCGCCTCTAAATGTTAACACCGTCTAGAACGGGTGCAGCTCTAAGTCTGTAAAGTGTTTGAGTGTTACAGTATTTCTTGAAAACACATTGTTACGATCGCCAGTACGCTCCACGAACCGTATCCCCACTACACTGTCTGTCATTAGATATACAAAATGATATTCCTCAATTGTTCTTCTTGGTCCCCACTGTTCACGCAGTAGGAAAGTGTGGTTAGCGTCGTCAGTATATACAGTATAATCTTGTGGAGAAATGTCTTGATGTCACCATGTCCTGTGTGACAGGCACCGGGAGCGTAGCTAGGGTTTTCAGCGCCCGGGTACAACTGAAGATTTTGCGCCCCCTATTGTTTCCCGAAGTTCAATGGGAAGGTGTATTTTTTTTAAAAAAACTGTATTAGACATATAACTCTATACCATCAGTATAGTATATCACTTGTGTTCACTCAGAAAAAGGTGGGTGGCGTTATATATACTGCAATGCCAATTAAACAGGCTATTAATTGTTTTTAATAATTAAATTGTTAGCGGTACGAATGCGTAAAGGCGACAATCAAGGCGGGTTTTACCTTTGTTTAACAATGGAAACTGAAAAACCGCGCGCTTGGAGAACAGCAGTCTGCACGGAGATACGAGACAAAACGGACCACATGAAGTAATAACACAGTAAAATTTGCTAACCTAAAAGCATGAATAATGTTATCCAGGAGGTCCAACGGCGAAATATGATAGTTTATATAAAACGCGAGTAAGCAGTTTGGCGGAGAGACACATAAAAATCGCAATTTGGAAGCAGAAGTTTTTGCTGCCCAAATTGAACTAATTGTCGCATCGAGAGACTTTGAGGAAATCTACATCCGGCAACCGGCTGAGGGTGGACTAATCCAGATTCCCCGATAGCAGAAATACGAGAGGCCAACGACCACGTGTATTCAAATTCTAAAGTGTCGAATCAGTGAGTAATGAATGGCCTGTTTTAGTGAGTGTTAAATTCAAGCAAGAAGAATCCATACTGGTACCAGAAGTACTGTCGTGAGTACAAGACAATTATTAATAATTATAAACGATAATTAATAGGGTATAGTCAGATTTCGTTCGCGTTTTTCTTTTCATTCGTTTTCTTTTGTTTCTAGTATTTTAATTTTGTATTCCTTTGCCTTCAATGAATTGAATTGTTAATGTTTTAATTGGAGTGTTCTTATTATCAAACCGAGTTATGACCGTGAGATATAGAGATTCGACGTATTTGATTGTAATGATATAAGAACTGTATTTTCATAAAATGCCACGAATTAATAAATGAAAAATTAAAGTATTTGTTGTTAACTGGATGAAATTAGGCGTGCAAAATAGATCTTATACAATGTAAATTTATCAACAACAATAATTTTTTTTGAAAGTGATGCAGGGAAAACCCTAGAAAAACCTGCATCAGGTTGGTCGGACATTTGGTACTTGTCCCTCTCCCTTTCGATGGCAGGAGAGGGGTTCGCTGTGAGGTCGCAGCTTTCCCCTCTCCGAGCCTTGACCGGTTTAGCAGGCAGCTGGCCGACTATTCCAATAGGAATAGCGTATGCCCAAGGTCTGCGACCCCGGAACATACACCTCTCAAAACAGGCCGAGGTGCCTCGGCATGTGGGAGCCTTAGTTAAAAAAAACATTAAATTATGACGATATAATAGATCTGTTTGCAAATGAAAAAGCGAGAAAAATTACTTTATAAAATATGCTAGACTATTATGTTTTTTATTATTTATTTATTTATTTAGCAACTAGCTTATTTTTATCTTCCACTAATTGAAAAATTTCTAAAACCTTAATGCAGTTACTAAAATAGAAAGAAAACAGAAATTTTTAAAGCACAGAACGCCAAAAATTTCAACAATATCTTTCCTCGAGGAGACCTTGTTGAACAATGAATAGTAAATAAACCAATTTCTCCTACCTCCCCACCCTTATGCAGTAATAAAAAGAAGCAATGTTTATTTAAAATTCATTTGAGCAAAAGAAACTGTTATAAGTTGTTACATAAACTGTTAATTAAAGAACATAATATAGTTATGTAATCTTCTTCTTCTTTTATTGTCACTATAACGCAATGTGAGTTTTGGCCTTATTAACAATATTCTTCCATTCCGCCCTCTTCTGTGCCAGTTTCCCCCATCCTCTTACTTTCATGGTTTGTATATCCTTCTCGATGTCATCTACCCATCTTGTCCTGGGTCTCCCCGTTTTCCTCCTCCCAATTGGCTTCCAGTCCATAATCCGTCTAGGTGTTCTGCTTTCATCCATCCTAAGTACGTGTCCCATCCAGGCCAACCTTCTGCTCTTGGTAAACCTAACAATGTCCTCATTATTCATGAGCTGCTCTAGTTCGCTGTTTGTTCTAATTCTCCTTTTCTCCATTCGTAATATAGTTATGTAATATTTGTACAAAATTAACTTTTTATATTTACGTAATATTATTACATTACGCCATTAGTTGCCATTGAGTATCTTTTCAACAAATATCGTTGTTAGTGCCAAGTTTCGATGTGCCCAAGACTTTACGAAATATCAGTCGGCATATAGTTTTCGGGAAATTGTTCTTCGGGCAAGTGTGTGTCGGGCAAACGCCCGGTCCATACAACCTCGTTGCAGAGAAGGGAAGTGATGCTTCCAATTAATTATTTTATAATTCTGTTCTGGAATTTATAGAATTTAAAGTATTAAGTAAGTTGCAAGACTTACAAGTTTTTAAATAAAACAAAAAAAAATTGAAGACCATTTGCAATATATATTGTAAAATGAAAACTTGTGAATTAATTTTTTTCAAGGCTGGATGGAGGGGGAATAGCTCACAAAGCACTTTTTAAATGAAAAAGAAGCTCTTAGGGTTGCCTAGTTTGGCTATTCTTAAGATTATCATCTTTAACAATAGTGAACATTGTTTACACATGCTTGTTTCATTTGGACCAGTTGATATGGCGCCACATCCAGGAAGCAAGAAGATTGGGGAAGATGAAGAATTCAGTCTCTTCTTGCCTCATTTAATGTCAATCACGTTTTTGGAAATGCGGGACATCCTTCTAGCTTTTGGTCAACTACTGCTTGACCAGATAATCATTTCGACACTTCGGTGAACTAGATCTTGGACACTGGATGATATTAGACAATGAGAATTGTATCATTGCACCCACAAATCTCAATAGTATCGTTAGAAAATCTCCATACGGGGATATATGGCTAATTCGAAATATATGAACTCACGTTCTACGAGGTGCTATAAATAATTGCGAAAATGTTGCGTACGTGTTAGAACCTTGCAAACAGATATTTGGTTAGCCAGAATGGCTTATTGATCATTTTATTCCTCTTAATGGAAGGCCGTGTAGGTTGTTTGCTTTCGATCACTACCTGACTACCGTACAACGAACTAACCAGTCCGGACGTGTGAATATTAGTTACACTAGATTCATACATTTAAAAAAATTGAATAAAATAACTTCAAATTAATTAATTTCGTCTGTGTACACTACTGTGTAAAATTTCGAGATACATACATTTAATGCAAAAACAACTGAGATTAGGGTCAAATTCAGGGTTATTGAGTCACTGAGCTTAATTCTGACATTCACCGTGTCTCATATGTTTTAGTACAAACTCTAGGGAATGGGGTAAAAAGCAAGTGACGTAATCTTGCCAACGAGGAGCAAGTTCTACAACATTTTGTATTCATGTTACTTACAACCGGGGGTAATTACTGTAGAGGTAATATATCCCTAATAGTGGGGATGAAAGTGGATATCGGTTTGAATTCTTGCGTAAAAGGCCAATATTAGGGTTGAATAAAAAATTTACGACCTCCTGTGGTGTACAGGTCAGAGTCACAGCTTCGGATCACAGAGGTCCCGGGTTCGAATCGCGACGAGGGCATGGATGTTTGTGTGAGAGAAACTCGTCAAATAAATTCCCCGACAAGAAAAAAATTAGTCGGTAATAGCCTGAGATGTTGATGCGACTGAAAATAAATAAATAAAAAAAACATATACGAAATCGCTGATATTGATAGTGTTACTATGGAAATTGTTACCGCTTAATTTAAACCGCAACGGTGAAACATCGTTACATAAAATTATGCGAAAGGGACCTAGTTTGTTGTGAAATGGGTTGAAGGAGTCGCCATTCACCAGGAATATTGCTACTACGGTACCGGGCATATATTCTTATTTAAGGTATTACCTCTATTCCTCTAAGATATTGGGAAAATTTTCTAAATTTTTTTATGCGGGAATATTCTTGACTCTTGAGCCTATTTCAATTCATAGAAGAAATATTCTCTCGGTTAAGTTATGCCTAGTACCGATAGTGACGGAGTTTGGGAAGGGGCCATTTAAAAATAATGTGAATGGTACTGTAATTGGTATAGAATCAAATGTTTTTGGAATCTTTGAGAATAACAGTGATATTTACCATGTCGATTAAGTTAAGTGTCTATGGGATTTTCCATCAACTATGCACATACTCTGATGTAGTAATAATAATTAATTATTTTTAAACACAACTATAATATATTAGATTATATATATATATTGTAATGAATTAAAATATAGATATAATTAATTGAATTGCCCCACGTTGTGGAAGAAACAAAAATGTAATAATTAAAAGAAAAGATTAAATTCGCCCACGTTGTTGAATCCAAAATGAGACGAACGAAATCTGACGAGTACCTTTAACTATCGTTTACAAACCCAATTAATTTGGTTTCTACTTACAAAAATGTCCTGCTGGTACCAGACTTAGCTTCGGGGCTTGGGGACACTATTTGTTACACTAAAAGGCCATGAATCACAGATTCTACACTTGATGGTCAAACACACCGTCGTAGTTATTGGATTTTCCTCCGGAAACTGGATATGCTGTAACTCCGGGTCATCAGCCTGACATTTTGCTACTCAACGTCTTATGTGGAAAATGTTGATTTCGGTACGCGTATGAATCTGAATGTGGCGCTAAATATTTGATTCTGCTTTGCGGTTTTTTTACAATGTATCTCTCTGTCCAGACTTTATACTCTCGGTTGAATTTTAAACTTGGACCACGCTGTTCACCACTCTCGAAATTTTGACTTCTTCTCCCTCCTACTATTTCAGACAGTCTGGCCTCAGAAAGCGCTCGCAGCCCGCAAACAAAGACCGCCGACACATTGTTGTCTTTGAAAATGATAGAGGCCATTAATGATTTTAATAATTGGATAGTTATGGTGGATCGTTAGCGGTACCAATTTTTAATTCTACAATGTATAGGCGAGCTTTGTTGTGGGCTGTGGGCGCTTTCTGGAAGTCAGTCGGTCTGGTGTTGAAGTCGGGTGTGGAAGTAAAAATTTGAGAGGGATACAACGAACAGCGTGGTCAGCGTATAGATCAAGCCGAGAAGGTTACAAGTTTTAAAATTTTAGTATTAAGTTTTGGACAGTGAAATACATTGTAAAACTGCTAAGAGTAACCTAATAATTAGCGCCACATTAAAATTTCTACGAGTACCGAGACCGTCGTCAGTTCCACATAGAGACAATTTTGTAACAATGTCTAACTAATAATCCGGAGGGAGCAGTAGTTCCAGTTCCCAGAGGAGAAACTCGAAAGCTACGACCGTGTTTTGTAGAATCAAGTGTAGAGTCAGTGATTTTAGTGTGAATTGTGAGCCCTAACCCAGGAGAGTGAAGTCTGGTACCAGCCAAATATTTTGTAAGTACAAACAAATGTAATTATGTTTTTGTAAACGATAATTAAAGGTAATGTCGTCAGATTTCGCTTTCTCGTTATTGTTTTGATTGTTTAACTTGTTAGTGTGTAAAGAAATTTGATTGTTAACGTAAATATAAAGGTTTGTTTTATTTAGAAGGCCCAACTAAATTCTATATAAAATATTGTTTGTTAATTTGATTTGATTATTAAATTTTGGCGTGCCAACGTAGGGCAAAATAATTATCAGTTCATCGATTTAATAAAAATATGCAAATTAATTGTTTAATAAATCATTAAGTTTTGTTTAATTAATTATTAAGCCGCTATTTTATTTATTACAATATATATATATATATATAATAAACAATTTATGATAAAATGAATTTCACTACGTTTTTGTGTCATTTAATGTCACAAACAAACAGGATGATCGAACTTATTCTAATAATACATTAAAAGGAACTATTATCTATTATTTGGTAAATGAAATAATTATAACCAATCAAATTTTAAATAAAGAAACATTTATTATCATTTACATGTAATTATTTTTATATACAAACTTTATACATGAATGCCACAGCTTTAATGAGATTCTTTAAATCTTCATGGTCGCTTATCGGGCCTCTAACAGTAATAGTAACTCGCAATGAAACAACCGAAATTGGGAAAAAATATTTAAAGATAATGAAATGAATTTATTTGAATATTACAAAATTAAACTGACATAAATCTGAAGAAATCTGACGGTAAGGAAAATTATATCAGGTTTACAATATATTTTTGTACATACCAGACATCGGAGGAGCTCTCGTATCACACTAATCATTCACTTCACTAATTATTTTATTTTTTGAGTTTAGATCACAAATTATTTAAATGACTTTAATTAAACGGGCCATAGTATCACACTTTCTACACAAACTAACTCAGAATACCCGATTGAATGCCTAACACACCACACACAAACCTCTGTTGATTTCAAAATATGTCGGCGGACAATAATAATGTCGACAGCAAGGAAATTGGAATTATACTCTCCAAATATCAGTTCCATTCAACTGACTATAACTCACTATAACTTGTACCAATGATTTCAACAACAGCCAGTAGACCTACAACTTTTCCTACAATTTACACTTGTCTCCTTCCTTCTCTAACTGTCTTTTACTCGTCAACTTATTTGCAGACATTAAATAATTTATAAAATACTTTCATGACATATATTTGTGGTCACTACAATATATATTGTAATATACAAAAAGGATCCTTTAATTCTGCCCCACGTTGTGGTAGCCATTTTTTAATATACAAAAAAGGAGGGCGTTAATTAAATGAAAAATTATTCAACTTTACAAACAAATAAATTTATTTTCAATTGAAACACAATTATACAATTTAAAAATTATCTCAGGGTCATTACTGGGTTTGATAATGGCGAATCATTTTTTTATTTCTCAACTTAAACACAAATTCCAATTTAAAAGAGACAAGATTTACTCATCAATTAACAATGACGAAATTTACTTGTCAGCGAAATTAAACTAAAAAGATGGATTCTAAATAACAAATTTTATTAAAAGGAGGGAACGAAATCTGACGTCTATCTTTTAATCAGGTTTACATACTTGGTTGATTGCAAATTGTACTAACGGCTGCCCAGCATTCCGGGATACCTTTGATTTACAAAGCACTATAACGGGTTTTTGCACTTCTTTTAAACTCACAGATTCTAAATTTAATATTTTTAGATCAAAAATCAGGAACCAGGATAATCTTCCTTTCGTCTCTCTCTCTCGATTGACTTTTGCTCGGCTATGTGCACCAAAAACTGTTTGCTTTTAGCAGGTTTCGTAGTTCTGCTCAAGTGAATATTTCGTCTTGAGTAAACTGTTCATGGGCCAATCAAAGCTGTTGATTGGTAATTCTCGATGTGTCTCTGCAAATTTCCTTTGAATATTTGAAATTGTCTTGTCTATTTCAACTCGACCAATTTATGTCGTGTCTGACTGCTCACTGCTTCTACTTAACTTTACTTTTTAAAAGAATATCTCGTCTATTTTAATACGACCTGTACTTGACCAAACCTTCCAGCCAACTGAACTACAGTCTCGCAATTTTGAGCGCGCATACCTCTTCCGACAAAGAAAACATTACTTGGCTACATTGTTGCTGTGTTCTGTACCGCCGTCGAGAATAGATTTCTCAAACAATTTTTTTTTAATTTCTCAATTAATGTCTCAATTAATTGGCATTAAAATATGAAGTGTCCTTATATCAAACATATATCATATCTCTAATCCTATCATCTCTCCGTTTCGCTCCGGGCACACCTACTGTGGCTCTCTCAAAAATAACTAAAAAATTTTCAAAGTACCAAACGATTATTGTCGAAGTAGTTCTTTTACCTGGTTATTTTAATATTTGCATGAATAAATAGCTTCTGTAACATGCGCGATAAGATTAATAAACGCTAGCCAACAAACGTTCCGTTATTTCCTTGAACAAGCACTCGACCTTTGTCATACTGCGCAGTTTTCAATCACACCTGGTGACTTATCACGAGAATGACTAGTTATTAGCAGATATACGGGTGATAAGACGAAGCTACCGGAATTAACTGTGCTCTCGACCCATATCTCTGCACTGAATGACCATTCGAAAGTGTTTGTGTATTCAGGAAGCTGACGTAAGGTCTTTGTGCACCTGTCGCAGTATAATCTGCAAGTCAACGCCTCACCGTCCCCACTGCATTTATCTTTCCGACAACGACACCTGTTCTCAGATATGTCCCTATCTTTCGCGAATGTCACCACGTCCAACATGAACGATAATTAATCCTGTATTTACCGACATGAAATTCTGAATAGAATGACTTACTGTTCGTTTATGTGATTTGGGCCACTTAAAAAGTCGCTACGTAAGGTCTATTGAAAAATAAACAATCCCAATCGAATTACTAATATTATCATAGCCAAGAATAAATTTTCCTTCCCTATAAAACAAAAGCTGTCTTGTCAATTTCTAATACGTAGATTTTGACCTAAACGAATAGGAATATCGATTGATTATGCTTGAAACGTGGAAAGATGATGCCTTATGTCACGGTGTCTTAAAGAATTGAACGATAGCCTCAAATTTAGAAAGAAATTCAGATGGGATACGAAGCTACAGAAATCACTTTTGAACTGTTGATTCCGGCTTCTGATGTTGAAGACTATAAAACTAATTACGGCAGTCGCAAATTTATGGGTTATTATTGCAATGTTTTAAGTATTTCTGTTGAATGATTTACATAAAATAATTACATTCAACTGCTAAATATAAAATTTTTACTCAAATCTATTATCCTCTAACTCGCAAACATTACCGTGCACACAGATATCAGTACACAACCATTGCCACTTAAGATCTAAAGAGGAACCTGAGAGGGATGTTCTCTTGCAGGCAGAACCTTGTAGGAGAGACGGAGGGGGTTGCCTTCGGGGATGCCTTTTCCTCTCTCCGTTTTTGAACAAAGGTTCCCTCAAGCCGAGTCACCTCGGCCTGTTTTGAGAGGTGTATGTTCCGGGGTCACAGACCTTGGGCGTACGGTAAGAGTTGTTTTTTGTTCCCATTGGAACAATCGGCCTGCTGCCTCCTAAACTGACGAGACACGGAGAAGGAAATGCTGCGTCCCCACAGCAAACTTCTCTCCCGCTATCGACAGGGCGTAGGACAAGTACTCAATGCTGACCTACCTGATGCAGGTTTTTTTGGGTTTGTCTTGCATTAATTTTCGACGAATGCCGGGTAGCATCCTTATTCCGCATCCCCCTTTCACTCCCTTTCCTATGCTATAAGAGGGGAGTTGCTATGTGGATTAACGTATACATAGCCTGTCTACACCTTCTTCTTCTACACTACATTAGGCTCTCACACCAGTGCGGGACTGCGAGAACAGAAGCGGGAATTCCGCTTCACGCGAGGGACAAGGTACCACACGGCCCTCCACACCTTTGCGGGAACGGGAATTCATTTTCTAGACTCCTTCCAACGTACACAGATTTGTTGTATATTTATAAGTTGTATTAATAGTCACAATATGTATATCATTACTTTATTAAAATCACTTACTTTTTTTTATGTAGTTTTGAATAAAGATAAGATACTGTGTTCAATAATGTCTTCAGATGAAGAGGCATTTTTGTTATTATCTCTATCTGAAGAGGAAAACCGTGCTAAGTTATTAAAATATTAATCAATAAAAATATTAATTATTCATACTTTTAGGAAACGAGAATACAAATTCATAAAATTAATACGAAATGTAGAACTTTTGGTGAATATCACACCATAAGCCTAATGTCAGAGCTACGACGTAGAGATGCTGGAATTGTTCTCGGATTTCCAACTGGGTGGCGTTTACTAAGGTCGACGTTTCGTTGACTAACACCGACTAATTTTTAGTACACGCTATCCGGTTCGAAACCCGAAAACAATTGCAGCAGCTAATTCACCGGGAAAACCTACGGAAATTACGAAGAGATCTTACAATATTTTACATTTACTTCACGATAATACCTGATTGTTTTGATGAAATTTGCAATTTAATTAAGAATAAGTCATTAATAAAAACCACTTAAGTCTTCAATAAATATATTTTAACACACACGAGTTTTCGACGCTAGTCACAGTTAGCTGTAACATGTATATATTGTAATAATAATTAAAGGCAGTTAGAGAATTAATAATTAAACAATTGAAATAAATTGTAATCGGCGAGAACACAAACACAACAATGGGTAAGAACATTGCCGAGCTACAGGGCTTACACAGGCAGTCGGTCGCAGAATTTCGTCAAGTAAAGTTGTATACAAAAACTAGTGGAGTAAAGTTGAACCACTGAACAATGATAAAGGAGAAGGGTTGAAAATTGGTTAAACAGTACAGAACATCGTGAAACCAAAAACAAATTGAGTCTGGGAGTGGTGTGGAACTTTGGGATAAGGAATGGACAACGTTCTGATTTGCTCGTAAACAGAAATAGAGCGACAATCTTGGCTATATATATATATATATATATATATATAGAGAGAGAGAGAGAGAGAGAGAGAGAGAGAGCGAGAGAGAGAGAGAGAGAGAGGAGAGGGGGAGAGAGAGAGAGAGAGGAGAGGGGGAGAGAGAGAGGAGAGGGGGAGAGGGGGAGAGGGGGAGGGGGGAGAGGGGGAGGGGGAGGGGGGAGGGGGGAGGGGGAGAGGGGGAGAGGGGGAGAGGGGGGAGGGGGGGGAGGGGGGAGGGGGGAGGGGGGGGAGAGAGGGGGAGAGAGGGAGAGAGAGAGACTTAACGTAAAGGTTTGCAGTATTTTACGGAACAAAATGATGGTACAAAAGCTTTGGAAAGTGACTTAAAACAAATTAAATTCAGTGAAACGATGGCCTGTTACGTGTAAATAGTGTTAAGTGTATCATAGAATCCAAACAATTGCCTGGTACCGGTACAAACTGTAAGTAGAGATAAACTTTATAAAATTTATTGCTATGTAAACGTTAAATAAGGATAGATCGTCAGATTTCGGGTTCAATTTCATTTGTTGTTTTAATTCTAATCAAGTTGAATGTTGTAAATTTTGTTTGTTAATTTTGAAAGTAGGAAAAGGTTTGTTCTTTGTTTAAAAGGCCCAATTAACAACCCTGAGACAAGAGTAAAGAAGTTTGTATAATAGTAAAAACATTCATGTAAAATAATCACAACAAGAATATTTGTTAATATTAATTTAAATAAATCAATTGTTTTCTGAGATTTAAATCTTGTAATCATTTAACATCCTTTCATTTAAATATAATAAATAAATTCATCCGTTAATTAATAATAATAATTTTATTTTATTTGCATATTACAATTTGATTCTCAACGTGAGGCTAATTCTTTTAATTATATGTGTTTTACATAAAATGGCGCATCAACGTGTAGCCAACTATTTAATTAATCAATTTAATCATTTGTGTATTACAATATATACTAACTATAGCCTTAAATGCAAACCAAAAACTAAACAAATTAAAAATCAACATATTTAGGAATTTATATTACAAAAAATCATATTCTTTATAAGAAAAATTATACGTGAGGTTATAGTTAGTATATACACCTGTTACAGATGACTGTGGTTAGCGCTGAAAACTCCAGTGTGTGAAAATAAATTCATTTGACTTCAGTGTATTTTATTTAGGAAATATTGACCTGAAAATTGTTATTAAAAACTTATTAAGAAACAAATTAAAAAGCAACACCAACTATCATGAACAAATATTTCCTGCAGAACGACTTGTTTTGAGGTGTAAGTGTGAGAGGTTTTCAGTTTGTTTCGTGATGCGGGACGCGGAGATACAGTGCAAGTTGCGAACCTCACTAGAACGCAGCGGGTAGCGGGAAAGTTCGTACGGGTCTGAATATGCCCATATCCCGCAATGAAAACACGTCCCGCACCTTTCCGCTGTCGCTCCCGTTCTCGCAGTCCCGCACTGGTGTGAGAGGACCTTTTCATATCTCGATCCACACAATTTCCTGGAGTGCATTGTCCAACGTCTGCGACCCTGGTACATTCACCCCTGAAAGCGCGACCGGGCGTAATGGCTTATGGGAGGTGTCGTCCCATATGCAGGTAGTTTTATTTGAGGGGAAGTGGCATTTGCGGGAAACGCATGCAGAATGTCCCTCTGGAACTAGAGGATTAGGAAAGGCCGTACTCACGCATCATTAATTACCTAGTGGACTTTTGTACCAAACATCGATTTATTTTATTTGACTTTTTTAAAAAAATATTTAGTCTACATAAATTCTATACAGTATTACAAGAAAAATGATACCAATAATCTTTAATGCACTGAATTTGAGCGTAAAATATCAAATATGTTTGGTGCAGAAATGAATTTTATACAATACGTGATTTTTTATTAGCTTTTACTCCTTCAATGACAATTTCATTAATTAATAGAATGTTTATTATTTTTATTTTATTAATATTCTCTCTATAGTGTATAATATACATTTATTAATACATCAACAGATCATATCGTCATCATCACAATTCTTATGTTGTAATTATCAATTGTGCTAACATCAGTTTAATAATGATATACATAAATACATATTCTAACTAATGAGAAAACTAATAAATAAATAAACATCAGCCAATTTTAATTCAGAAAAATAATTAACTAATGTAAAATTAAACAACCTTTCGTCACTTATTTTGCGACCTCATCAGGTTCACGTTTAAAACTACAAAAAGAAAAAAACAATTACAATAATTAGAACGACATTTTCTAGAAACATTTGGCAGATAACAAAAAAATATAAATTTTGTTAGACATACAAATTTTATATAGACTGGTCATTCCCTGCTGACTTCCAATTTAAAAAGAGAACGACTTTATGTAAATAACGGTAAGCGAGATTTGTTTTCTTCGGACGATAAATAAGTAAAGATGAGTAAAATTGACATATAATAAAATATTTAGTTGATGAAAACAGAATTGCGAACTCAATGGGATGAAGCGGGTCTTAAAATCATGTTTTATTATTAATCTTTTACAATTTGTGGGCATTCTATTTGGTTGTATACTTTATTTTTGCTGTCGTAACGTTTTATCGTTGTCAGTGGGTTACTGTCGTATAATTATGATGTAGCACGATAGTTTTATTATTGGTATATATATATATATATATATATATATATATATATATATATATATATATTATTTTAATTTAATTAGATATTAGCAAGGAATGAGAGCTTGGAAAGCTGGAATTTGACCAGGCGCCTCCGTGACGGAGAGATAATCCCTAAGGTCTGGTCTTAGGCACGTAGGCTGTTGACCCTCGGAAGTTACCTGGACTGTCGCACCGTGGGAAACGTCTCTCCAAAAATCGCAGAAATTGAATTAACACGTGACTGCCTGAACCAATCACTTTTCTTGGTTCAGGAAAGATCGATCGAAAATTGGTCGAGAACATCGATATTTCACATCCAGCGAAGGGACTGTAAAGCAAGTGTAGAGGGACTCCTCGATGAAACGTCGCCAGGGACGGACGAACAGCCCCAAACTTTGTTTTCCAGAGGACTCTGAGAGATCAAGGGTGCCACATGATCACGGCCAGAGATCAACGCGAGGTAACTGCTAAGTGTCTCAATCCTTGACGCGCCTGGGGGAATTACCGTAAACCATGGTTTAACTTGGGATTAAGGGATCCGATTGTTTTGCCTAGCTGAACACTTATAGTTTGTATTTTTTTTCTCATGTTCAGTTAAATGATTATTAAATTTTGTAAAATATCCCTTTACTTCATTATTTTTAAAAAAAACCTACCACTACAATGATAAGAAATGAACATATTTGTTGACTTCCATACTAGAGATGAAAGCAGACAACCATATATTTCTTCACAAAACTCTTCTACATAGCCTTTATCCTTTTTTTAGAATTTATTTCTCCAGTGTGTTCTTACATCCTGAAATTCTATTTCTTCTTACCGTTCCAAAAATAATATAACCCTTTGATTCAAGAATACCTTTAAAGGAACATTCGTAAAAGAGTTATCTGCATATATTTTCTAAATAAAATTGTGGGGCACTTGTCTTGTGAGTCGCACCACAATTATACTGGAAGCTCCCAGATATGGTTCGTCATTCATTGGAACGTTCTCTTTTTCAGTATAAATTTAAAATTTGTATGCGTAGCCAAATCTGTCGCCGATTACATAAATTTATATCCCCATTTATGGGATTTATTCGGCATATATTATCGTAAGTGGTGCCTGGTTTTGAATGTACATATCCGCTCAAATATTCATCCATTGATACTTTTAAAAAGTTTTCATTCAACATATTTATTATTAGCTTCACCTTGAAAAGTTCTTCATATCCTGGACGATTGCTTGGAACTGAATTATTATTTTCATTGAAATGCAATAGTGTCAGGATTTTCTCGAATGTATTTACCCCTATTTTATCTTTTACAATAGGAACTCCTACAACTGAATCCCATAATTTCATAATTCCATAATTGAAGAAAAAATACAAATTCCTAAAAACTTTTCTAATTTTTGTTTATTAAATCAAATGAATTACTAGGATTTTGTTGAAAACTGTAAATTTGTGATTGTTCTACTATATAATCCAGTAGGCTAACTATTCATCAAAAAGTCAATTAAAAAATTTATACGGTGCGTCCAAATGAAGAATTCTCCTGTTGTTAGTCATGATAACAATGAACATTAAAGAAACCTGCGTGCTCTCGATAGTTCATAGTAGAAGGTCTTTTAATCAGTAATAAATTTTACTGCCGTATGGTCGAAGCAAAAATTTTGTCAAAGCAAATGGGTCGTCCCAAAACATTTTTTTAAAATTCTTTATTGCATATTTAAAATCTACTCTTATTTACAATTGAGTTATAAGTAAATTTTTTATCTTTGTCCCTGTCATGATGGGATCTAGCCATCGCTATTCTCCGGGGTTAGTTTTGATTAGGTTGTAAGACGATGTCCTGTGGGCAATTCCACTTGAGTCTTCTTGTGACTAGTGCTTAGTTTTCCATGTTCTTTGACAATTCCGTGAGCTTGTGTTCTCTTGCCAGTCTCTGGATTTCTTTGGTTACGTATGGAATATTTAATTCGCCATGGAGACTATCCTTATTGAAGTACCACGGTGCATCCGACAGCATGCGCAAGGTCTTCGATGGAAATCTCTGAAGTATCTTGGCCTGAGATGCCTTTGCACATCCCCACAGTTGGATCGCGTAGGTCCACATGCTCTTCAATAGTTTCTTGTATCACAGTATCTTGTTTGTTAATGATAGTTGGGATCTTCCTCTAATTAACCAATACAATTTTAAGTCTAATTGTTTCCTCTTGGCTTTCATCAAGGTGCATCCAGAGGAATTTTATTTCCGAATTCTTTGGTATGGGGGTATTATTCAATCTAGTTCGTGGACATACAGATCTTTTTGTGAATTTGATTTGTGTAGATTTTTCGTAGAGTCATCAATAAGTTCTTTGAACAATAAAGTGAATGCACCTTTCACGTCTTTAGTTTACGGAATGAACCAAGTTTTCTTTTTATTTCCTTGATATTCCTAGCCAAATCCCACGCAGCTATTGCCTCTAGATCGTCCATTTTTTACTTTAAATTAGAAGAAAAAAGAAAATGTAGACTGGGCGGCTAACGAAATGAGAATACATGCGACAAGCAGAGGAGAGGGGAAGCAAGAAGCCGCCAGGCGACTGTGGCGATAATTTTTTTTATCCGCGGCTTGTATCGGCCACACAGAATTTCCGTGTGAAAGGGGCTCCGTGGAAGCAGTACGAAGAATTTTGGAAAGTGAAAATAATCGTCGGTGAAACTTCTTTAGCAGAAAGAAAGCTCTTGTAAAGATGGAGAATTCAACTTATGAGCTAAGTTTAACGTTAGTAAATATTGAGTATCGAACGTGATTACTGAAAATAATTACGGCCGAAAGAAATAGCTGTGGTAAACAAAAGTGAAGTGAGATGAAAAAGCTTAACAAAGTGTACATAATTGAAATAAAGTCAAATTTTGTGCCGCCGAGAAGTTCAACATCCTAAAATTAAATGGAATATAAGAAAACTGTTCCACGGACTGAGGACCAGCGACGATAGGAAAGCAGATAAGCGAAAAGTATAATCTTTTTCCAATATATGTATAATATACAAGTAATTTGCTTGTTATTCTTCCAGCGAGGATGCCCAAAGATGAATAACTCTTGTTAATTTCCTTAAATATTATAATTACTTGTGTTTCATACATTTAATGTGCATTCGTAAAATAAAATAGAAACTAACCTTCATTGATTAACTCAAATAAAATCCATTATGAAACGAATTATTAATG
The DNA here is from genome assembly GCA_037074705.1 of Zhengitettix transpicula. NCBI lineage: Eukaryota > Metazoa > Arthropoda > Insecta > Orthoptera > Tetrigidae > Zhengitettix > Zhengitettix transpicula. The sequence continues at coordinate 71,024,367 of CM073590.1, read as the reverse complement.
AATGAATTAATGAATGACGGCCAGCCCTATTCAAGAAAAAAATAAGGACCAGGAATCTCAATAATTTGTTACAAATCCCTTCCAACTTTGAAGCTTCTAAATATCAAACTTGTAATGAATGATAATTTAACGCGATTTAATTTGGAGACGGATGACGTTTGTTTGGTTAGGTGGATGAAACTATTCGCAACTACGGAGGTCTTGGGTACAAAGGAAAAACATACAACGAACTGGCTGACATTACGAAGGCTTTAAGAGGGTTCCTGACAAAATCCAGTGACGGCCAAAATTATTGGGCCGAACAAATTGGTACCCGGAAGCATCTCTTTCACAGACGGGCACAGCAAAATTTTTAAGCATCTGGAAGAATTTTGTTTAACGGGAAATGTAATAGATATCATTGGTTACAAACTTGGCTGAGGCCATCCAATGACAAAACAAAATATCAGCGATTGGTCATCTTGGAAACAGAGGTTAAAATTCTATATATCAGGAATCAATAATCGGAGGAGCCAGAATAAGGGCAGTCGGTTATCAGACACAGTAAAGTGTCTCGGGTCCAGTGCACGGCCCGAGTACTTTCTGATTCAGCGCTAATATGAGAGGGCGAATATTCCCCGACTGATGGACTCGCCAGAACCATCATAAGTCCGCGACGCCACCACAGAGCAGCGTAGGACCTCACCTATCCGTCAATCACGAATAGACATTTTTGGTTTTAACAAGTACAGTGCTAGACTCCTCAGTTGATTAAATTAAATTAAATTTGCCATTTCTAGGTTCACTCTGCGACACGAAGCATAAAAAATATTGGTGTACAAGTATGATTAATTTTTCCTTAAAAATGAAATTGACATTTAATTACATTTATGTCATTTTTAATAAACAAGTACATCTTTGTCTCAGAACTAACAAATAAATAAAATTTCTTTAAAGAAAACGATTTCGGCCTTACAACCTGCGAATTCTCTTAATTTGAGAAATTGTGGGCGTTCACTACGATTGCCCCAACCGACCTTTACTTTAAAGTTCTGTTGCACTTTCTTACACACAAGACGGTTACCGACTTTGCTTGGTGTATATCCTCCTGAGGTTGGTCAGTATATCTGCAACAAGCTGCACAGGATCGCTCGAAAAGCTCAGTCCGGGTCCATGCATCAAAAGACATCGTCATAATACGTAAAATGAAGCAATCTGGAATTAATGAATGATGAAAATTATTAAACGAATTATTACTATACAGAACTATTATAATTCAACACTAAAATATCATATATCAACAGTTGTGCGTAAACTATATGCCACGTGTATCGTCCTCAAGCATCGCCTTTTAAAACTCTTTTAAAATTTGTTAAAGCGCTGTCGTAACAACCCAACATTATAATTGCCTTTTGGAAATACGTCAACACATGTAAGTTACAAACGGCTACTCGCTTAATTCGATAAAATCAACAACAGCGAATACTAATATCACGCTTCCCCGGTCTAAGAAAAAAAACATCAAGAAGGTTACCATCACGGACTTTCTAATTACGACTTAGATACAAATGAATAAAAATTAAATGTAACCGCAAATGTCATGTCATAAGCCCACTATTTTCTTAAGAACCCTGGAAGAAGAGTAAATCTTTGTTTTTATTATATGACAGTATCCATTTTTTTATATTAAATTCAATGATAAATTTGCTTTTTTTTTCAATTAAATATTATTGTAAATTAATTATATTTTTTAATCCTTGAATCAAATAGAATAATAGGAAATGCTATTCAATATATTAATATTTTTATGTTGTTTGCAATTTTATTTTGAATAGAAAAAAATTATCTGCATATTGATAGCATCCGGTATGATTGTGAACTGGTTTAACCCAAAGCTGGCAGCGATTTAGTTTATGCAAGTCCAAAGAGTTGACACACACAAACACTTTTTACTCAATTATAATTAACATGTTTGGAAAATTTTAATGAATTTAATCTCAAAACATTAAGATATAATAGCAATACCTCGCGAAGATTCAAGTTTATCCAGTCTGTTAGTAAAATTCGATAGCTAATTGTTTTTATTTATTTGGCCGACTCAGTTGCCAGGCAATTCTGCGATTATCATGACTGCAAGTCATAATCGCTTAAATGTCGACGTCACGCGTCAAAATTAAAAATCGCGCACGTATGTCGCTGCGATGTGGCACCGCAGCCACAATTATCCCCACCGAAATAAACACCTGGAGATGAATTACAAATAAAACACAATGAAAAAATGAAAGGAACACAACTATCAATTAACCGAAACAAGCTTTTTATGAGTGTTAATGTCCGTGGCAGCACTGGGTGTTTCTGTTTCAGGCAAATCACTAACAGCTAAGAAAGCGGGATTTAGCCGACTATGTTCACAGTAGTCTCTTCATCATTGATTAGAAGAACGAAATCTTGTTTCGTCGGACGGCGTAACAACTTATAAGGACCGTCGTAGGGAACTTCCAACGGGCGTTTTACGTTACCTACGCGTAACAACACAAAGTCGCTGTCGAACAGACGTCAATGCACGAAAACCTAGTGGTGTGCATGAGATGTTGCCGGATTAGGGCGTAGTTTTCGCATATGCGCCCGAAACGTGGTGATAAAAAGCGATTGGTCAAGACGTTTATCATAATCCGTAAAAAACTCTCCGGGAAGTCGAAGTCTGTGCCGTAAACTAGGTCTGCGGGGCAGCAACCTGAGTCTTCCTTAATGGCCACACTGAGGCCAAGGAACACAGTAGGTAGAACGCCTTAGGAGAGTGGCACCTCAGTGATGTCATTAATGATCGGTGGCATCGTTTATAACGTGACTTATCAAGAGATAATAAAATAAAAATACGGCTATGAAAATGCGACTCTTTTTCGTCAGGTTCAAATGGGCTGTCAATGTCTGAAACAATTGGCAGATTACGTACTTACTCACTTTATTTTATTGAACAGGAAGCTTCTCCGGCGAATCTCAGGTTAAGCTCAGTCCTTGATACCTCCTTCACCAGGCAGTACAACCCGTCTCAATTCTTTATCCAGCGGTAATGGTGCTCCGTCTTGAATAGCTACTTTTTAATCAATTCTGATGCGTTCTTTTGAAATATTAATTATTTCAGCAGGAAACATTTAACATAAAAACGATAATAATCCTTCCATAATCGCTCAATTGTTTTTGTTTTTCTCTGCCACCAGCGATGATACTCTCACGCAACAATAGTCTCTTCCAGATAATAATTATCAGAGATATTTTAATATCAGCTGATATTAGACAAACGCAAAAAACCACAAAAATAAATTGAAATTGGCACCATTACACGTTTAAGCAGTCCGTTGGCGGCGGGGTGGAAAGCTGTCGCTCTGACGTGGCAGCATCCAACAAGGTTGGTTAGTGCCTTAAATAAAAGTAATTCAAATGGAGACCCCTGGTCGGTCTTCACTATTATAGGTTAACCAAACTGTGAAACCAAGACGCATGTGCGACAGACGATGCCGTTATTTCACGTAATGGTAGCGCTTCCGGCCACCTCGTAAATGTATTGATGACGGTGAGCATGTAGCAGTATCCGCGCACAGATGGTATTTGACCAACAATATCCACGTGAACATGCGGTTATTTGGCATGTTGAGGTTTGGTATGGCGGGAAATCTTGCTTGTATGGCAGGTACAAGTACTAACCCAGCGCGTAACATCGGTATATATTCTTTACCAAACGTACTTAGCTGTGATAAGCCGTTGGAGCCTAATTTAGTCTGTAAATGCGTTGCACCAAACCAAAGTTTCGGTACCATCGTCACAAAATGGAAGGAGTTTCATGTCGGTGGTAACTTGGTGTAAGGCTGGTAATTCGTCATTCTGAGCCTCTGCGATCTCTGCAGTGATAACGGCTGACTACTTTTGTATGGAACAAATTTGGGTTAAGGCATCGGTAACAACGTTATCTTGACCACCGATGTACACGATAGAGGTCGTTAATTGGCCTATGAAATCCAGTTGTCGCTTTGGCGGCATCTTATTGGAAGGCGTACGTCAGTGGCTTGTGGACCGTTTTTACGAGCAATTGCCTAACTTCTATTAAATATTTGAAGTACTTCAGTGCTGAATAAATTTCCAACAGCTCATCCCGATCGTACGTGCTGTATCGTTATTCCGTTTGTGTGAGAAAATAATACTATAGGCTGCTAACTCGAGTTATGTTATTGCAGGAGGCGCTCCAGTTATTGCTTCGACGGAGCTGCAGTTAAGTATTACTTCGTAGGAAGCGGTCTTAGCTGTGGCTCTTCCTCTTATTATGGACTATTCTCCTTTTCAATTTCCGTAGTTCCTTTATAACCATAGCGGCTTGTTTGCTGATGGCCTTCCAGTTGTCTGCTTGCTCCAGCATCACAGAAAGCAGATTGGCAGGTGTTATTTCAATCTTTACTTCGTCTCTAAGAATATTTCTTAGATTTTCAGGATGAGGGCATTTGAAAAATAAAACGTGTTCAACGTCTTCCTCCTCATTACCACAGTTCAAACACATGGGGCTGTCCACTATCTTGAACCTATAGAGATATTTACGAAAACATCCATGCCATGTCATGAGATGAGTTAGATAATAATCTAACTCATGTTTTCTCCTTTTCCATGTTGGGATGTCAGGAATGAGACGGTGTGCCCATCGTCCATTTGAGGACTCTATCCACTGACGTTGCCACTCTGTTAATGATTCGCGGAGGGCTTGGAATAATCCATGATGGCAGAGACTCTGATGGGCAATAGTTCGGTCCTCTGCGCCTTGACTTTTAACCTAAAAAATTGACGGATGTCTTCCCAAACACGCACTTCGCCGGATTTATTCTAAGACCATAATCTTGCACGCGCTGAAACACTTGTCGGAGATGATCCCTGTGTTTCATCGGAGATGCAGAGGTGACCGAAATGTCGTCGATGTAGGCGAAAACGAACGTTAGACCTTGCAACACCGAATCTAAGTATCTCTGAAATGTCTGCGCGTTGTTACGCCACCCGAATGTCATGCTAGTTTTTTCGAATAGTCCGAAAACCGAGACAACTGCGGTCTTAGGTATGTCTTTTGGTTCCATAGGTATCTGATGATACGCAATAATGACATCTATTGTTGAAAAAACAGAAGATCCGTGCAAATTGTGTGCAACTACATGAAGATTTGGTATTGGTTAACGGTCAGGAACGCTTACAGCATTCAATCGCGTGTAGTCGCCGCATACTGTCCAACCCCCGTCTTTTTTCCGTATCATGTATATCGGACTCGGCCAGGGACTACAGGAAGGACGACAGATTCCTTCCCGTAACATAATTTGAAATTCCTGCTTTGAATCTCTCGATTTGTAGGGAGCTAACCGATGAGGTTGCTGGAAGAGCGGAGGGCCCCTCAGTTAAAAGATAGTGATATATGGTATGTTGTTGTACTACACGCGGTCGAACAGATGTAGTCACAGCGGGAAACGGCTGGAGGACACTTGTATAACGAGCTTCAGCTTTTGAGTGGTCACCTTTCTGAGTGTGGCTTGTTGCTGACCTTCAGGATGAGTTTCAGAACGTCATTTTGCATTCTATTGTAAAGCTAATGTATTTTGTGTTTTTCTTTGATTCCATTCGGAAGGTACAATTTTTTTCCTAGTATTTTTATTTACTTTACTCGCATCAACTATATTAAAACGTTATTATGTTCGTAATATACATACAATACGTTATTTTTTCAAATACGTCACATCACTTCCTTTGATGAAATGAGTTATTTGATGGCGGTAGTTTCTCCGAAGGATTGCTCTCCTTACTTGTTCTAAACGGTGCGTTCAAATATGATGTGCTGTATTGTTAGGGTTCTGATGCATTTATGGCAAGTAGGCGGAGGGATCCTGTACAATAAGTTATGGGTTACATTGGTGAGAGAGATTCTGACGCGGGTAACACCACCTGTTGTCTTCTGGAGAGGGTTTTGTGAGTGTTCAGATCTTTTATGGTTTCTATTTGCCGATAGGAACGGGCCTTTTATTGTTTCTTCCACTTTATATTCACTTTATCTTCCAGTTTGTCACTGGCTGTTTTCCTCATGTCCTTACTGGAGCAGATGTTGTTCTTTGTTAACGTAGATTTAGGGGAGTGAGCATGAATACAGTCTTCTCGGGCTTCTAAGCGAGTAAACAATTTCATTTTTTTATTACGTTCACTGCCATCGTCTTCTAGCATGTTTGGCGAGATTGTCCGCCTCCGCGTTACCTTTGATATTCTTGTGTGCCGGGATCCATAGTACGAGGCATGTTCAGATAGGAATTGTACTAGCGACTTCCAAAACACTGTATTCGACACCAATTTTGGGAGTTATCACAATTCTTTGTCATCCCCTTTCACCCTGCCACCTGTCCTCTTGCCTTTAGGGGATGAAATTAGATACTAAAATCATCGAGAGCAACCCCGTAAACTATTTATATGGCACCAATATAGGTAGCTATCGCATATTTTGTATTTTGAAAATGCCACCCCCTTCTACCCCCTCCCATAGGGGTGCTATAGTCAAAATAATTCCGCAGGGTTTTTTCTGGATCTTAAGTGATACGTGTACCAAGTTTGGTTGAAATTGTTCCGCGTATTAATGAATAACTTAATTTAAAAGTGTTCTACAATATTAATATTATGCTTTATTTTGTAAAAACTCACCTTTCGGGAAAACGTCTATCAGGATAATGTACTGTTGGGAAAGTGGCAATCAGGATAGTGTTGTCCGGATGACATGCATCGGGCAAGTGTGTGTCCGGCAAACGTCCGGATACCCCCAAAAGGTGATTTTGCCGACATCGACCAGGAGTGACGGGTGGTAAAGATTCGCTGAGGATATCCGGAAGATCGTACCACTTATCCCGGATTCCATGAATTATGGTGGGTCAATGCCATACATGACCTTTGTCAATTGTGTCACCATTGTCAGCCCATTGGTGCTGATGGGAAGGTTTCTTATTAATAGCCGGAGCATTTTTATTTTCGTTTGGTGGAGGCCTCTGTGTTCTTTACTCTTAGTTGAGAGTTCTGTTAGTTGCATGATATATTTATGTATGAGGCAGACGAGTTTCGAGTTGTTGCGAGGGCTATTCTTTCGCAGGCAGAACCTGCGAGGGATGTACTCTCGTAGGCAGAACCTTGTAGGAGAGACGGAAGGGGCTACCTTTGGGGATGCTTTTTCCTTTCTCCGTTTATGAACTAAGATTTTCACAAGCCGAGGCACCTCGGTCTTATTTGAGATTTGTATGTTTCGGGGTCACAGACCTTGGGCATACGGTAAGAGTTGTTTTCTGTTCCCATTGGAACAGTCGGCCAGCTGCCTCCTGGTCGAGGCACGGAGAAGGGAATGTTGAGTCCCCACAGCAAACCCCTCTCCCGCCATCGGAAGGGCGTGGGACAAGTACGAAATGCCCAACCTACCTGATTCTGGTTTTCTTTCTTATTATTAATTTTTAAAACAGACGTAAATTTTTCATTCTAACAGTTCTGTGCAGAATACCTATGAGTACCTTCATTCTTGCGCTAATGTCTGCCAACAATGCCGAAACAATAGACTCTGCAACTACGATTGCACCCCACAATCTTGCACGGTTAGTTGATAGATAGTGAAAGACAGAAATTTTCTACGAAAATGTGAAAAATGTATTATCGATGCGGCGGGAAGGCGCGTCACATCATTTAGCACCCCTTACATGGCTGGGACAGATGTGCTCCCTTGCCCTCCCCTAATTACGCCACTGGGTGCTTAGTCGACGAAACGTCGTGCTTAGTTAACGCCACTCGGTTGGAAACCCGAGAACAATTCCAGCAGCTTATGCACCGGGAAAACTTACGGAAATTAAAAAAGGAAATTATTTACAGAGGAAGAAAGGGGAGACAGATGAAGGCCAAGTTTCTTTAAAATCTTACTGCCACATGTTAGAACGCTTTCGGCTTTAAAAAAAATTGCAATACCGAATGAAAGTCATGAAAAGAACTCAAGAATTTATGAAAGTCAGGGAAAGTAGTTTCTGTACTTGACAAAAGTTTCTTACTAACCACAGTTCAGCGTCCGGTAGCCAATAACAACCCGCTACAATATATAATAACAATGTTGAAACAAATTTAGATTTCACAGAAGAGATGGAATTAGGAAGTTGAGAGTATACCAACCTGTAATAAATACGATTAATTAGTTATTTAGACATAATGTAATATTAGATTTCAAAAACAATATTAATATATTGTAGTGAATAACATCGGTAAGTGGCCACCCTTTGCCCGCGGGCCTGAGAAGGAATAAATTAAACGGCCACGTGCGTCCGAGAGGCCCTTTTTTTGCATCGTTTGGGGGGGGGGGGAGTGCGGAGTAAGAATATATACTCCGAACCCGGGTGAAAATGGAGAGACGCAGGCAGACAGACAGAGAGAGGACTGAAAGTGAAGTGAGAGAGGCGAGAGGGTGGAAAATTTGTGGAGCGGTAAGCAACAAAAGTTTTTGGAGAGACGTCCATCGCGGGGAGGCCGAAGAAGGAGATCGTGTGCTGCTTATTAGACCAGTGATCCACTGCAAGTCGGCTGACGCCACAAGTTAAAGTAAGGACCACCATTTCAGTATAGTGCATTCAAAAGTTAAAGATTTTTTACACAGTACGGAAATAAGCTCTGTTCTTAAATAACTACCGAGCCGCCCACATTACCCTGTAGAGAAGGAGGATTTTATAACCAAGCCGGAGCTAATGATAATTTTTGTTTGCAGACTGTATGTATATCTGCTGGCGCCCAATAAAATGTTTGTGATGTATTTATATAAATATATAATAAAGTTTTTATATATATAGTAATAAATCAAATCATTACAATATGAATACCGAAGTGTCAACTTTAATTGTTCCTCTTGTAAAATTGATTTTTCGTGGCAATTAAGTCAGTTTTTCAGAAAACCTCATTAAGAAATAATGTAATTTTTTTTTCTGAATCTCATATATTACGCAAACTTTGTGGGATGCTGCCTTAAATCTTTATAATACATCGGAACCACTCATTTTTACAATATTCGTCTTGAGTTTCTACTAGACACTGGAAGGCTAGACTTGAACGGGCCATTCGTACTGCATTCACTTTTCGTGTCAAAAACAAGGTGGCAATCTCCCTGTGCGGGTTGAAAACGCTGTGTTTCATGATTTTACTGTCCATTTCCAGCACGGGCAGGCTCCTACCGCCGTTTTAAGTACTTATCAAGGGATACCGTCCAGACTTGCAGTATGCCGATTATGATTTCCAGTACGTCATTGCCGTTTCCGATGGTGGCTCAGATATAGCGTGTCCATTATCTCCTGTATTTTCACTGCAGCCATTGTTGTGTTCGGGGAACCTATAATTTTTTTTAGGACAATCCTATACCAGAGGTCGGCAACTTCGACAAGAAATATCTTTAGGCGGGGCGCACAAAAAAGAAAACAGAGTCAGATATATACACTTATATTGTCTACAGAATAGCATATATTAAAAGCCACTAGTTCTTATATTTTATGCTGATTTTGGGTAAGAAACACGTGTATGTCCCCCAAAAAAGTGGCCCTAATCGAGGACATATGTGTTTCCTGTGCTATAATGTAATTCATTTATACTAATTAGATAAAATAGGCAAATAAGAGGTGATAATACAGGGTGCGGCATAAAGATCTCCCCGATTTAGGAAGCCCATAGGTAATGATGGGGCGAAGGTAGAGCTGTGGGGAATGTGCCAATAGATAGCTGTGTTCATGCCGTTTCTTGTTGACGACATATCTTGGTTGCGAGATCATCGCGCTTTTGTTGAGGAGTTTATTGTAAATGGCGGTTCGGTGATAACGACACGTCCCATTCACATACACTTAGCGCTCGGTCGTCGTGATCCCGTTACCGATAAAAAGACAATTCACAATTGCGTGTGAACAGGTACTGCGTTAAAAAGGAAATCTACAGGCCAACCTTAGTCTGCTCTTGCGCAGGAATCTCAAAATAAGGTTCCCATAAGCCGTGACACCGTGTCTGGCTATAAGGGGTGTATGTTCCGGGGTCGCAGGCGTTGGGCATACGGTAACAGTTGTCCTTTTATCCTATTGGACCAGTCGGCCAGCTGCACTTCAAATTCGGCTGAGGCATAGAGTTTGGTACGCTGCGATCCCACAGCAGGCCAAATTATTTTTATCGGAAGAGCGTGGGACAAGGACCAAGAGTCTAGGGTTTTCCCTGCATTATTTTTAGGAAAATGCCAGGTAGGATCCTTAAAATATAGCCCGGGGGCCCTTGGCTACCTTGCTCTGCCTTCCGCATACCACTTTTTCTACCCCTTCCTATTCTATTAAAGGAGAGTAGGCATCAAAACTGATAACCTCATGTGGCCTGTGACTCTAAAAAATATTTTAAAAAAATAAAGATAATATGGACGCTATGAATTCTCCGGTAGAGCAATCTTCATGCAGTTCTGCGCGGAAACAAAAATCCTGGCGAACTTAATCAACGACCACTCCACAGATAATAGTGTGGTGTGCCGTTTTTCAGTTTGGTGTGTGGGATCCGTATTTTTTTTAAGTGGGCCGTGTTACTGTAACAGCAACCTCTAATTGGTATTCTGCAATGCTACAGAATTTTTTCCGGCCTAAATGGGACGATCCCTACGATGAGCATGGACATGAACATGTGTGGTTTCAACAACAAGATGGTGCAACAGCCCAAACATCTCGTCGTTCACTTGGAATTCCGAGGGAAATGTTTCCTGGTCAGGTTATCTCCTTACAGTGGCCGCTGCGATCGCCAGATTTGACACCTTGCTATATTTTTCTCTGTGGCTATCTCAAAGCCAGGGTATACAAACATCGTCCATGCTTTTTAAGTGGCGATAATCCTGGATGCTGCCGACACTCCACCCGAGATGAGCCGCTAGATTATGGAAAAAGTTCGGAAGAGACTCAATGTATCAACCGTAAAGGCCGCCATTTTCGTGATGTTTTGTAAATAACGAACTCGTAAAACTGCATTATATGGGCTATTCATGAATAAAATAATTTATGTGTTTGCACCTTGTTTGGATTGCTTTTTATTAGCTTCCAAAATCGGGAATGCCGCACCCTGTATAAGTACCACACAACGGTCTGGAATCCTTTTCCTTTCGTCAGACTGATTAATAAATTAATAAAATTCTTTTTAATTTTTCTATCAAACAGTATCCAATACCAATAATCTCACAGCGAATAAATAATTTTTACAAACTGTTTGCATAGATCTTGTTACACAAATATCTCCTTAAGTTGGAAATTAGTAAAACCATTACGAAGAGTAACGAAAAAGCAAATTTGAAGGTAACTAAATTTTTGTACAGTAATGTTTATGAATCACCATATTTTTGCAATACATGAAGTTGTTAGAGATGCAACAAACATGAGGCATACGAGTGTAATTTGGATGATATATTAGTATCTGTGAAAGTTAAAATTATGACGTTGAATAATCACTTCTACTTCTCTGCTATCCAATCAGGAATGTTTCCTCGTTCTTTATATACATATATTGTAATAATTAAAAGAAATCTTTAAAAATAAACAAATATTTGGACTCGCGTGGTCAACAACAGACGGCATACAGGGTAGACATAAGGAGATAATGATGGCTTAATTGAGTGACAGATGGTAAATTAAAGGAGGGTGAGTTAAATGTGTTTACGCCTGGCTGTAGTGTCGTGAGCAGATTTGCACACGAACTCTTGAGTGCAACCAAACTCTGGGGGGGAGAAGCGTAAGTGCACACGAACTCTCTCTTGGTACGTCTGAACTTTGTAGGGAAGTGTGAAAAGGCGGTCCCTATGCGTAGTTTGGACTCAAATTATCAGCGGCAGAAGTTACACGAGTGGTAAACAACAACGAAGTAATGGAGGATAATTGAGAGACAAATGGCAAATTAGACAAGAATGTGGGCAAAGTGTACACGACTTCGTTGTAAAGTGCGCAGAAGGAGGAAATATAAGGCGTCGTAAGAGGAGATCATTAGTCAGTCAGTCTTCAGGAGACAGCGTTGATGGAGGTCCTCGGGGCCGGATGGTGGTCCAAGTGAGGTGGCCGTGAAGGCATCAGTCCGTCATCAGTCAGTCATCAGTTGGTTAGCAACGGTCGTCGGTTGTGGCAAAGTTAGGTGGCCGAAATCAATCAGTAAATTGTTTGGAGGAATTCTTCATGAGAGTAAGGTCATCGAGAAGAGGTAGCTGTGGAAGTGTAAAGTGTGAGCGCGACTTGGGTGCTCTTTATGGCCTGTATGAAGTGAGTGCGAGTGATCCACATTGCACGGAGTAACAGAGAGATTGTAAATTCAATTTTACAGTATTCATGGTTGTAAACATTTAAGTAAAGGTATAATCGTCAGATTTCAGAATTCAAATTTGGTTATTATATGTGTTTTTCTTTATTTCATTGTAAAAGTTGTTTAACAAGTATTCGTTTTGTTAAAGGCCCAGTAAACGACCCTGAGAAAGATAAAATTTCATTATATAATATTAATTATTAACTGTTGTAAAATTTCATTAGATTATTTCTGTAATTGTAAATTGTGTCTTAATAAATAATAATTGTTTGTTTAAACTGGTAGTATTACAAATTGGCACCCAGCATTCAAGTATAAAAAGTAAATATTATAAATTGGCGTCATCAACGTGTGGCCCATTTTAACCTGTTTTAAATAAAAAAGAGTGGTTATTACAATATATAAAAAAGTTGGAATTTCACGTTATTTTATTTGCGGCACCATCAAAAACCAATTTATTATACTTTTTCCAGACTAGAAAAGCCGTTCTTCCTTTCAGTAGAATTTTTTCCGTACTACAGCGCCTGATATTACTTCCGCATAATTTATCACTCCACGGAATTGGTAGGGAAAGTAAAATAAAAATATCCCACTCTGTCAGTAATGTTATTGACTCAAAAAATGGTTTAAAGTATCACGTTTTTTCATTAAATCCTATAACTATTTAATTGTTGGTTTGTAGGAAAATAACAACGTATTATTTCCACATAAAACATGTACCACAGGTTCTACACCATGGCGACTAGCCGGAGGAAAGATAAAAGGTTTTAAAGAAATATATTGGAAACTGAAACGTACTTGACGGATTCCTATTTTGATACTCAAGTCTAAACATCTTGTGGGAGTGAGAGGACCCGGCCACAATGGATGTCGTTATGACGGTATAAATTGGACCACAATACGGCTCTGTGGGCCGAAGATAAGAGCAGGAGCCGAGAAAGGCAGCTGGGGTCACCACGTGCAGCGGAGAAGTCTTGCACGTGTGTCACAATAGCGAGCCGCGGCCAATCACAAGAACAGGCTCTTTGTTGAGCAGGACAGTCTTCGCGAGTTCCTCTGCAGCTGCGTCAACCGCCTCAACGTTACTTCAGTCTACACAAACGGCCGAAACTTTACACACTTTATATCCGATATTTTGGTCTTTACGCAAGATGCAGGAAACACACAACGGACAGTGTTATAGTTGTATGTATCTGACTTTATTGTACATGGATGAAAACGGCCGAATTTGTCAGACGTTTCGAACTCAATATGGATTTTGACGATTATAAATCTAAAAAATGAAATAAAATTATATTTAAACAACTTTTGTCTAAAACGTTTTAGTATAAAATCAGCTAAAAATGCGAAATTCGTATATAAATATGTCAAGTAATGATGTTATATCAATACATTTTGTGTAGAACTTACAAGACACACCAAGTCTGCAATTCCCGATGAAACCGAAATGGGAATAACTTACCTTAAATTTTAATAAAAACCATAAATTATTTTGAACCTAATGCTAAAGTATTTCCAAGATCTGAACCTAATGTATTTACATAAAAAATTTCACTTCTAATACGATATAATTAAAAATTTCACTTCTAATACGATATAATTAAAAATTTCATGATAATTCCGTACTCACCAAGAGTTTTCTCAACCAGTTACGTAATAATCTTATTATTTCTAAAAAGTTTATTGCTAATAATAATGATGTAATATTTACCAAATCTGATAAAGCAGAATATTAAATATATTTATACATTACTAGCTGAATGCCCGGCGTGGGTATTTATTTAAATTAACACGGAGTAGGAATTGATTCGACAATAACCTCTTGGTAACCCCTCGGCGTCTAAGTTCAAATAAACCACGACGGTGAATCACAGTATTCGAGAATATTCCTACTACATAAAAAAACACGACAAATGAAAAGAGTAAAAAATACTCCAAAAATTAAAGAAATACAACCGTTAACTAAATATAGCCAAAATATAGACGGCACCCTAAGAATATAAAAAAATTGGCTAGTAGCTTAAGAGGGTCAAACTACTCCGGTTAACCTTTTCTCAACCGCGTCCACCTCCATGACGAGTAACATAAAAATTTCATCAACCACCAAGATTAATACGACCATTAAACTCTGTGACTCCTATAATCCACAATAATATCGGACTTTTTTGCTTTATTTTATTTTATTGTAAACCCCTTCTACCACCACCCGCACCGTAGTAGTGCTTCCCTCCCTTGTCTTTTGGAGTTGCAATTAGACACTTAGAAATTCTAGAATGACACTATCAAATTAAGAGGCCCCGGAAACATTTTATTCGATCCTAATAAGGACCGTTTAGGAATGTTTTAAATTCCACGGCGGTAGGTGTATCTTAACTCCTCAGTGTTCGTTTATGGATCGTAAGTGTGTATAAAAGTTGGTAGAAATTATCGTAAGTAAGATGTATATAAAGATTGGTACAAATTTATCTACGCATTTAAGATTGTAAACGGAAATTCGTTTCGCCCCCTTCCATCCCCTGGCCTAAGTGTTGAACTACATGTTAACCAGTACGGTAAATGTCCGAATTAAACTCAGTGACTTCCATAACCCCAGTCTCCGTTGTTTGCTCATTGCTTTATGTAACGGCCTTGCACCCACATCCTCCCCCACACCCACACTTAGGGCTAATCTACGGCTTAACTGAATGTCAGAATTAAACACATTGACATTTATAACTCTGGGTTTGTCACCAATCTTGGCTATTTCGCGTTATTTTTATGTAACGCCCCTCCACTCCCACTCTTTTCTTGGTGTTTTAAGCGATTTAATTTATACACTAAAAATTTCTGGATCGAAACTCTTAATCACATCGACCACGAAAAGTAATTGATCGACACTAATAATGGCCGTTTTAGTATACTTTTAAATGTCACCCCCGTGTACCCTTCGGAAGGTTCCAAACGCTTCGAAAACCGGACAGAAACCTACGCTGGAGTGCGCACAACAACTCGCCAAAGTTTCATCGCAATCGGATGAATAGAGGAATGCATAGGGGACACACTGACATACATTTTAATATATTGTAATGCCAATTAATTGTTTGGGCATAAAATTTGAATTGTTTGAGAAATCCATTATAGCGGTCTGATCAAACAAAGCAACAATGAGAGAAGCGAGCTCACTTTGCTTTGTAGAAAAGTCAAAAATGGCGTATGCGCGCTAAAACTCGGGAGAACTAGGAGTCAGTTCGCGGAAAAACATCGTGAGGAGCAGAACAAGAAATATAACTGATAGTTAGTGGCGGGACATTTCAGAGGACGGAACAAATAATACTAGAGCAGAGACTAGCCGTCGTTAATGTATTATTAAACAAAGTTGTGAATTTAAGACAACGTAAAAACATTAACAGAGGTATTACATCGTAAATATCGCTAAGTAAAAGCAGTTTACGTCTATAGCCAGCCAGGAAAGAAAGTCAGCAGTTTACGTCTATAGCCAGCCGGAATAGTATTATTGCAGTTTAAGTCAAAAGCGGTAAAAGACTAACAGATCTACGAATCATAGGATTCGTATAAAGCAAGCAGACACCAGATAGCTGTCATTCAGGAGGATCATCCGAGTTCCTGGGAGCCTATCAATTTTGACTTCAATAGTGTAAAATCTGTGAGTCGACTTTTAGAATCAGTGTATAATTTTGCAATAGTGTACTTCCGAAACCAAAAAGAATGCTGGTACCAGCTGGGCAGATGTAAGTAACAAAACCAAACTAATGATTAATTGTAAACGTAATTAAAGGATAGAGTCAGATTTCGTTCTCTTTTAATTGTCAATCAAAGTTAATTTCTTTTCTTTTAATTTCTTACTATCGACATATTGTTTAGGTAAATGTGAACTGTTGGTTAATAAGATTTTAAAATCAATTTGTTGTGTCCATTATCAAACCCAGTCAAGGCCCTGAGAGGATGAGATCTCAAATGTTGTTGTAATTATCTTTATTGCCACAAAATGAATAAATATTTTTTTTGTTAATTTTTTCAAATTTTTTAAATTAATTAAAACTTCCATAAATTGTGATTACTACATTTTGGCTACCACAACGTGGGGCAAATTAAACGCTTAAATTGTGATTACTACAATATATAGAGATACTGAGTGCACGATTTACATTCCCCTCTCCAACTTAACCTCTAGGTATCTAACATCAAATAAACGATGATGATGACTGACGGTATTCGTAAATTTTACTACTACATAAAATAAAAGTTTTTAAAAATAACGACGAATTAAAACAGTAAAAGCGGACCGCCTGTGGTGTAGGGAAGGGCCAGCGTGACTGCCTCGCATCAGAGCGTTCGAATCCCGGCGAGGGCATGGATGTTTGTGTGCGTGAGAGAAAATCTCGACAAATCAGGCCCCCGAGAAGGCAAAATTAATTAGTCGCTAATAATCTGATCTGTTGATGCGACTGTAAATAACTCGATTAAAAAAAACAGTAAAAAATACTCACTAACTTAATAAAGTCTGAAACTATTCCCGGTACCATAAAGGAGTAAAGAAATACAACTTTTACATACAGACCACAATATAGCTGGTACCCTAAGAAAAACAAATATTTACCCGGTAACGTAATAGGGTTAAATCTACTCCGGGTAAACTTTTGTCAACCACGTCCTCATTCTCGTGGAGAAACAAAAAATTTCATTAACCAGCATTGTTAATGTGAGAAATAATCCCAGAATCAACACTAATATCGATCTATTTTTCACTACTTTTTATGTGAAACCCTTCCACCACCACTCGTACGATCAGGGTGCTTCCCTCCCTTGCCTTTTTGAGTTGAAATTAGACACTTAGATATTCTAGAATGACACTATTAAATTAAGTGACTCCGACAACGATTTATTCGACGCTAATAATAGTCGTTTAGGAATATTTTTAAATTCCACCCCTTCCACACCCGACCCCTAGAGGCGGTAGGTGTGTCTTAAGCCCTCTGTGTTCCTGGATCTTAAGTAACGTGTGTATAAAGTTTGGTAGAAATACGTCTACACATTTAAGATTGTAAACGTAAATTTGTTTCACCCCCACTCGTAGCGGCTGAACTACATATTAACCAGTATGGTAAATGTCCGAATTAAACTCAACGACTTCTATAACCCTAAATTCAACACCAGTCTCAGTACTGAACTCATAACTTCTGTATAACGACATTTCACGCTCCTCCCGCTAACTTAACTGGCGTAGTTCATGTCAGAATTAAACTCATTGACATTATAACAAAGGATTTGACACCTATATCTGTTGTTTCGTGTTTTTTTTAATAACGCCTCTCAATCCACCCCGCTTAGGTTCTTTAAATTATACACTAAATCCATCTAGATAGAAAGTATTCATCACATAATACCAAAAAAGTAACTAATCAATGATAATGTCAGCCGTCGTAGCATGTTTTTAAATTTCATCCCAGGTTCACCCCTTGGGAGTTGTCTAACTCTTCGAAAGGATGACAGAAACCTTCCCGAAGGTGCGCACAACTCACCAATCTGATGAGTGGTTTAGAAGTGCATAATGGAGACAACCAATTTTTTTTTTTGGGGTAACAGGCTACATGAGGGTAATCCACATGGTGGCAACTCCCCTTTAATAGCATAGGAAGGAATTTGAAAGGGGGAAGCGGAAGGGTAGAGGAAGGTAGCCAGGGGTTAACTAGGGCCCCCGGGCTATGGTTTAAGGATTCTACCCGGCAATTCGCCTAAAAGTGATGCAGGGAAAACCTTAGAAAAACCTGCATCAGGTAGGTCGGGCATTGGGTACTTGATCCACGCCCTTCCGATAGCGGGAGATATATGGCATTCAGGTTATTTTTATAGCATTTAATTATTTAAATTTCGTCAAAAATATTAAATACAAAATTATAATTTATTATACTTAATGTTGTTTACAAAATTAATTGTTTAGATTGTAATTCTTTTTATATCGCTCAAACGAAACGCGTTTAAACAACTTGTATCAATATATGTAAAAACAAGTTACAATTTAATGCCCAAAATTATTCAGAAGAGTCCAAACACATTTATTTAAACAAACATAATTTAATTGGTCTAATGTACAAATTTTAGATGAAGAATGCAAATATTATTCCTGATTAATGAGAGAGATTACGCATATTAGATCAAACGATTCGGCCTACAACGTAAAAGATTATGCGAATAATTTAAATGGCATTTATGATTCATTGTTATTGTAATCCATTAATAATTATTCGTCTCCAATATTTTAAACTCTACAATACCCTTAAAAGCTGTAATATGTTATTTCGACTGCAATGTTTGTCCAATCGAACATTTATAATTCGTATTAACCAATACTCATGTAATTAATTGTTGGTAAGGTTATAAAATTTCTGTTTACATGATTGAATTAATAATGATCATATTGGTAAATTTTGCTTTTCTTCAATTTCTTTGATTACGTATTTACCTTTAAATTTTACTCCTGAAGAGGTCTCAAAATTTAGGTACGATACGTAGTGTTTTTATTTTGTTTTAAATTTCTCTCAATAAATCTGACCAAGAATCTGATGTTATTTAATTCATTCAAATGATCATTTAATTTACTCACTAGAGTCGAATAAATAGTTTTCCTGGGATTAGTATTGTCAACCTCGATTTTATTCAGTGTCAAATTTTAACTTCTAATATCATGGAAGGGGAACAATGATAGCGATGAGTGTCGAAGGACGTAATTCAGAAAAAATGCGAAAACAAGCGAGATAGTGTAAGAAGTTATGGAAGTCGCTGGTTCTAATTGTTGCATTCACAATACATTAAAATTAAATTCAGGTGCTACAGCTTGATGTGTTAGAGACATTTTTTTTTACAGAAACTGCCTAAATGAGTATTAATTTCACTGTTCCGATGTATAGTTAGTAGTGTAGCGATGGAGAGAGGAAGGGACAATTAATTTGTAGTGTCAAATCCATATATTGTTTTTGTCAAATTGTTTTACAAGCTGTCATAGACATTTAAAGTATTTTTAGTCAATTAACGTACGGGGTAGTATTTTTACTCCTTTAAGGTACCGAGAGTAAATATAGAACCTTTAAATTACCGGGAAATGTATGGTTCCTTAATTTACCAGGAGCATTTTTGTCCGCCTTAAGATACAAGTACAGATCCACTAATACCCTTTCATCCTTGAAAACCACAAGGACCCACTTGACATCTACAGCAAACATTGTGTTGTTTACAAAATCTCTTGCTCTAATTGTAATTGCTGTTACATAGGGCAAACAAAACGTTCCCTTAATACACGAATCACGGAACATATATCTAATATCAAACTTCCCATTGATAATCAATTCTAAACATACATTTGATTGGCAAAATACTAAGATTTTTATTTGATACCAGGTACACTTCCACACTCATTTTAGAGATGTTTCACATTAAATCAAACATCACAGTTATTAAGACACAATGAAACTCAATAATTGCTATGATCCCTTATTATTACGCTGAACCTTCTATTTTCCCATAGTCGTTGCTCCCTTATTGTTACGCTAACCCTTCGGCTCTCCCATTGTCGTTGCGTTTTTGTCGCTTTTGGGTTTTGTCAACGGACAAGTGCAGTTGTGTCACTCTAGGCTCTTCTTCGCACCTGACGAAAGGAACAAGGATCCCAGAAACGTTGCGTGGTATTTATATAATAACTTTTTTTGTCTGAATTGGCTATCTTTCTTATTTATTACTGTGAATATTGTTGATCATCTTTTCGGAGCCGGAGTATTTTTGGTCCCTTTTAAAATACCCGTAGTATTGTGACTCCCTTAAAGAACCGGGAGTATTCCTGAACCCATTACCAGTGGTGGTTATTGAGTTTTTTTAAGTTATGTGTTACATCTCTCTAAGGAACAATAACAATTTTTACGAGGATAAATATGTAAATGACTAATAATACTACAACAGCGATAGTGTTACCAACACTCTGCGGTAAATATATCTAAACGTAAAATATTACATTTATATTTCCGTCTTAATAATTTCAAATAGATTCTAAAACTAGAAAAATTTAGCACCAAGATGACACAGATTTGTAACACATATCCTTTGTGCATCTATATAACAAGAAAGGATGTTTATTTGTATGTGTGTACGATAATCTGCGAACTGATTTAAACTCGTGGATAGATTGATACACATTCTTAAAAACACAAGAAAAGGATCTGTGAAGATGAGAAACTCCAAGCATAAAGTTGGAAAGAATTATAATAAAAAATGTGATAATTTTGTGTTAAATTACTGCGCCCGAACAGAACGTGTTTTACACCCACAATGTTTGTTTCCCGTTCGAAAAGAATACGTGTACGAAAATTTTTGAAATTTGCTCATCAGGTGTAGATTTGTACGCGGAACGTACATACACACACACAAACAGTTTTAGATTGGAATAGGTAAATTATTTAGCTAAATACCCGTACTTAGTTCGGATTTTTTATACAAAGCTTAAAGCTGGAACTGACTTTGGTAGAAGATAGTTTGGGCAAAAATTTATCAAGCATAGTTTGTCATATAATGTCCAGATTATTAATTCGTTTCTGTATTAATCTTAGCCCTTCAAGAACAAAATCAAACATAAAACCAGTGTGTTGTATCCTAGTGGCAGGATACTTTAGGGTTGCACGGATTAGCGATAAGTATAATAGCACAGTTACACACACACTATGAACATTTATTACCGACACAAATATTTACACTCTGTACATTGTATAAAATAGTTAGACATTTACAATTGACTTGAGTCTACTGTTAGACTTGACTGGCATTGGCTCTACTGACGTGCTGTGCCGACCTGGCTCCAGTGCTGAGTTGACCCCGACGGTAGAGGTCGACGCCATCTATAATGCCATCCACTAACGCCATCTATACACTGAAATTACACAGAGAAGTCTGAAAACGTGAAAAGCTGTTCAGTATCCAACAGAAAATATGAAATTTTAAATTCTGCTTTTAAAATATTTTGGTTTTGTACAATATATCACAATGAAAAATCCATAGATTCATTTTATAAACTGCTAGCTGGGTGTCTGGCGTTGCTCGGATTATATTAAATATTATATTAAATCTGTAAATATTTTTTAATACTAACCTCCTGTTCATTTCAAAATAGCCCCTATTTATTTAGCCTTACACAGACTGTGTCTGAGCACCTAACTTTACCGGCATCGGGAACGTCGCTGTTAATTTCAGCGGTACCGGGAGCGTAAGTAATTGCCGTTGGACCATCTATCTCTCCTCTACATTTATTTCAAGGGGGAGAAAATTCACCTTAACCGGCACGATGAATGTCACTACCCAACAGAACGAACACAAAAACTTGGAATTCAACAAATCCCGGTCCATTTGGACATTTGAAATTAACCCTTTCTGTACAATTGTACATTTTTAAACAGGCTTACATTTTCTTAATCGGCACTGTTAAGAGAGTTCCAAAATCTTCCGGTACCTTAAGTGAATAAAAACATACAGAGTTCAAAGCACCAGTACGCTAAAAGACTCGAAATACGCCCAGCAGCTTAAGAGAATTCCAAACACTTTTGGTAGCTTAACAAAGTAAAAAATAAGTCCGATACTTAAGAGAGTCAAAGTACCCAGAGGACCCTAAAGACTGTCAAATGTCCAACAAACTCAGCTGTTTACGCATTATTTTTATGTAATAATCTTCTTTCCTCACTCTAGTTGTTCACGGATTGTAAATAACATACGTGCAAAGTTTAATAGACTTGGTATTCAAATTATTTCGGTACGTACACACTGCCACTGACATAAGTTTTTATATAATATATAGGGGACTATGTTATTCCAATTTATCCAGAGAGTAGTGGTCAGCGTTACCGCATCTCATCACAGAGATCCCGAGTTCGAATCCCTCATAGTCACAAAAACGCAGGTTACGGCTCGAAAAAAAAATCGTTTCGCTGACCACGTGCCATCCAAAAAAAAATCCGGAATGTGTTTTTGAACTAAGATTTCCACAAGCCGAGGCACCTCGGCCTGTTTTGAGAGAGGTATGTTCCGGGGTCACAGACCTTGGGAATACGGTAAGATTTGTTTTTTGTTCCCATTGGAACAGTCGACCAGCTGCCTCCTAAACTGGACGAGGCACGGAGAAGGGAATACTGCATCCCCACAGCAAACTCTTCTCCCGTTATTGGAAGGGCGTGGGACAAGTACCCAATGCCCGACCTACCTGATGCAGGTTTTTCTTAGGGTTTGTCCTGCATTACTTTTAGGCGTAGGATCCTTAAAATATAGCCCGGGGGCCCTAGTTAACCCTTGGCTACCTTCCTCTACCCTTCCGCATCCCCCCTTTCAAATCCCTTCCTATGATATTAAAGGGGAGTTGCCACCATGTGCATTACCCTCATGTAGCCTGTTACCCTAAAAAAAATTGTCTTCTATAGACATTTTAAAAAAAACGAGAAAAAATATGTTGCAAGGGGTTTATCCAATGATTTAGAAAAGAGACATATTGGTGGCATTCTACGTTTATTTTGAGGAGTTAAGAAAATATGAGCATAAGTTTTTTTAATTATTTTCTTATGAGTATTGAAACTTTCGAATATCGTCTTACACTGATAGAAAAATACATTCAACACATCATTCGCGGAATATATTCAAATGTTGCAAATCACAATCGCAAAAAAACATAATTGTAATTTTTATCTAATATTTATTTATTATAATAAAATATATAAGCGAAACGTCAGATGAAAAATTCAACCACCACTATTGATTTCATAACTGTTTTCGGACATTTACAGATGTATTCTAAAATTTTAAGAAAAATAAATGTCAAGATTCGACTGTTTAGAGGACACTCATTGTGAATTCCGAACAGAGTGTTTAATTACCGCGGCTCGAGAGGTCCATGTTTGCAGAATGTATAATAAATGGAGCATTTTTCACAGAACTGTAAACTAACATCCTTAATTGATATTGTAAAGGCTTGTAAAGTTTTACATAATTTTGTTCTTCAAAGGAACGGCTACAAATTGACGAATACTTTGTCAATGAATGGTTTTAGAAGTATAACGAGAAGTGAATGAGTACGAGGAGGAATTTCAGCAAATAACGTAAGAAACGCGATGATTAATTTACTTTTTAACTCATACCGCCTCAGTAAAATGCCAGTTGTCTTACATTTAATATGCAGGAAAACAAAACTGGCGAAATGTGTGCTTAATATTTTTTTTTGAACTACCAGATTTTATAAGATGTTAAAATGAGTTTGAACCAAATCAATATATTGTCTTGGATTCTGCATATTCCGTTCTTTCTTCTCATCCATAACTTCATTTCTATTTCTTAATTCTCTGCAAACTTCTTCCCCAAGAATTTCTATTCTGTAATCTGTATTTATGTATTTCTCAATTTTTGTCCCACAAAACGTGTCGATCAGGAATTAAATTTGTAAGGAGTTCTGTATCCTCCGTGATGATAATGGGACACATATAAGTACCAAAATATTTTACTTACAGAACGCAAACTATAAACAAGGAAAAATATAGGATGACAGTCGTCCTGTTAGGCCAAGTCCCTCAACGGGCTGTAGAGCCAAGGAGAAATAAAAAAAATAGCCGGTTTGATATTAATAATATGTTTCATGAACGTGTCGTAAAGCATACCCATTGCGAAGGTGAAGAGTGTTTTTAATTAGAAAATTGTACATTTCATCATTTGATCTATTTTAACAACATACCACTGTGAACAAAAAGTAAGGTGAACTTATTTATAAAATATATATTCTTTATTTATTTTTCCAAATCAATTTCATCCCCTTCAAAGTAATCCCCGTCCGATAAAACGCACTTTTTCCAACGCTTTTTCCAGTCCTTGAAAACGTCAGAATAGTCTTTTTCCGGTATATCCTTCAAGACGTTCTTTGATTCGGTTTTTATCTCCTCAATCGTGTCAAAACGGCGTCCCCGCATTGGTCTTTTGAGGTTGCTGAATAGCCAGAAGTCGCACGGAGCCAAATCATCGAATACGGACGGTGGTTGCGGAACGATAGGAGTCGCGAAGAACCAATGCAGTATGACATTGGTGCATTATCGTGATGAAGGAACCAAGTGTTGTTCGCCCATAATTCACGCAAACGACGCATATTCTTTGTTGACAGTTTGGCCCGGCGGAAGGAATTCATAGTGCACCACACCACGATAATCAAAGAAAACTGTCAACATGACCTTGATTTTCAATCGACTTTGCCGTGGTCTTTTGCACGATATTTGCTGGATTGGTTGGTTATTTCAGGGTCGTGTGCGTAAATCCAAGTCTCGTCTCCAGTAATGATGCATTGCAAGTGGTCCTGATAGTCAGACAGCAAAGTTTCACACACATCAACGCGACGCTTTTTTTTCCAAAAAATTGAGCGATTTTGGCACCAATTGAGACTTGACGCGTTTGAGACACAAAACATTCTTCAAAATGGTTTGGGCGGAGCCAAATGATATTCCAACTCTATCAGCGAGATCTCTAATTGTCAATCGACGATTTTCAAGCACCAAATCTTTGATTTCTTGGACGTGGCCCTCGTCGGTAGACGTTGATGGTCGTCCAGAGCGCGGTTCGTCTTCAACGCGTTTTTGGCCCTCTTTGAACTCGTTGTATCACTTATAAACGTTTTTTTGAGCCATAGTTTGATCACCAAAGGCCTTCCGCAACATTTTCAACGTGTCCGCACAAGAATATTCGTTCTGCAAACAAAATTTGATGCAAGTTCTGTGCTCAACAAAATCACCCACCCAATCGAAAAATTCACATTTGGTTGTTTACAAAACCACGTGTAACTCTGAGATAATTAAACCTTTTAACAAACAGACGATTGTCAAATATTATAGACAGTCCTACCAACCTAGGAAAAAAAAGTTTACCTGCCTTCTTAATACCCGTGAGTTTTAAATGCATTTTCACCTTACTTTTTGATCACAGTAGTATTTACGTTTCCAACGTGCTCCGGTGACCTTTGATGAAGCAGCATTTCCCTCTCTCCTGGACATCGATATCAAGTCGCTGAATGCGTCCGGACAGGGGAAAGTCATCCTTGAAGCATTGTTGACTGTTGGTTCGCCTCGATAGTGGGGCAAACTATAATTACAGCCCATTGTGATCTGCTTTCTAAAGAGCAAGAATGCCTCTTTCTCCGGCTAAGGAAGTGTTTGTTGCGTCCCACGCGAAGGTCCCGATAGCGGAATCAGTATAACGTGTAATTAGTTAGTGTAATGAATTAAGGAGTGTTCCGATTCGTAAGCTCAAATCGATTCTTAACAAATTTTCTCTGAAGACGGTCAGAGTTTATTGCTGTTCCAAATCTTGATTTCTTCCTTCTTTCTCTCTCTCTTAATTTATTCTATCATCGACAATGAAACACCCGATAAAATCTTTAGCAAATTCTGTTGACAGGCCTTTTAAATGTGTGTTACCTTTGCTACGCCGCAATCTTTTGCTATAAATAGATTGTTAGTATGTTTCTAATGTAGTAGTATCACTGAAATAATAAGTAAAATTCTACCAAATATTACACAAATTGTGAAGTTATTCAAAAAAATACTATTCATACACATTTTTCTAATTCCCACTGTATGTGTAAATTAAGTAAAATATAAATTGAAATATAACCTATCGGAGGTTTGGGCAGGGTGATTGAAATATTTCGAAACTTACGTATTCTCACCCTTCACAAATACTGAGATTATACAGATAATTATTTTGTGCCCTTACTTTTAGATTAATCATTTCTTTATGGCTCTTATAATAGTATGCAATATTTTTATTTAATCATTATCTGTGTGCCTGCCATTGAAACTAGTCATTTAAGACAAAACATTAATATTTTTGCCGACCTCCTGTGGTGCCTCACATCACCGAGGTAGCATGTTCGAATCCCGACGAGGGCATGGATGTTTGTGTGTCGTCAAATCAGTCCCACTACAAGGAAAAATGAGTTCTCATACTGAGTCGCTAATAACCAGAGCTGTTGATGCGAGTGTAAATATATCAATATTAAAAAAATATTAATTTTTCTTCTAAAAATCTTAAACTATGTACGGCTAGAGTCTATCCAAATTGTCTTCTACATATTTATGGTTCTGTGCACACTTTACCCACGCACTGTGCTCTGCTTTTATACACTGCGCTTTACACAAGATAAGCTGGTTTTCTTCTTTTCAATCTTCTGGTACAGTGTTGATTTTCCAGAAGTTGTCGGACCACTGGGTTAATGTTGAGGTGAAGCCTAGCTTCATGTTTTCCACCATACGTTTTGTTACGGTTGAAATCCGGATATCCCTATGGAGATCTGTATTTCGGATATATTTCTTAACAGTTTATTCTGAAAAGTTTGAATGCCCTTAATGTTTGTGTCACAGGCACAGCCCCTATACAATAATGGAAAACGTATTTCTTATCTTAAGCATATATGGCAATTACCGAATTCTACAAGAAGTAATGGTATCCAAGTACGGTCAAATCTATTTATGAACTAAGCACATTCAAAGTTCCTCAGAGTTCAATTTTTGAACCTCTACTTTAAATTATTTATATTAATTATTTTCCTGGATACTTCTACCCTCTAAAGTCTATTCTGTAGGCGGAGACAAAAAAATAGTCATATCAGATTAAAATAGAAAAAATATCGTTAAGAAGTTGATAACACACCGAATAATCTAAGCGTTTGTTTTATTGGTTATGAATTAACATAAAGTTACTCCTAGTTTTGGCTGATACTAGGTGCATTGCTGCATATACATTTTCAGACGGAACTGTCCTCGGTACTCAAGGTAACATTTCTTCTTATTGATTTCTCAGGTTATTAATCCAATATTTCGACACAAATACACATTGTCAATAAATTATGTGTTATTGCAAAGCCAATGTGGGCATTTTTTCCTGGGGAAGTGAAATATTAAAGATTTTAATACGTTCTTTGAAATGTGCGGCTAATTCATATGCTGCACCTGAGGAAAGCAACAACAATTGCAGAAATGTGTGATATCTATTTTTGCCAATAAATCTTTATCGTTTTTTGGCTATTTTATTATTTAACTGTTAATTTTAAACTGATACAGACATATATATATATATATATATATATATATATATATATATATATATATATATATATATATACAAAAATTATATAAAATGTGCCAGCATGTTGTGGCGCCAAATTATGTAGTATGCACAATTAATTATAATAACAATTTGGCTACAACGAGCTGGCATTTTATGTAGTCTTCATTGGATACTAGCGAAACAAAGGAAGGAAGTTGAAATGAAACCAAAATTTTTTATAAGATAACAAAGATTATTTATTTGACAATTTGATTTTCGTTGAATTACATTTTATATTTTTAAGTAAATGCCTCAGCTGTCATGAGAATCTAAATTTCAGGACTGCTTAAAGGGCCTCTAATAAAGACATTGATTTGCAATTTTCACCAAGTTACAAAAGCAAAAAATGAATTAAAATTATTTATACCTACAACAAAACTATAGAAATTTGAAAAGTCTGACAAAGCTATAGGATATATCTGACGAAGTTATATAAATCTCGCAAAGTTATAGAAATATCTGAAGAAGTTATAGAAATTTAGCGGTAAACGATATTTGCGTAAAGGTTTACAATATTAACGTGCTTACATACCCTTTTGTTCAGAGCTGCTCTGGTTTGTGCACACGTGATTATTTTAATTTTTAATGGAACACTTTTAAAGGAAGGAAGATAATAACAAAATGAGGGAGGATATAAATAAAAATGTAGCAGAAATGAGGGAGGATATAAATAAAAATGTAGCAGAAAATAATAAAAACATAGCAGAATTGAGTAGGAAAAATGATCAGAAGTTTAAAAAACTGGATAAAAATATAGCTGATTTGAGTATAAAAGGAGATAAGAACATAGAAATGTTAAACAAAAGATTAAAAGAAGGCATAGCAGATTTAAAGACAGGTTTAAGAGAATGTAGAAAGGCAAATAATGAGGGAAGTAATAAAATGTTTGACATTATTGCAGAGATGAGATCTGATTCTGTAGAAAAATTAAATAAGAAAGTTGTAAACATTGAAGTAGAAACGTGTGATGAACTAAATAAAGTGGGGTTATGGGAGGATAAATGAGATGAAAATGTAAGTGGAATGGAAGTGATAGTGAAAATGTTGAAAAGAATTTAATTTTGATGGGGCATAAAGCTGATGGTGATAAAGGAGAGATTAAAGGGTTAAGTATTGAAAGTGTTGATGAATAGGAAGATGAAATATTGGGAGAAATAGAGATAGTGGCAAATGTTAATGAAGTAAAAAATCATGATTGAACAGAATAATTGCAGAGATTAATTGTGAATCAAGATAATACAGAGATGTTTGTTTACAAAGATGAAGTGAGAACAGATGATGGGAGCGTTGCAAGGAAAACATTGAGAAATCTATAAATAAAACTGAAAATGATTAAACAGATGGGACTGAAGAATTTAAAACAGGTCATTGCAAGTTTTGAATATTATTTAAATATAGAATTTGGAAATAAGACCTTAACATTGATTAATGGAGGGGTGAAAAAAGATGTAAACAGAAAACATATGATTGGAGGTAAGCATGGAACAGCTGGAAAATTTTGGGAGAATGTAGGTCAATGCTTATTTGAGTTTAGAGATACGGGATAGATTCAGAAATTTTAAATTGCTTTTGAGTAGAACATAAAGAAACTTAATTTTAATTTATCTAATTAATAATTTTTTTAAGTAAAATAAAATAAATTAAAATTAAAATAAAATAAAGAGAATCCTCAATGTTTGATGAAAATGATTAAGAATTTTTACTTAGTAACATACAATTATAGAGAAAAATTTGGTAAAGATTTAAAAAAATTGTAACACACATACTAAAAACAAATTAACAGAATTGTATTTAAATTAATTAATCCAAATAATTACCCAAATCCTTGCCCGAATATTAATCAAATTAATTAAATGAGCGAAAAGTGAGACTATAACCTCAAATACCAAATAAAACGCACTTAAAACAGTTCAAAGCAGTTCATGTCTTTCTTATTTGATATAATTGCGGAAAACAAATCAAATTTCTGAAGTAAATTACTTCAGGTCGTTAAAAACATTAAGCTTTCTATCAGACATTATAGTAGGGCAAGTATCGATCTGTGGAGCGCACACATGCCGTACACATGCCACGTACGACAATAATTATTAGAGAAAACCCACAGACTCCTCCCAACAGATCAGAAGGCAGCTTTCTCGCGTTGCACAGGCCAGACCCCGGGATCGAAGCTCGTGCACATGAAAGCAGCTGGCACTCGAATGCTTCCCGATTCCATGGAGTCGGCTTCCTCAGAGTGTCTTTGCCTCGAGTTTTTTCTCCTCCACCATCCCCCTAAAAACTCGTTATATATATATATAAGGTTGGGGACTAATTTTATATAAAAATAAAATTTGATAGGTTTTAAACTTTATTTATTTTTAATTAAGTGTTTTTCACAAATTTGGCAGGGTTCTTTTCAATTGCATATAGGAAATTAAAATTTATTCACTCTTTCCTTTAAATGAGAGATAATTTAATTTAACTACATTCAATATTCAAATCAATTTCTAATGGGCAAACCTCAGGGCGATTTTATGAGACTCTGAACATAAACCAAAAAGAGTAGGGGTCGTATATGCGTTCGTGCGACAGAAATCTTGATTGTTTACGTCGTAGACAGAAACACAATTCTTCGTCTTTTGTAGTCGGCTTCCCCGGTCATGTGAACGTGTTGGTTAACCGAAAAGTCTTCGTAGGAAATCTCTAGGTAGCTTCCTCCTTTACACTTACTCGTCGGCGTAACAATTCTCAGCATCTAGACAGCTTCCAGTTTCGTTGGTCGGACCTTTCTTTTCTCCTCCAAGTTGCAAAGTCTACATTACACTCCAAGTTGTAGATAAGAACGCCTACGATTCACTCAAAGTTGAAGCTATGACCTGTCCTCTCCAAGAACATCTTTCGAATTGTTACATCTTACTCGGACACTATCACCCTTCCCACCTTCCTTCATCTCCAACATGAACTGTCCTGTTTCCTCGTTTGTCCATCTTCCAGCTCGACTCGCTTCGTTCCACACCAGTGAGTGGAAATCTCTTCACGTGTTTTATTTCAGCCAATCTGCGTCGATTTTATAGTTTCGCGTGCTTACTCTCGCCTTTTGGAGGGTTCGACATTCTGGGATTTTTATCAGGTGATTAACTCCATAATCCGCCTCTGTCTGAAGTCACGGATTCTCCTGGACGCCCCGTCACCCCGGCGCCATTATAGTCGTAATTTCCAAGAAGCAACAGCTCGGCTCTGGGTACTAAAGCGTTTTTACTCAAATATTAAAAATTAACCTTGAATTAATTTGTAGAGTGTTCTTCTGCGCTACACTATATATACATAACTGTTAAGGAGATTTTTAAATTTTTCTTTGCTCTCAAGCTACAATATTGAAGTTTAATGACTTGTAATTTTTATTACACATTTAGTTATAGGAAACGGTAAAATTAAATATAAAGTTTCTATATATATGTATATATATATATAGAAACAAAACGATGACTTTTCCTCAGGGTGTTGCGGGCTTGAAGTACTGTGCTCACAAAGTTTTGAAAATTTTGGCTACTGCTGCTTTAATAACACCGAATTTTAGGGGCATATTGTTTGAATACCTTACCGGTTCACTCCGATATCTGTCAGGCAAATCTGCTGCTGAGGTAGTTCAACACCGCAATTTGATGTTTCTGCGGTGGCAGTCTTCTTAATTTTCGTGCGCCGGCAAAATCACTGGTTCGTCCAATTCAATTTTCTCTTACAATTTTCAACATGACTCTCACCAATAGCTAATTAACTGCTACACGACTTCACATCTCCCTAAGACTCAACAACTTCCCAAATGACTAAATCCCGACTTTTCCATTTTTTCTCAAACTCTACCCCTCCTTCAACCGAAGGACTTTTCAACTTAACGACTTCCGAATATCCTCTCAACTTCAAGACTGAATAACTTCACTATTTCCGAATAACTTCTTAGATTCACAACCACTGCCTAACTTCACAACTTCTGAATCACTTCAGAACTTCCAAATTTACTTCCCACCTACATAACTAATTCTTAAATTTACAACTTCCGAATAACTTCCAAACTTTTAAGGTAATATGATCAGTTCAAGATATCGACTACATTTTTGTATAGTAGTAATTCCTTTTCAGTTACATAGTATTTTTTTCTAGATTAGTTAGAGAGCGACTAACATAAAGTATAACTTTTTCCTTCCCTCCACGTTCCTGCACCAAAACCACTCTGAGGCGAGGGAAACTAGCATCAGTTTGTAGGATCAATGACCTACTATAAAATGGATATATAAAAATAAGACTTGAGATGAGTTTGACTTTGAATTCTTCAAAGGACAATTAACATTTATCAGAACATATCCACTAACTATCCTTATTTAACTACGCTGTGAGAAAGTTTTACATCAGAAAAGTTAGATCCGAATTTTCGATACCAAATAAACTAGTCCAAGAACTTAACGAAATCTTTTTAAGTTCTTTGGAACACGATTATCCACTATACTGAATAATTTTTCAGAATCGGCCATGACACTTAAAGTAGTACTAACATGTTGAAGATCTGGATTTTAAATTTATTGACAATAGTGAGGTAACATTGCTATTTAGATTATTCGGGTATTCCATTGTATTGGAGTAGATGAAAAAAGGTAAAGAAAAGTAAAGCAAACAAAATAAGAAAAACAGAAAGGAAGAAGCAGATTAAAGAGATGACGTGAAAGATCGTCAAGAATATCAGAAGAAAAGATGTACAGATTTACTCCAAGCGAAAGAAAACAAGAAAAACAGAAAGAGAGAGGTATATTTCAATTTTGATCTACAAAAATAAGATTTTGCCAAATTGATTTCGAAACCAGCTAATCAAAATTTTTCAAACATAGTATGCAACGAGGAAAGATAATAATCAAAACTCTTACTAATGACAACAATATCATCATGATAACCGAAACATTTATCTTCCATTGTCAAAATATTATCTAAGAGTGGTTGAAAAGTTTCCTTAATTTACACAAAATTTGCTGAATGTTGGGGAGAGGACAACTATCCCACTTGGTAACTTCATTGACCTTACGGAAATCTATACAGAAATGTTTCGACATGCAAAAAACAAAACAAACCCAATAACATTTGTCATGTTTGCAACGAGACAAACCACGACTATGCAAGTCTGCTGCAAAGTCCAAAACAAATGTGGGCTCTTTAGGCATATAATTACCAATGTAACACAGTCAATAGAAAAAAGGGAACACAACATTCGTAAAGTGTCAAGTTCGTAATTAGAAAAAACGCTCAGAGAAGCGATTTATTTAAAGTGTAATTCTCCAATAAAAATGGGTGATAGACTTTAAATGACATTCATAGCACGATTGCGTAAGTAAATCTTACATATAAAGTGAGCAATACTCTCAATTCTTGAAAGAAGGCGGTACGCCTTTTGGACATGTACCCATGTAAATAAAGTAGTATTTTTAGGATACCAACAGTAGTCTGAATAAATTTAGAAGAATTTGAAAGGTCTAAAATGACGAAAAATATTTATCCTTTCAGAATTGTTCATAAATCCTGTGAGGTTAACATAGTTATAAGTATGTATTGTAATTGGCTCTATATTTGAATATAATTACTGATTCGTTTTTGAGATAGTTGTAAGCTTGTTTCAAATCTGTCATAAGTCTTTATTTTAGTTTCTAGAAATTATTAATGAGCAAATATAATATTTTAAGTTCCTCCCATCATGGCTTCCTTAAAGGAAAATCCTCATATCTTGCAATCTACGACTTTATTGAAAATATTCAAAATTCATTGGATGAGGGATTTAAGGTAGCTCGAATATTTGCTGATCTATCTTAGGCATTCAACACGGTTAATCAAGAGATTTTACTAAGAAAGTTAGAATATTATGGCGTACGAGGAAACGCCTTACTTCTCCTAAAAGAAAAAGTAGCGGTCGAAACTAAAGATGGGCATATTCATTTATCTGATTGCGAATTAATTACTTGCTGTGTTCCTCAAGGCTCAATTCTTTGGCTTTTACTTTTCGTTTTTTATATTGATGATCTTCCAGGATTCGTACGTCCTCTAAAATCAATTCTCTACGCGGATGATACAAATGTAGTGATTGCAGATAAAAATGTTAATAATCTTGTTAGAAACGTAGACATAAATCTTGTCAAACTAAATGTGTTGTTTAAACCCACTGAATCTTGGAAAAAAAACCAAGTTCGTCGAGTTTTGAGCGGATGGTAGTAAAAACCTTCTAGAGAAGTTCTCGGCTGAGGCGCCTTTTCTGAGTCTTCTGGTTGATAGCAAATTAAAGTGGCTTCACCGTATAGATCTGCTTGCTCCGACATCAACACAACTAAAACGGTGAACTTTTGCGTATTTTCATTCCCTTCTGTGTTATGCTATTGCAAATTGGGGCAATTGATCCAGGAGTATTGAAATATTAAATCTACTTGTAAACCGTTTTTAAAAGTCTGCGAAGATTAACTCTTTCCAGCGTGTTTATTCACGAAATTTTAAAGTTCGTTAAGCGTAACATGAAGCTTTTTCAAACGAATGGCGAGTCTCACGATTATGAGACTAGACATCGCTCAGGTCAAAGATCCGGCAAGCATCGTTTCTCTCTCTACCAGAGAAGTATTCACCATTCAGGGATGGTTTTACATAAAAGTCTCCCTCCACATGTAAAGAACAATAATAACTACAAGAATTTTGGGATTCAGTGTAAAAATATTCTACTGAAAGGCGCCAGTGTTTTACTCAGCACAGGAGCTTCTTGATCATTCCCCTAATAATTTTTTTTCTTATACTGCAAAAGTGTTCAAATTTTTTTATTTCATTACTTGCTTAGTCTTTGTTGGTTTTTTCTGCCCTTGTTTGTTTGTTATTTCATGTACGGCCTGGAGTTTCTACGGAAGGGCGAATTTCTCGTCAATCTGTTTCGTGAAGTGACTCGTCCGTCGCTTGTGTTTCCGTCTACTTGTGCGTGTGTCAGGTTTTGTGTTTATTCTGGAGCGATGTGTAATTCTATATTTTATGATAGTTAATTCTGTAAATCATACATTTTTTACTAGTGTGTATTGAATTTTTTTAGTACTTTATTTCTTATATTATACCCTAAGTATAGTTAAAGAATTATTCTTTTTGTTATTATTACTATATATTTCTTATGTTGGATAGGGAAATTTGTGTTCCAGAAATTTAGTATTTTTATGGTAACTTCTAATTATTTATAATTGTAGCATCCAATAATTATATTGTAATTTTATGTATGACGTATCCTGTTCCCTCATACGAGGACTAATTGAATAAAATAAATCAAATCATGTGATAATGTATTGGATTGAATTACCAACCGTCATAGAAACTGATTAGAATATGTGAAAATTTGAACAGGAAATATATCTGTAATTGGGACCAGATAGAAACTAAAACAGGAAAGTATTAGGCAAAGATTGTACTGTACCAGATACGAGGGAGGATGTTCGATCATCACGCGTTTTGTTTTGAAATCGTCTGAATAAATTCTCCATCCATCCAATATCAAAGGGGGAAATTATACGGTGCGTTTTTTGCACTCATTTTTAATATAATAAATATTCTCATTAATTTAGTTCAAATTTTGCCCGAATACATCTAAGCAAGGTCAGGCGACATAAAAAATTATGGACACGCTTGGAGAGTATGGTCCAAAGGTGGGATCGAAAACTGTTTGAAACGACGGATCACTGGTCAACGTGTAGTATTCTTCATATCGCTTCGTGTTCCTTCAACAGTAAGACTGTGTGTAGAATGCCTCAGTGGAACTGATGATATTGAACGTCCAACCGCTCAGAAAACGGTAAGTCGCTTCCAGGAATTTCTGAATTCTTTACTAGTAACTATAATTAACTTCAAATCTTGTAATAATATATTTTTGTATGGTAATAAATAAATAAATAGTTTTATATACTCATATTTTTAATTAACTTGACAATATCGTATATAATGTTGATCAACGCTCTGTATATATTGTAATGCCAATTAATTAGGCCATTAATTGTTTGGACATAGAATTTTAATTGTTTGATAAATCCATTATAGCGGTCTGATCGAACAAAGCGACAATGAAAAAGCGAAGAGTCAAAAATGGTGTGAGCGCGCTAAAACTCGAGAGCAATAGGAGTCAGTTGGTGGCGGTACATTTCAGAGGACGGAACAAATAATACTACAGCAGAGTCTAGCCGTCGTTAATGTATTATTAAACAAAGTTGTGAATTTAAGACAAAGTAAAAACATTCACGGAAGTATTACCTCCTAAATATCGCTAAGTAAAAGCAGTTTACACATACAGCCAGCCAGGAAAGTCTAAGAGAGTTTTACGTCTGTAGCCAACCAGGAAAGGAAGTCAGTTTTTTTACGTCTACAGCCAGGAGCTAAAGAAATGTTAGTTCGCTGCGAAAGAATAAACAGTTAAAATAAATTTTCAAGGAGATACGTTACAGTTTCAGTCCAAATCAGTAAAAGACTAATAAATCTACGAATCATGGGATTCCTGTAAGACAAGCAGACATCAGATAGCTAATATTCAGGAGGATCATCCGAGTTCCTGGGAGCCTATCAATTTTGACTTCAATAGTGTAAAATCTGTGAGTCGACATTTAGAATCAGTGTATAATTTTGCAATAGTGTACTTCCGAAACCAAAAAGAATGCTGGTACCAGCTGGATAGTATGTAAGTAACAAAACCAAAACTAATGATTAATTGTAAACGCTAATTAAAGGATAAAGTCAGATTTCGTTCTCTTTTAAATTGTCAATCAGAGTTAATTTCTTTACTTTTTAATTTATTTAATTCTATCGATATATTGCTTAGGTAAATTGTAAACTGTTTTGTTAATAAGATTTTAAATCAATTTGTTGTGTTCATTATCAAACCCAGTACTTGCTCGAAGAGAAAGATCTCAAATTTTGTGTTTGTAAGTATTTGTATTGCAACAAAATAAAATAAAAATATTTTTTTGTCAATAATTGTTTAAACATTTCATTTAATAAAAGCTATCCATTTGTATATTACATTATTTTGATTAATTCAAGAATCCTCAGATATCCGAACAGATATATAAGTGATACATAACTGAAGGATAGCTATGAAATATCTCTATGTTACCAGTAGCTTCACTGGAAGTGACATTGCTTCACTTGTTATAATATGAAATACTTTCTCAACCAAGTACTCAAAATCAGAATATTCATTCGTGTAAAATTTCTAAATAATGCTTCATCGTCAACAACCAATTTGTTGTAAAAGTTAAACATGTTAGTGCAGACTTTGCAAGTATGCATGATCAATCATTTTGTACAAGCTCGAGTTTGGGATAATTTTGTGCAATATTTTGATGATGGACTCAATTTGAATCATACAAGCTTGAACAGAGCCACGCTTGCGCAAGTGAAAGGGAACGTGTGTACCAAGACAGTGCCTGCTAGTACAAACAAACGTCATTCGTTGAGTGAGCTGTACAAGGTGTCATCGTGTCTAGCGATCCTGAATAAGGTCATCCGCAAATTAACTGGAACAGTTTAATCGTGCATACAAAAAAGCCGCGACTTTAGCGAATTAAATAGGCAAAG
Organism: Zhengitettix transpicula; assembly: GCA_037074705.1. Classification (NCBI taxonomy): domain Eukaryota; kingdom Metazoa; phylum Arthropoda; class Insecta; order Orthoptera; family Tetrigidae; genus Zhengitettix; species Zhengitettix transpicula. Next base: position 70,987,290 of record CM073590.1, on the reverse strand, counting down.
TATCAAGATAGGACGAAGAAAGACGCAGCAAACGGTATCGTATTAATAAAGTATAGGTTAATAGAACGCCGATAAGAATACAGTTATTAAAAAGATAAATACCTTCAGGAAAAGAAAAGAGTCTGAGCATCTCGTCACTGTGGTATTGGTACAGATTTAATGTATGAGCCTTCACTGTTTTGACTCTTTGGGAGATCAAGAGACACCGAGAAGCTCTTTGTCCAACTGGAATGATACAGAGGTGAAACGTATCTATTGTTTCAATCTATTCATTTTTTATTATTTACACAGAGATTACGAAATTTAAATACACGCATTTTTAGTTTTTTAAGGAACAAATCTATGTTGCCATGGTACTTGCCCTTCATTATTGAAGTAGGCTTGTTTTACTCCAACAAGAAATTGCAGTCTGTAATTGCTGCAATTACTTGCAGTCCCATTTATACTGGTAATCGCAATCCAGTTCAAGAACTTGGACGCGAGTCCTTACATTTTTAACATGCAACTTGTTGCAGATAGCATTTAAACTGGAGAGGTGCAAGTAGCATCAGGCTAAACTTGTAACGTCAGATTTCTGTTTTCAAAATGGCGCTCAGAAGACAGCCGTGCTGAGTTTGTTTTGTTTTTCGTTGTGCTGTTTTATTTTATTTGTTACAGTAGTATTTATTTTTCTGCCACTTTATTAATTATTTGAGTTTGTAAATTTCTTCTATTACATGATACCTCTCCTTCTTCTTCTTCTTCAAAACCGAGTTTTCTAATCAGTCATTATAAACTGCAAAACAACTGTAGGCCTGTGCCTCAGCGTGCAACGAATATTTATTTCTGATCATTACAAATATTCATCTAACTGTACTGATATAAAAATATTAATCATAAAATTACATGGTAAAAGAGTAAGAAATTCATTACAATATAATTTTTAATCAAACATACATAGTCTTATTAATCATGCTAGAATCGCATGTGAAATTTATTTCCAAAGGTTACGATACGTAAATGTTACATCATAAATGAATGTATTGTATCGAGAGGCTCTAGTTTAAATGTATTATGTTTGGAACACTGGCAGCAGCGTTGGGAAGACGAACCAAAAGGGAGTTTGACCGCTATAGTCAACGCCTAGTTTAATGTCCTGCGCAGGTACCAACCCTTCCTGTCTGCAGCCAATCAGCTATAATAAGAGCCTTGAGCTTGTTCGTGTTAACATGTGCCGTAACTGCCTGTGGCAAGGGTCTGACTTGCGCCTCTCCCTTAACACAACAACGACAAAAAAAATTAAAAATTTTAATGTAGCTAGTTAAATTTAACTATATTAAATTCCATTAACCTCATAAAAATGAGTTGCCTATATATACAATAATTTATTGAACATAACTTTTCTTATGCCATTGTTTATATGGAGAAACTTTCGTTCAAGATATTAATCTGCAACGCATTAACAAAATAATTAAATATCCGGTATATATATACTTTATAATTGTGGTAAACTTAATAAATTAATTATATAATTAAAGTATTTCGGCACGGCAGTCAGGGGTGAACGACCTGATTATCAAAACTTTATTAAACTACATAACTGAAGATATCAAAAATTAGCGACTAAACTTAGTATAATTTTCTATAAATTAATACATTTTTTTCTGACTTATGGTCTTTTCGTGTATAAAGTAGGAACACGGAGTGATAAAGGTTTTTTATTTTAATTAATTTTTTATTATAATGAATTCTTTCATGAAATTACGTGTCGTATCTCCTCAAATCAGGTCTAACGGAGTAAATGAATAATCTAATCTATGTTAAAAAGTACATATAGGATATCTTATGGAAAATGAAAATTCAAAGGTCTAAGGTGAATTGATCCGACTGTAAGGGAAACATTATAATAGAGTGCCAGTGCCGTCGGTTGGTTGTATAAACTTTCCATTTCGCAATCTAGCAAATACACGCAAACGTTTTTATTGGTTTACGGTCTCTACGGTATCAACGTTTGTAACAGTTTGAGAAGCAGCAAAAACGCACGGTGCTACTATAGTTTACATCTTTTATGCTGAGAAACAATCTCTTGCGTGAATATTGTAGGAAGAGAAGTTATTAGAGCATAAAGTTTACTGCACAATATAAGGAAGCAGTTTGTGGTTGAACGACCCGAGTACAACGGATACAATGGCAAAAACTAGGCACGCTGTACAGTTAGCGTCCATCTCAAAGACCCAAGACATCCGGCAATCTCCTTACAACTTCAAAACAAAAAAATGTGAAAGTCCGCTGGGTAGAAGTTTATCAAGGAATTTTTACGTAGGCTACATTATACCTAGCTTTAAGTAAATTGTAAATTGGAAGCACTAATCCGTCTTCGATTACATTTTCCTTGAAAATAAATTTGTTATGTTATTTATTAAGTTTTCCATTGTCCAGAAGAAAAATATACGAACAGTAGTAAAAAATCTGTTAGAATACAGATCCTAAGTTTAAGGATCAGAGCAGACCACACAAGTACAATCACTATTTTAAAAAGTAGCGGTACAAAATTCAGACTATTCCAAATAAATGGCTTTGCATCTGAGAACCCTTTCACCATCTATATGTCTAAAATAATACTCTTTTTTTTGTATATTGCTTGGAATCGATCGATTTTAGCCTGACTTTACGTTTAGGGAATCCGAATTTTTGTCAGTGGCTTTGACATTATATGTTCGTTTTTACAAGAATACGGTAGAACCAATGTCGATGAAAATTTTATCGTTGTTATAGAGAACCGTTATGGGTTTTTGGTTAAGTTAATTTGTCATTCTCATAACGTTGATTACGTTAGCACATGAAAAGGTTGTGGCCAAATTCAGCAAAAGTTGTTCTACCCATATAAAGGTTTATAGGAATATTAAACTGATATCCACGATATTGAAACAAAATTTCTCTCCGTTTCATATGGTTTTCAGAATCTTTATCATACAGATGGGTCTCTGGGTAATGGGAATAATCCTGTGACAGCAGTCGTTGGCTCATCTCTCTGGTTTTTGAACTAAGGTTCCCACATGCAGATGCACGTCGGCCTGTTTTGAGAGGTGTTTAAAATTGCACACGGAACTTTATTTTCTCCTTTCACCACCACCACCCTCTCCTAAGATTTACTTACATCTTTCCTTGTAAGCTTAATGCCATATTTAATCTTAGCGATATCCGGATTTGATTCCAATCTCGGTTGTTTTCGCGTTATCTTTATGTAACGCCCCTCCACGCCCACACCTAAGGGTACTCCTCTCCCATGTCGAAAGGGGTTGACATTATACACAAAACCATCCAGAAACTAACAATCTCATTGACCCGAAAAGTATTTATTAGACAACAGTATCAGCTTTTATGCAAGGTTTACTATTTACACACCGTCCACTACCACCCCCAGGGGTGTTAGTCGTGTCTTATTCCCATAATTATTTATCTGTGTTTGAAAGGACCACGTTTACCAAATTAGGTCGACAATGCTCCACTCGTTTAAGATCATACGTGGAACATTGATTTTCCTTCCATCTCCACTCATAGCTACAACTTAAGGTATTCCTCTGCCTTGGCGACAGGGATTGAAATTATACACAAACTTTGGCAGAAATACACAAATTAAAAAATAGGAATCCGGGTGTTAACTTTTCAAAACTAATTATGATATGCTGCTAACGCTGAAAATATTAATAAAATCAACATTTGTAATAAATACAGATTAAGAAACAAGACAAACACTTAATCTGACATCGATCAGGCATGATTTTAAACAAATGAATTGTAATTTAGTAACAAATATTGAGAAACTAAATCCGATATAGTTAAGTCTTTTCAATGCAATCCTGACTTATGCCAACTATCATTATTGAAAACTACTTTTTTCAGTTTAGTTGAAATATTTTCAATTTTATATCAGTCATGTTGATAATGATTATTGTAATAAAATATTTTAAAATATATTAAATTATGTAAAACGCCACATGATTTTATTTCATGCAGAGATCGGTATGTGAGAAGAATTCTCGTGTGAAATACTTGGATGCCCGGAGCCGTTCGTGACAGCACGCTCTTCCAATCCATGAATTCCTACGGATTCTCACGCTCACTGCAATAACGTTTTTTTTAAAATACTGAGAAATAGTTTACATGAGGGAAACAGTTCCTAAATATAACTCACATATTGTTTACTTAATTTAATTGCAGTTGTCAGATTGATATTTCAAGTCAATTTTATTACAGATTTTCGTCCTGCACGCCACATGTGAGTAAAGGCCACTATTTCAATTTTATAGTATTCAACGCTGACATAAACTTAAAACTGACAGTTAAATTATTTGTTTTATCTTTATAAATATAAAAATGAGAGTCTGTGTTCCCCGTTGGTAGAATAAGCAGCCTGCAAGAGGATTCTCTCTCAGGTAACCTGCGAGGGATTTTCTCTCGCAGGCAGAACCTTTTAGGAGAGATACGAAGGGGCTACCTTTGGGTATGCCTTTTCCTCTCCGTTTTTGAACTAAGGTTCCCACAAGCCGAGGCACCTCGGCCTGTTTTGAGAGGTGTATGTTCCGGGGTTGCAGACCTTGGGCATACGGTGAGAGTTGTTCGCTATTCCCATTGGAATAGTCGGCCAGCTGCCTCCTAAACTGGTCGAGGCACGGAGAAGGGAATGCTGCATCCCCACAGAAAACTCCTCTCCCGCTATCGGAAGGGCGTGGGACAAGTACCCAATGCCCGCCCTACCTGATGCAGGTTATTCTAGGGTTTTCCCTGCATTTCTTTAGGCGAATGCCAGGTAGGATCCTTAAAATATAGCCCGGGGGCCCTAGTTAACCCTTGGCTACCTTCCTCTACCCTTCCGCATCCTCCCTTTCAAATCCCTTCCTATGCTATTAAAAGGGAGTTGCCCAATATGGATCACCCTCATGTAGCCTGTTGTCCTAAAAAAAAAAGTCTGTGTTCCCCTTATACACTCCTATCATCTGATTGCGATGAAATTTTTGTGAGATGTTGTGTGCACCCCTGCAAAGGTTTCGAAGCGTTAGGAAACTTCCAAGGGGTGAACGTGGGTGCAATTTAAAAACACGCTAAAACGGCCGATATTATCGTTGATTAGATACTTATATATGTGTCTATGTGATGATTAGTTTCTATCCAGATGTACTTAGTGCAGAACTTCAACTCCTTAAATGACCAATAAGGGAGGGGGTGGAGGAGCGTTACACAAAATAAACGCGAGCAACCGACATTGGTGTCAAATCCAGGGTTATAGATGGCAATGACTTTAAATCTGACGTTCACTATGTGAGTTACCTTTTAGTTCAGCCCCTAGATGTGGGTGTTGTGAGAGTGTGGGTGAAAGGTTGTTACATAATGTAATGAGTAAACAACGGAGACTGCGGTTATGGAAGCCATTGAGTTTAATTCTTATATACTGGTTAATATGTAGTCAATGCCCTAGGAGTGGTGGTTGGAAGTGGGAGATAAAAATTTCAGTTTACAATCGTAAACACACAGAGAAATTTCTATCAAACGTTATACACATGTTACTTACGATCCAGGAACTAACACTGAGGGGTTAAGACACACCTACCGCTTCTAGGGGCGGGGGGGAGGGGGTGGAATTGAAAAACATTTCTAAACGACCATTATAAGCATCGAATAATACGTTTCCGGGGTCATTAATTTGAAAGTGTCGTATTAGAATTTTTAAGTGTCCAACTTCATCACAAAAAGGCAAGTGAGGGAAGCACCCTGACTGTAAGAGTGGTTGTGGAAGGGGATTACATACAAAATAATGCAAAAAAGACCTATATTAGTGTCGATTGTGAAGTATAGGAGTCGCTGTGTTTAAAACCCGTATTAATCGCGCTGGTTGATGAAATTTTATGTTGCTCTTCAGGAATTGGACACGGTTGACAAAAAATTACCAGAAATTATTTGATCCCCTTAAGTTACCGGGGAATTTTTGATTTTCTTACGGTACGAACTATATTTTGGTCACTATTTAGTTAATGGTTGAATTTATTTACTCCTTTAAGGTTCCGGGAGTAGAGAGGATTTTTGACGGTTTTAATTCGTCGTGAGTTTAGACAATTTTATTTTATGTAGTAGGAGAGTTATCTAATGTCAGTCATCGTCGTAGTTTATAACATACATGTACTAGAGTCCAAATTAACTCTCATTTACAATTATTAAATAATTTTAAAATGAAGAACCAATTGCCGAAGAGGGCGCACAACCCTATAACGGCTCCGAGGGGTGACCCGCGGATAAAATACATTATTTTATTATTATTGATGCTGCCTAAATGAAATGTTTAACAAGAGGTTACTGTCGAATCAATTCCTACTACGATTACTTTAAATAAATACCTGGGCAACGCCGTGCCCTCAGCTAGCAGATTATAAATTAAAACCTGACAGATTTTTAATTTTTCCATTTAAGTAATTTAGCCCCACAGTTTTTTTATCCAATCTCAATAAATAGTTATAAACTCTACAACTATAACATTAATTAATTTTTAACTAATTTAGCCACATTAATCTAAAAAACCAAATAACTTTTTAAAAACATTTACAATTTACAAAATACTATAAGTATATATAATTAGTCAATACTATTTTTTAAAAAAGTAAACATATTTGTAATAAAAAGTGCACCGAAATTTTTAATTATTTTATAATTACAAACCATTTACATAACTTCAATATGTCAAATTTTTAGATAGTTGTATCCGTGGAAATCATCGATTTTCTCTCCGTGTAACGGTTCCAACAGGATACGTGTCTATCTTACGTATAATCCTGTAGGAATAATTACGTTCCTATTGTCCAGATACGTCGTTTCTATCTCGTCTCACGCTAGAACATTGTCCAAATTAGCAAAAAATTCAGATTGTCCACTTTTTCTAAACAGATGAGACCTTATTTTGATATAAGTTCTACTAGACGCGTACGCCGATATTGTAATTATCGACTTTTAAACTATAAGTATCGAAATTTTAAAGTGGTGCCGTTTTAAAATTCTTTGCCTTTTTAAAGTTCTAGAATTTTCGCTTCTCAACACTTTATTTCCCTGTATTCATAACATACATATTCTTATATATATCCTAACGTTTTCCTTTTAAGATTATTAGGTTATTTATATAAAATTTTCATATTGTCATAATCTATTTTTTGGGTTTAATTTTAAGTGATGTAAAGATAATGCAGTGTTACTTTGGTATTTTGTTTGGCATTATTTTTATGGTTATAAATCCAAGTATTAATATTTGTACTAGTATTTCGGATATAAATTTTGTCATAATATTACTAATTATTTTTTAAATAACATCAGTTTACTCATTTACTGAATTTTTTTCTTTTACTGTTACGTAATTTTTTATCTTGTTGTGTGGTTTTAATCAAAATTTAATTTCTTGTATCCCGTAGGTTTTTAAGTACTTTAGGTGTATGTTAATCTATATATGTTATAGAATAATATTCTATATTTTTATCATTATAATTATGTTTGACTAATTAATTTCTATTTAATTTTTACTGATATTAGAAAATAGTGCTTTTATACTATCATCATTATTAGTTCTTTTTAAAATTTTATCTTCTTGTCCTTTTTACTGACATTATTTTTAGTATCTGTGTTGAACTCAGGTGTTTGACAAGCCGTTGTGCTTTTACTGTTTAAGTTTCTATTGTTTTACATTTTTGTTTCATTAAAATACAAGTTATTTTTCAAATTTTTAGGTAGAAATTGTTTAATAATATTTTATAAATAGATTTTTCGTTTCGCTTAAGTATATTTCATCCGTTAATGTTATGGTTCTCTGTACGTTATTACTTTTATGGTGAAAAGGGTTATTAAAATAATAATTTAAATGTATTGTAATATTATTATTTCAATACTTTGTATATCATTGTTAATGAACAAAACATAATGCTCATCTTGTCACTCACAAATCTAATATTTCTCTCAGTGTCTGCGTGGGCTCGTGCTGACTAATAGTTTTAATTCCGGAACCCGTTGTATTTCTATTGTAGTCCATCCAAATTGCATTGAAGAAAAAACTAAAATAATTCCACTTAATATTTAATTCATTCTTCTCTCCAACATCTCGATCCAACCACCATAACTCCTCTCTCACACACCTCAAATACCACAAAAATTACTTCTCACTTGCAAAGATATACATGGTTTAAAAATATACGTTACACTGCCAGTTTTAATCTGGTTTCTAAACAAATTTGCGACCAATTTATTAATGAACCTCCATATTGTGAGGACTAAATAATTTCTTTTATTATATTTTTCTGATAATATTCTGAATTTTAATTTTGTATGAATATTATTGATATTTTTCAATGATGTTTCAATTTGATTTTCAGATATTATAATAAATAAAACATCAACATATCTTTACATGATTTCTGTATAATACTTGTTATCTTTAATTTGTTATCTAACACTGCATAAATATTGCATCATTTACATTTAAACCACAAAATAGATTATGATAATTTGAAAATACTACATAGACAATCTAATTCCCTTAAATGGAAAACATAAGAGTCAATAAATATATTTAAGACTAAGTATGGAATGAATTCATGGAAAGAAAGTGCTAACAACTCTAAACATTATGCGAAAATTCTAGATAATTAACATATTAAGAAATATTAGAATGACGTCACTTATAAATTTCGATACTTATAGAGTTTAAAAGTCGATAATTATATGAGTAGATTTTATATGGAAATAAGTTAGTTACTTAGACGTTAGAAATTAAGAAGATCTGAATTTTGTTATTTTGGACACGTTCCAGCGCGGGACGAGATAGAATCGATGAGTATCTGGCGTTTAGAATAATAGGAAAATTACCTGAGTGCTAGGCGTTGCCCGGGTAATTATTTAAATTATCCCTGAGAAGTAATTAATTAGACACTAAGCTTATCGTAAACATTTCATTTATGCAGTATCAATAGCGCCAGTGCTTGGAACATTAACCCACTTGCGTACCCCTCTCCGACCTAACCCCTCGGTATCTATCATCAAATAAACTAGGATGATGACTGACGGTACTTTAACAACTCGGGAATTCACCTACTACATAAAATAAGAGTGCCTAAAACATAACGTCAAATTAAAAGTGAAAAACACTCGCTAACTTAATGAAGTCAAAAAAATCTTCTCGGCACCTTAAAGGACTAAAGAAATACAAACTTTAACTATAAAGTGACACAAATATAGTTTGTACCCCAAGACAATAATAAATTAATTCGTAACTTAAGAGGGTTAAAACTACTTTAGGCAACCTTTCGTCGACTACGTTCTTCTCCACGTGGAGGAACATAAAATTTCATTATCCACTATAGTTAATGCGAGAATTAAACTCAGCGACTACAATAACACCGGAATCGACACTAATTTCGGCACTTATTCTATTAACTTTTATGTAAACTCCTTACATTATCACCGTTCGGTAAGGGTGCTTCCCTTCCTTGATTTTTGGAGTTGAAATTCTAGAATGACACTATCAAATCAAACTAATAATGCCCGATTAGGGATGTTTTTAAATTCCACCGCTTCATCACCATCGCTAGAGGTGGTAGGTTTGTTCCTCTATCGTAATCAACACGAGCATAAAATTTTGTAAAAATTGGTGTAAGGATTTAAGTTTGTAAATGGAAATTTGTATCGCCCCCTTCCACCCCGTACTCCTATGAGCTGAACTACATCTTAACCAGTAGTGTAAATGTCAGAATTAAACTCAATGACATCTTTAAACCCGGATTTGACACCAATCTCGGTTGTTTCGCGTTATTTTTATGTAACGCCCCTCCACCCCTTTCTTATTGGTGCTTTAAGGGGGTTGAAATTATATACTTAATACTTCTGGATAGAAAGTATTAATCACATAAACCACGAAAAGTAATTAATCAACGCTAAAAACGGCTGTTTTAACGTATTTTTAAATTTATTCCCCGTTCACCCCTTGGGAGGTGCCTAACGCTTCGAAAGGACGACAGAAACCTTCGTGAAGGTGCGAACAACTCACCAAAGTTTCACCGAAATCGAATGAATGTTTTAGGAGCGTATAAGGGATAAACGGACAGAAATTCATTTTTATATAGAGAGAGATTTGACAATTTGAAGGTACATGGCTTATTATCATTTCATAAAATAGTTGGTCATTTTGTTCTATATTTATTATAAATATTAATCAAAATTAATGTTGACAAGTTGTATTTATAGAATTTTGTAAATTGAAAATATTTTAAAAAATTATAGTTTTGTTTTATGTGGATAATTTATGGACCGAAGGCTCCTTGGCTCAAAATCAATAGAAAAAAATTTGGTTTTAAATTATTTATTGAGAGTTATTAAAAACCTTTGGGATTATATTAAATAAATATTTTGATTGTTTCCAGTGCCCTATGCCAAGTTTTTATTCAAAACACTGTGGGCTGTGGTTTTACGTTAAATCAAAAATTATTGACCATTAAATAAATTTTTATATGAGTTTATTACAGTTAAGCATGAAAAACTCTTATCTCAGGCTCCTGTGGTTTTTACATAGAAGAGATCTGATGCCCGTACCAAATATGTACTGGTATTCTGTGATGTGTTGCTTGCTGTAGCTCTCGTACCGACGTCTCCGTATCTCACAGCCGGCAGAACGGGTTAAGTGCAGTGTTGACTTTAGTCAGGACCATTACAAGGCGTCGACTCAGGGGTTGACCACTGGCTAAGGCGTCGGCCTCTGGGATTGATTGCTGGCAAGCCGTTGTACTAAATTGTACTTCCATTGTTACAAGAGTTGTAGCACGCAGCTGCAGTTCCGTAGTCGACAATGGCCAACTATTCTGTCATGTTGAGGCCAACAATCGAGACAGGACACGAAAATTACTTGGATGGAAATATTTATCTCCTCCACCCCCACGCACGTGCACGATTTCGAATTATCCAAACCACAGCAAACAACACTTCCGAGACAAAGCAAAACTAAACCAAAATACACGCGTTACAACACAATTATTGTTATATCTTTAGATGAGAATAAAATCATTTAACTTGTTTAATAATTGGTAATTATTATATAAAAATTTTTGCCCCATACGTGAGGTCATATATACGTAATAAATAAATAAAAATCCATTACAATATAGTCAAGTCACAACACGGTACAAGTAGGCACCAAATCGTTATTGTACAATGAATCTATTGTTGCTCATAAACTTTAGTTTACTTACTTGATAATAAAACTACTAGTACCAAATCACCATCTTGTTATTACGAAGAATTATGTGTTCGCATTCGAAAAAAAGTAAGATTTCAGAATAAAGTGTTACGAAAAACTGCCCGCTTGAATATAAGAAATTCTGATCTGCATAGGGATCTCCAAATTGCAGCCAGTAAGGTAGTAAAATGATGCTGGGAAGCATGAAGTTTCATTTCCACGTTAACCCAGTGAGGCGACAACTGCTGTACAATCAACAACGTACCAGAAGTTTGAAACGAAGAAAACCAGCTGACCTTTGTAATCTACAGTGTATAAAAGCAGAGCACAAATGCGTGAGTGAAGTGTACACAGAACTATTAAAGTCTAGACGATAATATATAGTCGATGAATATATAGTTTATGATTTGTAAAGGAAAAATTAATGGTTAGTCTTTAAAGGCTAGTTTTAGTCAAAGGCACATCATTATACTTAAAAGAACTCTGGAACGATGTATTCGTATTGAACGTTTAAAATACATTTCATTTTTTCTAATGTTACAACGGACGTGAACTCTGCCAATGTCAATGAAATTTTTAACAAAATATCTAAGTGTATTTGTTGTTTTTATGTTCGTACCCTTGCAAAGTTATATTTGGTAACTTATAAACGAAACGAAATGGTTTCAACTAAGCGTTACTAGCTGAAGTTCTTAAAATAATACGTTGAATGGGGAAAGTGTAATGTCTGTGAGGGCGTGTTTAGAAGAGTGTAGCTGGTGCTTCTAAAGTTGGCACAGAGACCTCAAGGGCTGCTCTGTGGAGGGCTTCTGGCTATTGGCCAACAGCGCAGCTGTGGAAATCCTATGGACCACACCCCAAACTTCTATCATTTAGATTTGTTGCATCCAATAGCCCTCCTCTCAGGAAATAAGACATGTCAATGTGCAAATACATAAAGAAATACGAATCCCCAAAAGTATAGATAAATGAAAAATTAAATAAACTATAGTAGTATGAACTATACTAGTAAAATGCAAATGTCCATCATTTTTCACTGAGAAACTGTAATTTACTTATATTTTATATTTACGTATATTTTCTTCATAAATGTTTTCATTTCATGCTCCCAGTTAAATTCGTCAACATAAAATGTGATCAAAGACCTTCCTCTCAAGGTGTGAAATCAACACAAAAGTTTTAAAAACGTACAAATCGGACGTTCAATAAAATTGTTTAATAGAAACACTTCGAGATTTTGCTTCATTTCCAGAGAAGCAATGTTTCATTAAAATGAATCATCACAATAAATTTAACAATCTATTTTGACCTGCATGGCAGGCACTTCTTTCCTGCACATATTCATTTGATTATTAAATTATTACCTTCTTAATATATCAATGTGGTTATAGTTATAAAGTTACCACTTGACTACGCATGTTACTGATTCCCTATGAAGTAATATTTAGATTGTTATACATCACAGCTGGGAGTTTACTTATCACATATTGTAATATACCAAATGATAGGCTTTATTTAAATGAAAAATTAATCAAAATTTTACAGATAAATGTATTTATTAATTTGTGACTTCTAAAATTTACAAACAAATACAATAAAATGAAAATCTCTTAATCTCTCAGGGTCTTTACTGGATTTGATGATTAACAGTGGAAATTATTAACAATACAGTTTAAAATTTACTTCAAAATAATGTGCTGACAAATGAAAGAAAAGCTACAAGAAAAGCGAACGAAATCTGACTTTACCCTTTTAGTTAGCGTTTACAGATTTTATTAACGTTTTGGTTACTTACGTATTGTTCGGCTGGTACCAGCATTCTTTTAGCGCTTCAAAAGTACACTATATTGCAAAATTTTTACACAGATTTTTAATTTTTCTCACAGATTCTACACTTATGAAGTTGAAATGCGATTACTAGGCTCCCAGGAACTCGGATGATCCTCTTAATTGGTCGGCTATCTGATGGCGTTTTCCCTCAGCACGAAAATGTTCAAGTTGTTTATAATGAAGCAAACCCTTGCTTCCGTTGTCTAATTGTTAGCACATCTACTCGGTCGAACTAACTGCTTGCTTACAGGAATCTTATGAATTGCAGATTTTTGCCTTTTACCGCATTATTTATCGGTTTGGATTGAAAACTTCTAAGTAGCTCGGTGAAGATTTACTTTTACAATGTCTCTCCTTTCGTGGCTGATCAAAGACTTAGACTTTTCTCTTTTGCTCCTCACTGTAGACTCAAACTGTACTCTTTCGCTCCTCGCTGTAGACTTAGACTAACTTCTACAATGTCTTTCCTCTCGTGGTAGACTGACGACTGCCTACACTTTTGCGCGCGTAATCGCCATTCCGAACCCTCAATAATAGGAACAGACGTTGTTGAGACCAATCCGTTACTATCGGGCAGTATAGTCTGTTTGAAATGGGAGCCGTTTTTAATGTCATCGAATAAGCAGAGAATTAGACGAACGTTGCCAAATCATCAAAAATTAATTGACAGCAAATCATTACTGCAGCTGCGTCGCACAAATTTGATTCGTCGACGCAAGGAAGAAGACCTTAAGGTCAAATCGGTGCCCATTTGAAATGAACTATAAAAATTTTTCCGATACTGTATTTCTGTCTTTTGCATGGCCCTTGAGAGTCTTAACTTTTCATTTAATACAAATAAAATTGTTAATATTTTGTAATAATGACTGGAATTGTAATTATTGATATATTAATTGTCTATAATTCAGTTGTTTTTTCACTCAGTTCTAATAAGTGTTTACAAGTAAAATACGTCTTACATGCTCTAACTAAATTAGTTATCTCTTAAGCCATTTAAACGATTGCAATCAAATTTTGGTGATCAATAAATAGTTCTCGGAATACACACGGGTTTTGCATATTTATATTTACACGCAACGTTTCGACGACTGAAAGCACTGTCGTCATCTTCTTCGCCTAGAAGATGACGACAGTGCTTTCAGTCATCGAAATGTTGCGTGTAAATATAAATATGCAAAACCCGTGTGTATTCCGAGAACTATTTATTGATCAACTTCACCGGGAAAGACTACAATCTTTAAACATTGGTGAGTTGCTGTGCGCATCCCCCGCATCGGTTTCTGTCGACCTTTCAAAGCGTAAGGCAACTACCAATAGGTAAACGGGGTGAATTTAAGAACATGCCAAAACGACCGAACTTAGCGTCGATTAATTACCTTTCGGGACCTATGTGTTTAAAATTTTCTATGTAGATGTATTTAGTGTATAATTTCAACACCTTAAAGCGGAGGGGCGGTACAAAAAACAACCGAGATTTGGTCAAATTGACGGTTATATATGTCGATAAGTTTAATTCTGAAATTCACTCTGGTAGTTAAGTTGTATTTGAACCCCTAGGTGAGCGGGTGGGGGAGGATTTTGGTGAAACGCCGTTACATAAATGTAATGAGTAAACAACGGAGACTGTTGTTGAATCTGTGGTTATGGAAGTCACTGAGTTTAATACGGACATTTACCATGGGAGTGGTGGTGGAAAGGGTGAAACGAAATTCCGTTTACAATCTGAATTGCGTAGATAAATTACTACCAAACTTTCTTCCTGGATCGAAAGTAGTGTGTATAAACACTGAGGGGTTAAGATAGAACTACTGCGTCTACGGGTGCGGGTGAAGGGGATGGATTTAAAAACGTTCCTAAACGGCCATTGTTAGCGTTGAAATAAACGTTGTCGGGGTAGCTGAATTTGTTAGTGTCATTCTCAAATTTTTAAGTGTCTAATTTCAACTCCAAAACACAAGAATGTAAGCATTCTTATCGTACTGGTGGCGGTGTAAGGGATTTACATAAAAAGTAATGAAAAAAAGACTGATATTAGTGTCAATTCCGGAGTTATAGGAGTCTCTGAGTTTAAGTCTCGCATGATCATAGGTGGTGAATGAAATTTTATGTTCCACTTCATGGTGGTGTACGATGTTGACAAAAATATACTCAGAGTAGAATTGACCTTAAGTTACGGGGTTAATTTTTTATTTTCTTAGGGCACCCGCTCCATTTTTGTCTCTATTTTGTTATTTTTAGACACTTTTATTACATGTAGTAGGAGAATTCCCGAATACCGTCAGTCATCATCCAGGTTTATTTGAAGTAAGATGCCGATGATGGCGTCAGGGCCGATAACAAGGGGGACAGAGGGAGAAAATTTAATAATAAAATTAACTAATTAAAAATGTAAATGCCAAGAACTTCTGCAGAAAAGCAGTAAAGTCTTGGGGTCCAGGGTTCCGAGAATCCAGTCACCGGACCAGACTGGCGTCACTTTCTTCTTATCAAATTTCCGCAATGCAAGACAGCGCACGACACGGACGGTGAAACTCGATATATTTGAATGTAAGTGGAGAAGTTACGGCTTCGATTCTTGGCTCGTGCTAACGTGACCCTCCGTACTGGACAAATATTTACTTACAAGACTTTTAGTCAGCCAGATACAGTTCGAAATTCGTGATCCAAAACTTCGTCCTGAGGCCTTCTTATGATTAATTAAAAGACTTCTAGGTTTGGTATGACGCCATGCAATAAAAGCAGTCGTGTAGGGAATACACGTAGTTCTTCTATCTCAATTCTCTTCACAACAGATTCGCACGCATAACCTTACACGCGATAAAAAATTCATAATGGATGCACACCTATTTATTTATTAAGTCAGCTATAGAATTGCTATGGTGGCAGAGATTAGTACTGGTTTTCACTATTGCTTGAAAGTGTTTAATATGTTCTACGATTTGAATGTAGAAATTTAAAATATTTATAATTAACTTACGTTATATCATCATTAAGTAATAAATATAATAAATAAAATTTGAAATTATGCTAAATAGAAACCGCTAGGCAAAGCCGTGATTTAGCATTGGCCCGCGTTTAACACACAGAGTTCAGAATGTTAAAATCACCGAATAAGGAAAACTATGAGGTATAACAAGCACCACGTTTCCTTCGGTTTTTGTAACAAAAAGTTTTCTTTTTTGCTATTTAAAAGAAGTCACATATATACAAAAGATATTACTGAACGTTTTAGTTCATAGTGCATAGTGTAGCATATATGCAAGATAACTTTTAGTATCACCCCAGAGGAGTCTATTGGTTTCTAAGACAGCTAATCATGCACTTAAGAAAGATTAGAATTTTTTTGGCATCGGTGGACATGTTAAAAGACGCCTTTTCTAGCTTTCTGTGAGTCAACCCCTTAAGTTAAATTTTTCTACCCGCCAGTCAACTTCAGAATATATTATTTTCTATGTTTTCTTCATGAAAGAAAATTTAAGCGACACTCTCAGAGGATCTAATTGCATCCTAAGTGCTCTATAATAATAATTATCCAATTAATGTGAACATTGATAAATCAGTCCTAATTATATTTATGTTGAATATGTGAAACACCATAAGCCAAATTGACTTTGGTCATTTTTAATATTTTTGCTTATTTTGGCATTCAAAATAATTTAGTTTAAAAAATACAAAAAAATCATGCACTAAAGGGTTAAAGTATATTTGTTTGTCTTTATATGGATCAAATATGGAACTATCCTAGCTTCATACGTGCTTTCTGTATATAAAATTTTTATATTGTCTTAATCAAATGTGTAGTAATTGAAAATGCTATGTTTGTTGACTACCAAGAGCTCATCACCGGGAAGCTTAAAATTAAAAGGATTCTCTTAATTTTAAGTTCATTTTGGTGTGTCCTTTATAAATATCATCACAGACGGCACATGCAACCTTGTAAACTACGGGATAAACATATTCAGGATCAAGAGGGTGGCTACCATTTATTATAAATAAGAAGAAAGTGTAGACAGGGCTGTGTATAAGGTAATACACATAGTGGCAACTCCCCTCTTATAGCATATGAAAGGCATTGAAATGGCGGATGCGGAAAGGTAGAGCAAGGTAGACAAGGGTTAACGAGGGCCCCCGGGCTGTAGTTAAACGATCCTACCCGGCAATTTGCCTAAATTTAATGCAGGGAAAAACATAGAAAAACCTGCATCAGGTAGGTCGGGCATGTGTTCTTCTCCCACACCCTTCCGATGGCGGGAGAGGAGTTTTTCTGTGGGGACGCAGCATTCCCTTATACGGGCCTCGACCAGTTTAGGAGGCAGCTGGCCGACTACACCAGTAAGGGACAAATCTTACAGTATGCCCAAGGTCTGCGACGCCGCAACGTACACCTCTCAAAACAGGCCGAGGTGCCGCGGCTTGTGGGAACCTTAGTTCAAAAAGCCAGAGAGAAAAGAAGGCATCTTTTTTTCTTCTTTTTTTTTAGGGTAACAGGCTACAGGAGGGTAATCCACATGGTGGCAACTCCCCTTTAATAGCATAGGAAGGGATCTGAAAGGGGGGGTGCGAAATGGTAGAGGAAGGTAGCCAAGGGTTAACTAGGGCCCCCAGGCTATAGTTTAAGGATCCTACCCGGCATTCGCCTAAAAGTAAATCTGCATCAGGTAGGTCGGGCATTGGGTACTTGTCCCACGCCCTTCCGATGGCGGGAGAAGACTGCTGTGGGGTCGCAGCATTCTCTTCTCCGTACCTCGACCAGTTTAGGAGGCAGCTGGCCGAATGTTCCAATGGTAACAGATAACAACTCTTACCGTATGCCCAAGGTCTGTGACCCCGGAACATACACCTCTCAAAACAGGCCGAGGTGCCTCGGCTTGTGGAAACCTTAGTTCAAAAACGGAGAGGAAAAGGCATTCCCAAAGGTAGCCCCTTCGTGTCTGTCCTACAAGGTTCTGCCTGCGAGAGAATAGTCCTCGCAGACCTCAACTGAGAAGGCATTTATATATGTATATATATATATTTTTTTATTATTTGGTGTAGACAGGCTATGTATAGGGTAATACACATAGTGGCAACTCCCCTCTTATAGCATAGCAAAGGGATTTGAAAGGGGGGATGTGGAAGGGTACAGGAAGGTAGCCAAGCCTTCCCTAAAGTTAGCCTTATCCTGAGTTCTCTGGGAAGTTTCACCTGCGAGAGAACACCTCTCGCAAGTTTCCATGATTCATTATAAAAATAATATATTCATTATGTGTACGTTAAATGTTTAAACTACTGCAAGGATTTAGTACACGTTAGGTTTGTTAAGTTTAGTCCTGTTAATGATGCGAAATTTAAGTTTTTCCAACCTCTTTGCATCATTTGTGTTAATAAAGATTTGGCACTGAATACGTTTCTTTAATATATTAGATATATAAAACACGTATTTCCATTCTTAAATATCTGAATTGGTCCATATAAAGCAAATTAAATGTACCTTAAACATATAAAATGACATTAACGCGTTAAAGCAATATTTAATATCTATCTTTATGAGACAATTTTGTAATATTCAACATACATTTGGAGAAGTCGTAAATGTGTTAGACAATGAAAGGGATCACAGCTATTGTTAAGACTATGTACATTCTTAAGGTAAAAAGTTAAATCCATACTTAAATCTTTTCTTTGAGATTACAAATAGATTTTAAATTTCCATTTTCAAACAACGTACTTGGACATTTTGGATTGAACTTCTCGCCAGTTGTTTCATAACTAAAAAATAAAATGAGGTCGGAGGCTAGTGGATTAAGGTGTTGCTAAAATGGGCCGCTGCACTACTGACTCAAACGGACGTCGACACTGACATGAAGAAGTGGAGCGCGAGGATTTCTCAGTTTACGTTCGAGTGAGTCAGGTCTCAGTTGCAAGGGGAAAGCAGCTAAACGAGCTTCATGTTTCACGACAACCTGACTCTCCTTCAGTCTGCGTTCCCGTTACAAATGGCACTGATCTGGGAGTCAACAGAATAGCCACTTTTTTTTTGGAAGGACAGTTATTATTCATCCATATTTTACTTAATTTTCTTCTACCACTAACAGGGAAGCGATACAGCTGGACGCCCCGCCCCGTGCTTGCGACAGAATGCATTCAAAAAAAATAATTATGAAAATTAAGCGGATACTCATAAATAAAATATACCCGTGTAAATGTATCATCCCAGATATGTTCTCTTCATATCTTTGTTTTCTTAGGTATTTAAACCCACAGGAGCTTTCGACGCCTTTGCGATTATCATGTGTTTTTAAAAAAATATCAATCATATATACATAATTTTACTTACAACATATAATTATTATATTTACATTACATTACAATACATTTCCATTAATATTTTCATACCTGCCATCTACTATAAAATGTCTTGCAAGACTTTTATTAAGTGAATATCGTCAATTTTTTTTACTTAACTTATAACATTATCTCTATCTGGTTAGTCAATTTCTCATACTTCAATATTATCACTCTTGAATTTACGAAAATCGACTCAATGTTTTCTAGTGCATACAATTTTTATTGCATTCTTTTACAATATTCATTAATTATTATTTCCTAAAAAATTTTAAAGCCTCCTTATTCTAACATATATTGCAAATAACTTTTTTCTCGCCACTAATTTTAATTTTTCGCAAGTGAACTGTTACCCTTTTCCTATTCTTTTTATTTTTTTGATTATACTGGCAAAGAAAACACCGATATTCCCCTCATCCGTTCTTTTATTCACAAGTTTTTCTAAATGGTCTTGAATATATAGCTCTTCCAGCAACCCTCTTTTATATCTTGAGTTTTCAATATCCAACAACTCATAGTTAGTCCACTCACATTTATGTCTAGTGTCCTTTACACGTTGTGATAATACAGTGCTTGTCTTCGATTGGCCTTTCATATTTCCCTTATGGGTATGGATCCTACTATCCATATCCATACTCGTCATACCAATTTATTTATTCTCGCTAACATCACATTTAATTTTATATGTACAATTCGTTCTTTTGTTCGTATCAATGTTGTCCTTCTTACTGCGCATAATATTTATTTTACTCCTCTGTTTCCACGCATATCATAAAATCCGTTGTATTTAACTTATTTCCAAAATTTTTCTGATAATACCTTTATATAAGTCATTCCATGATATTTGATACTCTTCCTTCGTTCCTGTTCATCATCTTTCTGACTCTTCAGTGATTCAATTTATTTTACATGTTTCTTTTTTTAAATTTTTATTACTAGGTACGAAGTATTGATAAAGACCTTTTCTCCTCCTCTTTTCTTTTAAATTATTTCAGCTTCTTTTTCATTCCCTGCTTTATTTTCATTTCTGTTATTTTTAGTATCTTCATTTCCGTCCGATTTATTTTCGCAATTTTTCCATATGTAATATATGTATTCTTCCGGATACCAGTCTTCTTAAAGCACTTAATTTTTATTTCATTTCATTATTCATCTTCACTAACTTTGACTTCTTTCTTTGCCATGTTCCTTATTACATTTTCTTTGTATCTGAACGGTTGATTTTTATTTATAATTGAGAATGATATCTTTACTTTGTTTTTAGTCTTCCTTGCAACCTTGTGATAGTTACATCCAGTATATTTATGTTTCCATTTTCTTCCATTTCTTTTGTAAATTCTATTTTCTCATGTTGACTATTTAGAAACTTAAATATATTCTCTTCTTCTCCCTCGTTTATGATGAGTAATAGGTCGTCCACGAATTTTATTATAATTGTCGGTTTCACTTCACATTCTTGTTATAGCTTGTTCAACAGTAAACATATATTATCTTACTAATGAAGGTAAAAAATTGACGTAATGCACTTAATAAAAGTAATGGAAGGACTTTTTATAGTAGAAGACAGGTATGAAAATACTTATGAAAATGTATTGTAATGTATGTAAACATAATAATTATAAGTTGTATGTAAAATTATGAACTTTTTGTGAAAAACAGATGATTATGACAAAGGTGCCGGCATCTCCTGCGGTTTAAATATCTAAGAAAATAAAGATTTGAAAAGAACTTGTATGTGGTTTTATACATTACAGGTATATATAGCCAAAACGTTTTTGTTACTTCACGGTAGGAAAGGCCTGCGAGGGCTATTCTCTCGCAGGCAGAACCTTGTAGGAGAGATACCTTTGGGTATGCCTTTTCCTCTCCGTTTTTGAACTAGGGTTCCCACAAGCCGAGGCACCTCGGCCTGTTCTGAGAGGTGTATGTTCCGGGGTCACAGACCTTGGGCATACGGTAAGAGTTGTCCGCTATTCCCATTGGAACAGTCGGCCAGCTGCCTCCTAAACTGGTCGAGGTACAGAGAACGGAATGCTGCGTCCCCGCATCTTATTACAAAAATAATGAGTTATAATATTTAATATCTAAAAAGTTTCGAAAATTATTATAAATATTCAAAATGCAGACATGGGAATACTTTATGAAACGGATTGTACATCAAGTTTGAAATGTTTCAATCAGTATGATTCAGATTATTTTTTGTAAAGTTTAAAATTCCAAAAATTAGTAAATAATATAGTATGTTTTATTTCAAAACGATGGTCAATATCAGGAAATACCACTAGAAATAGTTCAAACCTAACATGTTAACATAGTTGCCATTCACCATGGAAGGACCATTTATTTTTAAAAGTTCTTCTCTAGCAGTACATAACATACAAGTTTGGTCAAACAATGTAAAAAAATATTCTATTTATTGCTCATTCACCGTCCCCATAGTGACTAAAACCATTTTCCTCCAAAACAATTAATCTGAGGTATATATATTGTAATAATTAAAAGAAATCTTTAATAATAAACAAATATTTGGACTCCTGTGGACAACGGCAGAAGGGAATGTTGCGTCCCCACAGCAAACTCCTCTCCCGCTATCGGAAGGGCGTGGACAAGTACCCAATGCCCGACCTACCTGATGCAGGTTTTTTAGGGTTTTCCCTGCATTACTTTTAGGCGAATGCCGGGGAGGATCCTTAAGCCATAGCCCGGGGGCCCTAGTTAACCCTTGGCTACCTTCCTCTACCCTTCCGCATCACTTCCTATGCTATTAAAGGGGAGTTGCCACTTGTGGATTACCCTCATGTAGCCTGTTACCCTAAAATAAATTTTAAAAAATTGTTGCTTCACATTGGTTTAAATTAAATATACCGAACGGAACGAAAAAAAAGGCAGTTACAGATACAAATAAATTTGAAATAAGGGAATAGATGGTTTTGATTTTCTGTTTACACTGAAGCAATTAAAACTAATCGTTGGTCAATCATCAAATTTTCCAAATCAAAGACAAGATTTATAGATCTCCCTGAACCAAATAAGAGTACAAAATATGGATAATGGAGTAACGCGTTCAAATAACCTATTAAGCTGAAGTACATTAGAAGATCCGTTAGCTAATTTGAAGCACCGAACAGTCATTTTTTTACAATAGCTTCTACCTTCAGCAATTCAAAACGTAAAGATAGGATTTCTCGTATTTGATATTGTTTTACAAATATCGTAAAACTTACGGGTTTCAATAGTAATAAAATAAAACCTCTTTTACAGATTCCATGAAAGCTCGCCGAATTTGAATAAAACTTAAGCTATACCACGTTGCGCTTTACAATCTTTAGTCGTACTTAAAGTAGAGTACCAAAATAAAGAAAATTTTGAAGTTTGTCATTAGGAAGGTCGTTAGTAGTATTATTACAATTATTTTTCACTGCATTAAAAGCCGGACGTTTCGACGCGGAATGGCGTCCTTCTCTAACAGCGAAAAACTTAAGACTGGAAATTAATACAAAAAACTAAAATAAAAGATAAATGGATGAGGGCCGAAGTACTTAAAATCAAATCAAATATTAAGATCTTCTGTGCCGTGCTTAATATTAACAGTATGTTGATTCTTAATATACAACAATTCAGAAATTAATCTTTTCCACTAATGATGTGTTGGCAAAATCGAACCAGTGATTCGATTAGATACAATATTCAGTTATAGGACTGTATATAAATCGTATTTCAACCAATCAACTTGTAAACACTCCTTAATTATTTTTCATTAGCCGATATATTAAAAGTAACAATTCGAACAATTAATTTCATAAACGGAAATTTATTTATATAAATCCAAAAAAGTTATAATACTACATTAACCTATTAGTCAAAAAGTGTTTTAGGATACATATACGTGAAATGCAAATTTCATCTGAATATATATATTGTAGTAAACAAATGGTTGGCGTTAACTAAATTAAACGAATTTGCCCCACGTTGTGGTGCCAAAGTGTAATAAACAAATGGATAGGCTGTAATTAATTTAAAAGAATGATTAAATAAAATTATTAATATTTAAAGTTTTTATTTAATATTTCTTAAAAATGCACATTATTAGCCCTATCTTTGTACGCCGGTGTTTGATCAAAATTTACAAAACTTTACTTTAATTATTTACAATTTATGTTGTTCTAGTGAATACACATCAATATTTACAATCCAATATGTTGAAAATCTCTTAATCTCTGGGTCACTACTGGGTTTGATAATTAGAACACAATGAATGTCTAATTTGACTATTAACAATTCAAAATATAAATAAATTAACTTAAAACAATATGAAATATAAGTGGAAAGAAAGCCGAACGAAATGAACTATGAACGATATCTGACTCTATCCTTTTAATTATCGTTTACTAATTTATCAAAGTTTTGGTTACTCACGGATCGTCTGTCTGGTACCAGATCTCTCTTGTATCGTGAACACTACCACACTTTAATTTTAATATCAGTCCTTGGTTTTCACTGATTCTACACTTCACTTTAAAATTTGGCAAGATTGGCTGTATTTCGTTGACTGCTCCGCTCAACAATAATTTACCAATGTTCTCCTGGAACAATTCCTCCACGAAGATTTTGGAAAGTTCTATTCTGACAAAAACTGCTATTACTTTCCAATATTTACGATGCAATACTTCCGTGGATGTTTTACTTTGTATTAATTCACAATTTTAACTGGTAATACATTAACGACGTCTAGTCTCTTCTCAAGTTTTATTTGTTCTGTCCCTTGCAATGTTTCGCTGCCAAATGCTCTCCTAGTGCATACCGAGTATTACCGCGCATTTCCCATTTCGGCTTTCAACAAAGCAACAGAGCTCGGCGTCATTGTCGCTTTGGAAGCTCCTGCCGCTACAATTAAATTTTATTAAAACCAATTAATGGCCTAATTAATTGACATTACAGTATATATATTCTTAGTACCTTAAGAGCGTCACTCTCCAGGTGTGTTGAGAGTGTCAAACATATTATTGGTACCCTAATAATATTAAAAATATGCTCGGTACCTTACTACAGTCAAAAATACATCCACTGCCTTAAGAGAGTTAATTATACACCCGATGCCCTAAGCGAGTCAAAAATTTTTAAGTACCTTAAGAGCGTCAAAAATACTCGCAGTTGCATTGGGAGTAAAACATATTCCCACTAATTTGAAAGAATCAAAATTATTTGCCAGTTAAAAATACTCATACTAACGGTAGCCTAATATCTAATACAAACAAAACAAACGTCGAGCAGGGAGAGACGCGGCACGGAAGCGTTCAACGCATGCACAAGGGACAATAAAAACCAGTGAAAATAATTATATTTATGCTTTATTTATGAAAAATTCAATGGTTTTGAGAAAAGGGTCAATTAGTGGTATATTCACCCCATATCAAATAACTCGACATATATCTTGAACGTTTTCAGAATCTTTACCGATATGTCCCGCGAAGGATTGAACAAACTGCCATACCTGGTCTTGAGTACTCATTACAATAATTACTACTGACAACAACAGGCTATAACAGTCCACGGCTCTAAATTAATATTTCTTTTAATTTAGTATGCTCACGCCATCACGTGAGTTTTAGTATGACTAGCCTCCACCAGGTGATTCCTGGTCGTGGACTGTTATGATCAGGTGTGTTTATTGCGTGCTCAACTTCTGAACAGTTCACTTGCACCCATACTGTGTTTATTGGTTCTTCAGCTTCCGAACAGTTCACTTGCGCAATCAGTGTTTGTGTGTCCAGCTCCCGTCGTTGTTTCGGTGTTTGGAATGCGGTGATTCCGTTACCGGCAGCCGTTCATTCTGAGGCGGCTGAACTGAGTAAGTTGTCTTCACTAAGGGGTGAACGAGCCCGGTGTTTTCATAGCTTGCAATCCTTATTTGACACGTGATTGTCGAATTTGGGAGTCGAAAGTCCATTGCTAAAGCTTCCTTTCTCATCTAACAGATTCTGCTCCTCCGTTGGTCGGATTTCGACTACCTCGTTTCTCCTCGCGTGTCACTGTCAGTGTATTGTTGTGTTCTCTTTGAGAATTTCTGTTTCTCTTACGTGCGTCGTTACTAGTGTTTCACATTAATGAGTCCGAAACACGATCCCATTATGGCGGAACGTTTACAACTCTGTACTGCCGAGATCAACCAAGAAGAAATCCTCTCTACAGTAGCCGCCACGTGGGACCCTGTGAGGAACCTGTCCGAAATCTTCTTTGATTTAGTCGAGGCTTATATGCAAGGTCTCCATTGTACGGAAAAACTTTTAAGGGAGGCTCAATTTTTTTCTTCGTAGCCAAGGGCTAGGGTCCAATTACCGGTGGAAGACCATGAGTCAATTGTAACGTCGAATCGACAGTGTATCTGCGCAAGTTCCTTGATTTTAAACGTATGCCAAACTGTTCTGTACCTACGTTGGAGATTTTAAACATTCATGAACGGTCGTCAATGCTCTACGAGCATCATCCGAAAGGCATTCGAAGCACAATATTCCGATTCAAGCATCCCGTCTTTCGAGATAATTCTAGAGCTCGTCACAAAATGTCTTGATGTTTTACAGAATTCAGACGTTCGATTCAACTTCCCGAACCTTCAGCTTGGAGAAGGGACATCGTCAACGTTGGCTGTTTAAGTCGGGCGTTGTTAAAATGCCGTCTGATCAAATCGAGAAGAGGCCCGTTAAGTGTCATAAATATGACGGGCCCCATTTTTTGTTCAGTTGTCCCTTTTATGAGGGTTTGTCTCTTCTGACAGATTTTCCTACATAAAGGAACTCAATCTATGTTTCTCTTGCATCATTAACCATCTGAATGACGTTCTAAGGGCTCTTACTTTCATTGCCGTAGTAGAAGACACAACTTGTCGTTACATTATTCCATGCGACGAGCTGCCAAACATCCGTTTAAGTGGGTTGCTGTTCACTCGAGATACTACTATTTCTTGTTGATGATAGAGACTATTACCTCTGGTGCATCAGCCTCATGGGGTCCGGCGGTCTGTACACGCCATCCTTAACTCTGGCTCTCAGGTGTCCGCTATCAACATGCGAACTGTCGGATTTGGGTCTTACAATGCGACCCACTCAGACTCAGGTGTCGAGTGTTGACCGATCCCCACTGAGTCCGGTGGGATCTGTTTAATTCCAGGTATCTTCGAAATTTTCTAATGACATCTTGGTAGTTAATGCCGTTGTGTTACATCACATTCTCAATTTGCTTCTAACGATGTTGGTTCCTTCCACTGTTATCGTAAAATATCAGAATTTGGAATTAGTTGACGACCTGTTTGGCTCTCTGTCTTCAGTTGACATACTTTTGGGAGCCGACGCTTATCCACATATTGTATCTGAGAAAACTCCCTTCCATTTCTCAGGTTACCAGTCCGCCATTCGTTATTTATTTATTTGGTTGAGTAATCGTGGGTTCAGTACCCGCCCGAGCAAGAAGTTTTATGCAAGAGGAGGACTTGTCTAAGAAACTTCGCCAATTCTAGGAACACGAAGTCATCTCCCAAACTGATTCCGAGGATGATATGACGGAACAAAACTTCCGTCAAACTCACAGAAGGACGTCGGAAGGGTGATACATTGTTTCTTTGCCACGCCGACTTAACGGATGATTCTCCTGAAACAAACCCTAGGCATTCTTTTCAGCCGTTTCTACGTCTTGAGAAAAGATTACAATAGTGCCCGCAAAAGCTTATCGAGTACTCGCGATTTATGTCGGAGTATATATCTCGGCAACATGACACCTGCTGCAGACTCCGTTAGTTTCCGCATCAGGTTGTATCGGAAATGTCGGATGCCACTTCCAAAATCCGCGCCGATCTTTATGCCTCTGATCGGGACTTCACAGGCCTGCCTTTAAATGATCGGCTGTTAACGGACCCAAAATACAAACCGACCTACCTTTGGTATTTTACAATTTTCGTTTGCATCCTGTCGCAATGCGTGCCGATGTCGAAAAGATGTATCGGCAGATCCTGGTGTCTAAGTCCGATCATCAGTTACAACATGTGTTTTGGCGCTATTCTCCTACTTCCGCTGTTAAATTCGAATTGACGACCGTGACGTATGGTTTGTCAATGTTTCCAATCTTAGCGTTTCGAATGCTGCATGAAAGGTCAACCGATGAGGGCGCTGCGTTCTCGTCAGCTGCAACATATATACATTGACGATGTCATCGTTGCGGTGAGCAACGCTGCCGACGCGCTTGAGACAGTTACGTTCACGTGGATTAAGGTTGCGCAAATGGGCCAGCAACCAAGCGGATGTTCCTGCTGATTTTCGTACCTCGAAGAGGGATTATCTTGCAGTTTCGAAAAACCGGCTCAGCCTCTAAGTAAACTCGGACTGATGTGGTTACCACAAGACAATGTATTTTCGTTTCAAGTTCGGAGCTTTGAAGGTGATCCATCCAAGAGGACCGTATTGTACTATGTGGCGAGCATGTTCGACCATTTGGGTTTCCTTGCTCCTACAGTTTTGTCAATGAA